>OX422141.1:64603700-65345149 GCA_949129095.1 Volucella bombylans
TTTTTGGCCTGTTGCCCTCCAAGCCTCAGCTCACAAATTATTAATTGGGTTAAGGTCCGGGCTTTGTGCCGGTCAATCTAAAACCGTCGTTTTCGTGACCATAAAGCATTGCTGCGAAAGGCGTAAAGAATGTTTAGGATAGTTATCTTGCTGGAGAACGAACGTAACCGGCATATGCTCGTAGCAGTAGCGCTCCACCATATCTTTGGACCAACACCATGCCAAGAAAACGAGACCTAGATCATCCTCCATGACGTAAGGTTTTTAGCGTGTACTTGGGACGCAATTCTTGAAGGCGTACTTTTCCATCACTGCCAAATAGATTAAATTTTCACCCATCGCTTCAGAGTACGTTTTTCGCGAACTCCAAACGACGTTTTTTTTTTTTTTTTTTAGAAACGTGCTGTTTTTTGCGTTCGATGCATCCTTAACTACAAGCCTTCGAAGTTCTCGGGTGCTTGATTTATTTTTAGTCATATTGTAACTGTAATACTAAAGATTTCGTGAATTCGCACTTTATTTTTAATTTAACTCAGTGTTCCTAATTATATGGCCAGCCAAAATCACAACTTCTAACTAAATGTTGTAAAAAGAAGAGCAAATGCTAATTTATGGTAACGGTTGTTTTAAATTGAATAACAATTAGTGACAAGCCCAAGTATTACATACGTCCGGAATCAAAGCAAATTATACACCATCAACATATACACCGCATTAAATCGTTTCTAATTACAATATATGACCACCACTGTTAGTGTATTCATACCCACTTAACTGTTGTTCTTAAAAAAAAAGGCAGACGTTATTTTACCGCAATTTTTTTTTAATTGCTTAGTCTAAATTGGAATTATTAGAACGACATCCCATTATAAAATAAAAATTGATATATCCGATTTAAAGTGCTGAACATCAATAATGATAGAAGTGCAGTATACGCAGCCTAACATATGCAAAGCACTGTATATACATGTCATTCTGATATGAACATAATTCAATTTATTTAATTTCGTACGTGGTGAAATTCTTGGGGCAAAATTTATGAGTTAATAATTTAACAAATTATGAAATTAAACATTGTAATTGATTCTGAAATTACCAATATATCTGTACAATATAGGAAACAAAGCTATTCTTGAATTGAAAAGCCGCATTATTCGAATTTATTCATTATACGGTAAATATTAATTTGTATTAAGTTTAATTAAGTCCAAATATCAAGGTGGGTTTTCTTCATGCAAAACGGAGCTATTTACTTACTGAATACATTGTTGAGAATAAAAATAACATATTCAAAAAAATAGCAACATCGATCAAGAAGTTACTTCTTAAAAAAAATTGCTATTTTGACCTGGTGCTTATATTTCGACACCGCGGATACACTAACGTTCTGCATGAATTCTTAAAAAGTTTTTATCGACGTACTTGAGCTGCCAGGTTTTCTGTCGAATTTGATGGCTGTATTTTTGCCACAAATTATGTTAGACAGCATTCGATTTATTTTAAACCGAAAACTCTAATTAAAATCATCTGCTTATGAACATTCCAAAACCCTATATTTGCTGAAATTACAAAGCTTTGTAAGAATATATCTTTGTAAGAATATATTAAAATCTGGAAACCTTGTTTGTTTACCGAATTGATAACACCCATATAGAGTAATAAAAAACCATTTTTTGTTTTTAATTGTATTGAAACTATTAAACAGGCTAAAAAGAAAACAACTACTTTTTGCTCGCCCCAGTTGCTGCTAACGCAGCAACTTCATCTTCCTTAGCTTGTATTTGGACAAGTTCTTGTTTTTTGTTAGCAATTCGTTCCTCGCGGCGCTTACGAGCTTCACGGACTTTCTGTCTTCTTGCTTCAGCCTGATCCGCCAACATCTTGCTACGTTGTTTCTCAGCCTTCTTTTTATGGATGTATTCCATAAGAACACGTTTGTTTTTAAACACATTACCTTTGCACTTCATATACAAGTCGTGATACAAATGCCGGTCAATTTTTTTGTTGTCTCTATATTTCTTAAGCAACCTACGCAAAACCCTCATTCTTTGCATCCACAAGTATTTAGTAGGCATGCGAGCATTAGCTGTACCCTTGCGCTTACCAAATCCACAGTGACGGCCTTTACGTCTTGCCTCCGTGTTTTTACGTACACGATACCGAGAATGTACAACCACGGGCTTCTTAATAATCAAACCATCCTTAATCAGTTTCCTAATGTTTTGACCTGGGAAAAAAATTGTATATGTAAACACTTCTACATATATATATATATATATATATATATATATATAAAACTTACGAGAGTTGGTGTTGGCTATTTCATTTATTTCGTTAGGATCCAACCAGACCTTCTTCTTGCCACATCTCATCACAGAGGCTGCAAGCCTTTTTTGAAGTTTCAGCGAACTAAAAAGTAACACATATTTACAATTACACTTTCACTCTTATATAAATATAAGAAAAAACAATGAAATGCAGCCACATTTCTGATAATTTACTACCACGCATACCTCATGATGTTCACTTGTACTCGCTGTTTGTTAAAAAGACAGAAAAACTGAAAGGGCGGAAATGAGAGCCATTTGCAAATACCAAAGTTTAAATGACAGCATTCAACACGAATAGTATGTAGTGCACACCCAGTTCAGAGTAATTAGACAATATTTATAAAAAAAAACCTTAACTTTAAGATTATCCTCTAGCAGGAATGATATATTTAAGTATGTAGCCTATATTTTTTCAATCTAAATTTCTGAAATGCATACATATATAAATATGAAAAGGAAAGGAGAACAATTTATTTGGACTAAGATAACTCAGTGTTGTTTCAAGGTAAACTGCTGAGTTAAGTTGACAGCTGAAGTAATTTCGTGTCTGAACCTATGCATTCTAAATATGAGTAGATACATTTCTCTGCCTGGATCATCAATTTACCACAAAATAATTTCAAATAAAAAGAATACTACAATAACTTCGAAGATACTCGTACTTTTATTGCTCAAATTTACCAAATTTTTTGCTTCAGCATAAATATATTCTATTTGTCTATTTTCTTTTTCAGGCATACAGTTTAAATTCGTATTCAATTTATGTTTTCTGTTCTTTCAGAAATTCAATATGTAACCCCTGACACTCTTATTCTCTTATTGAACTCTTATTTGTCTTTTTTAGTGCCGTGGGCTTGGAAGCCCATTTTATATTTTAAAGTTTGAGCAGTTGTACTGAAACATACCCACTATCCTCTTCTTTACACTTCCTTGCCATTCCAAAAACAAAACTAATATTAAAAAACATGCCAGAAATGGAAAAAACGTCATTCTTCACCCGAAAATCCAGTTCAGAAATGTATTCTCAGTGTAAGTAACCCTTCTTCTTCAGACTTAAATAAAAACCTTTCCCACTCCTTAGGACAATTTTCCTGCCCACGCTGTTTACATTCAGGGACTTTGAGTTCCGCCTCTATTGACACCCGAAACGAAAATTCCTCTATGTCTCGTCAATTCCTGACAGTTGGGAGCAAAGTCATATGAGAAGTTAAAATTCGATACGGAATTAGTTTAATTTTTTTTTTAAAGAAATTGTAATTTTCAAGTACGTGTTTAGTCGATATGTCGAGAAAAGATACGTAAGTATAAAAATAAGTGCTTGTTAACTATTTGCGTGGTTTATTTTACATACAATCGTGCTATAAAAAATGTAAACAAAGTATTTGTTAAACGCGAAGTAATTTATTTTCTTATTACTTGAGTCCATAGTGAATAATATATACAAAGTTTTCATTTAATATATTGTGATAACCACTTAAATGTGAGCAGCGACATCTAGACTTACAGAGCAGAAGATGTCGATACTCGAAAACCAGAAGATTTCGATACTTGAATAACAAAGTCTCGACCATTGATGACTGGAGATTGGAATCGAATTTCTAGCAAATTGGAAATTGTATGTGACGCTGGATGGCGAGGATTGTTCTCGAAGTATGTCATTCGAGTACAAATATCAGCCCCAAGGTATGCAAATCAGTTCTAAAGTGAAATCTGAAGTGTTAATTATGAGAACTGATTAAGTGGTTTAAGTAAAAGATAAGAAAAGTATAAGCGGTTGAGAAATTGGATTGTTTTGAGAGAAACAATTAAATAGTGAATTGTAACTGTACTGAATAAAGGGATTTGTATTGAAAAGAATAAGTTCTATCATTTGTACTCACACAAACATTTTACAATGGTGTCAGAAGTGGGATAGGACTTATTGTGTGTGTAAAAAAAAAAAAAAATTGTGACTCTTTGGAAAAGCTAGAATGGGTCGAAAACTAATGTAGTTGACCCTCGTCCAACTCAAATTCGAGTTGAACAAGAGAAGCCTCAGCGCCAGTGGAGAAAAAAGTGACCTGGTGCTCCGACTTCAGGAGGCTTTGAACAACGAGGGACATGATCCTGATGCATACTCCTTTGATGTTGACGAGGATGAACAGACAAGTACAATGAACATGACATGGCTGTGATGATGCAACTCCTCCTATTAAAAATGGACGAACAAAAGAAAAATCTGGAAGAACAAAATAATAGCCTCGAACAAAATCTGAAGGAACAAAAGAATAGCCCCGAGAGAGCTGGATGAACAAAAGAAAAATCTAGACGAGCAGAAGAACAGCATTGAACAAAAATTCGACGAACAAAAGAATAGCCTAGACCAAAACCTGAAGAACAAAATAACGTTCTACACCAAAATTTCGAAGAAAATGATAACAAATTTGAAAGAATAGAGAAGAATGTTGGCGAAAAATTCGAACAAATGGACAGCAAAGTTGAGCAATTGGCAAAAGAGCTCGACACAGTGCGAAAACACAAACTGCGAGAATGTTCTTTAAGCGGTCCAAGGAGAAAAGAGTTGAAGCCTCCCTCATTCGATGGCCAGACCTCATGGTCTACTTATAAGAAGCAGTTTGAAATGGCTGCCTGTGCAAACGACTGGGACAATGAGGAAAAGTGCTTTGCGCTAACAATGGCCTTGCACGGTCCTGCAGCAGAATTGTTGCAAACAGTAGACATCGAAAAGCATAAAGACTATGTGACTTTAGTACAGGCTATCGCGAAACGGTTTGGGGATAGCCACATGCAGGAGGTCTACAAGGTCCAATTGCAAAGCCGAACGCAAAAACGAGGAGAAACACTGCAGCAGCTCCAAGCAGACGTGAGTAGACTTGCACATCTGTCATACCCCCACGCAGCTCTGAAATGGCTACTCCAATCTAAGAACCCTGAAGGCCAAGTTGCAAGATGGATCGAGCAGTTGCAGGGCTACGACTTTGAAGTGCAACACCGCAAGGGAACACTCCACTCAAATGCTGATGCTCTCTCTCGTCGACCGTGCGGAGTAAAATGCGAACACTGCAACCGTAAAGAAGCGAAAGAACAGGCACCTATCCAAATGATCAGGACTGAGCCAATAGAGGGTTGGAGTATAGACGAAATACGTTCCTTCCAACAGGCAGACAATGACATCGAACCAATATTGGCCTGGCATACTGGGACTCGCTTTTTGTGAAAAATGGATTGCTGAAGAGAAAATGGGAAAGTGCAGATGGGACAACATCTCGCATGCAGCTAATAGTGTCACGGTCCAGAGTCAGCCAAGTACTCCATGAAATACATGACGGAATATCAGGAGGCCATTTGAGAGTAAACAAGACGTTTGAAAAGGTAAGGGAACGTTTCTATTGGCTAAGGGCTAAACAAGATGTTGAGAATTGGTGCAAAAAGTGCATAAGGTGTGCGGCTACCAAGGGTCCAAAAGTAAAGCCACATGGACAAATGCAACAATACAATGTCGGAGCACCTTTCGAACGAATAGCCATCGACATCGCTGGGCCGTTTCCCGAAACCTTTAATGGTAACCGATATACCCTCGTGGTCATGGATTACTTCAGTAAGTGCCCGGAAGTGTGTGCCAACCCAAATCAAGAGGCTAAGACCGTAGCCGAACAGATAGTCAAGAACTGGGTGAGCAGATTTGGGGTCCCAATGGAGCTGCACTCTGATCAAGGGCGAAACTTTGAATCAAAAGTCTTCCAGGAAATATGCCAATATTTGGGAATAAGAAAGACAAGGACAACGCCACTACACGCTTAATCTGATGGAATGGTCGAGCGATTCAATCGGACCTTGAATGAGCATCTATCTAAGGTTTTCAGCAACTGCCAGCGGGATTGGGATCGACACATACCCCTCTTCTTAATGGCCTACCGAAACGCGGTCCATAGTTCAACAGGGCACACACCATCCGAGATCTTATTTGGTCAAACAATTCGATTGCCAAGTGAAGCAAAATTCGTATCCCCACCGACGGTGCCCAAAGAGGTGAACGACTACGTGAATGACTTGCGCAGCAGGATTCGTAAACTGCATGAAGACACCAGAGAAAAGATGAAGCTAGCAAGCAGCCGCATGAAGACTAAGTACGATATCAAGGCGAAATTTTCCGGTTTCAACGAAGGAGATATGGTCTGGCTGCATAACCCACAGCGTAAGAAAGGCAAGTCACCAAAATTGCAACAGGACTGGGAAGGTCCATACAAGGTAATAACCCGCATTAATGACGTTGTCTACCGGATCCAGCGTGGGGATCGAGGAAAATTGAAAGTGGTCCATTTGGATAGAATGACTGAATGACAAAGTTGTTCGGGACGAACAACTATAGAGAGGGAGCAATGTGATAACCACTTAAATGTGAACAGCGACATCTAGATTTGCAGAGCAGAAGATGTCGATACTCGAAGACCAGACGATTTCGATACTTGAATAACTAAGTCTCGACCATTGATGACTGGAGAGTGGAATCGAATTTTCTAGCAAATTTTAAATTATAGAAAGACGCTGGATGGCGAGGATTGTTCTCGAAGTATGACATTCGAGTATAAATACCAGCATCCCCAAGGTATGCAAATCAGTTTTAAAGTGAAATCTGAAGTGTTAATTAGGAGAAGTGATTAAGTGGTTTAAGTAAAAGATAAGAGAAGTATAAGCGGTTGAGAAATTGGATTGTATTGAGAGAAACAATTAAATAGTGAATTGTAACTGTACTGAATAAAGGGATTTGTATTGAAAAGAATAAGTTCTATCATTTGCACCCACACAAACATTTTACAATATTGTTAAACAACTCACTAAAGGCGATGAAATGCAACTTAAAAATTTCAGAGATGGAATCCTATTAATATTACAGTAATATTATTTCAAAGGGAATATTCCAGCTGGTGAAAGTGAAAAGTTGGTGAAAATTGATTAGGTTCTTAAGTTTCAATTGAAGCAATTGAAGAAGCATACACAATTCTTAGTGGCTTCGACATTCTGGACAGACAACATCGGTTTGTTGAGATATTTGTTGCAGAAAATAACTTAACGCAGCTTGTAAATGAGCTCACACGAATACCGCCAAGACCCTGTACTTGTTTTTAACTTCTCACCCTGAGAAGTACACTGTTGAAGTGCTTTCACCCTTTGTCTCATCGGACCACTGTGTTATATCAGCTAATTTCTCATATACCGACCACACAATTAGAGAAAAGGTTCCTAAAAGAACCGTATGGCAATACGAGACTTAACAGCTTCTTTAGGAATTTTAACTGGTCGTTATGTTTCCTCGATAACGACGTGGATGCCGCTGCTGATGTGATCACAAATACTATTTTCTTTGGAATGAGATCTTTTATCCCTCATGATGAGTATCAAACCAAAAGAAAATGCATGGTACGACTTGAACTGCAAAGAGGCTGTCAGGGTCCTTCAGGTCCTTTCGGTCCTTCAAGACCAACCCAACAGAGAAAAACCGAAAAAAGATTAAACGAGCCAGGAACAGTGTTGTGCCAGGTAGACTACTGTATTGTCGACGCGTCGTCAATTACGTGTCGTTAATTAAAAACTAACGACAAATTTACGACACGACATATCGAGAATAGTTCAGTCAGTAATTATAACAATATATAGTTATTAGAAATGAAGACGATTTAAAACATACCCTTTTATTTTATAGTAGGTACAAAATTAGTTTTATTTTAAAAAAAATTTATTCAAAATCCTTTTCTTCTTCTTCTTCGGTAATGCCGTCTTTGACTCTGAGTGAATAATAGATATGCAAATGTTTCTTTGATCTTTCAAATGCAAGACGGTTTCTTGTAGGAGAATGAACATGAGCCCAGCTCGAAAAGAGTCTCTCAATTTGAGCAGAGGAAGCTGGTATCTGCAACAATTTTCTTGCTAGTTTTGCTAAAGTTGGGTATTTTATCTCTGCCAAGTTCCAAAAAACAAGAGGTTTTTTTTATATCTTTTTCATATAGCATTTTGAAGATTTATTCCGAAAACTATCCCATTCTTCAATGCCAGTTCCATCCAGGCTTTTAAATAGAAACTCGAAAATAATGTTATTATGTTCACCTCTTAATTTTATATTGTATAAGAAAGGATGTAAATAATAAGCTGTTAAAACGTATTTGCTCAAAATCAGTTCCTGCCATGATTTGAGCTTTTCAGAAAATTCATCAGGCAGTTGAAGATTGAGCCACATTTCGACTGCTTCTGCTGCCGAACAACTTGATGATTTGCATTTATTAATTAAATTACAAATGGGATCCAATAAAAGTATATTGCTTTTAACGTCATCCATGAATTTCGAATCGAAAAGAAATGCAACAATAGTTTCTTTAACTTTTAATCAGCTGCAACGAGCATTTTTGATCAAGCAAATATACGCATCGCTATATGAACACCATCGTGTTTCACATGGAAGTTTTATTTCGGTACCACCTTTCTCTACAATTTGTTTTTCTAAATTTGCTTGTTTATATTCTTTTAATATAGATGTCCCCCGTCCCCCGAGGCCACCGCACAATCTACCCATACTTCAAATTCAGAAAATAACACTACCTCACAGTTAATAAACAACTCCAACAAAAATTCTACAACCAACACAAATTTCTTATCAACAAATATAAATAACGAAACAACCAAAAGTATTGCCAATTCAAGTAGCTCTCCGAGCGGAATAGCCCCACTAAATGAAAATGTGATCTCTCCCAAAAACAATACCGCCAACTCTCTCACCCATTCCCCCACTTACACATCTGCATTCAGCTATTCCAAGCGCATCTCGCACCCACAACATATAAACTCAGTATCAGCACCCGACAACCCCCCGTCCACAAATCAATTCCCATTAACTAAGTTGTCACAATCTCTCTTAAATAAAAACGATTACTTTACTAACACCTCTGACATAAAGAATGACAACATATAAACACAATACATTCAACTCAAATATTGACTCTGCTGCGCAGGGGTCGAGTAGTTCAGGCTCATTTACGCGCTTGGGTGGATCGGCCCCTGCTCGGCAGAGTCAATACTTCTGTCATCGAAACTCTACCAGCCTATTTTCTTCACAATACACTGCAAACCGCGACCCTCGCAAAGCAAATAATCCTAATAATACACTCAAAATTCTCCAATGGAATTTAAATGGATATTTTAACAACCTTCATGAACTCCAACTACTTATACGAGAGTTCAACCCTGCAATAATTGCATTGCAAGAGACACACATAACATCCAAAATCCATCAAACCCCCATAGAATACGTACCATATTTCCACAACTGTGAGTCCAACTCCTATGCCAAAAATGGGACAGGACTATTAATACACAAATCCATACCCCATTCTCCCCCAAAACCAATTCAGCTTAACACCCAAATATCCGCAATTGCAATAGAAATAGAATTGCAAATTAAATTAACTGTTATATCCGTGTACATTAGTCCATCCCAATATTTCAGCACAACCGATCTAGACAATATAACTAATAATCTTAGACCACCTTTAATAGTGGTCGGTGATTTTAATGCGTGGAGCCCACTTTGGGGATCCCCGTCCTCTAACACAAGAGGAAAAACGCTGGAACAATTTCTAAATTTCAGCAACCTGACGATACTGAATGACGGTACAGCAACCCATTTTTCGACCCACAAAACGTTTACACACGTCGACTTATCGCTCATCTCTCCCCAACTCTACCCAAACACCATCTGGAAAATCTTACCTGACTTACATGGTAGTGACCATTTTCCCATAGTCATCAGGATCCGCTTAGCTAACAACTTGAAAATCAAGCGTCCCTCTCCAAAATTCCTATCGGAGAGAGCTAATTGGGTTCTTTTTCAAGACAAAGTTTCCGATTTCCTAAGCACCAGACCTGAAACCCCAAACATCAACAAGGAAACAGCAATCCTAACTAAAGCTATCCGATATGGTGCAAACTCTTCCATTCCACAATCCGCTAACAAACCGCGCAAAACTGCTGTTCCTTGGTGGAACTCGGATCTTGGGAAACAACGGCACCAAAAACAAATGGCCTGGAAGTCCTTTAAAAAAAACCCAACCGACCTTAACCTTATCAAATACCGGAAACATAATGCCCTTTTCCGGAAAAACGCAAAAATAGAAAAGAGGAAAAGCTTTGAACAATTTACATCCGCCATTAACCCTAACTCGTCACCAAAGAAAATCTGGGGTGATATTAAAACACTCACTGGTCACTACTCCCCACTCTCTATAAAAACCATCACAACCGGTCCCCAAATTTTAACTTGCTCGTTCCAAATCGCCGAACATTTTGCTCAAATTTGGTCCGCATACTCAGATGATTCTAGCTTTCACAGAAAATTCACAAAAGCAATGCGGAAAGTAATAGATACCCAATCAACATCCCTTAGTCCTTGCCCCTCAGCTTCACTTTTAGAACTTCCAATTAACACACTAGAACTCGAATCCTGCCTGCATTCAGCAAAGGGTAAAACTCCAGGCTTCGACAGAATCGACTACCGGATGTTAATAAACAGCCCAAAAATGTTCAAAAAACGATTACTCTCTCTATTTAATGAGATATTTAGCTCTGGTATAATCCCACAAACCTGGAAAATTGCAACAGTAATTCCCATACCCAAACCAAAAAAACAACTCAATCAAGTTAACGGTTACCGTCCAATATCTCTCCTACCTTGCCCAGGTAAAATTTTGGAAAAAATCATTTCAAAACGGCTTCTATGGTTTTTGGAAAGAAATAACTTGATAAGCGAGGAACAAATAGCATTTAAACAAGGTCGTGGCACCAGCGATGCACTTCTACACATTGATGACTACATCTCTACTGCTTTATCCAGTAAAAATCACGTCTCAATACTCTCTATTGATTTTGAGAAAGCATTTGATCGCATTGGCGTCCATATCGTCCTTAATAAACTAATTGAATGGAAAGTCGGTCATAAGTTATTTAAATTCATTAAATCTTTTTTGACCAATAGGAAATTCCGGATAAAAGTTAATGGCACAGTTTCCAATGTCAAAGATCTTAAGAATGGAATCCCGCAAGGTTCTCCGCTCTCTGTAGTATTATTCATGATAGCCTTTAACGATATCAACCTTATTCTAACAAGGTACAGTCCAATTAAACATTGTTTATATACCGAAGATTTAATAATATTTACTAAATGCAAGGATCGCCTAAAAGTATCCACAACATTTTTTAATATCATGGCAGATCTTGAAGCCTGGTGCGAAGTATCAGGCTCCAAGATCTCAGCCGAAAAAAGTAACATACTTCACATATGTAGAAAAACTAGCTGCACTAAGCATATAAATCTTAGCTTTAATTCTATAAATATCTGCAATGTAAACTACCTTAAATTACTTGGAATAACGTTCGACTGTAAATATAGCTTTAAAGAACATTGTGTAGAACTTAAGAAAAGCCTAGCTACCAGGCTAAATATTGTTAAATTCTTAGCTTCGAGAAATAGTGCTGCTCATACTAATACACTGATCAATGTCACCAGATCAATCATCCTTTCTAAAATCGACTACGGCTTAGTAATATACGGTAGATGTTCGAAATCATCTCTACAATATATAAAATCCCCATACCATACCTCGGCCCGGATTTCCTTAAAAGCGTTTAGAACTACTCCCATCAGAAATATCCTCACCGAAAGTGGTCTCCCGTCAATTGAGCACAGATTCGATTACCTAACTTCTCTTTTACTCGCTAAAATCGCAGTATCCCGGAAAACCCCCATATTAAATGACATCAGCAGGATATTAAAAAGGAAGAACCTGGATAAAAACCCGTCAGCTCTCACCAACGCCATTAAATTCTCGAAGAATTATGATGTCCCAATCGAAAACCTTACCAACCGCTTTCCAACTCAACCACCCTGGCTATTACCAAAAGAGTCTATCAACATAGACCTAGCCAAGAGCTCGAATGCCTCAAACAAAGGTATGAAATATGTTTTCAGGCAAATGTTTGAAGAAATACGGGGAAAACACGACAACTGGCCTTTCATATTCACCGATGGGTCTAAAAGCATAAGTGGTACATCATTTGCAGTGGTCGATGAGGAGGGTAAAACCTTGAGTAAAGGGCTTTTATCAGATCACTGCTCCATCCTATCCGCGGAATCTCTGGCTATCCTACGTGCCCTGGAATCTACTTCCTGCAGAAAATCTATCATCTGTACAGACAGCCTCTCTACACTAAAAAGCATATTAAATACCAACAACAACAGCAAAATAATAACAAATATACGAGACAAACTTATACGGGCTAAGGGAAAAATTAAATTAGTATGGATACCAGGTCACATCGGTATCAGAGGGAACGAAAATGCAGATCAAGCAGCGAAACTTGCAGTGAAGGAGCCCCTTATCACCTCTTCCACCATATATAAAAGAGATATCGAAAGGAAAATAAAAAGCATTTGGTCCGAAAAGATCAAAAATGATTGGAGTAATTATAATCACATCTACTGCTCTTTGAACCCAAGTGGAACACATACAGCATATCCTCCAAGTGTAACCCCCCTTATGGCAATGTGTTACATTCGACTACGCCTCGGACACACCAACCTTACCCACTCTCATCTCATAAGCAAAACCTCTCAGCAATCAAACATCTCGTTTTCGATTGCCAAAAAATAAAATCCATATCTAGAAACTCCTTTAATAATAGTAGTTTTCACGAACTTCTCTCTCATCCTACTGAAAAGAACATAAAGAAAGTTGTTGAATTTCTTATTACAATAAAGTTAATAAACCGTATATAGAAATCTTATTTAAACAAGCCGAAAGCCCTGGTAGCTAGTGCTATAGTATTGTAGAATGTTTGTGTGGGTACAAATGATAGAACTTATTCTTTTCAATACAAATCCCTTTATTCAGTACAGTTACAATTCACTATTTAATTCTTTCTCTCAGTACAATCCAATTTCTCAACCACTTATACTTTTCTTATCTTTTATTTAAATCACTTAATCACTTCTCTTAATTAACACTTCAAATTACACTTTAGAACTGATTTGCATACCTTTGGGATGCTGGTATTTATACTCGAATGACATACTTCGAGAACAATCCACGTCATCCAGCGTTCCATACAATTTCCAATTTGCTAGAAAATTCGATTCCACTCTCCAGTCGAGACTTTGTTATTCCAATATCGACATTTTCTGCTAGATGTCGCTGCTCACATTTAAGTGGTTATCACATTGCTCCCTCCCTACAGTTGTTCGTCCCGAACAACTTCGTCATTCAGCATCCCGTTGAAATGACACATTCTATCCAAATGGACCACTTTCAATTTTCCTCGATCCCCACGCTGGATCCGGTAGACAACGTCATTAATGCTGGTTATCACCTTGTATGGACCTTCCCAGTCCTGTTGCAATTTTGGTGACTTGCCTTTCTTACGCTGTGGGTTATGCAGCCAGACCAGATCTCCTTCGTTGAAACCGGAAGATTTTGCCTTGATATCGTACCTAGTTTTCATGCGGCTGCTTGCTAGCTTCATCTTTTCTCTGGTGTCTTCATGCAATTTACGAATCCTGCTGCGTAAGTCATTCACGTAGTCGTTCACCTCTTTGGGCTCTGTCGGTGGGGATCCGAATTTTGCTTCACTTGGCAACCGAATTGTTTGACCAAATAAGATCTCGGATGGTGTGTGCCCTGTTGAGCTATGGACCGCGTTTCGGTAGGCCATTAAGAAGAGGGGTATGTGTCGATCCCAATCCCGCTGGCAGTTGCCGACAACCTTAGATAGATGCTCATTCAAGGTCCGATTGAATCGCTCGACCATTCCATCAGATTGAGGGTGTAGTGGCGTTGTCCTTGTCTTTCTTATTCCCAAATATTGACATATTTCTTGGAAGACTTTTGATTCAAAGTTGATCAGAGTGCAGCTCCATTGGGACCCCAAATCTGCTCATCCAGTTGTTGACTATCTGTTCGGCTACGGTCTTAGCCTCTTGATTTGGGATGGCAAACACTTCCGGCCACTTACTGAAGTAATCCATGACTACGAGAGTATATCGGTTTCCATTAAAGGTTTCGGGAAACGGCCCAGCGATGTCGATGGCTATTCGTTCGAAAGGTGCTCCGACATTGTATTGTTGCATTTGTCCATGTGGCTTTACTTTTGGACCCTTGGTAGCCGCACATCTTATGCACTTTTTGCACCAATTCTCGACATCTTGTTTACCGCTTAGCCAATAGAAACGTTCCCTTACCTTTTCCAACGTCTTGTTTATTCCCAAATGGCCTCCTGAGATTCCGTCATGTATTTCATGGAGCACTTGGTTGACTCTGGACCGTGGCACAATTAGCTGCATACGAGATGTTGTCCCATCTGCACTTTCCCATTTTCTCTTCAGCAATCCATCTTGCACAAAAAGCGAGTCCCACTGTGCCCAGTATGCCTTCAGAGTTTGGCTCCGATCTGATATCTGCTGCCAGCTTGGTCTTTCCTCGTGTTCTTTCCAGGCCAATATTGGTTCGATGTCATTGTCTGCCTGTTGGGAGGAACGGATTTCGTCTATACTCCAACCCTCTATTGCCTCAGTCCTGATCATTTGGATAGCTGCCTGTTCTTTTGCTTCTTTACGATTGCAGTGTTCGCATTTTACTCCGCATGGTCGACGAGAGAGAGCATCAGCATTTGAGTGGAGTGTTCCCTTGCGGTGTTGCACTTCAAAGTCGTAGGCCTGCAACTGCTCGATCCATCTTGCAACTTGGCCTTCAGGGTTCTTAAATTGGAGTAGCCATTTCAGAGCTGCGTGGTCTGTCCGGAGAATGAACTTTTGTCCGTAGAGGTACTTATGGAAATGCTTCGTAGCCAGAATTAAAGCCAGAAGCTCGCGCCGGGTTACACAGTAGTTCCGTTCAGGTCTGGAGAGTACTTTGCTGTAATATGCGACCACTTTCTCTTGACCGTCATGAACTTGGGAGATCACAGCTCCGACCCCAACATTGCTAGCGTCTGCGTCCACGATGAACATTTTTCCGGGCGTGGGGTAACCCAAGATGGGGCATTGCACAGCTGTCGCTTCAGTTCTTGAAATGCTTTTTCGCGTTCTCCAGACCACCTGAACTGTCGGCCTTTTTCCTTAAGTTGATGCAGGCTCTTTGCAATGCCAGAAAAATCCTTTACGAACCTTCTATAATACGTGGCGAGGCCCAAGAAGCTTCTCAGTTGGTGTTTATCTTTTGGAGAAGTCCAACTTTTCACGGCTTCGATTTTGTCAGGATCCGTTCTTACTCCTTCCGCTGATATAATGTGGCCCAGATATTTTACTTCCGGACGAAACAAGGCACACTTTTCTGCGTTGAGCTTTAAATGAGCACTTCGTAGCCTCTCAAACACTTCTTTTAGATTTTCGCGGTGCTCCTCGTACGTCTTACCTATGACGATAACGTCGTCCAAATATACTAGGCAGGTTTTCCAGGTGAGTCCTTGCAATGTTCGTTCCATTAGTCGCTCGAAGGTGGCCGGAGCGTTGCACAGTCCAAACGGCATCACTGCAAACTGCCAAAGACCGCTTCCTGTAGTGAAGGCAGTTTTCTCACGATCAGCACGATTTATCTCTAACTGCCAGTAACCGCTCTTCAAGTCAAGCGTTGAAAACCATTTCGCTCCAGAAAGCATATCCAAAGTGTCATCGATTCTCGGAAGTGGGTAGCTGTCCTTTTTAGTGACATCATTGAGACGTCGGTAGTCTACACAAAATATCGTACTGCCATCTTTCTTCTTCACGAGGACCACTGGAGATGCCCACGGACTTTGCGATTCTTCAATCACTCCCTCAGCTTTCATCTTCGGCATCATTTCGGCAACTTCTGTTTGCTTTGCCAATGGAAGACGCCTTGCAGGTTGACGGATTGGTCGAGCGTCTCCGGTGTCAATGTGGTGTTGAACAATATGCGTACGTCCATATTCTCCGTCTTGTGTAGCAAATATATCAGCGTACTCACCGATTAGTTTTTCTGCCAGGATTCGCTGATCTTCGTCCAGATTACAGAGGCTGAGAATTTTGTTCTTGATTTTCATGCTCTGAACTGTTGTGACCGGTGTTGCACCCTTTTTATCCGTTGTGGTCGATATAGCCTCAACAGGTACGCATTTTCCCACTATCTCCCCCTTTTTCACCTTTACACTGAATGTCTTTGGATTTAGAATCCTTACAGGGACCATGTTGTTCTTTGGCTCCTCTAAGGTCTTTCCCACCATGAAGTCTCTTTTCTTTTCTGGCTCCATCAAATAGAATCGGTGGCTACCAGAACCACCTTCCACTTTTGCCCACAAAATTGCTTCTGACGAAGGCTCTAGACTCTGATTGCTGCAGATGACGACATTTGAGACTGAGGTATTGGCGTTTCCGTATATCATTGGTATCTCCAAGTTTCCGTATTTCAGGGTTTGTGCCCCCAAGTCGACTACAAGTCCATGTTCTCTCATGAAGTCTGTACCAATGATGCACTCGTCACATATGTCAGCTACCAGAAACGCGTGAGTGAATGTTATTCCGGCCAATTGGATTTTTATGCGGACTTCACCATATACCTTAATCGTTGCTCATGTAGCTGTTCGCAAGCTGCAACTGCTAGTGTTATGCAGCCAAGACTTCTGCACAAGATTCCTCCTGATGATTGAGGCCGTGGCACCGGTGTCTATTGTTGCCATCCATTTTTCTTTTCCACTGACTACTTCTACTAGAAGGCTTTCGCTGCATCGTTTTGCCAGCGAGACTTGGATGATGTTCCTGGGGCCGTCGACTCCTGCTACCAACTTCTGCCCCGCGAAGTTGGTGCTTAAGCATTTCCCGACTGATGGCTTCGGGAAGGTTGACCGGCTTCTTGATAGCTGTTTCTGCGGGTTTCTTCCTCTATTTGCTTGTCACCACAGTAAGGGCAGTCTTTTCGTCGCACCGGTTCTTTACACTGCCTTTGAAGGTGTCCTATTTTATTGCAATTCCAGCAGCGAATTATCCGTCTATCCCGTCGAGTATCTCGTTCCTCGGCACTAATTCTTGTGCAGGAGCATTCGATAGATGTTACTTCCCTGACGAAATGTGTTCCCCTGGAAGCCTGATTGGCTGCTTCCATCGCCAGAGCGAAGGCAAGTGCTTCAGTAAGGGTTCTTTTCCCGGCCATCCTTACTGCTGACTGTAGCTTCGAATCTGCAATTCCCCTGATAAATGCATCTTTTGCCATTTCGTCGATAATTTCCTGGCCTGCGGTGGGGTATGACAGATGTGCAAGTCTACTCACGTCTGCTTGGAGCTGCTGCAGTGTTTCTCCTCTTTGCTGCGTTCGGCTTTGCAATTGGACCTTGTAGACCTCCTGCATGTGGCTATCCCCAAACCGTTTCTCTATAGCCTGTACTAAAGTCACATAATCTTTATGCTTTTCTATGTCTACTGTTTGCAACAATTCTGCTGCAGGACCGTGCAAGGCCATTGTTAGGGCAAAGCACTTTTCCTCATTGTCCCAGTCGTTTGCACAGGCAGCCATTTCAAACTGCTTCTTATAAGTAGACCATGAGGTCTGGCCATCGAATGAGGGAGGCTTCAAATCTTTTCTCCTTGGACCGCTTAAAGAACATTCTCGCAGTTTCTGTTTTCGCACTGTGTCGAGCTCTTTTGCCAGTTGCTGAACTTTGCTGTCCATTTCTTCGAATTTTTCGCCAACATTCTTCTCTATTGTATCAAATTTGTCATCAACGTTCTTCTCCATTCTATCAAATTTGTCATCAACGTTCTTCTCTATTCTTCCAAATTTGTCATCGATTTCTTCGAATTTTTGCTGGAGAGTGTTATTTTGTTCTTCCAGTTTTTGTTCTAGACTATTCTTTTGTTCGTTGAATTTTTGTTCAATGCTGCTCTTCTGCTCGTCTAGATTTTTCTTTTGTTCATCCAACTTTTGTTCGAGACTATTCTTTTGTTCACCCAGCTTTTGCTCGAGACTATTCTTTTGTTCGTCCATTTTTAATAAGAGGAGTTGCATCATTGCAGCCATGTCATTGCCGGTACTTGTCTGTTCATCCTCGTCAACATCAAAGGAATATTCATCAGGATCATGTCCCTCGTTGTTCAAAGCCTCCTGAAGTCGGAGCACCAGGTCACTTTTTCCTCCACTGGCGCTGAGGCTTCTCTTGTTCAACTCGGATTTGAGTTGGACGAGGGTCAACTGTAATACTCGTAGTTTTCGACTCATTCTAGCTTTTTCAAATAGTCAGAAAACACTTTTTTTTTTTTTTTTTTACACACAATAAGTCCTATCCCACTTCTGACACCAATGTAAAATGTTTGTGTGGGTACAAATGATAGAACTTATTCTTTTTAATACAAATCCCTTTATTCAGTACAGTTACAATTCACTATTTAATTCTTTCTCTCAGTACAATTCAATTTCTCAACCACTTATACTTTTCTTATCTTTTACTTAAACCACTTAATCACTTAATCAAATTACACTTTAGAACTGACTTGCATACCTTTGGGATGCTGGTATTTATACTCGAATGACATACTTCGAGAACAATCCTCGCCATCCAGCGTCCCATACAATTTCCAATTTGCTAGAAAATTCGATTCCACTCTCCAGTCGAGACTTTGTTATTCCAATATCGACATTTTCTGCTAGATGTCGCTGCTCACATTTAAGTGGTTATCACAGTATGTATATTGCATCAATAACTTACAGTGTCATCAAGTCCCTCAGACTCTAAAAGTATAACTTCATTATCTAAGTAGTATACAACTTGTGCATCAATAGTCGATGAAGCTGAGTTATTTCCTTCATTTTTTTTAAAACTTTGCACAGATTTCTATAAAAAATGAGTAAAAAAAAATGTTCAAAAGAATCCCAAATACGCACAAAATAATCACCTGTGTGCTCTGAGGCGGGCTACCGCGGTGTTAAAAAGATTTTTTTTGCAAATATTTCAACACGTCGCATGTTTATTATTTATCTTGACTAATTCATAGCCAAGTTCATCATAAGCTTTGTTTTTTTGACGTCCAGCCATTTATTTATTAATTTTCTTATTGTCCAGTGCTTATGCTTATTAGTATAGTGGCACAATGGTAACATTCACTATTCACTGACAAGTGACAGCTGTTTTCCATTACCGACGCTATTGTCGACATCACAGTCGACCCATTGCACTTCCGTCCCTTCTTTCCAAAGTTATGGAACGCTGCTAAATCGTCAGCTCATGAAATATCTCGAAACATGAAAACTTCTCAATGACCGGTAATACGGTTTACGTAGCAACAGATCCACTAGTGATTTGATGGCATGGCTAACCGAAAATTGAAACCAAAGCGTACATCAATCTGGCGAAAGCAAGATAGTTGCACTTGATATTTCTAATGCGTTTGACAGAGTTTGGCATCAGGCGCTTTTGTCAAAAATGAATGCATTTGGGATCGATGACTCTCTTCTTCAATGGATTAGAAACTACCTTTCGGAACGTTCAATTCAAGTTGTCTTGGATGGTTTCAAGTCTGATATTCACAAAATAAATGCTGGTGTGCCCCAGGGCTCCGTTCTCTCTCCGACACTATTTTTAATTTTTATCAATGCTCTCGTGTCTGCCACTTCTAATCCTTTGCCGACTGTACTCTCTGCTTTTCATATTCGTTTCCGGACTCTCGTCCCTGCTCTTCGACTGTAGAACGGGAACGGCAGCGTATGTTAAGCTCATTAAATTCCGATATTAACAGCATAACCAATTGCGGAACTATCAACAGAGTGGAATTTAATGCTTCCTAAACACAATGCTGTCTGCTGTCGTTAAAGAGAAATTTAAACACCCAGCCATTATATATGAATGGCACTTGCATCGTCGAAACCGAAAAACTTTGCATTCTCGGTATGTGTGTCAACGACAACTTACGTTGGAATGACCACATATTCGATGTCACCAAAAATGCTGCGAAATGTCTATGTTTCCTCAAGCGATGTAAGAAATATTTCACGCCCATTGACCTGGCTTCAATATATAAGGCATTCAAAACTGGAGAACAACGCCCACATCTGGTTAGGTGCCCCTAAGACCTCTTTGCACCTGCTAGATAGGATCGTGCGATAAAACTCATAGGTGATGCCAGTATTACAAAGTCATTCGACACCCTCGAACACCGGCGTAATGTCTCCTGTCTCACCTTGTTGCATCGCTATTTTCACCACCAATGCTCCACTGAAATTGCCAATAGCATTCCGCCACTTCATGTTTTTAAACGTAATACCCGTCTCGCTATGAATGCTCATCAGTTCACCCTCAAGCCCATCTTCGGATGTACTCTGAAATATCGGCATTCTTTCCTAAGCCGTACAACTCGCTCATGGAATGCCCTGCCGAGCTCTTTATTTCCTAGCCAGTATAAATTGAAAACATTTAAAACTAACGCTCGGTATCTCTCTTTTTTCCCTCCCGAACTTCCTTTCGCCCGCGCTATGTGCAAACATCTTGGGTACATAAATCCCTTGTGATCCCCACTATCTGTGGTGTTATTCATCATAGCGTTCGATGATTTGAGCTTGCTCATTACCAAACATAAACAGCTAAACAATACGTGCTGATGATTTTTATATTCTTTGCAAACACAAAGACTCTACAACAACTAACCTACTCTTTACTAACCTTCTTAATGACATACAAAATTGGGCTACTTTTTCTGGAGCCAAACTCTCTTTAGAAAAATGTAAAACTTTACATATTTGTCGTAAAACGTCATGTAACAAAACTTATTTTCGTTTAAACAATAACATAGTTAACGTTGACAGTATGAAAATCCTAGGCCTTACATTTAATAGCAAATATAACTAGGTAAAATCATTGTCTAATGTTAAAAAATAGCTTAGTTAAAGGAACAAACATTATCAATTTTCTAGCCAATAAAAAATGCAATGTTCATATTAATACATTATGTTATATACAGAAAGCACTTATCCTAAGTAAAATTGACTACGGGCTCTTTTATATGGCAATTCACCGAAATCAACAATCAACATTATCAAACCACCATACCACCAAAGCTCACGAAGGAGTCGCAACGCTTTTCCAACAACCACAATTAAAAATTTGCTTGTTGAAGCCGGTCTGCCGACGATAGATGAAAGAATTGTATCCACAAGAGCTAAAGTATATACCAAGCTAATATTCTCCAACGGATCTATTGTTGGTAAAGATATGACAACCGTTCTAAAAAGCTAAAAACCAAAACGGTTTCAATCAACAATATTCGCTTCTATAACGGCAGCAAAAGAACTGGGTATATCTACCGGAAAAGTTGTAATATATACACAACTATTCCCACCATGATCTCTACCACCAAATATGACTATAATGGATTTGTGAAATGTAAACAAGAACAGCACGTCAACCGAAATGTTGAACCAAGCTTATCTCAGTATAATATCTAAACTGAAACTCTATGGTTGGGCCTTGGTTTTCACTGATGGATCTAAGACCCCACAAAATACATCCTTTGCATCCGCTTTAGAAAACGGTTCTATAATGTGCGTCGGACTCTTAAACAACAAGGTATCCATTTTTACTGCAGAGGCATTAGCGATTCTTAAAATCATAAAAATTTGCACGGCATACACTGGCAAGTTTGTTATTGTCTCAGACAGCCTTTCAGTGATCCAGGCTATAAGAAATTCTAATGACAACACAATAATAATATCTCGAATACGTGACCTCCTTATAAAAAACCAACAAACTGTTAAACTCATGTGGGTACCTAGCCATAAGGCTATTAAAGGCAACAAGCTAGCCGATTTAGCTGCAACTCAGGCCTACCGCAATCCGATATTTAACTTTGACCCGATTACCCGACTCGATTTTACCCGTGATATAAAAAAAATTAAAACGAAATTCATTAATAGAATGGAATAGCTACCGTCATCATTACTCTAACATCAATCATGATAAAACACAACC
Organism: Volucella bombylans; assembly: GCA_949129095.1. NCBI lineage: Eukaryota > Metazoa > Arthropoda > Insecta > Diptera > Syrphidae > Volucella > Volucella bombylans. The sequence goes on from OX422141.1 coordinate 64,626,029, forward strand.
CATCTTTCCAATAACAACAACTAAATTAATGAACACATATTTCATAAGAATGCGCCTTGGCCACACGTCCAGCACTCATCAACATCTCTTTTGTAAAGAAAGTCAACCAACATGCCCATCTTGCGGCGCCCAATTAGACTTCCAACATATTTTGAAAACACAAAACTCTGCCGAACCAAACTCGCATCAACCACCATCAGCATCTATCCTCGAAGCCTTAAAAATCCCTAGCTATAAAAATATTACATTTATTAATTCGTTTATAAATAAATATAAGCTTGATATATAAATATTACTTTTCCAACATTTTTAATAATTCTTAACAATATTTATGTATACGAGTATATGAAAATTAATTTTAACTCAGAGCCGAAAGTCTTAGTAGCTTGTGCTTGCCTTTATATATTAGCTTTATAATTTCAATTATAAGTTAATAAATTATAATAATAATAATAATAATAATAAATCCCTTGTGCGCGTGCCAATCAACTGCAACCAACTCGCATCATTCTTTAACTTCCCCCAAGCGAAATATTCAATTTGACATATTCTGCTATATATATATATATATGCGAGTCATGCGCTACTAATCTTTAATTGATTAAAGAATGAACCTTTTCTTTTCTTTATACCTCAATTGCTTATAATGTAAGGCATCATCCTCAAAGATAAGAAAAAAATAAATGAATTAAAAAAAAAGCCGCAGCAGTTTATATTCGAGCCCGCGCTGTATACAATCACCTTACGGGTACTCAAACTCCTTGAGCGCGCGCTGATTATAAACAAAAATAAATCAACGGACACAATATTTCAAAAAATCTACTTTTCTCAAAGACCAGAGTCGCACCGTTAAAAAGTAAATCTCTAGCTCGATTGGAACTATGCGGAGCGCAATTACTTGCACGCACACCGCACAATTACAGTGCACACCGTGGAGAAGATGGAATTTCAGTCAGCGATATTTATATTTGCTTGGTGTGATTCTCAAATTATACTCGTGTGGATTAAATCTCCTCCATTTATACGAACCACATTCGTGGCTACTAGGATGTCTGAAATTCAGGAGCTCGTCGACATGAATTGTTAGACCTACATATTCTCAAAGGATAACCCAGCAGACATTGGCTCAAGAGGACTTTCTCCAACGGAACTACTTAAAAAATCAACAGTGGTGGAACGGTCCACAGTTCTTGCAATCTTTTGACGAGCAGCTCAGTTCTGCAGTAGAAATCAACCAAACTAATCTGGAACTGAAGTCTCCAGGAGCTGCAAGAGTTTCAAATGACTTTATCGCATCTGGTTACCCCCTAAAAAACATTTTTCAGCTTTGCGTTCATTTTACTGCGCTTAAAAACTCCCAATTGTTCACTAGATTCTCTTCACTTCAGCGTTTAGTTCGAACCACTGCGTATTGTCTTCGATTTTTTACTAATTTACGTTTCAAAACTGAAAAAGTTCAGATCATGTGACTGGACCACTTTCAATAGAAGAATTAACGTCAGCTAGATCAAAATTAATCATTATTTGACAACCAGAAGTCTTACCCGACGAAATTGAGAAAATTAAAAAAAGGGGAGACCGTGTGTAAGGGAAGTAAGATAATGAGACTTTCGCCATTTCTCGACGAGAAAGGAATTTTAAGAGTGGAAGGTCGGTTAGAAAACGCCGACCTACCATATACGCAACAACATCCAATTATATTGCCATCAAAAAACGTCTTAACATCTCTTATCGTACACGACATTCATATGAGATCACCACATGGGGGGCAGCAATTAATGATGGCAACATTACGAGCTGAATGTTGGATTCTGCAACTGAAGTCCAACCTTAAGGCATGCATTCATAAATTTTTAAAGTGCTACATACACAAGGCAATACAAATGCAGCAAACAATGGCCGATTTGCCTTCGTGCCGCGTAAATCATGCTCGCCCATTTCAGACGTCCGGAGTAGACTACTCAGGAACTGTGCAACTGAAAGCATGGAAGGGTAGGTGCAACAAAATCACAAAGGCATACATAGCTATTTTCATATAATTCTCTACCAAAGCAGTTCATCACGCCCGCATTTCTTGCAGCTTTCAAACGCTTCACTTCACCCGAAAGGGACTTAACCGAACTCAAGCCCAACTATCTGGACTGATGGAAACTTATGCAGAAAATTCAACAGGATTTTTGGAAGAAAAGAAAGGTAGAATATCTAGTCCGTCTTCAACACCTCCCCTATCTCGGACTTAAAAATAGGAAGCCTAGTTCTGCTGCCTGATGAGAAAACACCACCCACACTTTGGCGCATAGGCAGAGTCACAGCAACACATCCTGGAACCGATGCCAAGATTCGTATTGTAACTATTAAGACGGCAACCACAACATTGACACGTCCAATTGCTAAACTTTGCCTTATCCCAATGCTAAACTAATAATCATTCATTTGCAGTCTTATTATATTAACATAACTTAACAATATCTTAATCAATTTAAAATAATTTTAATAACACATTATTGTCACACATCATTCACCGATCTTTTTCTTTTTCATGTACCCTCTGGTCAACCCTTCCACAAGCGGGCTAACAGCACCATTATTTCTCAACGGCAAAATACAATCTACAACAGCATGATTTGATGTTGCCACACCCGTGGCCCGGCAGGATGTTGCAACACAACATGGAGTTGAATTTAACAATAGTGTAAAATGTTTGTGTGGGTACAAATGATAGAACTTATTCTTTTCAATACAAATCCCTTTATTCAGTACAGTTACAATTGACTATTTAAATGTTTCTCTCAGTACAATCCAATTTCTCAACCGCTTATACTTTTCTTATCTTTTACTTAAACCACTTAATCACCTCTCCTAATTAACACTTCAGATTTCCCTTTAGAACTGATTTGCATACGTTGGGGATGCTGGTATTTATACTCGAATGACATACTTCGAGAACAATCCTCGCCATCCAGCGTCCCATACAATTTCCAATTTGCTAGAAAATTCGATTCCACTCTCCAGTCATCAATGGTGGAGACTTTGTTATTCAAGTTTCGAAATCTTCTGGTCTTCGAGTATCGACACCTTCTGCTCTGTAAATCTAGATGTCGCTGCTCACATTTAAGTGGTTATCACAATAGTTTGCCGTCGGCAAAACATCCACAATAGAATTTTGTTTGTAATTATATACACACATATGTACATATGTGTACACCAACTGCTCATCGCCTATGACAGCGCCTAGACCAAATGAGCGTATGAAGCAACAGAAAAAATAAAATAAAAATTCTATGTTTTCCTTGACTCTCTCGTCAACAAAATCGTCGACTCTCCCGTCAACGAAGTCATCGACAAATCAATAACGAAACAAATCTGCTGAAAGTCAATGACCACATTGTTCGGTTACATCACTTAGAACATCAACGGAGATAATCGGGACTCCATTGTTTCACCAAACGATCGGCGGTACTATGGGAGCAACGACTGAGATATAGTGTCAAGGTCGCATCATCCACAGCTTTCGTCGAGGGCAAAAAGGCAGTGACAACCCACTCATCAGTGATCAGCGAAGCAGTGCACTCCCACTGCATTAAATAAAAATAAACATTGGCACACAATTAAAATTAAATAGTTTACTTTTGGGTTCGTCTTTTATTCAGTGTGTTGGAATCGTTTTGTTGGTTTCGGGAAGTAATTGTTCGGTAGAACTGAAGAAAGACATTTTGCTTACCTAGACGGAACACTATGGCATTTACAACATTTTTATGGAAGTTTTTTTTTTACAATTTTCATTTCTTGACACGAGAACCTCTTGGTTCACCTATCACTTCGCCTTTGTCCGCCTTTTGTAATCGTCGAGAAACTCAAGCTTCTCACTCGTCAAGCCAACGGTATCCTCAGTGCCTTGTGCATATACATGAAAAAAATAAACATGCGCGATCCGCTCTCTCGAAATCAAAAACAAATTTCCTTCTCCATCACAGTTTGAAGGGCCATGCTCCCCGAACGGAAGCTAAGACAACCACTCTTTTTAACATCGCCGTTGCTGTTAGTATGTTTCAGCATTTGAGGCGATGTTTGAATTTTGTCTGCTACTCGTATATTTGCGGGCGGCTGTTACAAGTCTTCATACTTTGAAGGCAACATCGTTAAAAAGGGGAGATCAAAGAGGACCACAACCCTGAGATCAAAAGTGTCATGCTCTACCGACTGAACTAGCCGGGCCGATCCCAACATTTAGAGCAGCACGTGGGAAGAACCCACAAGTTCCTTAACAGACGAAAGGCGAATATATTTTGAGACTTATACACGCCACGTGATGGGATACCTATTACATGTCTGCTATGGAATGGAATAGATATATACATATACACTAAAACAAACTGAATTAATGAAAAAGTTACTAAAAAAATATAACAGAAAAAAAATATATATTGTGATAATCATTTAAATTTGAGTGGCGACATCTAGATTTACATAGCAGATGTCGATACTCGAAGAGCAGAAGATTTTGATACTTGAATAGCAAAGTCTCAACCTGTTGGGGTGTGTAGGGTTTTTTGGGTGACTGTGTGGGGTTAATCGGATAGAAAAAAATACGGTTTAATAAAACACGTTGTTCTTCTTCAAGGGTTACAGCAAAGGATCTTTTATTAGTCTTTCGGAGATTACTTCCATTTTTACTTTTTACAATAAGTGTTATACACTTTTTAGTAGTGTATAACTTTACGTTACGTTTACTAGGTTACATTAGATAAAATAAGAGTACAATTTCAATCAATTTAGCTCAGTTTATACATGAATTACAATTTTAAAACAAAAATGAAATAATTATTTTTACTAAAAATACATGCATATTATTAATACATTTTGTTCACGAACATGCTCCCGCCCGGTGGACGAATTTCGTCCGCAAGTGTACTCGCTCTTGAACTTTACTGTACCTCTTTTGACATAAAAGTTGTGTGTTGTGTGAGGGTGTTGGCTATCTACATGTAAATGAGACAAAATCGTGTAAATTAATAATTTGAAACATTACATGTAGGTGACAAGGACGACGATATAACAAACGAGCAACAAAGGGAGATAAAATGTGCGTAATTCGCCTAGTGCAATAGTTTGTTTTGATCATTGACCAAAACTAGGTCAAATCGCGTCGGGAGTGTTGTTAGATTTTTTGTTTAGTTTTTGTTGTCCCCTTCTTAGCTTTTTTTTGTGTTAATAAAAGTAAGGGTATTAAATTAATTATTTCTCTAATCCTTTTTGTTTGCTCCCCTTCCTTCGCGGAATTCGATTTCGTTTTTGATTTGTGTACACCGGCGCGAGTACACAGTCGTATATATGTACGTGCGTGTGTACATATTGATATACATATGTACATCGATTGTTTGTTATTGTTTCGCGAAAGTGATATTCGTGTGCAGTGCAAAAAAAAACAGAAAAAAGAAAAAGAAATTGGGAAAATAAAAAAAAAATTAAAAAGTTCTTTAAAAATATTTTCCCAACAAATTCGACACAATTTGTGGTGTTATTTTGTACGATAACTGTTTTCCGCGTACGCAATTTTTGGTTGTGCAGTGCGATGCTGTGCGACGAAATTTTCGCGATCGGATAGTGTTTTGATGATGGCCGAATTAGCCTTCTTAGTGTGTGTGGTGTGTGTGTGGTATTTACATTTTTGTGTAAAGCCAATAATCCGCCTTCCTTTGAATTGTTGTTGCAATTCATCCAGTAAGTTTTTTTTTTACATATTAATTCGTTTGTTGTTTACATATTTATTTATTATTTTCTTTATTTATTTAATTTATGTTAAGATTAGTTTAAGGGATATATTATTGTAATATGTTTGTGTGGGTACAAATAATAGAACTTATTCTTTTCTATACAAATCCCTTTATTCAGTACAGTTACAATTCACTATTTAATTCTTTCTCTCAGTACAATTCAATTTCTCAAAACACTTATACTTTTCTTATCTTTTACTTAAACCACTTAATCACTTCTCCTAATTAACACTTCAAATTACACTTTAGAACTAACTTGCATACCTTTGGGATGACATACTTCGAGAACAATCCTCGCCATCCAGCGTCCCATACAATTTCCAATTTCCTACAAAATTCGATTCCACTCTTCAGTCGAGACTTTGCTAATCCAGTATCGAAATCTTCTAGTCTTCGAGTTTCGACATTTTCTGCTAGATGTCGCTGCTCACATTATTATTATTGAGTGTTTATGTTGAAATGTGTTTTTTTTTTTTAAAAGAAGGATAAATGTTAAAAGTGTTGTGTTGTATTGAGTGGACAACGTTGAGTGTTCAGTGAAAAATTTCAAGTGCCGTCGGGGTTTTGATTCTTCAATTCCCGTCGGCATTTTTGAGTTTCGGAACTTCACAGCGTTGTCTGGTATGATTGATTACGTGTGATTTAGAGTGGACTGTATGTGTGTTGTGTAGTGTAGGGATTCTAGGATAGAATAAGTTCGTATTATTATGTTTTATTAATTTAATAAATTGTTTTTTAAGAGAGAAGAAATGTCGTTAATTTTTCATTTGAGTTTATTTAAAGTGTTTGTTTTATATACGTTGTGTTGTATCGTTTAAATGCTGTGTTGTGTTGTTTAAAATGTTGTGTTGTGTTGTTTAGGTATTGTGTTGTATTTCTCTTTCCTACTAAGTTTTCCGGTTTCGTTTCGTACAGTAACCACTTGAGCAAGTCCGTCTTTGCTTTCCGGGATGTGTGACGAATGATTCGTCCGAATCGCGACTGCAACGGCGGTAGTTTTTCGTCCTTGAAAAGAAGTAAGTGTCCGCGTCTGCTTCTGTCTTCCGTCTTGTCCACTTTGGGCGCTGTCTCATCCTGGGCAGATATTTTTCGCTCCACTTCTCCACGGCAGTGTCTCCTTGACGAATTTCGAAAAGTCTTGTGCTGATTGCGTCTACCTTTAGTGGACCTGTGTTTCTTTTTCCAGCTTGTGCCCGGCAGTTTCGAACAAGACGTTTGTAGTATACAAAATTGCGACGAAGCTTCGTGGTTTTGTTTGACTTCTTGAATACCGCATGCTGATGAATGAAAAAGTGGTGTGGTGTATCCAGTAAGGTATTCTTTTTGTCAACCTCTGGCATCTGACGAAGCTCCTTGCATTCCTGTAAACACTTGGAAAGCTCCTTGTGCTGTGTGGGTTTTTTTTGGAATCTTCTTTCCAGTTGATGAAACCTACGTAAGGCACCTAACTTCGAGGCACCAAACCCAGGTTTACATTCCGGTCTATTGAATACCACATGGTGAGGAGTAAGTAAATGGTGTGGTGTATCCAGTATGGTATTCTTTCTGTGGACCTTTGTCATCTGAGGAAGCTTCTTGCATTCCTTTAAACACTTGGAAAGCTCCTTGTGCTGTGTGGGGTTTTTCTGGAATCTGCCTTCCAGTTGATGAAACCTACGTAAGGCACCTAACTTCGAGGCACCAAACCCAGGCTTACATTCCGGTTTATTGAATACCACATGGTGAGGAGTAAAGAAGTGGTGTGGTGTATCCAGTATGGTATTCGTTTCGTCAACCTCTGTCATCTGTTGAAGCTCCTTATATTCATTTAGATACTTAGAGTACTCCTTGTGTAGTGTGGGGTTTTCCTGGAATCTTCCTTCCAGTTGATGAAACCTGCGTAAGGCACCTAACTTCGAGGTACCAAACCCAGGCTAACATCCGTCTTTAAATGGCAACGATACCTCATATCGTCCATAGTCCAATCCTGTTGTTGTGTTGATATGATTCTTTTCAGAAGTTTTCTCTTTCGCAGTTTCCTTAGTGTTGAAAGGCAACTCTTTCAGTTCCCAGGTCCTTCGCATCTGAGTGTCATTATCGAGAACCTGTAAGAAGCTATGAACAGGTTCTTTATTTTGTGAAATAACCTTCCCAAGGATAAGCCAACCTAACTCCGATTCCTGTGCGATTGGCGATCTTTCATCATCACCGCGTATAATGGATCTTAGAATAAATTCAGAGTAAACGTCGGCTCCCAGGAGAATATCAACAGTCGCAGTCTTGTCGAATTGTGGATCAGCTAACTTTAAGCCCTGAATATGTTCCCAGTTTTGCAGAGCTAGAGGCTTGGACGGCAACAGACCAGTCAGCGATTTGAATACATAGGCTGGAGTATTTGTCTCGAAAGGTGTCACCAGAGACCCAAAGGTAAGACTTACATACCGTTGACATGAACCACTGCTAACTTTTCCCAATCCAGATACCTGAATGATAGTTCGTCGCTGATGAAGCCCTAATAACTGGACAGCGGATTCAGTAATGAACGTTGCTTCCGATCCAGGATCAACTAACGCCCTAAGATGCAAATATTTTCCATTTGAAGACCTGACTCGAACAACTGCTGTTGCCAGGAGAACACTTGGCTGATGTACTTCAGAAGAGGCTACTTTAGGTGGGTTCAATTTTGACCTTATATGAAATGTTTGTGCACCTGTTGTTGTATTTTTACAATCCCTTGTAGGTTTAGAGCTGAGATTATTAACATGCAGCAGAGAATGGTGTGCCTGCTGGCAGTAATAGCAGCGCACACTGCTTTGACAATGGTTCGTCTTGTGACTGTACGCCAAACAGTTCCGACAAACCCCGATTTTGTCCACAGCCTTAGATCGTTCACAGATCTCCATGGCAATGAACTTCTGACAAGTTCGAAGGGAGTGCTGACCTCTACCACATACCTGGCATGCAAACTGCTTCTTCCCGACGTGCAACACCGTTTTCTTCTCGACCGCAACAGCCTTGTGTACAGAAGAACCGCTGACCTTGATGCCACTCGTTCCAGCTACTGCTTCCAAGGTTCGAAAACGTGTCTCCAGGAACTCTGTAAATTGTCTCAGTGTTGGCAACTCCTTCGAACTACCCAACTTCTCCTCCCACAAACGCTGAGTAAACGCAGGTAATTTTTGCACCAGAATATAAATTAAAATATCATACCAAGAACCAACCGGCAATCCTAAGTTTCCCAGAGCGTGGAAACATTCCTGGGATGTGTCCAGTAGAGGCTTGATGTTGCTTGCCGTCTCCTTCGTCAACTGCTGCTGCTCAAAAAAAAGTTGGAAATGAGCTTTTACCATACTCGTTTGTGGTCGTATCAGGCGACAAGTAGTTCCCATGCTTTGTCATAATTGCCAGCATACAAACCTAAATGCTGCAACAAACGACCAGCTTCACTTGTAAGAGACGACTTCAAATAGTGAAGCTTTTGGATTTCACACAGCCTTTTATTTGTGTGGACTAAAGATACAAATACATCGTGGAAAGCCCGCCACTTCGTGTACGAGCCCTGAAAATGTGGTATTTGAATTTGAGGTAATGAAAGCTCATTACAAGAGCCACCTGTGGATTCTCCTTCCACAATCTTCTCCTTGGATGCTAACTTGGCATTGTCGATAGCGTCGACCAATTCACCTCGGTAAGTGAAATATGTTTCTTGAAGCAAATCAAAAATTTCATCAAAATCTTCTTCTTCCAGACCTTCTTCAATTTCTCCTCGTCGAATCTTCGCTTGAAGACCAAGCGCATTCTTGAAGTTCCCTTCTAGAATAAGAAGACGACCTGACAGATAGCTGGCTGTACGACGTGATGCTCCAGTCTTTCTGAAGTTGGGGTGGTCACGAAGAATCTGCTCCAGAACACCTTTTTGATCTACACGCGTGGACAATTTCGACATTTTTAAGGTTTTTTTTTGTAAATTAATTAATTATAAACCAATATGTTTGTATGTATCAAGTACAATTAAATTTTATTAAATACAGTTGTTTACTAAAATAGTATTAATTAATTAATATTTCATTTCAGCAACTTACGACCTTTGGTTAGCTTTGCCCAGCTGGTGACAGTTGAGGTTAAAGTTGACTGGTACTTAATTTAATTTTTACACGGCGCGGGAGTTCCGATCAATGCACAACCACCGAGAGTCTTTAAGTCTTTAAAAGGAGCAAGAGAAGGGGCAAGACACCGACCGCGAGGTAGTAAATGTATGTAAGTTTATTGTTTTCTACATATCTATATATATATATTGCACATTTGCACTTGCTCTTGCACCTTGTTCTTGCACTTGCACTTTTTTCTTTTTTTTATAATTTTTTAAAAGTTTAAAATGTTAAGTGTTTTGTATAGTTTGTTACGTATCTTTTTATATATATATATGTATGTTTTGCACTTTGCACTTGTCCTCGCACCTTGTAGATTTTTATTTTGTGTCTGAGCAAAAGGGTTTTTATTTTTCTTTTTTATCCGACTCGTAAGGACCAAATGTTGGGGTGTGTAGGGTTTTTTGGGTGACTGTGTGGGGTTAATCGGATAGAAAAAAATGCGGTTTAATAAAACACGTTGTTCTTCTTCAAGGGTTACAGCAAAGGATCTTTTATTAGTCTTTCGGAAATTACTTCCATTTTTACTTTTTACAGTAAGTGTTATACACTACTAAAAATCATAACTTTACGTTACGTTTACTAGGTTACATTAGATAAAATAAGAGTACAATTTCAATCAATTTAGCTCAGTTTAAACATGAATTGCAATTTTAAAACAAAAATGAAATAATTATTTTTACTAAAAATACATGCATATTATTAATACATTCTGTTCACGGACACAACCATTGATGGCTGGAGAGTGGAATCTAAATTTCTAGCAAAATAAAGCGATTTGTATTGAAAAGAATAAGTTCTATCATTTGTACCCACACAAACATTTTACATTGGTGTCAGAAGTGGGATAGGACTTATTGTGTGGAAAAAAAATAAATTTGTGATTGTTTGAATAACCTAAAATGGCTCGAAAACTATTGCAGTTGACCGTCGTCCAACTCAAATCCGAGTTGAACAAGAGAAGCCTCAGCGCCAGTGGAGGAAAAAGTGACTTGGTGCTCCGACTACAGGAGGCTTTGAACAACGAGCGACATGATCCTGATACATACTCCTTTGGTGTTGACGTCGATGATCAGATAAGTACCGGCAGTAACATAGCTGCGATGATGCAACTCCTCTTGTTAAATGGACGAACAGAAGAAAAATCCGGAAGAACAGAAGAACAGCCTCGAGCAAAAAATGGACGAACAAAAGAATAGCCTCGAACAAAAGTTGGATGAACAAAAAAAAAATCTAGACGAGCAGAAGAACGGCATTGAACAAAAATTCGACGAACAAACCAACAATCTGCACGGTCGTCAACAGAAAATGGATGAACAAAAGAATAATCTTTAAGAACAAAAGAACATTCGCCAGCAAAAGTTCGAAGAAATCGATGACAAATTTAAAACGACAGAGAAGAATGTTGGCGAAAAACTTGAACAAAGGGACAGCAAAGTTGAGCAACTGGCAAAAGAGCTCGACACAGTGCGAAAACAGAAACTGCGGGAATGTTCTTTAAGCGGCCCAAAGAGAAAAGAGTTGAAGCCTCCCCCATTCGATGGACAGACAACATGGTCTACTTATGATAAGCAAGGGCCTTGCACGGTCCTGCAGCAAAGTTGTTGCAAACAATAGACATCGAAAAGCATAAAGATTATGTGACTTTAGTACAGGCTGTCGAGAAACGGTTTGGGGATAGCCACATGCAGCAACGAGGAGAAACACTACAACAGCTCCAAGCAGACGTCAGTAGACTGGCACATTTGTCATATCTCACCGTAGGCCAAGAAATAATCGACCATATGGCAAAGGACGCATACATCAGGGGAATGGAGCTATAGTCAGCAGTAAGGATGTCCCGTAAAAGAGCCCTTGCTGAAGCACTTACCTTCGCTCCGGCGATGGAATCAGCCATTCAGGCTTCCAAATTAATACATTTCGTCAGGGAAATAGCATCTCGTGAATGTGTAGAGGCTACTGGAAGATGGCGTTTGTAAATAGTTGTTTGTAATATGACTCACACAGGTCTCTCGTGATTCTTTGAAGAAAAAGGAAAAGAATTGGATATTCAAGGAGAAGATGGAATAGAGTAATTAGTGGTAAGTTAGCAGTCTTTCTGTACGTTCTCGCTCCAATATTAATTATTTCATGAATAATACCTCGTTTGATTAATGTTAAAATAGTGTTTTTTTTAACGCCAAAACAAGGTGACCCCGAAGCGTTAATTTATAACGTAAAATAATAACGAGTGAGAGCCGACTAATACACCTGCGACGAAAGCACGTCTTCAACAATAAAAGGCACACCACAGTCTGAATCCACGCGCAGATTTTACCGTAATCTGCTGCATCAGATAACATCATACCGCTCCAGAATCACGCGATTCCTGATTCCTGCCCTACTACGTTCAATCCTACAATTTGGAGAAAGCTGCAAGTAGACTACCAACCAGACTTAACCTTCAACAACAACATGTGCAATTGTAGCAGTTCTACCGCAACGTGGTAGTTTACCTCATTTAACAGTCCAGAATAGCGAGAACAAACAACGAACCAATAGCGTTTTTCAACGATCCAGTACATCCAACGAACGTAGCGAAACACTAGAGTTCATACTACTCGTATACATATTTTCGAAATTAAACATATCTTTAAAAAACAAATTAACTTAGTTACTACATATGTACTTTCGTTTAAGAAATACTAGAGTTTTTTATATAATTTTCATATAATCTTTCTATAATTACATTTTCATACATTATTACATTTTCTATAATTACATATACTACATTACATATATTATTTCAACTTTCCATATGAATTTCATATTTTTAATTTATTTTAAACCCTTTATTATAAATTTTTTGAAAAATAATTTAGTTACACCTATTCCATCCAACTAAAATTTTCTCCGAAATCTACGTTTTGTATATCCGTTCTCTTCATTGCGTAAATATTAAACTGAAATTATTTTTGTCCAAAATGGGCGCGGGTGATGATAACAAAGAGCCCCAAAGTAGTTCTTCTAACCTACAACATCTCAATCCAAGCTGTCAAGCAAACAGTGTAATAGAAGATGTGGCTATTAAACTACCAGATTTCTGGAAAGCAATGCCAGCTGTATGGTTCTTTCGAGTAGAGGCTCAATTTTCAATTAGGAACATAGTAACTGAACAATCAAAATTTCATTATGTTGTTCAGGCGTTACCCCTAGACGTGGTTGCAAGCGTGTATTACATTATCATACAAGAATCTCTGACCCCCTACACTAATCTGAACAAGGCCTTAATAGGCAGACACTCTATGAGTGAAGGGAAACGTATCGAAGTCCTACTGTCAGGTGAGGAGATGGGTGATATGAAAGCATCTGAGTTCTATCGTGGCCTTGTTACCATAGCGGGGCAATCTGTAATTGTTTCAGAAAACCTAATTGTAGAATTGTGGAAACGTCGCCTTCCCACATTAGTTCAAGCTGTAGTTAAATCAAGTCCGAAAACCCAAATTGATCAACTCATTCACGTGGCAGATGAAATATTTGAAGTATGTCAACAACAACAAAGTACTTCAGCATTTTCGATCACACCTCAAGCAGAGATTGATTGTTTATCAACGAACTTACCTGCATTAATCGAAATCTCCAAACTGAAATTAATGAGATTAAATCAATGATCTCAAATTTAAACATCAGCAATCGCGCTTCTCATGATAGGTTCACTTCGCGTTCGTTCAAAAATAATAGGAACACACGCAATAGGTCACGTTCTTCTTCAAGACAAAATAGTTTCCAATGGCAAAGCAATTTCAATAGTTCCCAAACACCCAGTCAAAATAGTGCTCATATAAACAAACGAGACGGCTCACTATGTTGGTATCATGAACACCATGGTGCAAATGCACAAAAGTGCAAACAACCCTGCAGATTTAAAAAAAAAAACTAATTTTTACTGTCATCGCGACGGCAAACGATAGTAGCACTCAAAGTTCTCCGGGCCGTCTGTTTATAAAAGATCCTATTTCCAAAACCACATTCTTAATCGACTCCGGTTCCGATTATTCAGCACTTCCTGCATCGCAATACAGGTCACAAAGTTTGAAACCAGATCAACTCCTTTCTGCAGAAAATGGCTCTACCATTAAAGCTTTCGGCACGAAATACTTCCGCATGAGTTTAGGGTTCTGACGACTGTTCAACCACACGTTTCTGATCGCCTCAGTTACGAAGCCAATCATTGGCGCAGACTTTCTGCGAAAAACAGGATTAGTTATCGACATAAAAAATTCGCAACTAGTCGATCCCCTCACTAACTCAAAAGTCTGTGGCATATTGTGTCAACCAAGTCCTATTGAAGGAGTTTTTCGAGCTAATGAAACCCCCAGATTTTAACCTACCTGTCAAAGCATATCCTTACAAAAGGACCTTTACCGTATACGTATGCTAGACGTTTAAACACAAAGAAATATAACATCGCCAAAGCGAAATTCGACTGCATGATCCAAATAGGGATTTGCAAACCATATTCCTAACCATTCTCGTCTCCTTTGCATGTGGCTCCAAAATCAGATCTTAACGACTGGAGGCCATGCGGCGATTACTGTACCTGACAGGTACCCCGTATCACAAATCCAGGATTGTTCGATTAACCTCGACGGTTGTATCATCTTTTCGAAAATCGGCATTGTACACGCTTTCCACCACGTTCCTGTGGCATGTTAAATTGAATATAAAATTAGAATGTAAGATTAGTCGAAAGACATAGTTTAAGTGTTAGGTTTAGCTTAGAGCGCCCGCATGGGGCCAGTAAGTTAGAATAAGTTTATTTGTAAGTTATTTAAGCTAATTTTTAAGCATTTTTTTGTCTAGCATGTAAGAGTAAATTAATTAGTTAAATAAAAATGCATTTAAACTGAACTGAACTGTTCCTGTGGCACCAGAAGATGTGCATAAAACAGCCGTGATTACCCCTTTGGACTAATAGAATTCAACCGCATGCCTTTCGGCTTAAAAACCGCTGCACAAACCTTTCAACGTTTCGCGCACGAAGTCACGAGGGGGATAGATTTCGTTTTTGTTTACATAGACGATTTTCTCGTGTTTAATAAATCGTAAGAGGAACATGAAAAACATCTTAGAATCCTTTTCCAACGTTTGTTGAAGTATTGTCTTCGAATTAAAACGTCGAAATGCGTGTTTGGAGTCCCAAAACTACAGTTTTTGGGATTCAATATTCAAAAGATAGAATACAACCGTCACACGACAGAGTCGAGGTAATCGATAAATTTCCAGAGCCACAATCACTAAAAAGTGCCCACCGCTTCATACCTAACCTGGC
This sequence comes from Volucella bombylans, assembly GCA_949129095.1. Taxonomy (NCBI): domain Eukaryota; kingdom Metazoa; phylum Arthropoda; class Insecta; order Diptera; family Syrphidae; genus Volucella; species Volucella bombylans. Next base: position 64,641,241 of record OX422141.1, read on the forward strand.
TAAGATTTTTGCACCAATTTACAATCACTTATCAAAATTCGTGAAAACAAATCTCAAGATTTCACTTGGCCCACAGAATTCCAAGAACCGTTTGTAAAGGCTAAGCAAGAACTTGTCAAAGCAACTCTTCTGACACACCCTAAGCCTGACGCTAGAATGAATATCACGACAGATGCATCAGACAAAGCTGTCGGTGCAGTCATTCAGCAGCCAAGTTATTTGGCTGATATTTGGGAGCCGTTGGCATTTTTTAGCAAAAAACTTTCGCCTAGACAAACAAGCATTTGATAGGGAACTTTTAGCGATATACCTCGCCATAAAACATTTTCACAATTTTGTCGAAGGACAGGACTTCTGTGCCTTCACCGACCAAAAACCAGTCACCACCGAAAAAGATTTTACTAAAGCCAACCGTTTTCCGAGACAGGAACGACATCTCGACTTTATATTACAATTCACCACTGATATACGACACATACAGGGACCGTTAAATGTCGTAGCTGACACCTTATCGCGACCGAACGCAGACGCACTGGATCTTACCTATCTAGGCCAAAGCGCATGAGAATGATGAAGAACTTACCACACTTGTTCAAAACTTCCGCGTAAATCAAACGTAAAACTAGAGTTCATTACGATACCTGCCTATAAACTTTCCCTGTGGTGCTGACGTCCAGAGATACCAATCGGCAATACGTACCTTCAGTCAAGCGGAAACAAATTTTCCATACAATACTCACCCGGGAATTCGAGCTTCACGCAAGCAAATTGACAAAACTTACTTCTGGCCCAAAATGAATAAAGACTTCTAGGGCGAAGAACTGTCCATCATGTCAGATAGAAAAAACTCTGAAACATACGAAACTACAGGCTGATCAAATTGAAATGCCGGCTGGTCAATTTCAACACCTACATATGGACATTGTTGGACCGTTTCCTCCCTCGAATGACTGCAGATACATTTTGACCATTGTGGATAGATTTTCGAGGTGGCCCGAAGCCAGGATGCGCTGCTGGAACTGTGATAAAGTAGGACATCTGCAAGGGTACGACGGAAAGGCTGCCTGCACTGGGGTTACAGACAAATAGAAGGAAAAACCGGCAGAAACAGCTACAGAGAAGACGGTCAAACTTCCCGAAGCCATCAGTTGGGAAATGCTTACTTCGCGGAGCAGAAGTCTGTAGGGTCCAAAAGTAAAGCCACATGGACAAGTGCAACAATACAACTTTTAATGGTAACCGATATACCCTCGTGGTCATGGATTACTTCAGTAAGTGGCCGGAATTGTTTGCCATCTGAAATCAAGAGGCTAAGACCGTAGCCGAACAGATAGTCAACAACTGGGTGAGTAGATTTGGGGTCCCAATGGAGCTACACTATGATCAAGGGCGAAATTTTGAATCAAAAGTCTTCCAGAAAGTGTGCCAATATTTGAGAATAAGGAAGACAAGGAGAACGACACTACACCCCCAATCTGATGGAATGGTCAAACGATTCAATCGGACCTTGAATGAGCATATATCTAAGGTCGCGCTCAACTGCCAGCGGGATTGGGATCGACACATACTCCTCTTCTTAAGTGCCTACCGAAACGGGGTCCATAATTCAACAGGATGAAGCTAACGAGCACCCGCATGAAGACTAGGTACGACATCAAGGCGAAATCTTTCGGCTTCAACGAAGGAGATCTAGTCTGGTTGTATAATCCTCAGCGTAGGGAGGGAGCAGTGCGATAACCATTTAAATGTGAGCAGCGTAAAATTTCGTTACTTGAATAACAAAGACTCAAACATTGGTGGATGGAGAATGAAACCGAATTTCTAACAAAATGGAAATTGTATGGAACGATGGATGGCGAGGATTGTTCTCGAAATATGTCATTCGAGTATAAATATCAGCATCCAAAAGGTATGCAAGTGATTTTATCAGTTGAATTTGAAGTGTTAATTAGGATAAGTGATTAAGTGGTTTAAGTAAAAGATAAACGGTTGATAAATTTAATTGTATTGAGATAAACGATCAAATTGTGAATTGTAACTGTACTGAATAAAGCGATTTGTATTAAAAAGAATAAGTTCTATCATTTGTACCCACACAACCATATACATAGAAAAAATAAACATGCGCGATCCCCTCTCTCGAAATCAGAGGAAAGTTCCCTTCTCCATCACAGTTTGAAGGGCCTGAACGCTCCTGCTTCCTGAACGGAAACTAAGATAACCACTATTTTTGACATCGCCGTTTCTGTTACTAGGTTTCAGAATTTGAGGCAATGTTTGCTACATTTTCGAGCGACTGTTACAATGTGAGGGGAATTGATGTTGAGTGCGTTCACAATTCTAAGGATTTGTTTGTCAGACGATTCTATGATATGATAATTGGTCGAGAGCCCGAAGTCCCGAAGTGGACTGGATTTTCAGGCAAAATATTTTACCCTGAAATTATATGCAGATGAAAAAACGCCAAAAATCAGATAATTTTCCGGCTTTTATTTAAGAGAAAAATTTTGCTTCATCATTTATTTGTTTGATAAATTGTTTTCTTTTATGGAAATAAAAATTTTGTTTAACGTAAATGTTGAGATAGTGAATTATGAATTGGGTGAGCCGCAGGAAATCATGCAACGAATGTTTCTGTTAATTTTTTTTTGTTTTTGTAAATCAAGGGAGTTAAATGATTTTTTTTTTTTTTAAAAAGATAAATAATAATGAAATACAAAGAACATTTTTTCTTAGAGGAAAATAAGGAAAGCAAAAATTTTCGTTTTCTGACACTTCCACATTCAGATTCATTTTCGGTGTTATAAGTATCATCTGGATAGAATTCCTCTTGAAAAAACCCTTCGCTGTTTTCGTCTCCAAAATATATAACAATTTTGTTGACGATATTAGGGTTGGTTGAGTCAATATATTTAAGGTGACGAAATCTTTCCTTCAGCAACACGTTCGTTGGATATTGGCCACCTTCCATAAGAATGCTTGTGTTCTATTTATCTAGCTGTCAGTTAATAACGGATGGACGGATTTTATGGGTCGGTCCCTTTACCGATGCCAACTTTAGGACCATAGATGACCTAACTTAAATGGCAAACTCTACAAATACTTTTGTAAACCCTTAACTCTCGCACAGACACATTGGAAATAAATTACTAAGTATTGCACATCTCTATAAACTGCCAGAATTTGCTAGGATGGGAGCAATTTACAAGTAAAGTTGTTTGAATGAGAGCGATTTGCACATAAAATTCACTATGTGTGTCGAATGTAGATGACGTTTGTCCAGTAAAATGGAAAGAATTTGTGTAAAATGGGACAGAAATTGACATTGATGAAAATTCACACGTATACACAAAAAGAGTCATTCGGTATAGGCGATCTTTGGAAAGCGGGTGTTGGTTTTCCAATATCTGGAAAGTTTGCCATCTACGTTAGTTCATCTATTCTCAGGACTGAAACGTGTGATGAGATAGTGCCTGTTCACACTGGCGCGGGCAGGAAGATTGTCCGAAAGAGAGGGAACGCTTTTTATTGAAGTGGGAAGAAGAAGGGTTACTTCCACCGAGAATCCATTTCTAAAGTGTATTCTCGGGTGCAACACATCGTTTTTTTCCATATCATTCCATTTCTGACATATTTTTTCATTTTAGTTTTGATCGTTGATGAGAAAGGAAGTATGAAGAATAGGAAAAAAGGTATGTTTCAGGCCAACTGCGCAAATTTAAAAATTAAAAATGCTCCGATTCAAGTGTTCCACTTGTCAAAAAGTCTTTCAACCCCATGATGTGAACACGTCGTTCATGGTGAGGACTTTCATCCCGTCGCCAATGTAAACAGGCACATAATGTGCTTCTTTACACTGGCGAGGGGATGAAAGCATAGATGCTGTAGGTTACATAGATACTGCACGCCGAAGGAAAAACTCTAACCATTTTTCCATTCAATGGGACGTATCCGGACGTCCCAGTTCGATCGAACTAGGGTGAATCATACTCAGACATGATGTTACTCTTAATTGTTTTGTATTATCAAGTTGCATGTTCTGTTTGTTGGATAGAAGTTTTCCGTTTTTCGCAACGTAATTTTTTTAAATCAAATTTGACTGATAATAAACATTATATTTGAGAACCGTAGGTAGGTCAAAGCAGAATGCGCTCTCTTTAATGTTGTGTTATTGAATAGTTGTTTTACGTTTTTTTCCAGATAAAATTTGAATTTTTTGATTTTTGGATGCTATGTTTTTTTTTCTATCTTCCACGAACAATGCTTCCGTAATAGAACGAGAGAGAGAGTATAGAAGGTCCTTGCGGTACTCATAGCAAGGACTTTTTTCAACAAACTATTTCGGATCTCTAGTATTTGGTATCCTTATGCATTCCAGGGCCATTGTCTCTCTTATATTTCTTTCTTGTGGATGTTCTCTGAAAATTCTATTAAATACTTTGAAGTGAACTTTACAAACGTTAAAAAATTCATTAGTTGGTGCCTTCAGACTTCCAGAGTCACTTCTTTGAGAATAATTTGTTGCAAAGATGAAAAATTCCGAAGGACATGTTATTTTTCATCAGTTTAAAAGCAAGATATCCAGTAAAATATCACATTGCTGTTGTTTCTAATGTGATTTAAGTTTCGATTTGCATATCACAAATGCCTTTTTCGTACAGAGTGTAAAATATTGTAAAATCATACGATCCAATATCTTTAATAGTACATAGATCATCCGATAACTTTTCAGTTAACCTTATGTTAATTATCTTGTTTTTACCGTATTATTGCAAGGACAATGTTAAGCCACAATGTAAACTCGAGCTTAGTCGCAGCAAAACCTCCACCACGCAAACATCAGAAATAAAATAGCCATCAAACAAAAACAATAATTGTTTTATTCGCTAAACATTTTGGTCCTAATCGAGCCGGATGAAGTAATCGGTATAGTATAGACAGTAAAAAGAAAACTTAAAATAGTTGAAGTTCGGGAAAATTCTTTAAAAAAAATATATGCTCTGTGTCGGACATTTGATGAGCATCGAGTAACAAGTGCTGTGTCAAACGTGCTGTGTGTAGATTAATTAAATAAAGCCAGATTCAATAACTGCATATGAAAACGAATCAAATAATTGATTATTGCTGCTGGATTATATTGGACTGCACGTGGGTTGTATTCTGGATGTTGCTAGTTGATGAACGTGTGCTGGTGCTGTCGAACATAAGTAGATGAATTTACGCTGCTGTAGAAAAATTCGTAAAGTATTTGGAAATCACAGGTAAATTATTTTCTATAATTATACTTGACCTAAAAGATGGAAGAACTAAAGCGCAATAGGGCTACAATAAAAGGGCAGATCAAACGTGGTTGTAATTTTATTAATGATGCGCATGGGGATGTCTTATGCATGAATGAACTTATTGAAGAGAGGTTAGATAAGCTGTCAGAGTATTTTAAAGAGTTTAATGATGTTCAGTTTTGGATAGAAGGTTTAATAACTAACGTGGAAGAACTTAAAGCAGAAAGTGAAAGTCAACGGAGTGAGGTAGAGCAGAAATATTATCAAGATAGAGCTAAGGGAAAGTTTTTATTAAAAGGTTTAGTAACGCATGAAGGGTCAGATAATAATAATGGAATAGCTGTTCATGAAACTTCAATTGATAAGATAAACTCTGCGATTGGAACACTATTGGATCATCAAGCCACACTTGGAGAGCTTGTTTCACGATTTGTTCAACCTCGTTACAATCATATTGCTGCAGTGCATCAAACTGTAAACCAATTCACTGACGTTGAACAAGCTACTTCACCGCCGCAAATACCTGAATTTGAATCGTATCAAACACCTGCACAGACTTCTGCATCCATTTCCACAGGGTATCCTTATCCAGAAATTAAACTTAGTTCTATAAAACGTTCGATGGTAAATTGAAAAATTGGCCTAGTTTTCATGATATTGTAAAATGTTTGTGTGGGTACAAATGATAGAACTTATTCTTTTCAATAGAAATCGCTTTATTCAGTACAGTTACAATTCACTATTTAATTGTTTCTCTCAGTACAATCCAATTTCTCAACCGCTTATACTTTTCTTATCTTTTACTTAAACCACTTAATCACTTCTCCTAATTAACACTTCAAATTTCACTTTAGAACTGATTTGCATACCTCGGGGATGCTGGTATTTATACTCGAATGACATACTTCGAGAGCAATCCTCGCCATCCAGCGTCCCATACAATTTCCAATTTACTAGAAAATTCGATTCCACTCTCCAGTCATCAATGGTTGAGACTTTGTTATTCAAGTATCGAAATCTTGTGGTCTTCGAGTATCGACATCTTCTGCTCTGTAAATCTAGATGTCGCTGCTCACATTTAAGTGGTTATCACATTGCTCCCTCCCTACGGTTGTTCGTCCCGAACTACTTCGTCATTCAGCATCCCGTTGAAATGACACATTCTATCCAAATGGACCACTTTCAATTTTCCTCGATCCCCACGCTGGATCCGGTAGACAACGTCATTAATGCTGGTTATCACCTTGTATGGACCTTCCCAGTCCTGTTGCAATTTTGGTGTTTGCCTTTCTTACGCTGAGGATTATACAGCCAGACCAGATCTCCTTCGTTGAAACCGGAAGATTTCGCCTTGATATCGTACCTAGTTTTCATGCGGGTGCTTGCTAGCTTCATCTTTTCTCTGGTGTCTTCATGCAATTTGCGAATCCTGCAGCGCAAGTCATTCACGTCGTCGTTCACCTCTTTGGGCTCCGTCGGTGGGGATCCAAATTTTGCTTCACTTGGCAACCGAATTGTTTGACCAAATAAAATCTCGGAGGGTGTGTGTCCTGCTGAGCTATGGACCGCGTTTCGGTAAGCCATTAAGAAGAGGGGTATGTGTCGATCCCAATCCCGCTGGCAGTTGCCGACAACCTTAGATAGATGCTCATTCAAGGTCCGATTGAATCGCTCGACCATTCCATCAGATTGAGGGTGTAGCGGCGTTGTCCTTGTCTTTCTTATTCCCAAATATTGACATATTTCCTGGAAGACTTTTGATTGAAAGTTTCGCCCTTAATCAGAGTGCAGCTCCATTGGAACCCCAAATCTGCTCACCCAGTTGTTGACTATCTGTTCGGCTACGGTATTAGCCTCTTGATTTGGGATGGCAAACACTTCCGGCCACTTACTGATATAATCCATGACCACGAGGGTATATCGGTTACCATTAAAGGTTTCGGGAAACGGCCCAGCGATGTCGATGGCTATTCGTTCGAAAGGTGCTCCGATATTGTATTGTTGCATTTGTCCATGTGGCTTTACTTTTGGACCCTTGGTAGCCGCACACCTTATGCACTTTTTGCACCAATTCTCGACATCTTGTTTAGCGCTTAGCCAATAGAAACGTTCCCTAACCTTTTCCAACGTCTTGTTTATTCCCAAATGGCCTCCTGATATTCCGTCATGTATTTCATGGAGTACTTGGCTGACTCTGGACCGTGACACTATTAGCTGCATATGAGATGTTGTCCCATCTGCACTTTCCCATTTTCTCTTCAGCAATCCATCTTGCACAAAAAGCGAGTCCCACTGTGCCCAGTATACTCGTACCTTCAGAGTTTGGCTCCGATCTGATATCTGCTGCCAGCTTGGTCTTTCCTCGTGTTCCTTCCAGGCCAATATTGGTTCGATGTCATTGTCTGCCAGTTGGGAGGAACGAATTTCGTCTATACTCCAACCCTCTATTGGCTCAGTCCTGATCATTTGGATAGTTGCCTGTTCTTTCGTTACTTTACGGTTGCAGTGTTGGCATTTTACTCCGCACGGTCGACGAGAGAGAGCATCAGCATTTGAGTGGAGTGTTCCCTTGCGGTGTTGCACTTCAAAGTCGTAGCCCTGCAACTGCTCGATCCATCTTGCAACTTGGCCTTCAGGGTTCTTAAATTGGAGTAGCCATTTCAGAGCTGCGTGGTCTGTCCGGAGAATGAACTTTTGTCCGTAGAGGTACTTATGGAAATGCTTCGTAGCCGGAATTAAAGCCAGAAACTCGCGCCGGGTTACACAGTAGTTCCGTTCAGGTCTGGAGAGTACTTTGCTGTAATATGCAACCACTTTCTCTTGACCGTCATGAACTTGGAAGATCACAGCTCCGACCCCAACATTGCTAGCGTCTGCGTCCACGATGAACATTTTTCCGGGCGTGGGGTAACCCAAGATGGGGGCATTGCACAGCTGTCGCTTCAGTTCTTGAAATGCTTTTCGCATTCTCCAGACCACCTGAACTGTCGACCTTTTTCCGTAAGTTGATGCAGGCTCTTTGCAATGCCAGCAAAATCCTTTACGAACCTTCTATAATACGTGGCGAGTTCCAAGAATCTTCTCAGTTGGTGTTTATCTTTTGGAGAAGGCCAACTTGTCACGGCTTCGATTTTGTCAGGATCCGTTCTTACTCCTTCCGCTGATATAATGTGACCCAGATATTTTACTTCCGGACGAAACAAAGCGCACTTTTCTGGGTTGAGCTTTAAATGAGCACTTCGTAGCCTCTCAAACACTTCTTTTAGATTTTCGCGGTGCTCCTCGTACGTCTTGCCTATGACGATAACGTCGTCCAAATATACTAGGCAGGTTTTCCAGGTGAGTCCTTGCAATGTTCGTTCCATTAGTCGCTCGAAGGTGGCCGGAGCGTTGCACAGTCCAAACGGCATCACTGCAAACTGCCAAAGACCACTTCCTGTAGTGAAGGCAGTTTTCTCACGATCCGCACGATTTATCTCTACCTGCCAGTAACCGCTCTTCAAGTCAAGTGTTGAAAACCATTTCGCTCCAGAAAGCATATCCAAAGTGTCATCGATTCTCGGAAGTGGGTAGCTGTCCTTTTTAGTGACATCATTGAGACGTCGGTAGTCTACACAAAATCTCGTGCTGCCATCTTTCTTCTTCACGAGGACCACTGGAGATGCCCACGGACTTTGCGATTCTTCAATCACTCCCTCAGCTTTCATCTTCGACATCATTTCGGCAACTTCTGTTTGCTTTGCCAATGGAAGACGCCTTGCAGGTTGACGGATTGGTCGAGCGTCTCCGGTGTCAATGTTGTGTTGAACAATATGCGTACGTCCATATTCTCCGTCTTGTGTAGCAAATATATCAGCGTACTCACCGATTAGTTTTTCTGCCAGGATTCGCTGATCTTCGTCCAGATTACAGAGGCTGAGAATTTTGTTCTTGATTTTTATGCTCTGAAGTGTTGTGACCGGTTTTGCACACTTTTTTTCCGTTGTGGTCGATATAGCCTCAACAGGTACGCATTTTCCCACTATCTCCCCCTTTTTCACCTTTACACTGAATGTCTTTGGATTTAGAATCCTTACAGGGACCATGTTGTTCTTTGGCTCCACTAAGGTCTTTCCCACCATGAAGTCTCTTTTCTTTTCTGGCTCCATCAAATAGAATCGGTGGCTACCAGGACCACCTTCCACTTTTGCCCACAAAATTGCTTCTGACGAAGGCTCTAGACTCTGATTGCTGCAGATGACGACATTTGAGGCTGAGGTATTGGCGTTTCCGTATATCATTGGTATCTCCATATTTCCGTATTTCAGGGTTTGTGCCCCCAAGTCGACTACAAGTCCATGTTCTCTCATGAAGTCTGTACCAATGATGCGCTCGTCACATATGTCAGCTACCAGAAACGCGTGAGTGAATGTTATTCCGGCCAATTGGATTTTTATGCGAACTTCACCATATACCTTAATCGTTGCTCCTGTAGCTGTTCGCAAGCTGCAACTGCTAGTGTTATGCAGCCAAGACTTCTGCACAAGATTCCTCCTGATGATTGAGGCCGTGGCACCGGTGTCTATTGTTGCCATCCATTTTTCTTTTCCACTGACTACTTCTACTAGAAGGCTTTCGCTGCATCGTTTTGCCAGCGAGACTTGGATGATGGTCCTGGGGCCGTCGACTCCTGCTACCAACTTCTGCCCCGCGAAGATGGTGCTTAAGCATTTCCCGACTGATGGCTTCGGGAAGGTTGACCGGCTTCTTGATAGCTGTTTCTGCGGGTTTCTTCCTCTATTTGCTTGTCACCACAGTGAGGGCAGTCTTTTCGTCGCACCGGTTCTTTACACTGCCTTTGAAGGTGTCCTATTTTATTGCAATTCCAGCAGCGCATTATCCGTCTATCCCGTCGAGTATCTCGTTCCTCGGCACTAATTCTTGTGCAGGAGCATTCGATAGATGTTACTTCCCTGACGAAATGTGTTCCCCTGGAAGCCTGATTGGCTGCTTCCATCGCCAGAGCGAAGGCAAGTGCTTCAGCAAGGGTTCTTTTCCCGGCCATCCTTACTGCTGACTGTAGCTTCGAATCTGCAATTCCCCTGATAAATGCATCTTTTGCCATTTCGTCGATAATTTCCTGGCCTGCGGTGGGGTATGACAGATGTGCAAGTCTACTCACGTCTGCTTGGAGCTGCTGCAGTGTTTCTCCTCTTTGCCGCGTTCGGCTTTGCAATTGGACCTTGTAGACCTCCTGCATGTGGCTATCCCCAAACCGTTTCTCTATAGCCTGTACTAAAGTCACATAATCTTTATGCTTTTCTATGTCTACTGTTTGCAACAATTCTGCTGCAGGACCGTGCAAGGCCATTGTTAGAGCAAAGCACTTTTCCTCATTGTCCCAGTCGTTTGCACAGGCAGCCATTTCAAACTGCTTCTTATAAGTAGACCATGAGGTCTGGCCATCGAATGAGGGAGGCTTCAAATCTTTTCTCCTTGGACCGCTTAAAGAACATTCTCGCAGTTTCTGTTTTCGCACTGTGTCGAGCTCTTTTGCCAGTTGCTGAACTTTGCTGTCCATTTCTTCGAATTTTTCGCCAACATTCTTCTCTATTGTATCAAATTTGTCATCAACGTTCTTCTCCATTCTATCAAATTTGTCATCAACGTTCTTCTCTATTCTTCCAAATTTGTCATCGATTTCTTCGAATTTTTGCTGGAGAGTGTTATTTTGTTCTTCCAGTTTTTGTTCGAGACTATTCTTTTGTTCATCCAGCTTTTGCTCGAGACTATTCTTTTGTTCGTCAATTTTTAATAAGAGGAGTTGCATCATTGCAGCCATGTCATTGCCGGTACTTGTCTGTTCATCCTCGTCAACATCAAAGGAATATTCATCAGGATCATGTCCCTCGTTGTTCAAAGCCTCCTGAAGTCGGAGCACCAGGTCACTTTTTCCTCCACTGGCGCTGAGGCTTCTCTTGTTCAACTCGGATTTGAGTTGGACGAGGGTCAACTGTAATACTCGTAGTTTTCGACCCATTCTAGCTTTTTCAAATAGTCAGAAAACACTTTTTTTTTTTTTTACACACAATAAGTCCTATCCCACTTCTGACACCAATGTAAAATGTTTGTGTGGGTACAAATGATAGAACTTATTCTTTTTAATACAAATCCCTTTATTCAGTACAGTTACAATTCACTATTTAATTCTTTCTCTCAGTACAATTCAATTTCTCAACCACTTATACTTTTCTTATCTTTTACTTAAACCACTTAATCACTTAATCAAATTACACTTTAGAACTGACTTGCATACCTTTGGGATGCTGGTATTTATACTCGAATGACATACTTCGAGAACAATCCTCGCCATCCAGCGTCCCATACAATTTCCAATTTGCTAGAAAATTCGATTCCACTCTCCAGTCGAGACTTAGTCCAGTATCGAAATCTTCTAGTCTTCGAGTTTCGACATTTTCTGCTAGATGTCGCTGCTCACATTTGAGTGGTTATCACATTGCTCCCTCCCTACAGTTGTTCGTCCCGAACAACTTCGTCATTCAGCTTCCCGTTGAAATGACACATTCTATCCAAATGGACCACTTTAAATTTTCCTCGATCCCCACGCTGGATCCGGTAGACAACGTCATTAATGCGGGTTATCACCTTGTATGGACCTTCCCAGTCCTGTTGCAATTTTGGTGATTTGCCTTTTTTACGCTGAGGATTATACAGCCAAACCAGATCTCCTTCGTTGAAACCGGAAGATTTCGCCTTGATATCGTACCTAGTTTTCATGCGGCTGCTTGCTAGCTTCATCTTTTCTCTGGTGTCTTCATGCAATTTACGAATCCTGCTGCGTAAGTCATTCACGTACTCGTTCACCTCTTTGGGCTCCGTCGGTGGGGATCCGAATTTTGCTTCACTTGGCAACCGAATTGTTTGACCAAATAAGATCTCGGATGGTGTGTGCCCTGTTGAGCTATGGACCGCGTTTCGGTAGGCCATTAAGAAGAGGGGTATGTGTCGATCCCAATCCCGCTGGCAGTTGCTGACAACCTTAGATAGATGCTCACTCAAGGTCCGATTGAATCGCTCGACCATTCCATCAGATTGAGGGTGTAGTGGCGTTGTCCTTGTCTTTCTTATTCCCAAATATTGGCATATTTCCTGGAAGACTTTTGATTCAAAGTTTCGCCCTTGATCAGAGTGCAGCTCCATTGGGACCCCAAATCTGCTCACCCAGTTGTTGACTATCTGTTCGGCTACGGTCTTAGCCTCTTGATTTGGGATGGCAAACACTTCGGGCCACTTACTGAAGTAATCCATGACTACGAGGGTATATCGGTTTCCATTAAAGGTTTCGGGAAACGGCCCAGCGATGTCGATGGCTATTCGTTCGAAAGGTGCTCCGACATTGTATTGTTGCATTTGTCCATGTGGCTTTACTTTTGGACCCTTGGTAGCTGCACATCTTATGCACTTTTTGCACCAATTCTCGACATCTTGTTTAGCGCTTAGCCAATAGAAACGTTCCCTTACCTTTTCCAACGTCTTGTTTATTCCCAAATGGCCTCCTGAGATTCCGTCATGTATTTCATGGAGCACTTGGTTGACTCTGGACCGTGGCACAATTAGCTGCATACGAGATGTTGTCCCATCTGCACTTTCCCATTTTCTCTTCAGCAATCCATCTTGCACAAAAAGCGAGTCCCACTGTGCCCAGTATGCCTTCAGAGTTTGGCTCCGATCTGATATCTGCTGCCAGCTTGGTCTTTCCTCGTGTTCTTTCCAGGCCAATATTGGTTCGATGTCATTGTCTGCCTGTTGGGAGGAACGGATTTTGTCTATACTCCAACCCTCTATTGGCTCAGTCCTGATCATTTGGATAGCTGCCTGTTGTTTCGCTTCTTTACCACTGACTACTTCTGCTGGGAGGCTTTGGTTGCATTGTTTTACCTGTGAGACTGGGATAATTACCCTGGAGTCGTCGACTCCTGCTACAGACTTCTGCCCCGCGAAGTAAGCATTTCCTAACTGATGGCTTCTGGAAATTTGACCGGTTTCTTGGTAGCCGTTTCTGCCGTTTTTTCTTTCTATTTGCCTGTAGCCCCAGTGCAGGCAGCCTTCTCGTCGTACCGGTTCTTTACAATGCCCTTGCAAATGTCCTACTTTATCGCAGTTCCAGCAGCGCATCCTTCGTCTCTCCCGTGGGATATTTCGTTGCATGGTAGTTGGTCTTGAGCAGGAGCATTCACCAGATACTATTTCCCTTACGAAATGCATTCCTTTGGAAGCCTGATTGGATGCTTCCATCGCCAGAGCGAAGGCAAGTGCTTCAGCAAGGGTTCTTTTCCCGGCCATCCTTACTGCTGATTGTAGCTTCAAATCTGCAATTCCCCCAATGAATGCGTCCTTTGCCATTTCGTCGATTATTTCTTGGCCTGCGGTGGGATATGACAAATGTGCCAGTCTACTCACGTCTGCTTGGAGCTGTTGCAGTGTTTCTCCTCGTTGCTGCATACGGCCTTGCAATTGAACCTTGTAAACTTCCCGCATGTGGCTATCCCCAAACCGTTTCTCGATAGCCTGCACTAAAACCATATAGTCTCTATTCTTTTCGATATCGATTATTTGTAACAATTCTGCAGCAGGACCACGTAAGGCCATCGCTAGGGCAAAGCACTTCTCCTTATTGTCCCATTCGTTTGCACAGGCAGCCATTTCAAACTGCTTCTTATAAGTAGACCATGAGGTCTGGCCATCGAATGAGGGAGGCTTCAACTCTTTTCTCCTTGGACCGCTTAAAGAACATTCTCGCAGTTTCTGTTTTCGCACTGTGTCGAGCTCCTTTGCCAGTTGCTCAATTTTGCTGTCCATTTCTTCGAATTTTTCGCCAACATTCTTCTCTATTCTATCAAATTTGTCATCGATTTCTTCGAACTTTTGGTGTAGAACGTTATTTTGTTCTTCCAGTTTTTGTTCTAGACTATTCTTTTGTTCGTCGATTTTTTGTTCAATGCTGCTCTTCTGCTCGTCTAGATTTTTCTTTTGTTCATCCAGCTTTTGTTCGAGACTATTCTTTTGTTCTTCCAGATTTTTCTTTTGTTCATCCAGCTTTTGTTCGAGGCTATTCTTTTGTTCTTCCAGATTTTTCTTTTGTTGGTCGAGACTGTTCTTCTGTTCGTCAATTTTTTTGTTTTGTTCGTCCATTTTTAATAAGAGGAGTTGCATCATTGCAGCCATGTCATTGCCGGTACTTGTCTGTTCATCCTCGTCAACATCAAAGGAATATGCATCAGGATCATGTCCCTCGTTGTTCAAAGCCTCCTGAAGACGGAGCACCAGGTCACTTTTTCCTCCTCTGGCACTGAGGCTTCTCTTGTTCAACTCGGATTTGAGTTGGACGAGGGTCAACTGCAATAGTTTTCGACCCATTCTAGCTTTTTCAAATAGTCAAAAAAAAAATTTTTTTTTTTTTTACACACAATAAGTCCTATCCCACTTCTGACACCAATGTAATATGTTTGTGTGGGTACAAATGATAGAACTTATTCTTTTCAATACAAATCCCTTTATTCAGTACAGTTAAAATTCACTATTTAATTCTTTCTCTCAATACAATCCAATTTCTCAACCACTTTTACTTTTCTTATCTTTTACTTAAACCACTTAATCACTTCTTCTAATTAACACGTCAAATTCAACTTTGGAACTGATTTGCATACCTTTGGGATGCTGGTATTTATACTCGAATGACATACTTCGAGAACAATCCTCGCCATCCAGCGTCCCATACAATTTCCAATTTGCTAGAAAATTCGATTCCACTCTCCAGTCGAGACTTAATCCAGTATCGAAATCTTCTAGTCTTCGAGTTTCGACATTTTCTGCTAGATGTCGCTGCTCACATTTGAGTGGTTATCACAATATGAACAGTTAGTAGCTATATATAGCAAGGAAAACTTTATTGTTGAGGAACATTTGAAAGCTATAATGGATCAACCAGGATTGAGTTATGTTTCAGAATAAGGGTTAAGGGCTTTAAAGTCATCGGTTAGCGATTCTGTCGGCGCTTTAAAAGCAATGAAAATTCCAACGGATTATTAAGATTGCTGGCTTGTATTTGTAGTTTCGTCAAAGCTAGACAAATCTTCTCAACAGCTATGGAGACGGGAAAGTGCTCAGAAGAAGAATGCAACATTTAAAGAGCTTCTCGAGTTTGTTGATAGGCGAATTTATGAAGTCTGCATTATTGGACAACGAAGTTTTCCGAGACCTTCAACGCATAAGTTGAATCCGCCAAACAAAGTTAGGTGTGCAGCTCTTGCTTCTTCAATTTGCGTTTTTTGTCCAGAAAATCATTATATCGAAAAGTGTCCAGGATTTGGGAAATTAAGCATAAAAGGGAAGCGAGATTTCGTAAAAAAAACATGGATTATGCTTCAATTGTTTAAGAAAAGGTCATATAAGCAAAATTTGCCAGTCGAGTTGTTGCGAGTTATGTAATAGAAAGTATAACACATTGCTTCACGAGGATTTTACGAGTACGTATTCAATGTGTTCTACAAATCCTACTGAACAAATATCTGAAAGTCAAGAGTCACCGTTGCCTAGTGGGAATGCGATGAATACTTTATCCACAACACAAAATTCTCTTTTTTTTGCATCAATTCTAACGCACGCATTGCAATCAACGGAGTGGGAACAGAAGCTTCAACCTTCACCAAGGGCGCAGTAAATTTGCAGATAAAATCTCGCACAACAAATGAGCAACTCTGTGTACCAGCTTATATTTTAAGGGAAATTGTTTCGACTCTGTCATCGGTTGCAATTGAGAATGATTGTAAGCGTATGATTCAAGGGCTCGCTTTAGCTGATCCTTCATTTGAGGCACCTGGAAAGATTGACATACTGTTAGGATGCGATGTTTTCTTTCGCATCATGGGCAAGCGAAAATTGGAATCAGAGAGTAAGTCGTCTATAGCACTAGAAACTATATTCGGCTGGGTTATTTCGGGTAAACCACAAAATAATCAGGGAAAAATTGGAAACATAACTTTGACAACTTGTTTGGATGTGGATCAAACTTTGAAACAGTTTTGGGAGGGATAAGACTAAGTATACTGAGGAGGAACAATGTTGTGAAGATCATTTTGTAGCAACTCACATGCGTCTATCTAGTGGTCGTTATATGGTAAGATTGCCCTTTAAACAATCTATTGAAAAACTAGGGAATTCTAGAAATATGGCAGCTTGGAGATTTAGTATGTTGGAAAGGCGATTTGAAAATAACAGCTCGTTAAAGAAAGAGTATTCGAAATTTATTGCGGAATATTTATCATTGGGTCATATGATCGAAGTAAGTGAAGGAAACAGGGAAGTAAGAGAGGAAGAGGCGTTTTATATGCCACATCATGCTGTTTTCAAATTAGATAGCTCATCTACTAAGCTCAGAGTAGTATTTGACACATCTGCTCCAAGTACATCAGGGCACTCTCTCAATAGTCTTCTTCTAAATGGACCTAAAATTCAATCAGATCTTGTTGAGATCCTGGCACGGTTTCGAGAATACCGAATTGGGTACACAGCAGACATTGCTAAAATGTACCGTCAGGTGATGATGCATCCCAAGGATGCACTTTTTCAAAGGATATTGTGGAGAAAATCTGGAAGTCAACCTGTCAGGGAATACAATCTGCAAACCGTAACATATGGGACGACGCCTGCCCCGTTCTTAGCTATAAGGACATTGAAACAGCTAGCGTTAGACGAAGGGGATGAACATCCTATTGGGGCTGAAAATCTATTGAATAATTTTTACGTGAATGATTTTATAGGAGGTTGTGATACAATCGAGAATGCATTGGCTGCTAAAACTGATTTATATAATTTACTGGCTAAGGCGGGATTTGATCTTCGAAAATGGGGATCTAATTCTGCAGAATTTGTAAGGCACATTCCTGAACATAACTTAGAAACATCAGTTTTAAGTCTTTCTGAAGATATGGCAATAAAGACTCTCGGGCTATATTGGAATCCATCTGGGGACTTTTTCTTCTTTAAAGTTTCATTGGGTGAGCAAAAAATACCAAGTAAACGTATTGTTCTTTCAGAAATTTCAAGGATCTTTAACCCGTTTGGATGGGTCAGTCCAACAATTATTATGGCGAAAGTTCTTATTCAAGACTTCTGGATTGCTGGAGTTCCTTGGGATGATCCACTTCCACCTCCACTTATGAAAAATTGGTTTGCTATAAGACGGAACTTAAAATGTTTGGAAAATATTTCCATACCACGATGGAGAGGGACTGAAGGGGTTGGATATCGGAAGCAGTTACATGGTTTTTCTGATGCGTCGGAGCGAGCATACGCGGCATGCATTTATATATCCGTATACACTGAAGGCAATTATGTGGTATCCCTGCTTGCATCGAAAACCAAAGTTGCGCCTGTCAATCGCATTAGTATACCCAAATTGGAGCTTTGTGGGACCCACCTCCTGACAAAGTTGATTGGATCTGTAAAAAGATATATGGGTTTGAGTGATGCTGATTGTTATGCATGGACAGATTCGCAAGTGGTTTTAGCGTGGCTTTCTCAACATCCTAGTAAATGGAACACTTTTGTAAGGAATCGAACATCAAAGATTTTGGAAACGGTTCCTAAAAGTCGGTGGCGGCACGTTCCCTCGAAGTTTAACCCTGCAGATTGTGCATCAAGAGGACTTCAACCCAATCTATTGCCTTCATTCGACTTGTGGTGGAAGGGACCTAGGATTTTAGGGGACATGGATGCGATTGAGAACAAATTTAAAAAGTCCTGAAACCGAGCTTGAGAAAAGGAATACTTCAATTTCGCTAGCAACTACTGGAGAACCTACAACTAATCCAATTCTTATTCGCTACTCATCATTAACAAGGCTCAAACGAATAACGGCATGGTTTCGTCGATTTATATTTAACACAAAAACAAGGGACAGGGAAAAAAGGAAATTTGGATGGCTTTCAACAAATGAGTTGGAAACAGAGTTCAATTTTTGGATAAAGGAAACCCAAAATACAGCATTTTCACTGGAATTAAGTCGCTTAAGATTTGCGAAAAAAAAAAGGAAGGGACAGCAACCTAAAATCGTTGGATCCTTTTGTTGGTGATGATGGTATACTAAGGATGGTATACTTCCAAAGCGGGAAGTTTGTGTTTCAACAAAAACATCCAACAATTCTACCGAAAGATTCTCATTTGACGACTTTAATTGTGGCTCATTATCATCAAAAGTATCTACACGCCGGGCCACATCTTATCCTGGGTGTTATAAGGCAATATTTTTGGATCCTGCATCTTAAAGGAGTTGTTGTTAAGTTTATTAGAAGCTGTGTTACGTGTCAGCGGTACAAGGCCCTGCCTTTAGATCAACAAATGGGAAACCTGCCGAAGGTACGCCTTGAAATGTCGAAACCTTTCACGAACACAGGGATGGATTATGCAAGGCCGTTAAACATACAAGCTTGGAAGGGTCGTGGGGCGAAATATCACAAATGTTATGTGGCTCTATTCATTTGCCTATCAACGCGAGCAATCCACCTAGAATTTGTTTCTGATCTCACTTCGGATGCTGTGATTGCCGCTTTAAAATGATTTGTCGCCAGGAGAGAAGCTGTTAAAAGAATTTTAAGTGACAATGGGTCTAATTTTGTGGGGGCATCTCGTGAACTACAGGGATTCCATAAGTTGATAAAATCATCAGAATCAGTTCATAAATATCTGGCAGACGAAGAAATTCATGGGGAATTCATACCTCCACACGCGCCTCATTTCGGGGGCATTTGGGAGGCAGGTGTTAAATCGACAAAATTTCATCTCCGTCGAGTTATGGGACAAACATCCCTAACTTTTGTATAGCTAAGCACTCTACTTTGCCAAATAGAGATGTGTCTAAATTCTCGTCCTTTGACTCCAATTATAAACGATAAAGATAGTTTAGAACCATTAACTCCCAATTATCTACTTACAGGTGGTCCATACACTCAGCGTTTACAGCAAGAATTTGGCGAAGGTGGAAACGCGAATATCTTCACCAACTTCAGCAAAGAACAAGATGGACTCTTAGGAAACGAAACATGCAGTTCAACGATCTTGTCTTAGTAGTAGACAACAATCTCTCACCTAGCAAGTGGTTAATGGGGCGATTATGCAGAATTACCTCATTCGAGTCGTTGAGATACGAACAAAATCCGGCATTATGAAGCGTGATATCACTAAATTGGCATTACTTCTTCCTAACGAGGATTAACATATTTAAAAGCACAATACTGAATTATGTTATAGTTATTATATTTATTATGTTTGATGATAAACAAAATATGTAAAGTTAACGTAACATTATGAATTGTTTACTAAATTGAATACCCTAAAAATCATACTATTTGAAATCTATTATATATTTCTTTCGAAGACTAAGTTAGTATATTGTATTTGAAAAGAGTTTTCAAAGGTGGGCGGAGTGTAAAATATTGTCAAATCATACGATCCAATATCTTTAATAGTACATAGATCATCCGATAACTTTTCAGTTAACCTTATGTTAATTATCTTGTTTTTACCGTATTATTGCCAGGCCAATGTTAAGCCACAATGTAAACTCGAGCTCAGTCGCAGCAAAACCTCCACCACGCAAACATCAAAAATAAAATAGCCATGAAAAAAAAACAATAATTGTTTTATTCGCTAAACACAGAGAGTCATCGCATACGATTTTCTTACGATCCTTAAGCAATGAAGAAGTTTTTGGAAAATTAGTTTGAGTTGGGGATAAGTCTACCTTTAAAAATTCTGCTTTTAAAGCATTTTAAAAGCAAGATATCCAGTAAAATATCGCATTGCTGTTGTTTCTAATGTGATTTTAGTTTCGATTTCCATATCACAAATGACTTTTTCGTACAGAGTTTCATCGCATACGATTTTCTTACGCTGCTTAAGTAATGAAGTTTTTGGAATATTAGTTTGAGTTGCGAATAAGTCTACGTTTAAAAATTCTACATCATCATCATCACAGTTACTCAAAGGAGAAAAATTAATAATATTTGACTAGAGAATTTTCGACATCAAAACATTAAATTCGTAAACGCACGGATTTTTGTGGTAACCTCCTTCGATGAGAATAATAGAAAATATTTTTTTTTAATACGCCTTGATGAATTCTCTTTGTTAGTAAATAATCCACGTTCTCATATAGGCCATTGCTTATATCATGACAAAGTAATAAGACCCCGGTTATAGTTTGTTCCATTCCTTTTAAACAAAAGTTTCTTGGAAAGTTAACTTTTAAGACAAAAATTGTTTCAACTCATTATAAGCTGGATTCTCTAGCTGAACTCCCCGCCTTAAAACATTCTCCAAACATGCAAGGTGAACATGCATTTTTTCGAAGGCATTTCGTGCTAATGACAACTTCTAAATTTTGAACATGTCTTAACTACGTTGTCAACTTCCAAATTGATTATTTCTGATAACATCAAAAGACACTTTGCCATCTGGAGTTTGTAGATCTGATTTCAATAGAACATTACGAAGTGATTTTAACAAATGAGGGAAATCATAAAAACAAAATATTTTTTCATCATTAAAAATTATAAATGGGTTTTCTTCAGAAACACCTAACATTTTATAAGCTTTTCTATTATTGGCCCCTTGGTCGCAAACAATAGCACATACCTTTAGACCAAGTTCTTGACAGATTTTCAAATTGTTTTTTTACACCGTTTACACACTTTTCCAACT
Organism: Volucella bombylans; assembly: GCA_949129095.1. Taxonomy (NCBI): domain Eukaryota; kingdom Metazoa; phylum Arthropoda; class Insecta; order Diptera; family Syrphidae; genus Volucella; species Volucella bombylans. The sequence goes on from OX422141.1 coordinate 64,662,282, forward strand.
ATCAAACAAACCACTTAGCATAAAAACACATATTTCATTAGCAAACAATCTACATCTTTCTACACCAAGGTCTTCGAAACCATCTGTTAAATCATTTTTTATATTATATGTGAGGTTTTTACGAATCTTAATTTCATCAAATATCAGAACAACACAACGTTCTCGCTGGTTTAATAAAACGAACTATGACTTAAGATGTATTGATGCATTCTTTTCATATCCTGGTTGTAATCCTTTTACAGTAGCCCATCTACAGAAAGAGGAAATGTGAGGAAATCTATCTCTCAAAAATTTATAGGCGATTTGTGATCTATAATAAATATTTTGGGAAAGTTCTTTTTCGTGGCTGTTGTATTTTGTAGTCTTTGATTCTTTCAGAAGCATTTTACAAAATGTTTTTGAATGGTCTGAAATATTGAGCCTTTCGATTTGAGACGTCGTAGATATTTTATTTTTATTAAAAATTTTTATGGCAGTATGCGCTCTATTTTTTTATAATGTTTTATTTTTAAATTTCTTAATTTAAGTTTCTAACTTAGCAATGTTTTTTTAAAGTTGCATTTTTTTTCATCTTTTGCACATCTTTCCAATAACTAATCGCACCTTGCACACGAAATGCTGCAACTGCTCGACGTTCTTCTTCGTTTAGTGAAAGGAGACTTTAGATCTTCTAAGTTCAAGTTTGTTCCCCAAATCAGAATTTAAATTTAAGGAAGGAACATCATCCGCCTTACGATATTTTTTTCCTACAAACTCCTGACAAAAATGATTTCCAAAAACAAAGTATTTGCCTTCCTTTTTAAAACCACATGCCTTCATCCACAAAATTATTTAAAATTTCATTTTTTTCCCCTAGAAGGACATTTAAAAATTTTCAATTCAGGGTAATTGCTTGTAGTTTTCCTACAAACAGAACAAGAAACTCCAGATAATCTCTTGTCACCCATTGCTATCGAAAAATGAACTGCAAAATATTATATCGCTGAAAAAGTACCGCTGACAAAATTTACTAAGAAAAATTGTTCAGTCACATAAATAAACATCCAAATCGGTCGAGAGTTGACGGCGAATGAGGTAAAGTAACTACACAACCAGCGAGCGCGTCGCGCAGCTCCGTGAACAGTGGTTGTTTTATGTATGAAGATAAGGGTTGAAAACAGAAACCACAAACTCATCTGCACAGCGCGTGCGTGCTCGTCGGCTGTACACACAATACAACACGTACGATCACAAGGTTTGACTTCGGTTTTATAATACATTTTGTTCATACAAATTTTCAGAACTTGAAGTTCGAAGTAAAAACAGGCAATTAAAAACTAGTTAGATTTTTTCCTTCGGCGTGCAATATCTATGTGAACTATAGCATCTGTGATGAAAGTCAATTCGATTCAATTCATTTAATTTTTAAATTTGAGCAGTTGGCCTGAAACATACCTTGAAACATACAAATCCACTTTAGAAATGGATTTTCAGTTGAAGTAACCCTTCTTCTCCTTATGACAATCTTCCTGTCCGCGCCAATGTGAACAGGCACAAAGATGAAAGTTGAAGACGTAACTGAATTTTGGTGCGGTTATGAGCATAGATCTTCTACCGCGAGCATCGAACTTCTCGAGTTGTAGAGGCTGAGTAGTGTCAATGTATCTCGAGAAGAAATTCTCCAGACGAGTCCTGAAAAAAAGGATGCTCCCCCTCCCCAACTCCCAAAGCACTCCATTCTTCCCCTGGGCTGGATCAAGGTGTCATACGACCCGTGCTGAAGATCAACCTGGCTGAGGGCCCATCATCTCCAAAAATAGCTCAGTCGCGAACGGAGTATCCGGATACCTGGCGACCCACCTGGATACCCACCTCTAGCAGCAGAAAATTTGTGGCAGGCCACGGAGTTGTTGCTACTACCAGAACTCTTCCCTCCAAGGAGGAATTTGGAACTCAGCCGCATTGGCGCTCTATCTAAGACGCCGAAATGCTTCACGCATTATCAATACCTTCGGATCTATTCCGGAGGTTGAGAGAAGTGCGGATATAAAGAGCAAGGTTTAGTGGGCTAAACACATCCTAAAAGACGGATTACCCACTGCTTCCACTGCTCCCAAAACGTCAAAAGACTCCTCTAAGCGCCAGAGATCGTTGGAGGAAACCGTACCGGTTTCCAAGAGGCCCAAAACACATAGTTCTACAACCCCTGGGCCATCCAAAAGCGCATCTCTGAGGTCTTACAACGAAGTCCTCAAGGACGCATTGGTGATCGCGGTGATCGACAGGAGCGATACCGACGGTTTCATCATACCGGAACGGTGGCAACTGGTCAAGCTGAAACTTTCGAGCAACTCTTGCCCATCATGCGGGAAAACTCCGGACCACCTCCTATCACAAGCTACGCTGGCTGGCACCAAGGCCATGTCAAGCACATCGCATGTTCCAACCAGAGATCTCTTGATCCATAGGCCATAGGTGGTTTAGGAGAGATTTGGCCAGGTGCAAAACTCGAGGTCGTGTCTAAGGAAGACATTCCTAGCATACCTCGAACTCGTACCTGGATCCCAGCCGAACCCTGCTCTCCAGAACGTATTCTGGAAATCATCCGGCTCAGTAATCCGACTCTTCCGACTCATGACTGGAAAGTCGCGAAACTGGAGGAACTAAGGGGCTCTTATAGATGCGCGTTAATCGTGATCAATAAGGAATCCCTTAATCCTCTGGCGCAGACGAAAGGCATGATTCGGTTCGGAATCGAGTCCATACATTTAAGGGTATTCAAAAAGGATGAGTTGGATGCTGATAAGCAACGTTCCTCCTCCTTTAATACCTGATAACACAACTGGCTGGCATCGGCTTACCAGGGTCAATGTGGACCCTCTCCCTGTTGATAACCTGAAAGGGTGGAAGCAGGAAGGCAAAAAATGGCCTTATAATCGGATGCGACGCTAATGCACATCACACGGTATCTGGCAGTACCGACATCAATGATAGAGGTGAGTCACTTTTCGACTATATTTTAAGTACTAACCTCTTAGTTTGCAATATTGACAATGAGCCCACTTTTATAACTATAAACCGACAGGAAGTGCTAGATATTACTCTTGTCTCCGACAGCATGACTCAAAGGCTAACGAACTGGATGGTATCGTCTGAACACTCCTTTTCAGACCACAAATACATCCAATTCAGTCTGAGTGATGCTCCCCCAGCCAACCAACTTTCCGGAATTACCGGAAAACTGATTGGCCAAAATACAGAGGAATACTGTCAGAAACGCTATCCTCTGAACTATCAAGTTCTTTTCAACGTAGCAAAAGGCACAAGAAAAGTGAATCTAAGCCTCTCTCTCCATCTTCCAAATCACTGTAGCGTGTTCCAGGCGGAAATTTTGGCGATTAAAGAAGCTCTGTCCTGGCTGAAGAAAAACGTGATATCTGCAAAGGGTATCCTCATATTTTCGGATAGTTAGGCCGCCATCAAGTCCCTGTACTCGGTCTCATTATATTCTAAAACCGCCCTTGAATGCCGATCATCTCTCATGGAGATGGCAGAGCAGTTCAACATTCACCTTTGTTGGGTGCCGGGGCATAGAGACATTCCAGGGAACTGCAGAGCCGATGAACTCGCCAAAATTGGAACCACTCTACCTATTCTACCGGAAAAAGGTAGTATATGTATACCAATCGCTACGTGCAAACTAACACTAAAGCTGGATGCCAATAAAAGAACTGCTGGGCAAACATGTCTAGCGACCAAACAGATCTGGCCAAGGCTGAATCTGAGTCGCTCTAAGGGTCTGATCCTTTTAGATAGGAAACATCTCAGCGCCATAATAGGTGTCATTACTGGACACTGCCTCATAGGCAAGCACGCAAGAAGGCTTGGCGCTTTTACAAATGATTTCTGTAGAAGCTGCATGGATGAAGAAGAGGAGGAGACAATCATCCACCTAATCTGTACATATTCAGCTCTCTCCCAGAGAAGAAAGCTTCATCTAGGAGCTTTCTTCTACAACGACCTAAACGATCTAGGAAACATAGACGTTAACAGTCTCATACGCTTTATTATAAGCTCAAACTGGTTCCATTAGTAAGAGGATGATAGATCCGTGTGGCATCACAATGGGCCAATAGGCCCAGGTGGGTTGGTATTTCCAACAGCCACTCTTACGTAACCTAACCTAACCTATGAGCATAGATGAACTAATTTAGATGGCAAACCTTCGAGATATTGGAAATCGATTACCCGCTTCGCACTGATCGCAACCTTAATTGTAAATTGCTCTCCTTCCAGCAAATTCTAGCAGTTTACATTCTTGTACATTGGGTTAGTAATTCACTTCAATGGGCTAAACGAAATTTATGCCATCTATGTTAGTTCATCTATGGTTATCATAGATCACTGTACGAATAGTAAGGTAATATATTGCGTCATGTGTCAAAAAAAATAAATACCGCAAAATCCAAGATGGCTGTCAAGAGTGATAAATTTTTAGTTGCATATGCTGTACGTTAATAATTACCTGAGTTCGAATTCTTTATGGAGATTTTTATTGATTTATATTGATTAATAGCGATTCTAAAACAACAAAAATCTGCGACTTGGTGTCAGGGTATCTGGAAACAAATTTTAATATGTGTGTGTATGAGAAAATATAACACAAAAAGACGAATTCCATTTCTTTAACATATAAGTATATTATTTATTACAACATAAGTTAATATAAAATTGATTCTATATTTACAAAAAAATATCACAAATTCAAACTAGACTAGCTTAACTCTACTATTTTATAATAATAGCTGTACTTTATTGGTAAGTGACTACGCAGCTCAGCAATCGAACCCCAATAAAAGGCTTTACTCACTCGAACACTCACTTTCAATCTATATTTCAAAATTGGTACCCGTGCTAGTCTAAAAAATCACTTATTGACATTTGAATATGTTTACGGGTATGTTCGAAAAGTATGTCGAAATCAGGAATCTTAAAATTGCGAGGAATCTCAAAGTTGGTGCCAGCTTTTGCTCTGGTGTAATTACGAATCTCATAATAGTGTTTTTCTTCTGCAGATCGTCTTTTATTGGCAAAAAGGAGCTACTGAAAGGTTTCCTTCCTTATTCATCCTTAAATGACTGAAGAAAGATTTCTCGTCATCAATTTGCAGCTCTCTTGTAATAAAGGAAAATGAACCACGTTCATCCCTCACTTTTCTCCACGACTTCACCCAAATTTTTTTCTCTTTTCTTTTTGCAACTCAAATGCATCTTTACACAAACACAGCAATTCAACTACCACTTCCACGTTTGAACTTATTTACGAATCCATATTGGGAAATTGTTAAACATGTTATTGAAAATATGCAGGGTGTAAAACCCGAGTAAGTAATAATTTCTCTCTTATAAGAACACGCAGATTATATAAAACACAATAGTCAACGAACACATCCTTAAATAAACGAAGTGTGACAAGCTTCATGAAATAAAATTTTTATAACCCCTGTTTTATCTTAATAATTTAAGGAAAAGAAAAAATAACTTCATCCACACGTTATAAAATATGTTTCGATTCTCCACAATACAATATTAATTAATACTTTGAACTTTGACACACTTCTATTTATTCTCTAATGTTCGTTGAGTTTTTTAGTACTACTTTGTTAATTACTGGTTAGGTAGTGTGACTTGATATTAACTTAACATATATATTTGGATAATTAATGAACAATATTAACTCAACCCAATAACAATAAATTTAAATTGAATACAATATTTCATGTTTATATTAATATCCTCCCCGGTTGTGCGCGGAGTGCACGAAATTGTTTTTAAACCAACAGATCGATGCCGCCATCCATATCCATTTCGATTCTCGATCCTTGTGATGACGTCTCAAAGTATGTTGTTGTTGCAGCTCGCCATACCAGACGCCAGTAGCAGTATTGTTTGTGTTTTGTGATGTGAAATGTGAATTGTAGTTCTGTGTTGTGTATTTTTACACACAAGAAAAAAACGAAAGAAAGAGGAAATTTAATTAGTGCGGAGTTCAACAGGTGAGTAGTTAAGCTTATTTATATATTAATTTGATATCTGTGATAAATAGTTATAAGATGAATTCGTTTGGAATCCGTTAACCCAAGCCTCAATGGAACGCAATTCCATTGAAGGTACTTGGTTTATTATTTCCTTTCATTTCGGTGTTGTTTGTGTACATATGTACATAGTGTATACGTGACATATAGTGTTGTGTAGTATTTTGACTCCAAGTGCAGTGCACATTAAGTACCTGGAGAAAAAGAATCTTAAAAAAAAGTAATTAGTAAATGTTTTTTTTTTGAAATTGTGAGAAAAACAAAGTGCTTATGTAAAATAGACGATACGGTTTGCGCGTGTGTGTGTACTAATCTAATCGTTACGCGACGGATTTGTTGTGGTTAAGTGTGGATTCCTGCTGTATGGGGTTGTACATACATATGTGGAGTGCGAAATGAAACATTGTACGTGCATTGACCTGGATCACCGGAATTGGCACGAATTTTGTGAAGACAGCTGATCTATGATGATATTGTGACAGCGCTATGTACTAACTGGGTTGACGAATTATTTAATATGATAATGTAGTAGGCTGTCTTATTGTAATTATTTGATATTTTGTGTTGTATTTAGGAGATATTTGATCGAAAATAAAATGATTATGAAGCATTTAAGTTCTAGTGTTGTGATTTAATTTAATATTGATAATAACTAATGGTTTTATTTATGTGTCATTGGTGTTTGGTTTTCCATTTCTAATGTTGTTTCTTCCTGGTGCTCGTTCGACGGTAAGATGCAAATCCTGATGATTGGTCGCCTTACTTCTCCTTTCGGTGTTCTCAACGTCACGACTCTGATTAGTTTGTCGTCACCTGCATGAGTTTACAGTATGCGTGCGAGACTTCATTTAGTGGGTGGTAACTGATCTTCTTTCAATAACAACAAATCTCCTATCTTAGGCTGTCTCTCCACCTTCAACCACTCGGTCTTTGTTGCAGTCGTGTCAAATATTCGGTTTGCCACTTTTTCCAAAACAAAAGCTGCATGTGTTGTATCCGATGCCAATGTTTAAGATGACCTATTGATGTTTTCGTCGAAACGGGCTGAGGAATAGCGTTGAGTGGTCTTCCAATTAGAAAGTGTCCCGGAGTAAGTACATTAAAATCATGTGGGTCATCGCTGAGTGGACATAGTGGCCTCGAGTTGAGACACGCCCCGATTTGATGTAGTAGCGTTGTAAGTTCTTCGTAGGTGAATACTTCTGCTCTGCTGACGCGTTTCAAATGGTGTTTTATGGACTTCACTCCCGCTTCCCACCGGCCCCCGTAGTGAGGGGAGGCTGGTGGGATGAAGTGCCATTTGATGCTGTCCATCGCCAGCGTTTCAGCAACCTTTGTCCAGTCGAATTTTGCCTCTTCTAGTAACCTTTTCAGTTCTCGATTGGCTCCCACGAAGTTTGTGCCGTTATCGCTGAATATCTGCGAACATAGACCTCGTCGTGCTGTGAATCGTCTCAAGGCGGCGATGAAGGCGTCTGTGGTGAGGTCGCTGACAACTTCGATATGTATGGCTTTTGTAGCCAAGCATACAAAGATCGCGAAGTACGCCTTGTACTTCGTCGCATTCCTACCCTTCCATGTTTTTATCTCAATGGGCCCTGCGTAGTCGACTCCGGTGTGCGAGAATGGATAAGATATTCATACTCTCGGGGTGGGCAGATTACCCATCAGTTGATTTGCTGCCTTTGCTCTCTGTTTATAGCATATAATGCAACGGTTGATCACCCCTTTGACCACATTTTTGAATTTTAGGATCCAATAGTTGTTCCGTAAGTATAATAACGTTAACTGTAGGCCTCCATGCAGGGTGTTGAGATGGGCCTCTGTCACTAATAGTTTTGTGAAATGGTGATTACGGCTTCCATTTCCGAACTTCAGGTGAACTTCTCATGTTGGCTATGAAGCGCTGACAGTAGGCGACGATTCTGAGCAGCTTACCTAGATTGGAGTGTGAAAATATCAAAGAACTTATATTATTTTTTACCTGTCTGATTGTATGTACTTTGACGGTACGTTTTTCCTTCTCTGTTCTTAGGCTCGTCGGCTGTGAAGGGTATTGAAAGTCCCATGATTCTCTCAAGAATTCTGAACCTTTCCACCAGAGCGTATTCGCTTGCAACGATGAAGGCGTCGTCCCCCTTGAAGCTAAATCCGCAGGATTCATCTCACTCGGAATGTGCATCCAACTCTCCGGTTTCACCAATTGTTGAATCCCTGCAACTCTGTTGCATACAAATGTAGTCCACTTGTTTGGAGGTGCGGCTATTCAGGCTAAGGTAATATTGCCTTGCCTCTTTAATGTGTAGTCCGTGTAGTCCAAATGAGTCGCCAGAAGAACTGCTCCGCAAAGTTCCAGACGCGGCAAAGTTTGTGTCTTCACTGGAGCTACCCGGGTCTTGGCCATCACCAAGTGTGTATGTATTTTGTCCGCTTGGTCCAACACACGAAGATAAATTACGGCCCCGTATGCTTTCTGGGAAGCATCGCTGAAGCCGTGCAGTTGCAGTTCCTTTTGTGTTCCATGGGTGTGTATCCAGCGTGGAACTTTGATCTGTTCGAGCTGTGGTAGCTCCGCGCTGAACGTGGACCACTCCTTCCTCATTTCCATCGGAATCGGTTCATCCCAATCCACTTGGCTTATCCAAAGATTTTGCATAATCATCTTACCTTTTACAAAACAGGGTGAAATACACCCGAGCGGGTCAAAAAGTCTGGATATGGCTGAAAGAATGTTTCTCTTGGTGGGTGCAGACTGGTCTGGCTGTGCGTTTTGGAACGAGAGATAATCATCCCCCGGAAACCACTTAATCCCTAACGCTTTGACCTGCGCAAGCGAAGACAGAGGTAAGGACAAATCTATTTCCCGTTGATCCATAGGTACTCCATCAAGAATTTCAACCGCATTTGTTGCCCATTTTCGCAGAGTGAATCCTCCCGCCCGCAAGGATACTTATTTCCTTCATCGTCAGCTAACTGATTGAGCGAGCGAATAGCTAAGTATGGAGCACAAATCGTTCCGAAAGTAACCGTTTACAATTTGATTGGTTGTGTCTCATCACTGCGCCAGAATATTAGTTGGTAATATGAGTCGTCCTTACCGACGCGGATTTGGCGGTACATCTTTTCGATGTCCGCTGTAAAGGTAAATTTATGCTTTCTCCACTTTAAAATTATATCCATAATATTTGTCTGTGTCCTAGGTCCTGTTAACAAGTGCTGATTTAATGATGTGCCATCTGACGTCTTGGCTGCCGCATCAAAAACCACCCGCAATTTTGTAGTGGAGGTGGCCTCCTTGAATACGGCGTGGTGTGTTAGAAAATAATGATATGGACTATTGAGAACCTCATCCTACATCATGTCTACCTCTGCCATATGACCCAAACGTAAGTATTCCTCTATACATTGAGAATATTCGATTTTTAAATTCTTGTTGTCGCGGAACCTCCGCTCTAGGTGTGTAAACTTACGCAAGGCACCTTGTTTACGGGTCCAAGCACAGGTTTCCTCCCTGCTGTGAAAGGCAATGATACCTCGTAGCGTCCGTTCGTCAATCGCTTTTTTGTCGCCTGAAAAAATGTTTCGCATGCTTTTTCCTCGTCGGTTTGATGAGTCTTGAATGGTGCCTCTTCTATCTCCCAAAAGCGTCGCAATTGTTTATCTATATCAGTAATCTGAACAAAGCTTTTTACGCTCCTGCATACTTGAGAAGTTTTACCCATGAGAACCCATCCAAACTTCGTGTTTTGGGTTATTGGACCTATTTCTAATTCATCTCTCACAATTTGGGGTAGCACGACTTGAGCGTATACATCGTTACCTAGTATTAAATCTATTTCTGATGGTATATAAAATGTCGGATCGGCCAGAGGTAACCCCATAATGTGGCTCCATTTTGCCGCTTGCACTCTGTGGGAGACCGGTCAGCGATTGGAAGATAAGCGCTTGCACGTTAGTTTCGAACTCTGATTGCAAGGACCTGAGAGTTATATCAACGTATCCGTAGCAAGTTCCGCTACTAACCTTTCCCAATCCTGTTACCTCCACATGAGTGCGTTTTTCTGATATACCTAACATGTTTGCCGCGTGTCTAGAGATGAAACTTGCCTCTGACCCTGGATCAAATAACGCGCGAAGATTGACCTTCTTTCCTGAAGCAGACCCTATACTTACTATCGCTGTAGCTAACAATACTTCCCTAATTTCTTGTGTAGTGTGAAGACTCTGTATATGATTTTGTTGAAAAGGTAAAGTGTTAGGATTAAGATGTGGTGATTGTGCATGTGTTGGGTTATAGTGTGGATGTTGGCTATTGGTGGATGTACTAGGCGCTGTATGTGTGGTGTGGTGTTGTGTGTTTGTAGAGTGTGAACTGTGTGGAGTTAAATTTGAATGGAGCAGCGAATGGTGGAGTTGCTGACAGAAGTAGCACCTGATCCTACTTGGGCACTGCGCTGTGTCGTGGCTGTAGGCCAAGCAGTTCTGACAAACCCCTATTCGATTAACCCATGACTTGCGTGAAGCGATATCGAGTTTAAGAAATTTACTACACTTACGTAGTGCGTGGGCATCTTTATTGCAAACCTTGCAACTGTATTGAATCTTTTTAGTTTGTTTAAGAAGAAAAGACTGTTTTTTTACCGATACCTCTTTATTTATTTTCGTATCTTGCTGTTGCTTTACAGCTTCTAGCGTTCTAAATCTCGATTCTAAAAAATCACAAAAGTTTTTAAATTTAGGTAGTTCTTTATCGGTTCCTAATTTCTCCTCCCACAATTGTTGAGTGATAGGCGGTAGTTTCCTCACCATTGAGAATTAAGACCGTATCCCAGTGTTCGACTGGCAGCTTTAAATTTTGGAGAGCATGTTTGCACTCCACTGAAGTATCGAGTAGCTTTTTTAGTGCCGCGACTGACTCAACTCGAATCGTTTCTTGGTCGAAAAATACTTTTAATTGCATATTGACGAGCACACGTTTGTGGTCATACCGCGAAATTAATATTTCCCATGCAGGCTTATAATTCCCCTCATTTATTGGTAGGTGTTGCAACAAACGCTCTGCTTCATCACGTAGACTAGATTTTAAATAATGTAATTTTTCGACGTCAGATAATTCTTTATTAGAGTTTATAAGAGAATCAAAGATATCGTGAAACGATCTCCATGTATTATAATCCCCGGAGAAAATTGGAATATTTATTTTTGGTAGACTTATCTTTAGCTTATCACTATCATTGCTTAACTTAGTAATCATCGTACTTTCCGTTACTACTTCTAGTTTGTCCAACGCATCCTGCATTGACGCTTTATAGTCGTAGTAGAGCTCCTTGATCTTCTCGAAGATGTCTTCTACTTTCGCTACATCTTCGGGTTCAGCTTCAGTAATTCCTTTGTTGTTATACTGTGTACTCATTTTAAAATTTTCCTCCAGCGTGCTGATTCGATTTTTTATGTAGTTTTTTGTTCTGTCCTTTGGCGAACGTTTGCCATAGTTTTCAAAATCCTTGATCATTTGCTTGAGCGAGTTATTTTGCAGCTTTAACATTGCGCTCATAATGCTTTGATTGAAGTTCGATTCGAGATGATGTGGTTATCAGAAGAACGAGAACTAATTCCAATCCACGTTCAAGCACTGGTTCCAGGTGGGCTCGAAAATAAATGATTGATAACGAGAAAAAAAAATAAATATGTAAGTATGTATTTCAACTTACGTTCGAACCCGTCCTAGCTAATGAAAATTTTTTTTGTTTCAGTTATTAACTGGGTGTAACTGGATGCCTAACTGTCGCTATCTTATGGTTCTTGTTGCTGTACTTCCAACGCTGCACTGCTTCTAGTGTATTACCTGTGTACAAAGGAATTATTTCACGGCGCGAGAACCCGTTTGGCACTTGAGAAAAAAAAACTCACTTTTAACTTTTAGCTAGTTTTAGTTTTAACTAGTTTTAGCACTTTCCAAATCGTTTCTGTTTTTTCTTTATAAATGTATGTGCACAAACTTATGTATATGTCTATATGTAATGAGTTTAATTTAAATGTAAAAACAAATTGTTCACACACACAATTTTTCGATATTTAATTAATAATTATTAATTTTAAAAGCTCGAAGGACCACTGTTTTATCTTAAAAATTTAAGGAAAGGAAAAAATAACTTCATCCACACGTTATAAAATATATTTCGATTCTCCACAATACAATATTAATTAATACTTTGAACTTTGACACACTTCTATTTATACTCTAATGTTCGTTGAGTTTTTCAGTACTACTTAGTTAATTACTGGTTAGGTAGTGTGACTTGATATTAACTTAACATTTATATTTGGATAATTAATTAACAATATTAACTCAACCCAATAACAATAAATTCAAATTGAATACAATATTTCATGTTTATATTAATATCTTCCTGAACAACCCCTGTCAGCGCTCCCTGGATTTCAGAATTCCTAAGTTCTATGTTCACTTTTATATTCACTTATATAGGGTTCTCCAATAAGGACTTAACACCTTTTCTTTTTAAATAAAACGGAAAGCATTTGAGATATTTCAAAAATTTTATTATCCTCTTGAAGTACAATCAAAACATTTGTGAATGGAACTCGACTTCGTTCATATGGCTACCGCGGGCACGTTTGCAGCGGTCGATTGGGCCCAATTTTCAACGAATCGGCCACACATTTCGGCCGAGACGGCCGCTATGTCGCATGAACGAGGCAGCCAATCGAATGGCCCATGTCATGAGATAACACGTTCTTACTTTTCAATAACTTACTCTTCAATAACTCGATTGTAGCGTGTGCTGTGTGGTTTGTGGTACCATCCTGTTGAAACCACATATCGTCCAAGTCCGTATCTTCCGCCGGTATGCAAACCGCACCAAACAGTTATTTTTTGTGGATGAATTGGTGATTCATGAAGCACATGTGGATTTTCACCCGACCAATAACGCATGTTTTGCTTATTGACGAACCCATTGAGCCAAAAATGAGCTTCGTCACTGAAGATGATTTTGCGATAAAATTCATCATCTTGGCGCATCTTATTCCAGAACCCAATCGGAGAACGTACGTCGCTTCCAATGGTCCATCGGCTTCAGTTCTTGAGTCAGCTTGACCTTGTATGAGTGTAAACCAAAAATGGCAAAATACGCCATAATGTGGTCTGAGCGATGCCCAATTGTTGAGAACGCCGTGGAATTGACTGAATTGGATCGTTTGCTACTGACGCCTGAACGGCAGCGATATTTTCGACACTTCGACCAACCCGTTTTCTCACTGATACGGCAACATCACACAACGAATATGTAGACTCAAATTTTTGCACTAAACTTGTTATTGCCTGTCTACTAGGGCGAGAATTACGACCGAAAATTGGAGTTAACGCTCTTAAAGTTGCAGTCACCGATTCCGAATTTCGGTAGAAAATTTTTATAATTTGCAGACGTTGCTCGTTAGTGTACTTTACCATGATGAAAATGTTGAGTTTACTGAATAAATTGACAGTGACAGTTTGACGATTAGTGAAAGAGTGCGTTCACAAATTAAATTCAAAATTGCCAAGTCCCTATTGGAAAACCTTTATGTATGTTGTATTACGATTTGTAAAGGGTCCGCTATCTAACGTTTTTTTTTTTTTCAACTAGTGCTTATTTCGTGAATGGTAACACTTAGCTCATGTCTGATTTGACAGATAATTAGTTTTATTCTTCTGGTTAATAATGGAAAATAATTTCATTCAAATGGCTGCCTCGGCTGGCCATGCAGTAGCCTACACGATCGGTCCCATTTTTAAGCACATTATTGATTGTGTGCAGCTGTATTTCACCAATGGCTTCACGAATATTGTCCTTTAAAGCGTCAATTGTCTCTGGCTTGTCAGCGTAACACTTATCTTTTACGGCACCCCACAAATAATAGTCCAACGGTGTCAAATCGCAGCTCCGAGGTGGCCAAACGACATCAGCTCTGCGGCTGATAATGCGATCTTCAAAAACAGGGCGCAAAACATCGAGTGTAGCTTCGGCTGTGTGGCACGTAGCGCCGTCCTGTTGAAACCAAATGTTGCCAATATCCTCCTCTTCAATTTTTGTGAACAAAAATTCGTTCAGCATGGCCCGATAACGATCGCCATTGACTGGAACGGCCACTCCTTGCTCATTTTCGAAGAAAAATGGCCCAATTATGCCTCTGGACCAAAATCCGCACCAAACAGTGACTCGTTTTGGGTGCATCGGCTTTTCAATGTATGCGTGCGGGTTTTCTGTGCCCCAAATGCGACAATTTTGCTTGTTTACATACCCGCCAAGATCAAAATGAGCTTCATATGAAAAGATGATTTTTTTGGCAAAATCGGCATCTTCTCTAAGTCGATCACAGGCCCACTTAGCGAAGCGAAAACGCATTGGATGGTCAGTTGGCTTCAACTCCTGAACCAATTGGACTTTGTATGGCGTCATACCAAGGTCTTTATGCAAAATTCGTCTCAATGATGTCTCCGAAATGTTCAATTGTTGAGAACGACGGTGAATTGATGTTGATGGCGCTTCACGCACACTTTCTGCCACAGCAGCAATATTCTCGGGTGTGCGCACTGTTTTAGCTTTTCACGCTTTGGTTTATCGATGAGGATGCCAGTTTCTTTCCCTTTTTTCACAAGATAATGAACATACGGAGCTGACGGTGCTTCTCTTCTTCCAAAATCCGTACGCAATTTTCGCACACATTCTGCAACATTACCATGATTTTCAAAGTAATGTCGCAATATTTCCCAGCGTTTTTCAAGCGTATACACAACCATATTCGTTCAGCGGAAGGATAAAACTAATTATCTGTCAAATCAGACATGAGCTAAGTGTTACCATTCACGAAATAAGCACTAGTTAAAAAAAAAACGTTAGATGGCGGACCCTTTATTATATTTATTAGCATTCCTGATTTGGGTTTTTATTTAAAGCATACCTTGTTCTTCGCTGGTGTTGTTGGTAGGCAGGTAACAGATTTTTGTTATCGGTCGTTTCATCATTCCAATGTTACGATTCGCGTTAGTTCTTTTGATCCAGGCTGCTTCTGCTGTATCCTTGGTAGACACCGCTGTAATAGAGGAATGCGTTCGTGTTTTGTGAGTACCAAATCTCCAACTTTCGGCGTTGCACTCGTTTGTGCCCACTTTGGTATTTGTTGTAGACTATTTAGGTATTCAGTATTCCATTTTCGCCAGAATACTCTTACATCATCTAGCACCTGCAATCGTTTCCAGACTTCAAGATATCCGATCGGCTTTGTTGAGCTGTCACCTTGTGGTATAGATTCCAAAGCTTTTCCGACTAAAAAATGTCCTGGCGTGATTGCGCTCAGATCTTCTAGGTTTTCCGTGCGAGGGCATTACAGACTTAATTATCGCCACTTTTTGTTTTTTTTTTGTTGTTTGCCAATGGATATTTTACTGAGCTGGATAGTCACTTACCAATAAAACACAGCTATTGTTTTTGTCATTTTTCTTTTTCTAATTGTTAAATTGTCTTCTATTGTATTATTTAGGTTTTTAATTCTAAATCGGGTGCATTATCTACTAAAGTATTGCCTGTGGAGGATGTAAATACGAACGTGTTGTATTAAAAGAAAATATGGTTACTTAAACAATAAAACATACCATTCATAGATAAACTTCCTTCATTTCGTCCAAGTATGTATGAACGAAGTCATACGAACGGCTCGATGGTCAGCTGTATGTATTGCGATCGCATTAGCAATGTCGACTGATGACCATTTTGCACGTTTTTGAGGACATTCAAATTTTCTTAATTGGGCCTTGGCAAAAATAAGATCAACGGAGTCAATAGTTTGTTGCTGCTTCCAGTTTTCTACTTTCAATTTTGCTATTTGCTCCAATAATCTGCAATATACAAACAATGGTCGAAATTCTAACTACACTTAATTCGCATTACACTAATTTAACATGTCATTATTGAGAATATATAGGGATGATTTCAGCAGTTTGTGTACTACAGTCGACCATTAATAGTTTAACTTGTGTACCGCAGTCTACCTCAGCGGGAACTTACAGATCTATGTTCTCCTTGTCATGCACAATTAGTGTATCAATGAAATAAAAAACCGAGTGATATTAGTGTAAATAACGGTTATGATAATTGACATACCTTTGGGATCAAAAGTCTATTTTGAATTCGTAAATCCCTTGGGCTCGTCACTTCTTCATCCTTTTGCAATGGTAACTAAAGAGAAGGGACAGCATTTTCTTTAATTCTAGTTGTTTTCAGAACTATTCCTTATTGCTCGTACAATGGAGCCACAATTTCGAGCCGTTTTTGTATATAACTAGTCTTTTCGGCGGCACAAAAAATCCCATTGCTTGCACATTTTACTTTGTTTTGGAAACGAGTGATACGATATCTCCTTATTTCCAGTTTTATTTTTGCTTTTTTATACCCAGTTTATCCGACAGCTTAATTTGCTTTGAAGCAATCCGCATTGGTTCAATACCCGTAGAAATGCTGGTCCTTATATGAAATTATCCAAAATGAGCGAGAGAAAATTGATTTATTGAAAAGTTTAACAAACAGCTCGTTGAACTGACACTTCACGCTGACACTGATACATTGTTTTTATTTCTTTGTCTATCCAAATATTTCGTTTGCAACCCCATATTTTAAATACACAACTAATATCTGTCCGATGATGAGAGAATGATAAGAGCGCGAGAGAGTAAAACGTTTCTATGCGATTTGAAAATGTTTATACGATATTTCAAAGCGGTTACAAATTTTCAATGCGTTTTATAAGCAGGAATGAACGTATGCGTGTTTAATATTTCAATGCGGTTTGAAGTGGTGTTTATTCGAGCGTAATGAACCATTGCGGATTGCTTCAACGCAAATTGAGCTGCCGGACCAACTGGGTAATAATTGTACACACAACACCCGTACACAGCACAACTCAATTTAACACCTCTTAACTTTGTTTAATCAAAAATCTATCGCAACCAAAATATTCCCGCCTTTGACGTCACTGTGGTCGGCCGTATTGCCAGAATTTGACAGATGCTAAAAACGAGACAATATGCGAAAAAGTGATTCAAAATTGGATTCTCCGTATAGATCACTGAAAACGTAGTCGTGGTCAATATTTACATGAAATAATCTTTAAAAAGTAAATGGCAAGCATTGATTTATCAACTCAAATAAAAATTGTACACACTTTGCAATTTCAGTCACGTTCGGAACTTTATGCACGGAAGTTGTTTCAGTGTACGGTCCTAACGAGAAAAGAAAAGTTAAAAACAATCAAAATTCCCAAACGCGTACGATTGACTTATGTTGAAGATCCTCAGTCTTCAATTAATAAGTTCCGCAAAATGGGAACTAAAGATAAAAATTCTCGAGATAACTATTTCGCGCCCCTATAGTGTCTACCAGATTTTGATAATGAGGATATCGAATGTGATGACGTGGTAATAAATTCATCGTCTTCGAAAAAAGTGAAAATTCCATCGGTATGTGTTCTATATAAATCGACCACCGAAGTCCATTCTCTCCTTCGCGAAACATCAATTGATAATTATTACATTAAAAAAATATCTATTGGAATCAAAACAAATTATGAAAGTATTGAATCATACAATAAATTATGTGCAGTGCTTAGGTCTAAGAACTGGCAATTTTTTACTCATGATCTTCCTGCATCAAGGTCAGTTAAGGTGATGTTATATGGACTAGATGAGATGCCTGTTGAAAAACTCAAAAAAGAACTTTTAAATCTTGGTCTTAAATGCCAGAATATTAAAATGATAAAGGTCAAACATGAGCGTTTTACTGAGGTGCTCTTTCTAGTGTTTCTTGAAATTGGCTCTGTGAAACTATTTGACCTCAAAACAAAAATTAAGTTAATTTTTAAGACTCAGGTCAAGTAGGACTTTGCACGTAGGCAGCGCAATAGGTTAACACAATGTTATAATTGTCAAATGTACGGGCATGGTGAGAAGAATTGCCACGTAAAAACCCACTGTGCCAAATGCGCGGGGAGTCACAAGACGATTGAGTGTGATTCCAACACCATTCTTTGCGCAAACTGTAAGGGAAATCATAAATCCAACGATCCGTCTTGTGTGAGTCGTTTGAGCTTTACCGAAATGAAGCATAAGCTTTCTACAAAAAACAATATGCTTCGTTCAAAGAACAAACCGTCAACATTTAAAATCAACTCTACGGATTTTCCTGCTCTTCCATCGCATCAAAATACTACTGTCGCCAAAGTAAATGAACCGGTTGATAACCGCAACACGTCTAATGTTTGGTCAAACAATAACCTTATCGGTAATAAGACAAGCGAGCTGCTTTTTTCTATGGATGAGATTAATGCACTCACAACAGAGATGTTAACTTTACTTGGTAAATGCACAACTAAGGCTGAGCAATTTAGTGTTATAACCCAATTAGCTATTAAGTATGTATATAAGTCAAAATGAGTAATCGTAGTCTAAAAATAATTTGTTGGAATGCTATAGGCATTCGAAGTAAAAAATTGGAATTATATACTTTTTTTGTCAAATATAATATTGATGTCGGGTTAATAACGGAAACTTGGCTAGATTCAAATATTAATATATCGAACCCTATGTATATTTGTTATCGCCTTGACAGAGAAGGGAGAAGAGGAGGTGGGGTTGCAGTTATAGTCAAGCGTTCAATCCAACATAAAGTTCTACCAATTATTGGAACCAAGAGCATTGAAAACATCGGAATTGAGGTTCCTTTTGTAAATGGTTCGTCATTAAAAATATACAGTGCTATTTTCCGGGTGGGTCTTCTTCACGACAGAGACGCGAAAACCTTCGTCACGATATAAGGAAATTGATCAGTACCAACGATACTTATTTAGTAGGGGGGATTTTAATAGCCGGCATAGAAACTGGGGATGCCTTAGGGCGAACTCTTGGGGTAAGACTCTTGTTGACCTCAATTCCAGCCACCCTTTTGATATTCTTTACCCTCCCCATCCAACTTATTTCCCATCAAGTAGAAGGAGCAATCCATCTACTTTGGATCTGTTCTTTACCGATAGGACTGAACTATTTACACAGCCTATTGCAATCAATGAACTTAGCTCAGATCATCTTCCAGTTTTATGTAGTGTCCGTCTTAAACCTATTCATATAACTAATCTGGTTTATGACTTTCTAAATGCAGATTAGGTAAAATTTAATAGACATGTACGAAATAATCTTCCCAGCAGTGATAACTTAGCCACAACTCATTCGCAAATATTTAGATCAGTCCGTTGAAAAATTTACCAAACTGATCTCTGATTCTGTAGATCTATCTGTGCCTAAAAAATCTCTTCCCAATAAAACTTTTACAACTCTCCCTTGCTATATTATAAAATTCATAAAATTCATAGAAATTCACAGGGATCGCTATGGAAGCGAACGAGAAACGAAATATTTCTCACATCGCTTAAGTTATGGAACGAGATTGTAAAAAATTCGATTGATAGCTTTAGAAATAAATGTTGGAACAAAAAGCTACAGGTTCTGGAAAACGGCAGTAAGCCATTCTGGAACATAATTAAAGTTATAAAAAAAAGACATGTACACATACTTGCATTTAAAATAGGGAATTCAATATTGATCTCAAATACGAATAAAGCGAACGGCCATAGAATTTGCTGATAACCATTGGATCACCAATAATATCACATCTTCACCTAGTATTAAATTTTCAGTTGGACAGTCTATGGGTATTCTCAATTCGTACATTTGCAACAGGAACTCTAATTTTGTATCTAAAGATGAAGTTGAAATTGTTGTAGCAAATTTAGAAACAAACAAAGCTTCTGGCTTCGATGGGATTAAAAAGGCATGTCGCAAACATCTTCCTGACGCGGGAATTAAATATCTCCAACGTCTATTTAATGATTGCTTTCTGCTGGGGTATTTTCCGAATGCTTGGAGAAATGCCAAAGTTGTACCCGTCTTAAAACCTGGTAAAGACCCGAATGTCACTTCTAGCTATAGGCCAATAAATCTGTTAAGTTGTTTTAGTAAATGTTTTGAAAAAATAATTAAAAATAAAATCGTTGCCTTCATGGATGGGAACATCATTCTACCCAGAGAACAATTTGGTTTCAGGCCTTTTTGTAGCACAGTTCATCAAGTACATCGCATTAAGAAAAATATAAAAAATGAATTTACAACAGGAAAAAGCACTGGCTTAATATTACTAGATGTCGAAAAAGCATTTGACTCTGTTTGGCATCAAGCTTTGTTGCATAAAATGATAAGATACAACTTCCCTTTGTCCATTGTAAAAATAGTGCAGTCCTTTTTGACGTGTCGTAGCTTTAGGGTCTTCGTAAATGGGTCACTATCAAGGGCAAACCAAGTGAAAGCTGGAGTACCGCAAGGATCAGTACTTGGCCCAATTTTATTTAATTTATACACCTCTGACTTTCCTATACTTACCAACTCAAATTTTGCATTATTCGCGGACGATATTTGCATCTACTCATCTGATGCAATTGGTTCTAATATTGTAACCAATTTGCAATCCTCATTAAACATAGTCCAAGAATACTATAATAATTGGAAGATTAAAATAAATGCTTCTAAGACTCAGGCTCTCTTTTTTACTCGAAAAAGAAAAGCCTGTTTCTTTCCAAGCCACAATCTTTCCCTTAATGGCAATCACATTGAGTGGAGATCGAGTGCCAAGTATCTTGGGATCTATTTAGATACGCGACTGACTTTTAAGCTACATATTCAAGAAACACTAAGAAAAATTAACATTACCACCAGAACACTATATCCGTTTATCTGTAGGAACTCTAAAATGAGCAACGAAAACAAGATTTTAATTTATAAGGCCATTTTTCAATCTATAATCTTTTATGGGTGTCCTGTCTGGGGAAAGTGTGCCAAAAGTTACATACTTAGGCTTCAAAGAGCTCAGTATAAAGTTCTTAAAACCATGTTAAATCTTCCCTGGTTTTTCTCTACTGAAGAACTACATAAACTAACTAAATTGGAAAAAGTCATCGACAGAATCGCTAGACTGCATGAAAAATATAACACTTCATATTTAACATCTGACAACGACTTGATTTCAAACTTACCTTTGTAATACTGAGCCTCTAAATAGTTATCCAAATAATTCAGTTCTTAAATGTAAACAAACTTATTTATTGCTATGATTGTTTTCCCTTAAATTATTTATTTGTGTTTTGTAGTTATTTACTTGTTATTTATTTATTTATTTTTTTCTTATTTATTTATATATTTATTTAATTATTTATTTATTTATTTATTTATTTATCTATTTACTTATTTATCTATTTATTTATTTATTTATTTACTTATTTATTCTTTTAATAAGCTGAAATCAAGCCTTGTGTTTTTGGTTCTCACCGAAGCTCTTCTCTCTTCTCTGTCCAAGCGGCGTACTCATTCTAAAGAAGGTTTTTTAACTGTGGAATTTTCCTTCTAATCTATTGTTATTTTTTCTCTGTCTAATTGTATTATTGTAATAATTTTTCAGTAGCATATATATATAACCGTATCTCTGTAGAATCACAAATATTGTTATACAAATTTAAGTTTTGATCACAAATAAAATAACTAACTAACTAACTTTGCAATTTTCGTGTTTTTTTTTTTTTTTAAAAATTAAAAACCAAACGGCTAAGGAATCAACCATTAAATACCTAGTGAGCATTAATTGAAATTAGCTGTCATTTTAACCATTCTGGCAGTTTACAGAAATGTAGTATGAGTTAGTAATTCAATTACAGAGTGCTGCGCGAATTTTAAGGGTTGGCAGAAAAATTAGTAGAGTTTGACATCCAAGTTAGTTCATTTATGGTTATGAGTGAAAGATTGTGGAAAGGTTGTCATTTATTTCGGTTCATTTATAAATCATGTTCTTGACGTTTGGTTTTCATAACCGAATTTTCTGTGCCATAAATGAACTTACATCGATAGCAAACTTTCCAGATTTCGGTCCTTCCAAAAATGGCTTTCCACTGATTCCCTCAAATCGTGTAATCAGTTTGGCTGCGAAGTGGCTGCAACCCAAACAAGCCGAAGTAGGATTCGTGTCATATAACATAACATGGTTCATTTATGGTTCGTGCAGTGCACAAGTTTGCAATAGTGTGCTAGAATTTTTGCAGCTGGTTTGGAAGCTATGTAAAGGATTGGAAAAGTATTAGTATATTTTACCGTTTAGTTTAGCTCATTTATGTTCTGTGCTCAGCATTTTGTTTTCGGGAGACGAATTAAGTCGAGTGTTGTTCTTTTTTTTATTTGTTTAAAAGTGGTAAGCTATATAAAATGATAACGTTGTCGAGAAAACTAAAAAAAGAAAACGGAGATATTAAGAATAATCGTGACATGGCCAAAAGAGTTTCAATCAGAGATAAACTTCTTGTAAAAGAAATTCAAGAAATGGAAAATACGCTACCTGATACATGCAGGGTGAATTTCAACGATCCAAATGTCCTTCATGAGTTCACACTTTGTATATGTCCTGATGAAGGTTTCTGGAGAAGTGGTAGTTACATGTTCGTATTATCTGTTCCAGAAGAATATAATATGGTTGTAGGTACCAATTTTAAATATTGTTTATTTAAATATTTTAAATAGTAAGTCTAGATTCATAATTATTATACTACAACGTGCCCAAAAAGCTAAAACTGTCCAAACTATTGTAACTCAGGCCAATTAATAATCCTGTGGGTTGCTGAACATTGAACCAGTCGCGCATAGTTTACAACGAATGTTTTTCCGAAATGATCCTGTTGCACAGTAAACCCTTGAAAGCGTATATAAAATAGGGCCGTACAATTATTTGCCATCATAACTTAGCAATACAATTTGAATGTATTATGATAACTAAGCATATTAACTAATAATTTTATTTAAAAAAAACTGACTTGAAACAAGAACACAAGCATTATGTCAAATTGAAATTGTTGGTAATGACCTGTTACCCCAGAATAGTTAGCTTTATAACGTTTTCAATACTATACTATTTGACGTTTATACATTGTATATGCGGTTTGTACACCTTCACATAGAATCCAGAAGATAAGTTTTGTTTCTGAAATGAAAACCAGAAGCAAAAATTTGATTCTGAAAAAGTAACAATATAACAATAAATTAAAGGCCAATCCAAGACACCCGATGGTATTAAGAGTTAAGAATGCTTTTTTACTTTTTCTTTTGGTCCAGTACGGAATATTCACAATTTGGGGCGGGTTTCCATTATGCGCACTAAGTAATTTTTTTTTCTGGTTTGAAATGGCCTAAAAAACATGAAATTTTTTTTGTTTTAATTTTTTTTTATTATTAAATTTTTTTTTTTTTTTTAATCCACCCATGTTTATGTGACTCATACACCCGGGTTTTAAACCTGTTTTCTGAAATTTGCATAAACATACACCACTGCTTGAAGTAAATCTTAAAAGGGATCTAATTTTTTTCGCACTTTCTCTCCACTGGTATTCAACTATCCAATCAGCGAAATTATTATTTTAATAGTTGAATAAGTGTATACCAAAAACTATCAGGCAGCCGCTTGTCTGGTGTATTTAAAGGGATTTAGGCGCTCACGCGACTACGTCGCTCCGCTAAGGGTATGTCAACAACTGCCAGGCAGGCGCCTGGAGCTAAAGTTTAATTATATTTACTCGGGGGTATTTAGCAATATACTCGTAACATTTTCAGTCAATAAAAAAAGAAGAAAATATCAAAAAAGACAAAATTAACTTAAACTTATTTTAACTTTGGGACATATGACAATACTCATAATGCAGTGAGTGCTTAGAAATTTATGGACTTTTCTAGTGAAAAATTAAAAACTGTAAAAATAAGAAAATAAACATTGCTTAGTGCGCATAATGGAAACCTCAGCCCAAAATTTTTTTAAATTTTGTTTGAATTTAAATATAATCGAACTTATATTTATTATTATTATCATCAACGATTATTGCACTCTTTTCCGGAATCAAATCGGGCTCTTAAGGGGAATTCGTAATGTAAAGTCAAAGAAATTTGTAGAGTCCGACTGAAGGTGAATTTTTTGGCCGAAGCCGAACTTCGGTTTCTTCATCACCTTCGGCTGAAGCCGAATCTAATGGAGATTGTATTTCAAAATGCTAAAGAGCCTAAAATATAGTGATCAGTTTGATAAAATTGATCGGTAGATATTTTCTTTTTTATTAATTTATTTTACAAAGACACAAACAGCAAAATAGCCAGTAAATTATTGCAGTAGACTCTTTTAAATAACACATAAACGGATCAATCAAAACGAATGCTTAGCAGAGAAATAAAAACAAAAAATAACCAGTAAAAAAATCCAAAACCCTTGGTACATTCGATAACACGTAAATACAACAAACAAAGTTAATATGAGAAGACAAACGAAGTAGAATAATAATTAATCAATAATTAAAAATATCAGCATTCCTTGTAGCTACCTGCTACAGAAACGAAACAAACTTGAAATGAATTGCTCGAAATCTCCTCCAAAACACGGTGCGTATGATAGTTTAATTTTTGCGAAAAAATGGTTCGGCTTCGGCCTTTTCTTGCCGAAACCGAATGTTTTGCCGAAGGTGGAAATTTAAGCCGAATGTGGCCGAAGCCGAATGTTTGGTCGGACTCTAGAAATTTGTCCACAAAAAGGGTGCAATTTACGGTCTAAGCAGGTCTAAGGTCTGAGGACGGCAGATGTAGGAGTCGAAGGGATGTCCATATGGTTTCTTTTGTTAGGTATAAAATTGTTTCTGGCTTTATTTTGAAGCTATGTTCATACCATGCCTTGGCTTTGCTGGCAGTGCTGCAAGCGGTCGGTCCGATTTTTGACTCGGTCCAATATGTGCAGCGTTATTCCGGCAATAGCGTGTCGAATGTTGGCTACGAGCTCGTACAAAGTTTTTGACTTGTTAGCATACACTAAGGACGTAGTCCCAGAGAAAATAATGAGTGGTGTCAAATCGCAAGATCGCGGCGGCCAATTGATGAACGCTCGCCATGAGATGAACCAGTTGCCGAATTTCTTCCTCACAACTTCGAGCGCTGTGCCGCTTATATGGCATGCAGCGCAGTCTTGTTGAAACTACAGCTCGGATATATTGATGTTGTCGAGCTTTGACCACAGAAAGTTGGTTAACATAGCTCTATACCTGAGACCATTGACGATAACGGTGTTTCCTTCCTCATTTCGAAAGAGGTCCGATGATGCCGTCAATTCAGCTGATCGGCGCCGCACCGATATTTCTGTGTCTTCGTCGATACTAGCCGCTACGGCGACTATGTTTTCTTCATTTGGCACCAATCTCCATCTGGTTGGTTTCTTAAGATCCAAAAGAGTGTACTCACGATCAAACCTTTCCACTCGCGACGAAATTCACGTTGCGTATTTACAACTGAGCCTGATTTTCGACAATATTTTTTAATAAATTCCGCACGTTCGGCAAGCGTAAAACGATGCATGATGAAATGGCAAACCTTACTGAATATTTTGACACCTGGTTGTAATTGGTAACTTTGACAGCTATTGAAACATAACAATTGGAAAAACTGTCATTGTTATCTGGTCACCCGTTATTACATCTTTTTACGAGAAATTGGATATCGATTATGTTTTGCTTTTGCCTACTATGACGTACTTTTGCTTTTATATATGATTGTATGGTGACACCGGTAGTCTCCAAACGTGGGAACCAGATCACGCGGACTGGGATTGGGATTGCCTCATAAGATTTTCATGCGCCTTTAAGCTCAACCATAATCGGCGAGGGCAAACTGAAGCTAACTTCAGAGCCGGAGGAAGGTTTGCTTAAATTACTTTGAATGAACAAGTTGCCGATAATAGGGTTTTGAAAACATTTCCATTCGTTTTGTGTTTTGTTAATTTTTTTCATTTGTTCGCGATAATTATTTTCGACGTCTATTAAAAATTAAGGAACATAATCAATTGCAAAGTTCAATTGCATTTTTTTTCTAATCTTAAATAAGTAAAATATAATCAAATAAGCTGTGTTATTTCCAATAAGAATTTTTGTTAAAGAAACAAATTTACTTTTCTCAAATTTTTATAATTGAAAATAGCAAGCAGTTAGTTATGTAAATGCGATCCCGATCGCGCTTGTCGTACGAAAGCAAAAGTGAACGAAAACTCGACGAAATTGGATATAAATCGCTTATATTCGTACATTTACGTACGTACGTACGGATCTTTTCGCCTATTATGGGTCCGCATTTAAGCTCATGTTAGGCTGAGAACACACCGGAGATGACACAACGTTTTTAATTGACTAATGAAACAACAATCTATGATTCTTATGAGCCAACACACACCAAAGCAGGCAAAAAAAAAATCATGTTTTTAACTCGATATGTTTCATGACTGATTGTCGAAAATACATGGCTTTGCATACGACCAAAACATCGAATGCAACAAATAAGTTTCAAACCAGCGTCGTTGTCGATTATTGCCCAACACATAAACACAACACACAAAAAGACGAAACAGAAAAACATGTCTCGTTGTCGATAGTTGGAAAGTTCTTTTTCAGAAACATAATTTCGTTGTTGTTGCACAGGCGTTTATTTACTTAAGAGTTTTCATTGCGAATGTGTGACTGAATTCACAATAAATAAGTCGCAAACTCAGTTTTGTCTTTTCTTAACACACACCAAACGAAACAGAAAAACGAAATGATTTGTTGTGTTACATCATTGTGTTTTCTTGATTATGAAACAAAAACCATTTTGTCTGATCCGGTGTGTTTTCAGCCTTAGGTGTTAACATGCCAGAATATGTTCTTTCCCCATTTAGTCGTCTCTAACGACAAGCAGGGGCGCCACGTTGCCACACGGCACGGCGTTATGACATCATAATTCATATATATTGTTATAACTATATAAAATTGTTTTTAATTTAAAATATATTTAAAAAAAATGTTGACCTGAAACTAAAACGCAGCCTTTAGATAAAAAAATTAATATGATTCGGTTGAATCTGTTTTTCCGTCTAAGTGACAGTCATTTTATGTTTATGTGGATTTTGCCAACACGGCATCTTTACAGATTTATAAGCTTAATATTTTTATTTCCGCTGACTTGTAGTAAATATACATATGCACATATCAACATTCATTTTATGATATTAAATTAAAAAAAAAAACATTCTGAATATTCTTCAAAAACCAATTAATGTCATAAAACATTGATAAAA
Organism: Volucella bombylans; assembly: GCA_949129095.1. Classification (NCBI taxonomy): domain Eukaryota; kingdom Metazoa; phylum Arthropoda; class Insecta; order Diptera; family Syrphidae; genus Volucella; species Volucella bombylans. Next base: position 64,689,615 of record OX422141.1, read on the forward strand.
TTATAATGTGAATTATTTGTAAAAATAAATAAATTTAGAGGTTGGCTTAAGGTTTTTATTGGAATTTAGATCAAACAGGTTATGGGCAAAACACAATAACGCTTTAGCTTCGACTTCGCTTGATGTTGCAATTTGTCATTCGTGTTCTTCTGAACATACTGCTACGAAATATGGCTTAAACTCAAGACAAAAGTTGGAAAGACTGAATCTTTGTTCGCTTTAGACAGCTCACAGATATGGAAACAATATCTTAACAATCGTTATCTGCCGTTTAGTACTGAAAAGTTCAAAATTGTTCATTCACAACAAATATATATATATGTATATACTTTTTTCGAAGAAATTACAAATGTTAATATAACTATTTACCTAATTTCAGAAATGCTATTTCAAAACGGGCGGATCAAGCATAATGTGACCAAAGCCAAGCCGAAACAGTTTGTGTTTTGGTATTTTAATTCATATTTCGTGCTCCGTATCTTTACCTTCATTTAGGCATTTGGGGCAAGATGGTGAGTAGTAGTGCCCAAAAACCGTTATACTTGACATACTTGCGATAGCCACGTGGCCAGACAGGAACTGCGTAAGGTTGTTGCAGTTTCCATGATTACGTTCTACCCAGTCATGGATTGTCGGTATAAGTTTTTATGTTCTTCTGCCTTTCGTTGTATTTTCTCAGCGAGCTTGCCACATAGCAGCCTTTTCTTTAATTGATATGGTTCGAAAGCCCCTGATTGTCTGTAGCGCGCAGAGTCCATATGTTGACGATAGTCTCCTTTTGGTGTCCGTCGTCCTCAGTGTCGTCGTCCACGTGTGTTTTGAACCGTAATCTGTCGTCCAGCATTACTCCAAGATATTTAATCGCTTCTTTGAACCTGATTATTTGGTTACCAACCTGAAAGTTGGCGAACTCTACAGTTTTTCGACCGGTTATGAGGACAGCGTCTGTTCTTGGCTGGCGGCTGCTAGCCAATCCTATATCCTGTTTACCTACTGTCATCGGCGAATCCAATTACGGTCACCCCCAGGCAACGCCAATGGTAGGACTCCGTCGTACATAATGTTCCACAATAAGGGCACTAAGACCCATCCCTGTGGAACTCCGACAGTGATGTAGTATAATATATTTCACATTCATCTGTATTATATATCAATTTCTTGTTGTTGAAATAGCTCGTCACTATACGCAGCAAATATTATACTATGGTGTATCCATTCTGGCGAGTGATCTAATGAACGACCAGCTCGTCGAGTTAAAAGCATTTTTAACGTCCAGCATTACTACTGCACAGTCCTCCTTTGAACCATCTTTCCCCTTCGATGTCGCCTTTTGGGATATCAATTACTGCTCTTATGGAATCAACAGTATGTAGATCGCATTTTTTAAAAGCCAAATTGGTTCTAAAAGGGCTCCTTTTTCGTCTGACCCCCTTCCCATGGCGTCCAATAGGGATGGAGACTTGTTTCCTTTTGGAGGCAGGACCAAATGTTACATTTTACGCTTTTCGGGAAACGGTCCTTCTTCGAGCCGCTTCTACATCGTCATCACAAGCAGGTCTGGCCTCTTCTTTGTAGCCGCTTTTATTGCTTTGTTTTGGATGCCGTTGGTTCCGGGCGTGTTGTTGTCGCCTATCTTTTTGCATGCAAGCCCTTCCGGCTTGGTGCCTGTGAGTTTGAATTGATTGTTGGCGATTTTTCGTAGATTTTTTGACAAGTAACCACAGTGAAAACGTATAGCATTGGTTTTGTACAATGGATTCGAAGAGAACTATTTTATCCAAATGCGAAACAACACAAACGTCAAAGTATAGCGCTTAACGCGAAAATCAGCATGTACTACGAAATGCTGTCTGTCAGGGGTATATAGTATAGTCACTGTATTATTCAATACCACATTAGACTGCGATATCTGTCGGTTGATGTTGTAGACAATCCATTTTTCTTCATTCATGAATCGTTTCAAAAAGAATAAATTTCATTGCGTTGGAGGCGCATATCTCAAATATTGATTCGTTATGTTAAGCGAATCTCTTCCAATTCATGGAACTCAAATATTAAACATTTTTACGAGTTAATAAAAATGTTAATACATAAATCATAAAATTGACCAAAGCTAGAATCAACAAACAAAATGCAATCTACAAAGTGGCGCCAAAGTTGTCATTCGATATTCTTTGACTGTAATTTTTTTTATGAATGAAAAACATTGGTTCTGCTTTCGGATTATGTTTATTTGATGTCTTAAATTTTTTTCCATTAAGTTGAGAAAATGGTAACGGCAAAGTAGCCGCCGCCAGAATTGGGCCCGATTTGTGGCATTTTCCATTACTCTTGCCAGAACTTCCGGCAATAGGTTTTTTTTTTTAAGAAATTGACGCTAACGTGGGTATGAATACACTTATAATGCCTCAGCATAGCATGTATTAAGTTTTTTTTGGAAAATGGGATTGAGAGAAAGAAAGATGTTTTGGGCTCCGTGGTTATTTCGCTCATTGGGTGGCATCCAACATTTAATGGGGAGACTAAATTCTCAGTGGATGTTGACTTGTTGATTTCTATTCAACTACTCATCTTACTTGATTTTGGTTAACTGAAAAAATGAATGTCTTTCGGGCGAGGTTGGGATTCGAACACTGAACCTTCCGATTTGAAAGCCAGTCCACTATCACTTGACCCATGGCTACTGACGGATATTCAAAAAGAAGTCTGGAACAGTGCCCTCAGAATTTCGGTTCTGGCTCGTGCAGTGTGCGCCGTTGCTCCATACTGTTGGAACCACATTTTTTCTAATTCCAATTCATCTTCTTGAGGAAGGAGAAAGTCGTTGAGCATGGCTCTGTAGCGCTCGCCGTCCACAGTAGTCGTTTTGCCCGAGGCGTTTTCGAAATATAAGCCCGGATGACGCCTGCAGCGTAAACAGCACACCATGCAGTAACTTTGAGCGGGTGCAATGGCTCTTCCTGGGTTATACGCGGTGCCCCAGAAGCGATAATTTTGCTTATTCACATATCATGAAAATTGGCCTCGTCGCTCATGATGATTTTCGATGAAAAGTTGTCTTCATCGTTTTTAGATTACACGCGCTTGGCGGTCAACAGCTAACATCTGATGCACTTTGTAAGGGAACATCTTACAAATCGTAGATATTATTCCACGTTTTTTAAGAGTATAGCGATTCATTTCTTGTTGGCATATATTTTGTATCTGTTTACTTCACAAATGTCAAAGTAGAATTGACATTTGCCGCCATTTGCAAAAATTATAGCATTTTTTTTTTAGTACCTGTAAAAACCGGTTCAATAGTATAAATATGTATTTATTTCAAAGCGGGAATATCGAACATAACGGGACCAAGCCAAGCGTTGTGATTTGATCAGGACTCTCATTAAGCTCAAACTCTTTACTTGCCTCTCGACAATTATCCTTCCGATCATTATTACCATAACTCTACTGGTACCTCCGTTTAAGTGAAATTTTCTCACTATTACATGGCAACCTCCCATTTGTTTACATTCACACAAATTCGATCAATTCCGAAAAATAATTCGTCATGATTCACAGTGTTTGATTGTTTTTATATTTAGTGTTTTTGTTTTTTTTTAACCAAGGGTAGGCAATAATGTATGACCTTATAGGAAAGGGCTTCTCATTTTACGAATGGCGTCGAATGTCAATTCGGTTTTAACATTTGCGAAGCAAACAGAATTGGAATTTGTGTGAATAAGCAATGAACGCTATACTCCTGAAGATGAACAATTCATCAGTGATTTTGGGGCATTGACGAGGCCCAGTTTCACCTATGTGGATAGGTGAACAAACAAAATTTATATGCACGAATAGCCATTACGTCCACTCAAAGTCACTGGCGTGCTGCTTAGGCGGGATTTTTTTTTTTTTTTTTAGAACGCCGTCACTGTGGATGGTGAGCTCTACAGAGCCATGATCAATGAATTGGATGAATTGGGACTGGAGAATATGTGGTTCCAGCTGGACGGAGCAACGGGTGCGAGCCACAGCCAACATTCTAAAGCAAAGTGTCTAAAGAGTCATACATTATGGCTCATTCTGTATGTATACATATGCTATATGCTATGCTTCTATCTATTTGTATTCTATTTTAGAAAAAGAAGAATAAGTATGTTGTTTTTGTGAATATTATATAGTTAAATAAAAACTAAGATATAGTTTTTAAATAGCTTTACTTTTATTAATCGCATACGAGAAATAGTTCGTTCATTTTTTAGACAAAGTTCGGATGGCGGTTTATCTACGTATTCGAAAGGCGGTATAAATTTATTGTTAGAATAGTATTTTTATAGTAGAAAAAGGAAGTCAGGCGTTGATGTATATTATGTATTTGTATGTACATCGTAGACATTGTTGAATGCAATTGAGCGCACGAGTACTTGCTGATGTCTCTCCTCTGCATTGACCTAGAGTCAGTAGTTGTTCACAGAATAAAGATCATATTGCTAATAACTACTGGTTGTGTTCTATTTATAATACATCATGGAGCAATCGGTATCTCAGTGAATAGACATAACAGTCAAATACGAATTGTGAAGAAAAGCATAGCCAGAATGAGTGAAAGCAGTGATCATTTTAAGAAGCCATGCTCGTTAATAATGTATGGCAATATAAAAGAAAATTGGCGGAAATTTAAGAATATGTGCGATATTTATACAGTTGCATCAAAAACAGCGAAAGAATCTGAGGATATCCAAGTTGCGCGATTTCTGTCATGTGCCGGTGATCAGTTGATCAGAAGGTTATAATACTCTGCCGTTAAATGAAGCACAAAAGACAAAAATTAATGACGTCATAGAAGCTTTTCATACATATTGTGTACCACACTCAAATGTAGTATATGAGCGTTATTTATTCTTCTCACGCCATCAACGAGAAGGAGAACCATTGGATCAGTTTGTCTCAGACATTCAAAGCTCGCTGAAAGCTGTGAATTCGAAACACAAAAGGAGTCAATGATAAGGGACATTGTGATCGGAATAACAGATCATTTTGTTAGACTCCAGATACTTAAAATTGATAATTTGACGTTTTCGGAGGCGAAAAAAATTTGCAGAGTAGCTGAGGAAACAGAGTGGCAAGCCAAGCGGATGGAAAATGAGGAGGGATCAGCTGTTGCTGCTATAACAGGGGGTTATTGAGATACTGCCAATTTAAATAAAGTACAAAGCACTAAATTTAATTCCAGATATGTAAAAAAAGATGGAGATCAGCAAAGAAGTTTGGGTCATCGAAAAATTGTTGAACAAAATAGTAGGGAGTGGCTGTGTGATAGGTGTAATCGAAGGCATGTACAAGAAAGATGTCCTGTTGAGGGTAAAAAGTGTTTGGCTTGCGGTAATTGAAATCATTTTGCTTCGGTATGTAGAAAAAATCATAATGTTAATTATAATGCTAGAAGGATAAATAAAGAATGATTCGAGCGAGTCTAATGATTCAGTAGTGTATGTGAGTTTGTTGCAGTTTGGTCCGAATTCAAGAAATGGTTGGCATGAGAAACTAAAAATAGATAAACTCTACATTGATTTTAAACTGGATAGTGGTGCTGAGGTGAATATTGTAACATATGACATTGTGAAAAGATTGAGAGAAATGCAAGACATCGAATCATCAAATTCAAAATTAGAAGCGTGTGGCGATTTTCAAATACGGACCGTAGGCTCTATAGTATTACCAACCGAATACAAGGGCATAAAGTTAGATATTGAATACATTATAGTGGATTCTAATGCTTCTAAGCTAATTTTAGGTCTAAAAAACTTGATTTTAATTTAATTCATAGAGTAGACGAGGTAAACGAGGACCTTAAAAGTAAATTTATCGCAGGCAATAGTTATATTTTTGAAGGATCAAGACACTTTCCTGAAACTTATAAGCTCATTTTAAAACCAATCACAATCCCTGTTAGTAAGCCCCCACGTGAGCATGCATGCTAAGGTCAAGAGCACTTTGGAAGAAATGGAAACGCGTGGTATTATTGCGAAAAAAGAGGAGCCATCAGAATGGACACACCAACTGGTTGTGGCCGAAAAGGCGGATGGCTCTCTACGGTTATGTCTAGATCTGGGATATATTTTAAATTTTTGACTTTCGAGAAGGATTTTGGCAGTTAATTCTTTGTCCGTCGTCCAAAGAGCTAACAGTATTTAGCACACCTTTTGGTTCTTACGAGTACAACATTCTTCCTTTCGGTACTGAAAAATTTCTGAAATTAAACGCCAAACAGTTTGGTCAGCTTAGTGGTTGTTGTGTCTATATCGAGGACCTTATTGTTGGGGAAAGACATTAGCTGAGCATGAAAGTAATGTTCAAAGAGTTATAGACAAAGCACGTAATATTAATGTGAAGTTTAATAACAAGAAGTTTCAATATGACAGGGATAGAGTGAAATATCTTTTGTATATTTTCACAGGTGATACTATTGCTACAGACCCCGATCGTATCAAAGCAATTCTTCAAATTAGAGAACCGAAAAACCAAAAAAAAACAGAAAATATTATGGGTACTCTAAACTATTTGCGATGTCTTATACCCCGTTTTGGTGAACTTAATGCACCACTTCGCCAATTGTTGGTTAAAAATGTGGAGTTCATGTGGACAAATAATCATTCGAAAGTTTTAGAGACAATTGAAAATACGTTGAAAAAGCATGCGATCTTATAAACATTCGATCCGTCAATCCCAATAACAATTCAGATGGAAGTCTCACAAAATGGTTTTGGGTGTTGTCTTATGCAAAATAAAAAGTCTGTGGCATATGCATCTAAGAGCTTCAATTCAATTCAAATAAACAAATTGAATTGAAAATAGCAATGTTTCGCTATTCTATTACAAAAAAATAATTAATTAAAAAATAAATTAAATAATTTACATTTATCTAATCATACTTCATTTTTACATACATATGTATGTGATCATATTTTGCTTAAATCTTATTAGCTGGGTCTCTAGATTTAATTCATCAGGCAGTTCATTTAATTTTAAAACCGTTATTGAATATTGTATTTTGTGCTTTTTGAGTTCTAAAACAAGGAAGACGAAAGTTATTTCTATTTCGCAAATTGTATTTGTGCACACTACTCACATATAATATTTCATTACATAGATAACTAGGTAACAATCCATTTTTCATTTTAAATACAAACATAAGTACATTCATAATTGTCCTTTGTTTTACAATTAACCACTCTAATACACTTAACATGTTTACAATTGGTGTTAGCCAATGACACTTTAATATACTTCGCATTGTTCTATTTTGAAACTGCTTGACAGAGACCGAAATTCAATATGCCCAAATCGAAAAAGAGTTTTTAGCCATTGTTTATGCATGCGAAAAATTTAATAGATATATTTATGGACGGCAAGTTATCATCCATACTGATCATAAACCCCTTGTGTCGATTAGTAAAAAGGACATCAATCAAGTGCATTCGCATTACATGAATGAAGTTAAATCTTGCCAAATATAATCTAGAAGTTAGGTATTTTCCAGGAAAATTTCTCCATGTTGCCGATTTATTATCGAGACATTTAATTCCAAATATGACTGTTGATACAGAAGCTCCATAATATGAGTGATTCTAGGAAAATACAATTTCAAGTGGAGACTAATAAAGATGAGTTACTAAAGGACCTTATTAAATTATATAGAGATGGATGACCCGTAACAAAACATAATCTCAATGAAAATTTGAGATGTTTCTGGGACATAAAAGACAAAATCTATGTGGAGGACGATTTAGTGTTCTTTGAAGACCGTGTCTTCGTGCCCAAGGCCCTCATAGGTGAAATGATAATGCAGTTGCATGAATCTCATATGAGAATAACCAGAATGATTAACAGAGCAAAACAAATCGTTTATTGGCCTCGAATGTATAAAGATATATCTCTAAATGCCAAATCTGTGAAATAAATAGGACGCAAAATAAAAAAAAACATTTAATAATGCCTCATTCTATACCAGATTTGCCCTTTAATGAGATAGTTGTTAATATTTTAGAATAGGGGGGTAAATATTATCTAGTTGCTATAGATTATTATTCTAAATGGATCGACTTATTTCAGCTTTGGGATGAAACGGCAAACAGTGTGATTAATGTTTTTACAACAATATTTTCAGTTCATGGTATCCCTAAGAAAATAGTTGCTAAGAACCAAATGTTTAACTCATATGCATTAATAAAATTTTCAAAAATAGTGAATTTTGATTTTATATTTGCAAGCCCACAGTCACATGGGTTAAAAGGCTGTTCACATAGTTAAGAGCATGTTAAGAAAGCTGGGAAAATCAAAAATAGAACTTGCTTTACTAAACCATTGGACTACACCAGTCTTAGGTATAGGCTTTTCCCCTGCAGAAATGCTAATGTCAAGAAAATTAAGAACAAAGTTACCACTTCATAGCAAACAGTTAAAACAAAAAGCACCAACCGGCTTACCTCAACTTTTAGAAAGAAAACAATCAAGAGTGGCAAACTTTAAGCGACCAAAAACAGATTTGTTAAAAAAAAAACTGTGTATCTTCATAATAAAAAATGGGAACCTACAGTAGTAATATCGTCACATGAAGCACCTCGTTCTTACTAGGTTAGAAATGAAAATAATAATGTAATTCGACGAAACATAATTCATTTACATAAATCAGATAATGCCCCTCGAATTGAAACATTTGATGATCCTCTAGTTATGGGTAATACAAAAAGTCAAACGTCACCTTCACAAAGTTTAGATCTACAAAATAATCATAAAATGACTATAGATTGTCCTAATAGTAATACTGCAGGACAAAATATAGCAGAACCTTCATTCACTACTAGATCTGGACGAAATGTGAAAAGGCCAGACTTCTTTCAATCATCATAAACATTTCTTAATTTTTTAAATTGTAATATTTTATTAGAATTTTCATTCCGAGAGAATTTCATACCTATACTCGTAGATAATTTTTGTACCTATCCATATGTTACAACTTGAATTTAAATAAAAAGTGATGTATCGATATACATGTAAAATAATTTTTAGAAGGCCGAATATCTTTTAGTCAGCTATATTATTATTTTGAAAATGAATTTCACACTTAATGTTAAAAAAAAAGTACTTAGGTGTATACAGGGTGTCACCTAATTCGTCAATGATAATTTGGGAAATGATTCCTGGGTATATTCTATGAAAAAAATCGTTCTACAGTAAGGTAAGACATCATTTATCGAGGATTTAAGAAAAGGCTTACTTTGGTGTACCCTGACCCATGTTAGTACTAATGGTAGAAACTTCGTATAGAACTTTATTTTTAAAATAAATACTAGTCTTTGTAACTGCGTTTAAAAAAGTTGATATACGAGTATTGTTTGAGTCTTTAGATATTCAATTTCCAAGCTTGTTCCATCTTCATTGCCCATACTAATTTTTGACTTTGAGGTCACTTTTCTCCAGAAAATGCCTAATTAACATAACATTTTACTATTTTTTTCTTATGAAAGTAACAATAATAAAAGAAAAAAGTCATCAATAAGTTTTCGGGAAAACCTGCAGCAGGTAAAATTTTTAATATAGGTTTTTTTTTTGCTAAGGTCCAAAGTCTTAGGTAATTTTTATACTAATACAGTTATAACAGGTGCTCGAAGTACACCTGCGCACATCTGAATTTGTGTTAAAATGATTTATGTTTCCTTGTATGTGGATTGTCTGCAGCCCACTTATGAAGATTATGAAAATTTGTGATCCTATCTCTTGTAAATTGAGATTCGTCCGTCCAAAGAATTCTACTAATAAACTCTTTGTCATCCAAGCTCCGCTCCGGCAACCAGTTAGAAAACTCATGTGTTTGGAAACATTGAACTGCAAAGCTAAGCCTCTGATGCTGATTGATGGATCAGTTGTAACAGCTTCTAGTATTCTTTCATCAGCCGAAATAATTCTTACTTGTGGAGCTCATGCAATTGGTCTTGTATTTGAAACTGATCCCATTTCTCAAAGCCTTCGGTACATATTTCCAAATACTCCTTTACTAGGAAGTTGTCGGTTAGGATAAATTTCATTAAGTTGTCGCGCACTAGTTGAACTTCCATTGCACAGCCCATAAACGTAAATAATGTCTGCGTATTTTTGGTTTGTAAATGCAGACATTTCATATAGCGTTTCTAGGCAACTGTAACCTTGGCGTAAAAACATTTTAATTTTCATTTCATTTATTGGTATACAGAATCTTTTACACTGGACTTAAGTTAAGTTAAAGTCTATATAAGTAAAATCTAATTTATTTAAGTTTAAACAATTCAAATATTGGCTTCATTAATTATAGATTAAGAATTTAATAAACTATGCAGGTATTCGATGATAGATAATAAGCGTAGTTAAAAAACAAAAAACAGAAAGAATATAAAAATGTAAAGAGATAATACAAGAAAAAAAAATTAGAAAAAAAAAACCAATTAAGGTGCCTAAGGTCAGATATCTATATAAGACTTTATCAAATAACATAACGTCCACGGGAAGAGTGTTCCATTCTCTGACAACATAAACAAGATATTGGTTCTCGGAGTTTCTGCATGCAAACCTTGGTTGAATAAAAGCAAGAGAACGCGATGAAATTGGAAACTGAAGTTTTTCGTACAGATAATGAGGTTCCTTGCAAATCAGGATGCGGTTTAGTGTTTTTAGCGCACAAAACTTGTAGTAGGTGTGCAGGCGACAACCCAGAATCCTGTTAGTGTATTCAGAAATATGATCAAAACGTTTGAGATTGTAAACATATCGCGTAATATTGTTGAAGGCCACTGTAAGATTTCTTCGAGTTTCTGAGTTGTGGCAGCAAAAGATTGGGCATCCATAGGTAGCTATGGGCAAAATTAAGCTTTTTGCTAAGCTAAGCCTTACGTGCTGAGGAATAAAGTGCTTTGTTAATAAGAGGGTACGTAGGCACCCGTATATTTTACCAATAACTATTTGAATGTGTTGGTCCCATGTGAGGGTGGAATTGAACCAAATACCTAGGTTTTTCGCTTTTTCAACATATTCTAGAACAGTGTTATCTAAATATAAAGCTGGGAAATTGCTACTGTCAAGCTTGTTTTTGGAGACTATCAATCACTTTGACTTCATTGGGTTTAGATGCAGATGATTTCTTGCGGACCATTGCCAGATTTCCTTCAGATCGCTATTAAGTCTAAAATTCCTAGCCTGCAGCTCAACTAAATCTGCACATCATCAGCATATAAATGTATGGATGAGTGACGGACTACTTGTGGGAGATCATTAATGAGCATTACAAATAATAAGGGCCCAAGAATGGAGCCTTGCGGTACTCCTGATTTTAGCGTTACATACCGGGAGGATTTATTTGCAATAGATACGGCTTGACTTTTTCCACTTATATACGAAAGGATCAGGCTAGCTGCAGAGTTGCTGAAGTGAATATTTCGTTTCAATTTTGAAAAAAAGTTTTCCATGATTAACAGTATCGAATGCCTTTGAGAAATCTAGGAGCCCAAGAAAGGATACCAGGTCGTGATCCATAGCATTTCTAAGTTCATTTGTAATTTTCAGAATGCAGAAACACAACTATGGTTTTTCCTGAAACCTGACTGTTGGTCTAAAAGGTTACTGTTTTGACAAAAGCACTAATTTGTTTGTGAAGCAATTTTTGGAAGACTTTGGATAGGAACGGAAGAATAGAAATAGGTCTAAAATCCGGTGGTGACGAACGGGTAGCAGGCTTTTTTTCTATCGGTATTACCTTAACAACCTTCAGAAGAGGGAAAGAGGATGTCATGATGATTTTGTTAAAAATGTGTGTAAGGGTAGAAAGAATGTGGGGCAAGATTATTTTGATAAAGTGTGGATGTATTTCATCAGAACTCATGGCTTTAGACTTTATCTGTAGGACGGCACACAGAACGTCGTTCTCATCTACTCAAGTAAACTGGAAGAAATCAGTTCTTTCACGGTTAGTAATAGGATCATCCGTGCTGAGTTCGCCAACGTCAGACAAGGTACTTTGCACTTTAGTGAATTCCGTATTTAAAGAGTCAGGGTTTATATTCTCAGGGATTATCACATTTTGTCGGCCCACACCAAGTTCTCGGATATTTTTCCAGAGTTTTCGCTGGTAGATTTTTACCGGAACGCTTTGAGTACACCCGCTTCTTGGCTTGTCTAATTTTCATAGTAACACAGTTTCACAGAGCCTGGAAAACTGCATGAAACTCAGGGAGTTTAAAAAGTTTCCACCGTTTGTAGGCTAGGTTACGTTGTTTTATAGCTTCTCGTATTTCAGGTGTAAACCATGTACTAGAGTTTGCTTGCTTATTTTTGCTTTTTATAGGAACGTGTGAGCTAAAGAGATGACGTATGGCATTCTGTATGAAGTCTATTTGATCGTCGGCAGAAGTCATGAAGTAAACATCTTGCCAGTTAACCTGAAGAACATCCTCTTCCAACTGAGATACGTTTATTCCCCTAAAATCCCTATTACAGAGTGTTGTGTTTGCTTCAGAGGATGTTTAAAGGTCGCAAAGATCAGGTCGTGTTTTGAGAACGCAGGCGCTGACAACTGAGTATAAAGAAGGGTGTTGTCAAGGTTATTTGTGAGAAAAATATCCAATAGGGTTCATGAGGTGCTTGTGAAATGTGTTGGATCTGTAGTGTTGATAGACCCTAGACCAAGAGTACTTATTTTGTTTGTAAATGACAGTGAGGTATTTTCTAGTAGATCACAGTTAAGGTTTCCGCACAAGATGACATCGGTGTAGAGGGGCGACAAGTTTTCTGAGGCTGTGTAAATTTCAGATAGATCCACACTTTTATTGTAGCGGTAAGCAACACCGAACAAGAGTTTGCTTAACAAAAATATTGGCACATTATTAATTCTTGGAAAACCACTCTTATTGCCAACTGTTATTAGAAACGTAGGTAAAAAATTATAAATTCCTTTTTTTACCCGCTGCAGGTTTTCACAGCTGTCATAAATTCTATGAGTTTTTCTGCAAACTTTTTGATGGTTTAGTTTTTTATTATTGTTACTTTCATAGGAAAAAAATAGTAAAACGTTATGTTAATTAGGCATTTTCTAGAGAAAAGTGACGTCAAAGTCAAAAATTAGCATGGGAAATGAAAATGGAACATGCTTAGAAATTGGATATCAAAAGACTCAAACAAGATATCAACTTTATTTAAACGCAGTTACAAAAGCTAGTATTTCTTCTAAAAATAATGTCCTACACGAAGTTTCTACCATTAGTAATAACAGAGCAATTTCCGTCATGGGTCATGATACACAAAAGTAAGCCTTTTCTTAAATCCTCGATAAATGATGTCAACATTGGAGATAGACCCTTACTGTAGAACGATTTCTTTCTTAGAATATGCCCAGGAATCATTTCCCAAATTATCGTTGACGAATTAGGTGGCACCCTGTATGTATTTGTATGTACATCATAGACGTTGTTGAATACAATTGAGCACACGAGTACTTGTTGATCTTCTTTTCATTGACCTAGAGTCAGTAGTTGTTCACATAATAAATCAGGCGTAATTATAGCCAGGTTGGCATTTTTACGCCATCGGTTTGTCTAATTTTCTAAACTTAATTTCTTCATTTCTAATTTACGAAACTAAAATTTCAACAAGGTTTGCTATTCAGATCAAATTTCTCATCATAATGCGTACAAACTGTTTCCCGTAAATAAATGGGATAAAATACTTACACTGCCGTTCATAAGTTTCCTAGCAAACCATTTTTCTCCACAATTATACGTTTATTGATCTGTATAAGACTTAAATGAACAAAATTCTTTCATATCCTGTTAGATTATATTAAAAATTATTACATCTCAAAGCAACAAAAGAGTTTTACGTAAAAGGCACAAACCGATGTAGAGAGTAACAAAACAAAACTGCAAACGTCCTTAACTGACCATAAAACCCTACCTAAAATGGAAATAGTTAGATTTTTTGTACAAAGTAGGATTTTCTCTAACTATAAAATTAGCTTGCGCAGTCTTCTGCTTGTGTATTCAGTTAGTCCTGCAACTTCAATATTTTAAGAACAAAAAAAAAAACCCTTAAATGGGAAGGAAAAAGGTAAAGTTGAACGTTGTGTCATAATAACATTGCATCAAAAATGACATACATTGCGTATTGCAGATAAGCTTCAAAATCGAAGTCTACCATACGTCGCTTTAAATAATCATCGTCTCTTAAGCCCCGGGAGCATCAAAACAGAAGGACCAGACTATATAAATAATACGCAAGAGGGATCGATGGCTTACAGCTCCAGAAAGCTGTGGAGAGTTTAGATTAGATTAGATTAGATTTATTAGATAACATGTTATGTGCATTAAGACATAGGTCTCTATAGTACTTAGGCTTGATAGTTCAAATAGAACTTAATTTCATTACATTAGATGTTTAAATTAATAAGATTGTAATATTTCAAAAATAAAAACAATTCATAAGATGACTGAAATAAGCAAGGTTAACTTTTTGAAAATATAATTTGTATAAACGATTAGACAAAAAAGAAAAAAAAAACAGAATAGAAAAGAAAGGAAAGTCAACGAAGATGAAAAGCAACAAGTAAGAGAAAGAGGAGTTAAATATACATTAATCTTTATTGTTGCTGAATAGAAAAATGCCAAAATATTGAAGTTTTAAAGCTTGCGGCATTGCTAATACTCTTGATATTCAAGGGCAGAGAGTTCCATAACCTCACGGAGGGAACGAAAAAGAACCTTGATGAGTTGAGATATTTAAATTTTGGTAAGTTTATATTAAGTGAAGAAGAAAACTCAAGCTTGCAAAACAGATAATTTGGCGTCTTTGTCATTATAATTTTGTTGAATCTACAATTTCTTGCATACATGTATTGTACTAAAGTGCAATCCAATAAACCTTTCACATAGACTGATATCTGATCGTATCTGCGTAGTCCATGAATGCATCTAACTTCATCATTGAAGACTACCTGTAACTTCTTACGTGACAACGATTCCATGCTACTAAAAACAACATCGGCATATGTTATTAGTATAAAGACTTGAACGAGCTTCCGTCGAGTTTCAAAGGGTGTTAAGTTTGCAGCCAACCACCGTCTACGCAAACAACTATAAATGCGACCAATGACGTAGTTTATGTCGTTGTTGCAGGACAGATTGCGGTTTATTACAAACCCTAGGCTAGTAGCCGACCCCACTATAGCAAATTTCGATTCCGATATGCATATATTTGACACCAGACTCAGTTCAGAATTGCTTTTTGATATGGGTAGAACCTGACACTTAGAAGGATTTAGCAGCAGCCCGTTTTTGTCTGCCCAGTCATTAATCGCCGACAAATCCCTGTTTAAACAAAAAACTAATTCGTCAAGCCGATTCATAGGCATAGATATGTACAATTGAACATCATCTGCGTACATATGCATACGAGTGCGCACACATACCAATGACAAATCGTTGACAAACATGGAAAATAAAATCGGTCCAAGGATGGAACCTTGAGGAACACCTTGTAATAAGGGAAAAACAGAGGAAATCCTTCCACCAGAAACGACCCTTTGAAATCGGTTTAAAAAGTAGCTTTGCAAAAGTTTAACAGCTCTTTCGCCAAACCCGAAAAAGTGTTTAAGCTTTCATAAACGAATTTTATGATTCACTTTGTCAAAAGTTTTCGAAAAATCGAGAAAGCAAAGTAATGTCACGAGCCCTTTGTCATAGTCTTGCCTTACATCATCCAAAATCTTCCCCATTGCCGACTGACAACTATGCCCTTCTCGAAAGTCTGACTGAGAAAAAGTCAATAGTGAGTTGAAGGATAAGACTCTCTCAAATACTTTTGATAGACATGGGAGAATGCTTATTGGCCTAAAATCGTTAACAGAACTTGCGTTCGATTTTTTGGCAATCGGAATAACCCGTGCATGTTTCCAAGCTTGGGGAAAGGTAGATGTCATAATACACGAATTAATTATGTGCGTTATATGGCTTACAATACTGGGTAAAATTATATTTAGAAATTTGACTGGTATACCATCTTCACCGAATGCATTTGACTTAATGGAGGCAATGATTGAAATTACATAAGTCTCAGTTGTTACCTCAAAATCGGCTTGCCTTTGCACTGATGTGAAGGTGTTCGGATGAAAGTCAGACATACCACCAGCCATTGCATTGTCAACAAAATGTGCATTTAGCTCATTTGGATTTAACGAACAGTTATCATTCCCTCCATTACTAACCCCAATTTGCCGAAGGTTCCTCCACAGTTCCTTTGGGAGCAAAGACATATTAAGTTTAGAGGAATAGTAATTTCGTTTCGAATCACGCACAATGCTAGTGGCTGTATTACGAGCGTTTTTATAAACGACCCAATTAAAAGAAGAACGATGTCGCTTCCATTTGCTGTAAAGCTTATTCCTGATTTTCAGCGCATTTAAAACTTCCGCAGTAAACCAAGGGAAAGTCTTATTGCGAAGAAAAACAGTCTTAACAGGCACGAGATCTTCATAGAGTTGGGCAACACATATCTGAAAACGATTAATTTTTTCATTTGGATCTGGACTCTGTCTACAAGGAAACCAGGCAGTCGTTGTTTGTGCTGTAACTTGCAGAGCATTGATGTTAATAGATTTAAAATCTTTAAATTCAAAGGTCGCAGACTTTTTGATATGAGAAAAATTAATATCGTACGTGCAAAGCAACATATCATGGTCAGAAACACCACCCAGACAAATTTAGTCAAATAGAAGAACGATTGATCTGAAACAAGACCAACATCAAGAAGACTCGGTGGTGCCTCTGTACGAAAACAAGTTGGATAGGACGTATTTACAACATACGAGGGGCGTTCAATATATTCTCGGTATCGATATGAAGGAAAATGCGAATTCAATTTAAATTGTTTTTATTTTTCAATATAATCTCCCTTAACATCAATGCATTTGTTACATCTTGAGATAAGCTTTTTTAAACCCTCAAAAAAATAAATTTCCTCTTTCTCTGCAAAATACCCATTTATTGCCGACTTGAGTTCTTCATCATCCGAAAATCTTTTTCCACGAAGAAATTTTTTCAAATCCGGAAACAGTAAATACTCACTAGGGGCAAGGTCTGGACTATAGGGTGGGTGCTGGATTTCTTCGAAACCACAATCTCGCTCAGCAGCCTTGGAAACTCGCGCCGTGTGAACAGGAGCGTTGTCATGAAGAAGCAACACACCCGCTGCGACTTTACCCCATCTTTTCTTTTTAATTTCCTCCCGCAAATTATGCAAAGTGGAAGCGTAGGATGTGGCGTTGATGGTTTCACCTTTTTTTTGTACTCAATGAGCAAGATTCCCTTTGAGTCCCAAAAAACTGTGGCCATGAGCTTCCCAGCAGACGGAGTGACTTTGAACTTCTTCGGGGGGTCTATTCCTTTTTTATGCCACTGCATGGACTCTTGTTTGCTTTCAGGGTCATAGTGGTTGACCCATGTTTCGTCCTCAGTAACAATTCGATCCATAACACCGTCCGCGTTCTCACTACACATCTCCAAAAGCTCTACAGCATGCGATTCTCACTTTTTTCTGAGGCGCTGTGAGCATTCGTGGCACCCACCTTGCACTGACCTTTGAAAGGTTAAGATGGCCATGAAGAACGGTGTGAATGTTACCAATTGAAAGCTTGGTGATCTCTGCCATCATTTTCACCTTTATTCGAGCATCCTCAAGAACAAGTTTTTCGACTTCTTTGATGCTTTCTCCCGTACAAGCAGTAGCCGGGGCGCCGGAGCGGGGGTCGTCTTCAATGCTCTCCCTGCCTCTCTTGAACTCACTTGACCACTTTTGCACAGTTGATAATGAAGGTGCGGAACCCTGGTAAACAGCCACCATCTCTTCATGAATAGTTTTTTGACTTTTTCCTTGCTTAGTAAGAAATTTAATTACAGCGCGATGCTCAATTTTCACCATCATCGTCTCAGTTGCCATTATGATTCTGTTTAACTAGAGATAAAACGCGAATTAATAATCACATTTATATGAAATTTTACATGAATGCACTAAAATAATAGTAATGATAAATAAGTCAATTTATATATACAACCACAGCTTCACCCCGATACCGAGAATATGTTGAACGCCCCTCGTAAAGACCACTCGAAGAGGCATGATCCACCAATTGGTGCGCCCGAGAATCGTTGTTTAATAAGTTGGCATTAAAATCTCCTAATACATATTTACATATCTGGGTGAAAACTCTGACAGAGCGGAAAAAAATGGTTCGCATGAAAATCTCCGGTTAGGGTTATAACAACATGAAACCAAACATTTAACACTTCCATCATGAACCTCAGCAATAATGTATTCAACATCAGTGTAGACAGATTTTACTAATACATCACATTTTAAAGACGACTTGCAATAAATTGCCACTCCTCCACTCGTTGTAGAGGTTATTCTGTCGTTGCGATATAATTCGTAACCCTCAATATCGTACACAAAGTTTTCAAACTTGGGTTTAAACCAAGTTTCGTTAACGCAGATCACATCTATGCTTGAATTTGTAAACAAATAGCGAAAGTAGTCTCGGTTACTCTGGTTAAGACTTCGAGCGTTTATATGACATACATTGAAACCATTCTTGTATCTCGACAAAACATTTAACAGACACAAAGTTGATCTAGCATTCACACCGTGGTTATGATTAAAAATACTGTTGTTGTTAACCATTCTCAATTAACCTACCGCAAACAGCACCACAATCAATTAAACACATTTCCACATCCTCATCCAGCAAACAAAAAGAAAATATATAGTAGATAGCAAGCATTAGAAGAAGGAAGGGTAGAGAAATAGAAAAGAACATTTATAAATATTGAATAATGAAGTATGTAATAATAATAATAAAGATTAATTCAGCCTTACAATTCAAGAATTTAAATGAAAATAATAGTTATGCATTTAAACAAAAAGCAGAAATAGAATAGAATAAATAGAAATAGACTTCTTCTTCATGTTGTGTGTCATCAGCAGCGGCGCGGAGATCGTTGGAGCTTTCGAAGGGAAAGCTCTTCCCGTTTGGAGTTTTTCTACGAACAAAGGGCCAAATTTCGTGAACACAGCAAACAGTTGTCGTTTTCTCTTCATCTGAGTAGCGGTACGTAAAAGCAGGCGAACTCTCTGTGTAAGGCTTTCGTTGATGAAGCACTTGTGTGGCGACTCCATACCGACGTCAGTAAGGTACAACTCTCTGTGTTGGCTATTTCGATAGAGAGCAGCTGACATCAGCAGAAAGTTTCGCTCTTGCGGGCTACCAAACTTAAGTACGATCGGTGATGGCGATGACGAATCGTTGTTCAATTTTTTCACACGGAATGCATTTTTAAGTGTTGGCGGTTTGCATTCAATAGTGTGGCATAAACGATTGAAGATGGTAGACAAATTTTCTTCATGTGAACTTAGAATGCCAAAGAGCACGGCATCACAGGCAAGCATACTGCCTGTTCGAGGTTGTCGATTTGTTGTTGGAGGGCAAGCATTTCTTTGTTCGCAGATGTGGTTTCCACTGATGTAGACGTAGAAACAGCTTCTATGTTCTCAATTCTTTTTGTGATGTTTTCTACCGCCGCATTGACTGATGAAAATCGTTCTTCCCACTTTTTTTCCATTTCTTCAATTTTGAGTTGTAGATCGTTCCTTATTTTATTGCATTCGTCTTTTATTTTTGCTTTGATGAATTTACAGAATTTATCAAGGCGGCTCTCCAATATATCGATTGTGATGAGTAAAGAGTTGGTGTCAGTTCGTTTCAAGGAAGAGGAACTTACTTGGGAGGACGTTGTCGGTTTATTTTGCGTTGATTTTGAGATTGAGCGGTATCACAGCTTACGATCCTTAAAGCAAGCGATAGATATGAACGACAAACAATGAAACTACTTTCGAAGCTAAGTTTATTTATTTATTTATTTATTTATTCAATCTACGATTTTCACAATCTACAGATTTCGAATTCATTAAAATAATATAAATATAAAAATAAAATGTAATGTAATATAAAATATAATAAAAATTCATTGGCAAAAAATAAAGAATAGTGTGTTTTTAAAAACATTTCTGGGCAAAGATATATCTAATTTTGAGTAATAAGAATTGAATATTTTACTTGATATAGAAATAGGATCACGTTGGCCATAAAGCGTAATATGACGACTCTCAAATAACAATGGTCTTGGCCTCAAAACTCTAGACGAAACATAAAGATTCAAACATTTAAGCAAATTCTCACTATCAATAGTAGCACATAAAATATCACGAATAAACATTACGTTGTACATTTTTTTCTCATTTCGAGAGTTTGCATACCAAGTAGCAGACATTTAGAACGATAAGAAGGCTGAGATTGAATCACATTATAACAAAATAGGTGGCGTTAGGTGAATTTTAAAAATTTCTTTTGAATAATTTCGATTTTTTTATGTATGCAAGGGAGGTAGGACACCAGACAATACATGCATACTCCACTATAGGACGAACAATACAGAGCTTTAAGGGTATAAGGATCTCTAAAATCTGTGCAATTTCTTTTAACAAATCCTAGAAGAGAAAATGCTTTTGTAACAACAAAATTAACATGTAAGTCAAATATTAATTTACTATCAAATATTACACCTAAATCTTTAAAATCGTCAACTACTTTTATCCAAGAGTTGTTTAAAGAATAATTAGGGAAAATGTGATGAAAACTCCTATTGAAGCTCATACAGGCACATTTGTCAATATTTAGCATCAAATCATTCTGAGTACACCACTGAGTAAAATAATCTAAAACATAGTCACCTATTACAACATATTGTCTCCTACCAAGCAAATAAGATGCAAACCATTGAAGTAATGGACCACAAAATCCATATGCTTCAAGTTTTTTTTAGAAGAATCTTCAAGTTCACCCTGCTGAAAGGTTTGACAAAATCTGTATAAACTACATGCACTTGTTTATGGTTCTCTAATGCATTGACACAAAAATTAGTAAATTCAACTAAATTTGGGACAGTTGGTGTGCCTTTCCAAAAACCATGTTGGTGGATACTTATATACTGTTTCACTGTAAAAACTAATATGTCTTTCACAAGTTTATCGAGAAGTTTAGGAATAATTGGAAGTTTGGGAATCGGCCTATAGTTTGAAATTAAATCTTTTTTGCCAGATTTGTAAAGAGGCTCTCTTCAGGGAAAAATCCACTGGAAATTGAATTATTAAAGAGCTCTGATAATGAGATACTAAGCGTGGATGCACTGTAGCGTAAAACGATTGGAAAAAATCCTAATATATCAGCTTTTCTTTGTAGTTTTAAGCTACGTAAGACTACTTCAACATCACTAACACCAAACGAGTAACATGAACAATCTACAATAGATGGAAGGGAGTGGACATAACGAGAATCGATTAAAGTTGAACAAGATGAACTATAAATATTTAAACACATCTTAGTTGGAAATCCAGTACTCTTTCTAATTTTGTTAACGAATTTCCAAAAACTCGTTGGATTACTTTTCAAATTGCTTTCAACAGAATGAATATAATTACAAAAAAGAAACTTTAATAAAAAAATAAACTCTCTTCTAAGGCGTGAAAAAGTTAAATAGTCGTCATGAGAATTTGATTTTTTAAACTTTTTATGTGAAATATTTTTAGCATTTTTTACTTTAAATAATCTATTATTATACCACGGGGGGCGTGAACTTATTTTCCTGCAAATCATGGGTACGCAATCCTTAACTACATTATTAAAAATATCCTTAAAAACAATGAACTTTTCAGATATATTATTGCCATGAAATTCAGTTGTCCAATTAATTCTTTTAAAACAATCATTCATTAAAGTAAGATTATCAGAATCAAACTTAAAAAAATTAATTATACTATGAAAATTACAAAAATTATAATAATTATAATCGTTAATGTAAATATGTATAGCTTTATGATGAACAGAATTTGATAAAAGAGGACAACATTCAGATACAAACGCATTTAAATCTTCAGAGATAAAAACTAAATCAAGCAATCTATTTTGTGAATTTTTTACATAATTAATTTGATTTAAATTGTTACAAAATAAAGAATAAATTAACAGTATCTCTATATCAGATGGAAGTACAGTTGGAATTAATTTATTATCATTATTTATTTCTGACCATATAATATTCCTACAATTAAAATCACCAATAACAACAATTTTATAATTTGCGAACTCAGATAATGCGGCAACTCTGTCGATATTCTCCAAATGTTTAGTGTAAATAAACATTGAACTTGTTGGTGGAATATAGCTAAGAAATAGCAGCAAACCTTTGCCAACGGAATCAATTCGCACACACATCTGATCAATGTGTAATACTTTGTCAACACAAACAACATCGATATCAACAGCAACGGCTAAGTGTCAGTTTTAAATCATCTGTACTTTGCGCGCACTTTCAACTTTTTAGTCTGTTACGGTTAGAGGTTAGGTGCTACCGGATAGAAAAATAAGACGTCTGTACTGCTCTGAGCATACGGCTCGACTCGTTCGCACTCAAAACAGATATAACTTACAACGATAAAAAGGCTTTTAGCTACCGCAGCCCCTCACGGTTGAGTTGCGGTGCGAAAACCTCTGTTACGACCTCAAAACAATGTCAAGCAGCTAGATTGGGGAAAAGAGCACCAGCATTGTGTGTCAACCAACTGTCGAAAGTCTTATAGACGGACGAGTCGAAATTTGAAGTTTTTGGACAAAAAAAATTTGTGTTTACGTTCAGCGGTCTGCTGAAGAAAATATGCTCCCTGTGTGATCGCAACAGTCAAGCTTGGCTGTTCCATAATGGTTCCATAATGATCTGTGGATGTTTCTCTTCCGCCGGTGTTAGAGATCTCATCTGTATCTATGGAATCATGAACAAGGACAAGTATAGACAAATATTAGAAGAGCACACCTTACCATCGGATTTGCGATTAATAGGCATTGGATTCACATTAATTCAAGGTAATGATCCGAAACATTCTTCCAAGCTTTGCCGAGGATACTTGGATCAAGAAGAATTAGAAGGAACACTGAAAAATATGAAATGGCCTGCTCAATCACCCGACCAATAGATATAGAGCTGCTTTGGGACGAACTTAACAGAGAGGTTCGAAAACAGTGTCCAACATCGAATGACAAACTTTATAGTCTAAGCCCGCAGTATACCTAGTCCTGCCATAAGTTCTGTTACACAATTTCCAGCGCTTATCGTTCAAAATTTCTTGCGGGAGTAGAACCGTTAACTTTTTTTTCAGAACACATGCACTGATCAGTGAAGAATACTAGTCAGTTTGGTTTCAGTTTGCAAACTATTAACAATGAGGTGGGGCGTTAAAGAGAATCGAGTCGCATAAGTGCGGTAAGAGTGCTGGCTAAATTTTCGAGTTGCTAAAACCACTCGGAATATCGATAATATTCGTTTATCTGGCTATTGCTCGCTTCGTCGAATTGTCTGAAGTAGAGGTGAGGCCAAAAAGTGGTCGCCCGCTCGTCGTCCGTACGAATGCGGTAGTAAAGGCAAAGCAGAAGATCATGTCCAAGGAATTGGATATACCCAGATCCATGTCTGGGCTGATTCGGGATGATTTGCATATGAAAGCCTATTGTCGGTCCACGGGTCATCTTCTAACTCCTCAACTAAAAAAAATTAGGCTGGAAAGATGCAAGCGGCTTTTGCAGTGGCACGCGGATAATGGCCATGAAAATATTCTGTTTACGGATGAGAAATTTTTTATTCTGGAAGAAGTTTTTAACAAACAAAATGGAAAGATTGATGCCACTTCATCTAAGGAAATGAAAAAAAGTTGTTCCAAGGGTTCCATGTGGACATCATCCCGCTTCCGTAATGGTTTGGTGGGGGGTCTCTCACCATGGTGTCACATCCCTCCATTTCTGTGAAAAAGGCGTAAAAACTGGTGCAAAGGTTTACCAAGAAGATGTGATAGAGGGTTTTGTGAAGGGTTTGACCAATACCATTTTCAATGGATACAGATGGATCTCCCAACAGCACTCTGCTCCAGCCCACAAAGCGAAAACCACGCCGTAGTGGCTCAGATTCAATATTTCTGGCTTTATACCAGCTGAAGATTGGTCGTCGGGGAGTCTAGATCTGAAACCACTGGATTATGATATGTAGTCAGAATTCGAGAACATGGCCTGCAAGACTCCCCACAGAAATTTTTAAAGCCTTAAAACAGCATTTACCAGAGCAGCGGTCATGATCTCCATGGTCTATAGTCAGTTACTTTCCGAAGTTTCAGTCATTTTGGACGCGCAGTTTTTAGTTGACAGTCGTTTGAGTGAGTCCATGTGAGTGTTTTTTGTGAAAAAGGGAAAATTTAAGTATCGAGCTGTTATTAAACTCTTGTTTTTGAAAGGTAATACGCCTACGCAAATCAAAAATGAGTTGGACTCTGCGTATGGGGACTCTGCAACACCATTTACCACAGTGAAATTTTGGGCAGCTGAATTTAAACGTGGCAGTAAGACCTTGGGAGGTGATGAACGTTCGGGACGTCCAAAAACTGCAATCACTGACGATAACATTGCTAAAATTCAGAAAATGGTGTTAGACGACCTCCGAATTAAAGTGAGAGAGATAGTAGAGGTTATGGAAATGTCCAAAGAACGTGTTTGTTACAAATTAAATCAAGTTTTAGGCATGAGAAAGCTGTCCGCGCGTTGGGTGCCGCGTTAGACCAAAAGCGTGTTCGAATGAACATTTCCAACGCTGTTTTGGCGAAGTTTAGGCGCAATAAATCCGAGTTTGGCGCCGATTAATTATTGTAGGTGAAACTTAGATACACCATTATACGCCTGAAACAAAAATTCAGTCAAAACAGTGGACTGCAAAGGGCGAGCCGGCTCCAAAAAGAACAAAAACTGTTTTTTGGCTGGGAAAGTGATGGCG
Organism: Volucella bombylans; assembly: GCA_949129095.1. Classification (NCBI taxonomy): domain Eukaryota; kingdom Metazoa; phylum Arthropoda; class Insecta; order Diptera; family Syrphidae; genus Volucella; species Volucella bombylans. The sequence goes on from OX422141.1 coordinate 64,714,586, forward strand.
ACTGTTTTTTGGGATAGTAACGGAGTTATCTTAATCGATTATCTTCAAAAAGGAAAACCATTACAGGAGCCAAACTGAAGGCAGAAATTGCAGAAAAAGAAAATCCTGTTTCACCAAGATAACGCGCCGTCTCACACCTCTGCGGTTGCCATGGCGAAAATCCATGAAATACGGTTTGAACTGCTTGACCATCCGCCTTATTCACCCCAAGCGACTTCTTTTTGTTCCCTCATCTAGAAACTGCGCTCGGGGGACAGAGATTTTCGTAAAATTTTGAGAAAAAATTTTGTATCATTGTTCGGTCGGAAACTTTTCAGACAACCTCGTAAATGAAACAATTTTGAATACAATATGTTTACTGTTTTTTTTTTAGCGTTTTATATTTGTAACAGAACTTATGGCAGGACTAGGTAGATTTGGCAGTGAAGGCTAACCAAAAAATATGTACATTCATAGGTAGTATTTATTAGTGTGATATCGAATAAGACAGTCTGGTAGTCCTCACTTACGGCCGAGGAAAATAACAGTACTTTTAAAATGCGAAATTATGCCCAAAAGGAATACGGGAGATAATTATTTAATTTTTATTGAACACTATAGAGCTGAATTTGCTTGCTTTAGATTCATTTATGCCATACGCTTAGGATGCGGTGAAGGTCACGCCAGACGCCATCAAAGTGTTTGAATTATGCCCACTTTTGCATAATTAAGGTAACCATGTCAACTTGACATAAATCATAGAATAGAGTTATATTATTATGAATATGACACCGTTAAAATAAGCAAAGCATGCGTTAACACTAGAAATTGACCAATAAAATATTAGAACAACCGTTCTTCTTATAAATATACCAACCCCAGATACTGTACCTATCGCCCAGTCCTCGCAAAGCGCATCAAAAGTATCCAAACCTAACAAAACCTAACAAAACCATCCAAACCACTTAAACCACCAATCATACCTCTAATAATTCATGTTGCCACCTTAAATTTCTAAAGTAAAGAAAAATTTCCACCGATTACTAACACATTACATTATAGTGCTCCACCTGTTGTCAAGACCTTACTAGATGCATCTAAAATGTTTTTGGAGGACAAAACATATGCAAAATACATGACTGCGAAAAATGCATGAAAATGCTGCAATTTTCGTGCGAACACCTGAAATTGCCCAAAATCATAAAATAATACCCATCTTTATTCCAAACAGCTTACCTGTCACCAAGTCTTTGCCAGACGCATTCAAGTATCTTAGGTTAGAAACAATAAATAATTGCTAATCGCACGCATTGTAAACATAAATAAATTTTCTAATCAGTCAAAAGTGTCATCTTTTTATAAATTACAAGATTTGTTTACCGTTTGGTAAAATAAACTCATTTATTCCCGTTATGGCTTTATAATCTGTATGATAAGAAATTGGGTGAAAAAGTTCCATCAATGAAATTATCTAAAAAAGCCTTAACACAAAAACTGCTAACTAAATATAAATCAAGAATAGTTGTAAAGAGAATCGAAAAAGAATAGATTATCTTGGATGCAAACGAGCATTATGAACTAACTTTTCCAGCAGATAAACTTACGAAAGAACACTTAAAAACGTCTTTAAGGTAACTTCAAAATTTTACATTTCTTGCACTTTCCAATGTGTCAGTTGCTAATATTATTAACTATCATTACATCATAAGGAAATTGGTTATAAAATAAGAGAAATAATAAGTATGAAAGTCCAACTACACCAAATATTTTGACATTCAGATCGCTGGAAAATGCTGGCATCAAAGTTCAGGATATGCTAAAACTTTGGTTTCAGTGTCCCGACGCACGTTACGGTGAAACTGATGACGTAGTTGAAAGGCTAATATCTTTTTGTAATGGTACTATTTATAGTACAACAAAAGGTGGCATAAAACAAAAAAAAAACATATTCAATTAGGTAAGCTTTGTGAACGATATATTCTTCTTATTATAAAGTAGTTGTCCATTTCTTGTGGTACTTACAATTTTGTTTAAGTAGACCTACACTGCAGTACAATGTAGTACAGTATGGGTTATTACCTTTCATATTAAATATAGCATGTGATGGTTTATCTTTGTGATACTTCGTATATTTTTTAAGGGCTTGCTATGAAGAGTCTTACAAGCAGCAGACTCGTAATTGAAATTTTAAACAAATTTGGGCACTGTATAAACTGCCATTGTGTGAAGGAGCTGGAAACTGAACTAGCTTTTTGTAGTGACAATTTTGAATCAAATATCCTTTCCCAAGGAATGTCAAATGTAGAAAGTGTTTGTACAGGGGAAGCTTTCGATAATTACGTTTCGTGGAGACAAGTAATGGTAAAAACACCCTTCATGACACAGTGGGAATATGGTATCAAATCAAAACCCCCGATTTAGGTGACAGGGACTGTGATTAAACTCTGTTTATATTTTTAATTTTAATTTAACTTAAAGCTGAAATGTCTGTCCAAAGATATTTCGCTCCTTCGAAAGGAAGGAAAAGACGAGCATATGAACCTGCAAACAATGAAATTAAACCATACTTCAAAAAGCCAAAAATGCTTTCAACGCTTACTAATACTGCTGCGACTGATACAGACCTTTATATAAGTTCAGTGGTAAACGCCAGAAAGGTTGATTATATATGGTTATTTGCTTTGAGCTGTGGTCGTAAAATCACTCCGATGTGGACAGAGTGGAATTCGTTATATCACGAAGAAAATCTTCTCCAACAACAGGTATACATAGATAATACTATTTGTCTATTACGACTTTAATCGCGTCGATTTTTGATCGGCCCTTTCTAAAGCCGTATTGATATTCCGCGAGTTGCATATAATTAGCTCTAATATTTTGTCCATAGTGTCGAGCATATAGAGCAGCCGATAAGATGGGGGCTCCTCCGCGGTTTATTTCCTTTTGGTAATACGAGTAATACCAACCGTTGGTATTTCCATTGTTCCGGAAATATTCCCTCGCTTAAGCATGCATTATACATGCTAACGAAAATGTCTAGGCGTGCCTTCATCGCTATTTTTAAAGCCCTATTTGGTATGCCGTCTGGACCAGGGGCTTTTCGATCTTCATCGGTTGTTAAGGCAGGAATGTGTTCACGTAGTTCTCCGATCTCGTTAGTAGAACTCCGTCATGTTGAGGGGGGTAACAGAGTTTCTACTATTCGGAGGCGTTTTGAGCTTCGCGGTTATGATTTTGTACGCTTTACTCATACATTTTCGTTCAATTGCGTACAAAGATCCTTAAAGCACTGTCTTTTGCTAGACTTAATGGCGGATTTGAGTGCGACGCGTGCTTCTCTATACGCTGTCCTCAATATTAAATGTCTATCCGCATAGCGTCTAGACTGTTGGTATTTTATTCGTGCCTTAAGACAGGCTGATCGAAGTGCCTTAATGTTGTCGTTCCACCAGTACGTTGGACGCCGGCGTTTTTTGTCCCCGTTCGAGCCATTGATATATCGTAAGCAGCGTGCAGTTGTCGCGTTAATTGACGTACGATCTCGTTAGCTGTTCTCCCTTCAACTAAAGCTTCAGCGATTGCGTACTCTAAGAGCTCCTCATCTAAGGTGTTTACGTTCCATTTCGCCTTTCTAGTTTGAGACTGAGTGTTTCGAGGTCGTGTAAGACTATGGAGATCGATTATAATTGCAATATGGTCACTGTGGGTGTAGCGATTGCTGACGCGCCATGTCGTATGCCTAGATAAGCTACTACTAACGAACGTAATATCAACAATCGAGCCTGCACCCGCTCTACTAAACGTATTCGCATTTCCCATATTAGCTACGACGACGTCCAAACTAGAGAGCGCTTCGAGTAGAATTGTTCCCCTTTTATTCGTTAGCACGCTTCCCCATTCTACTGCCCATGCGTTAAAATCACCGCCTACAATAGTTGGCGTATGATCCATAGAATCAAGAACTATGCTTTCGACGACTCAATATTGCTCAATAGTAAGGCTTGGAGGGACATAACAGCTATATATGTACATACCTTTCCGCCCGCGCCCTGACAACAGTAAAAGGTATACCCTTAGGCGCGCGTAAATTATAAAAAAAAAATTATATATATCGTTTAACTTTGCTCGTACGAAGTAGTTTTTCCCTCCGAAAGGTAGTATCTGAAACGTGGTATTACCACATGCCCACATGGCGGCTTTTTTCGTCGCATCGTGCTCCGAAATTTTCATGTTTTCGCGTGTAGGCTCTCAATTGCCTTTTTATACTCTAGACACCTAACAGTACCGGTTATATGCCCAAAGTCTACTTGCACTACAGTGCAAGCATTTTGGTTTTGCCTTGCAGTCCTTCAATTTATGCCCGTTTTCTCCGCATCCGAGGCATGCATTCGATCGATCGGTAGGGCTTTTGCACGTTCTTGCCATATGTCCAAATCCAAGGCATCTAAAGCATTTCTTTGGTGAAATTTTTTCTCGGATCCGCCAATAGATCCAACCAACGCGTACTTTTCCGGCGGTAAGTAATCTGTTAGCGATGTCTACAGGCAACCGTATGGCGGCTGCCTGAGTCCCACCAAAAGTTTTCCTCATTGTCTTTACTGCCGGCTGCTTAACTTCATAATCTTGAAGGATGATGGCCGCGAAAACTTCTTCCTTCGACGTTACTTCGTCTATGTCCTTGCATTCGAGGAATATCTCGTGCGTGATTGAAGAGGTCTCCGCCTACTGTCTTCCGGATTCGACTTACGTTTTTTCCGACTTCTTTTAAGCTCGTGTCCGATTTTAATTTCTGCAACAGGTCAGCGTACGTAATTTCGCCCGTTCTTTTTATAAAAATTGCGTCGAGACGTTTCGCCTTTGGTGCATGATTATTCCGAGCACCTCTTTCGATCTTCGTCCACTCGTCCGTTTTCATTTTGGCAACGTTTCTCTCTCTATTTGCTCCGGCTTAGAGGGAGTTGATTGTGGATTTATGCGGTCACTTTTTTGAATGCGTTTTTGAGCGCGTGGTTCTTCTGGCGCTGTTCCTCGCTTTTTCTTCGGAGATGGAGTCTTAGTACTGTTCCGCAGCGTTATTAAGTCTGTCTTCTTCCCTTACCCTCTTTGCAGGACGGTACCATTTAATTTGTGGGTTTAGCGATTGGTCAACTACGAGTATATGCGCTGAGTTATTTTCTGGCAACGACGCCACTGGTACTTGGCGTTCCTCAAGACGAAAATTAATGATTTGCACTTCCCGTTCGAATTGAGAAACTTTGCAGCGCAGGCTAGATGCCTCGACTTCGGTTTCTCGAAAAGCGGACTTGATCAAACTTCCGATTTTTTTGATTTCACCGTGGACGTTGTGCTTGTCTTTATAAAAAGCAATGAACTCTTCAATTTTTGTACCCAGTTGTAACATTTTATTTCCCGTTTGAGGCGGAGTCTCAGTGTTTGGTGTGACCATTGGGCTCCGATCTACCACTGTGGGACTGATTTGTGGGTTTTCTATCACGTGTTCCTTCAGGACAGTTGTTTTTGGTGGTGAACGCGTGACCCTCATACTTTTCTTGAACGGGTCTGTCGCGACGTCTGTCTGGAGGAGATTCCTTGTAGTATTACTACCTACGGGGGCCAAGGTTGCCACGCCGTAGGAAATATTGACGTTTGTCTATTATTGCAGTCATTGTATCTCGACAACTTTGAGCCTGCTTTCGCACTCTCCGCCGCCGGTACTGGGGATCCGACTCCCTGCACCGTAACTTTATTTTTCTTTGCCTCACTATCCATCATTGAATTTATTTTAAGAGTAATTCCGCTCTTGTCAGTTTTTTGGTCCGCGGGCGGTATTTTATATTTCCACCAACCCTGTGTATGTACAGGTTAATGCCCTAACCACACACAGGGGCCCCCTAGCACTGATGGCATTGTGTTGTAGCTTTATGTATTATGATTGAACATTAAATCATTAAATGTTCTTGCCACAGTTCCCAATGTTTGGGGATGGTATGCCGTTGAAGTAACATTTCCTACTTTTAATAGATTTTAACAGATTTCGTCAACGATATTTGGTGCCCATGTGTGTGATTATTTTTTTCATTGGACCGTAAACTAATATAAAATGATCAAAGATAGTTTTCTCAATTGTTTTTTCGCTTTCATGAGTGATTCGGGCTGATATCAGATATTTAGTTAAATCACTTATTACTGTGACTGTATACTCATTGCCATTTCCTGATCTTGGCAATGCTGGTGTATCAGTTATAATCGTTTGCTCTTTTATGTTTTTCAGTAACTTGTTTCTGTGGCATTTGTCACATCTTTTAACATATTTTAGAACATTTCTCGTCCGCTTCAAAGTAAACAGGACTTTTTAAAAATAGGTATTTCTAGTGAGTCCATCTATTAGCGTCGGAAAGGTAGATCATTTACTCACTATCAAAATTGCATGGCATTTGGATGAATAACAGCGTATTTTTTACGCCTGAGGTGACAGTATGTTTGTGTCATCGGTACAAAAATGACTGACACCAAAAATTGCTCAGAATTGCAAAAATTCGAAAGACTTCATCAATGAGGCCAAAAAGAACAATATAGCGAATGGTGATGAAACGTTGTGTTTTCAATATGATCCAGAAACTAAGCGATAAAGTGCCGAGTGGAAGGCGCCAGACTAGCCAAAACTCAAAAAACTTGTTTGGAGAAGTTAATAAAAGTGAAGACAATGTTGATTTGCTTTTACGATTCCCATTTCATTGTCCACATTGAGTTCGTTCCACCAGGCCAGTTTGGTGTTTTGAAGCGTTTGGTGCATCGTATTCGGCCAGAATATCTCGCAGAAGGAAGTTGGGTTTTGTTGTACGATAATGCGACATCTCTTTAATCGATTTATCGATTGCATAATCTTTGTTTTTGCATTTTTTTAATTACTGGTGTCAGTGCAGTTTGTATCAGTATTTTTTTAGAACTTTATTTCCTTTTTCTTTATATTCATTATATATTAAATAAACAAAGGTGACTCAAAGTTGGTTTTAGAGCACCACGGGGGTGGCCGTGGTGTAGTGGTACTAGCAATCGCTTCTCACTCGGAGGGGTCTAGGTTCGAATCCTGCCCATGAACAAGTCTTTTAAGTTTTTCAGTTGTGTAATTGGAACTCAGACAGAAAAATTCTGCGTGTGAAGGCATAACACTGACACGTAGATTTGGCTGTTGTAGAGTTTCAAGCACAAATAATTACTGCGAATTATAACCTTCCACTCTGAGTGAAGAAAAAAAAACTCTCCGTCCTATTCGGACTCCCACCCCTGGAGAGCAAATACCGAAACCTGAGTTTCAAACCACTACAGAACAATTTTCCTTTCTCCTCCTTTCTACCTTTCCGCCCGAGCCCTGGCAACAGTAAAAGGGTATCTAACCCCTTAGGCGCGCGTAAATTATAAAAAAAAAAAAAAAAAAATATGGGTTGAACGAAAAACCAAAATAGGTGCAAGCCCGCGCCAAAATGATGCGCACAACCCAGTTGTTCTTTGAATCAACAACAGTGTATACATTAAACTTTACAAATTTATTTGTATTGTATCCTTTGAAAATAAAATATGATGTTTACGAAAGTGTGACAAAAAATGATTAAAAAATAAATGTAGAGAGAAGGCAGAGTAAAGCCAACAACAACCAAAATATGTATGGTAAGAGTGGGAAGAATCAACATTGTTTTAATTGTGGCTCGGAGCAATTGCAGAAAGACTGTGAAGTTGATCTGAAGTGTTTTCGCTGCAATAAGAATGGACTTATGACTGGGGAATGCCCAAAGGAAATGCAGCTGTTAATGTTGTACATACTCGTATATGACACCAAGCGACTCAAGAGACTAATGTCAGGTCTTAACAGAGTCAAGGATGTAGTGGTGCAGAGGAGCATGGCCTCACTGCGAGTGCTAAGTAGCAACACAAAACGACCTGTGTGCTATTTCACATCAGGCGTGGCGATCGACAACATGCAGGTTGCCCGAGGGTTTCTGGTGGTGGCTGACGACTCCATTGGGTGCGACGCGCTGCTTGGTCATGATTTCGTCTGCAAATTTGAATTTATTTTGATCGCAGCCGGCTACAAAACTGTTGATATAAACCGACCCTTAAGGTTAATCAATTTATGAAAATAACAGTTCACCCGTCTGAAAGTTCTATTACAAATAAATATCCTGTTCTTCTCTTTTCATACTTCGAAGAAGCAAGACGTGTTTTTCTTTCTACTCACAAAAACTTAGGAGACAGATCAGATAGGTACATATTTATAACAACCTCGCAGTTCAAATACGTGGTGCAAACAATGGTAAACAACTAAAAATCGACTGGACCTTCTCCTGAATGCCCAGTCAACCTGAAAATTGTACCAGATGGCGATATTATGCCATTCCAGCATGCACCAAGTCGCATTGCAGTCGGCGACATTAAATCAATGAAGAAGCAGATTAATGAGTCTTTCGACTCAGGCGTTATATGGCGGTCCGAACTAATTGTATTTGCGACGATTTTCGTCAATTAAATAAAATGGTTTTTAGAGATTACATCCCGGTGCCGGTAATTGATGAAGCACTGGAACAACTTTAAAAGGCTAAATTCTTCATTATTATGGATTTGGATAACTGTAGAAGTATTTGGCGTTTGTCATCAAGGATGGTTTCTTCGAATTTAATAGAGCGCTCTTTGGATTTCGAAACTCGCCAGCAGTTTTGATTCGTTTTGCTATCGAAGACATACTGAATCTATATATGGATGATACATCATACATGTAGTAACAGCCGATAAGTGCCTTACAAAGATGGAAAAAGTTTTCAATACAGCAGCGGCGTTCCGTACTTAAAATCAAATGGAAGAAATGTTGTTTTCTGCAGTTCTCTGTTCACTTCTTAGGGCACACAATTGAAGCTGGACAGATAAAACCTGGTATAGAGAAGACAAACTTAATCAACAAGTTTCCTTTGCCTTTTTAGAACTAACTGGGTTTTTACCGCAAATTTATAAAGAACTATTTGCAGATTGCAAAGCCGCTGATAAACTTATTGCGCAAAGTTACTGAACTTAGAATGGATCATGGTGAGTTGTGCGCATTCCGGCTGTTAAAAGAGAACCCATTTTGATGATATACTGGTAGAACAGAGACGTGAGAACCGAAATACACACAGATGCTCCAAACTATGGATTTGCTGCGGCACTGTTGCAATAGTTTGAGGGTTAACTGTATCCGGTATTCTTCTGGTGCAAAAAGACCACTGAAGTGGAAGCACGGCAGCATATCTCAGCAAATACTGCGAAATGGGTCGTTTACTTACAAGATTTGAAACCGGCAAAGACTTTTTGAAACCGTAGCTTTAATGTTAACTCTTTGAAAGTATAAAAGCGAATAAAAAAAAGAAGTGAAGGATAATTATTTCAATTTGTGTGGGAAAAGGATACTATTGGGATAAAGAAAGAGCAAAGAATATATATATACTCGTGCATATTAAGGTAAATAGACATAGTTTGTTCACGAGTAACTCAATTAATTTTTTACATCCTCCGCCCGGGAAATTGATGCGATCTCCAGGGGATACAGCAGTTGCACAGGTCTTCAAGCTCTTGATCCATTTGTTACAGTTTCCAGATGCACGGATTCAATAGCAGCGCAGGTAAAAACCATTCAGTAATCGGTAAAAACCATCGTAATCAGTTTGACAAGATACGAATTTGAAGGAAGAATCATCGGATGTTTTTGGTCTAGTGAACGCTTTAATTCTTGAAGACGGCCTCCTAATCGCAAAAGACCATTTTCATCAAGAAAGGGACAATTGAGCTATCTTAGAAGTTTTTGGTACAGACTTTTCTTTCTGCAAAAGAAGCAACTGTCCATCATCGTTGTCGTCCCATGACAGTTTTTCTCACCAGATAGACTGAAAAAGAATTTTTATTCCAATCACGACAGGGCTAAGCATTCCAAGTGGATCATAGATCCTGGCAATAGTGTGAAGCACATTTCGTTTTGTCCCCTTTGCTAAATTAGAGACGAGCAAATGTTCGACAGAATCCAATGGCACCGCAATTTCATCGCTCCGAACATACCATGATAACAGCAGGACTTTTTGTTTGGTAGGAGACTCACCTGTGCAAAGAGCTTTATGAACAAGCTCACTATTGAAGTTCCAACATCTGAGGTTCCTACTTGCTTGTATCATCACCAACACAGCCTCCTCACTTACAAAATCGTCCATGTAGAAACTATCTTGTAAATTTGACGAGTACTCTGGAACTTCTCTTCTCCGTTCTTTAGATGGAAACGCAACGTAACTGTCAACAGAAATGGCCTGCAATTCAAGGGGAAAGTGACCATGTGTGACCCGATAATCAACAATTTCTGACTCGGAGTTACTCAGCAGTTTTTTTGGCGCATACCTAAGGAATCTGTGTCTGTCCCGATCATTGTCGTTAAGGCCAATTTGGAGGAAGGCCTTCTCTACATCTGCCACAATCGCAAAACGTCCAATCCGGAAAGCCACGGCGGTGACGCTTCATATCGGTGACCCTTCTTGATGATGCATCTGGTAATCAGTTCATCTGCTAAGTGCTCATTTTCCTCCTCTTCACCTCGAATCCTTAGGGACCAAAATGTTGTGAGGTCGTTGGTGTTTAACACTGGCAGATACAGGGCTGTACTATGGATGGATGGGTGAAAAGCATGTGTTTTTGTTTGATTCAAATCCCTTGTTGAATGCGTTCTCTGAAGCGTCCCGCCAAATATATTGTCGATTGCTCTTATTCCTGGAGAAATACGTCTCTGTTTGCCAGTGACCACAGACCAATAATGGTCAGACCCGATAAGAATACTTAATCCATCTTCTGCTTCGATGTCTGCATGGTTAGAATCCGCCAATTTTAGATTCTGACTTAAACCACATGACGTTTCGGGGGCGTGCAGAACGTCGATATAAATTTACGGAACTACCACGGCTTCGAAGTTAATACTTCGGCTATTAAACTGATTTTTTATGTGAACATTTACTTTCTTATATTGTTTAAATGTTGATTGTTCTTTGGACCCAAATGGTATTAATGAAAAGTTTACTTCACCCACAGCTGACAGATTAAGCTTTTGTACCAGATTTTCTCGAATATATGACTACTGACTGCCGCCGTCGATGACAAAGCATATAAGCAGTGATCTATCTTCTTTTGGAGCTACGACCATCCCCCGAGCAGTCTCAAAAAGATATTTGAATTTATTAGACAAGAATCATACGTGAATAGATTTTCTGCACTCTGCAAAACTGAGTCGTGGTGTTGTTCTGACATTAAAGTAGAATTTCCGGAACAGATGTTAACTGCTTTATGACTGCTAATATTGTCCTGTGTGACTGTCAACGTATTAGAAAATTGTTGGCTGCTATAAGAAGGGTCACACAATGAGGTTATGTGTTTACCTTTGCATTTTGCGCAGGATATCCACTTGGCCCTTCGGCAACTTCTAGGAGAATGTCCTAGGTTGGCACATCGAAAGCATCGACCACTTTTTCTTAAAACTTCTCTTTTCTCTTTGATTGTCAGTTTGGAGTCATAGTAGACTACACACATGCTCTTCTCACTTAGTCCCACTAAACTTGCTGCAGTTGTATGGACTGATGGAGAATGATTATAATGTAAGCTAGAAAGAGTGAACGTAGTCACTCTACTTCTTTCCAATGATTCAACTTCTCTTTTTAAAAAATGCATTATGTCTTTTACTTGCTTGTCACCAATTTGCAATGAAGTAGAAGAGCAATATTGACTTTAGCATCACATAGTACTGATGAGTTAGTACTTGCAAAGCCGTAAGTGTGCGACAGCAAGATGTTATTGAATTCTAGAAATTGCGAAGACCAATAGTATCTGCTCTTGACTGCAGAGAGCGAAGGGAAATCAGCTGTTGCATGTTCTTATCAACCAAACGCTCGTTATCACCACATTGTTCCAGTAAGAGCGAAATAGCGGTTTTGTAGCACACACCTGAAGCAGTAAAACCGACAATTATTTTCTTTCCGCTGCCTGCTAATAATGACGATGTGAAATTACTGTTTTCGTGAATAATAGTATAAAATTGTTAACAAGACGGTAACCAATCTTGATAATTACCATCAAATTTCTTTAACTCTAGTTTGGGAAGCTTTAAAGAACAATTAAGAGGTTATGTTTCTTGATTTGATATTGATGGATTCTGTTTGCGTTGAATTTTTTTTTAAATTCAAATTAAAGTTGCACATTTACACATTTATCGGCATATCTTGATATTCGATGATTTTTTCCATTTCCTTATCCAGCTCATCTGTCTTTACAAGGTTTTTATTTTGCACTTCCTTGTTCGTTGTCGTAAGACCTTCATGAGCGTTAACCGCTAGGTCAATGCAATGAATTCAATTGGGAATCTTCACTATTGAGAAAATCAGTCGCACTTTTTACTAATTTTGTTACCTCTATAGGCTGACCGCGTAGATAGCTCCATTACTGTTTCGCTAATAGAAATAGAAAGAACTTTATTTTAAGGTTTCCTATCTCTGTTCATCTTTCTCCCGGGTTTCGGCACCATGTGGGAAAATCCGTAACTTTTAAATAAGAAGAAAGGCCAAGACTTTTATTTTTTTATTTATTTTATTTACATTTTCCGTTTTACACAATTACGATTTCTTACAATCTATATCTATAAATATATTTGTTTGTTTTGATGTGCGGTAATAAATTAAGTAAAACTGAAAAGAAAAAACAAAACGAAAATTAAAATTTTAACATATTCAGGTTTCAAAAAGTACGAGTATATTAAGTATAAAATATATGTATGACCTGTGCTGATAATCATGTAGATGCTCTAAAAAAGGATTATATATTATTAAATTCAACGGTTAATAACCAGTCTTTAACCTTTTTTGAAAACAATGTAGTTGTTAAACGAACCGAAAATGGTAGAATATTAAATAATTTGGGAGCTGTAGCGGTGTAGAAATGTAAAAAAATGGTCTTTATGGGCAGTTGGAACGTACGCTAAAAGCAAATTGTTCACTCTTAGATTAAATAAATGAGGGTATCTGATTGAAATATTTCCGCTTTGCCTATAAAATTCTCTCAGTACTTTAAATATGTAAAGGTCTCTTAGTGGTAGAATTTTTAAGTCTTTAAATTTTTTTTGTTTTTTTTTTATAATTTACGCGCGCCTAATGGGTTCGATACCCTTTGACTGTTGCCAGGGCGCGGGCGGAAAGGTAGAAGGAAGAGAAAGGAAAATTGTTTTGTAGTGGTTTGAAACTCAGGTGTGTTTGGTTTCGATATTCGCTCTCCAGGGTGGGAGTCCGAATAGAACGGAGAGTTTTTTCTTCACTCAGAGTGATTCGAGGTATAATTCACAGTATTTTTTCTGTGCTTGAAACTCTACAACAGCCAAATCTACGCGTCAGTGTTATGCCTTCACACGCAGAATTTTTCTGTCTGAGTTCCAATTACTCAAATGAAAAACTGACTTGCCATGGATTCGAACCTGGACCCTCCGAGTGAGAAGCGATTGCTAGTAGCACTAAACCACGGCCACCCCTAGATTCATGCTTGGGGAATAACGATCTTTATTGCAAATAATTCGAATCAGATGCTTTTGGGCTACCAACAACTGTCTGTAGGAGCTAAAAATACGAACCACCCCAACTTACAATACCGTACTGTAACCTAGACTGCTCTCAACCATAATAATTTTTTTCAAAACTTCTTTCGAGCAAAAATGTTTCAGATGATACATTGTCCGTAAGACCAATACCATACATGTTTTTATGTTTTAATTGAAATCCATCAAAACACCTAAATATTTAACGTTTTTCAGTGCTTCAATTTTAAAGCAAGTCAATGAACATGGATGGCTGTCATTGAAGTTACTTTTTCCGCAGCTATGTATTGGTAAACTGAATCTTTTACAATGATGTTGTTGATGATGAAAGATAATTTAAAGGACATAAGTTTAGTTTGTGCTCCATAAACCAGAGTCTTAATGTTTCCAAATTTTCGGAGACTTTTACACCGGTTTCTAGTTCGGTATCAAATTGATAAGGAAAAGCTATATCGTCTGCAAAGACAGTAGGGGTCCCATTTAGTTTCAAGTTGAATACAGAATTTATGTAGATTAAAAATAAGAAGGGACTGAGAACGGAACCATAGAGAACACCATTTTTAAGGAAACGAGATTCACTAAGAATGTGATTTAATTTAACTTTTTGTCCTCTTCCTTTTAAAAAAGAACAGGACCATTTAGGTATTATTCCTCTTAAACCAATCGTATTCAGTATGTATAGGTGCAAATCATGATCAACCATGTCAAACGCTTTAGTCGTATCAATAAAGTAAACCATCGCAGATTTGCTACAGTTAACGGCCTCATGAAGCTGAGTACAGAGTCTTAAAGTGAATTACTAATAATTTTAGTTTTATCGAGAATTTCAATTGCAACTAGCGCTATCGTGTCTGTTTCACTTAACGTATTAAAGTAAAGATTTGCGGTCACAGGGTGTCAGATTTCTCGATTTTTTTGAGTGCATGAGTACATGACTTAGATTTTTTTTTATAATTTTGTAATAACCGACACCACTTGACCTATCACCCGTTTCCGGCTTGACGTTGATTTTTGGGACACCCTGTATAAGGTATTTTTATTTAATTTGGTCCTTTACAATTTACTTGGACTAGTTTTTGAATACAACATCAATCAAGTGGCCGCCCTTATTGACCAAAGCAAAATGTGTTTTCCATCACTTTTTTGAGCATCTCGGGTCGTGTAGCGATGGTTTCCGTACGAATGTTTGCTTTGATCTCGTCAATGGTTTGAGACTTGCTGGCGTACACTGCTTTTGAAATAACACTACAAAAAGAAGTCCGGAGGGGTCAAATCTGGAGATCTGGGTGGCCAGTCAATGTCGCCATTTTTCGACAGCACACGTCCAGGGAATTTTCGTTGCAGAAACTGCATTGTTTGCAGTGTAGCATGGCGAATCGTCTTGTTGACACCAGTAACCGTCCAGACCATTTTCACACCATTTTTGGGCAGATATAATTAGCCAACATCCACCGATATCGGTTCCCATCGACTATTTAACCTTCTCTGAAGAAAAATGGCCCAAAGATGGTTTTGGCGCAAACGCCAGCCCAAACAGTCAATTTTTGTCATGCAATGGTGTTTCATGGATCTCGTGTGGATTATTCGTTCCCCAAATCGGGCAATTTTGCTTGTTAACGGCGCCAGAGAGTGTAAAATGGGCCTCGTCGGTCATCAAAATTTGCTTCCAAAAATCAGGTTCAGTGTCCACCATTCGAGCGACTGTTTGCTCGTATTTGCAATATTCTTTGAATCAATTGCACTTTATTCAGAAACAAATGCAAATCATCCTTCAAAATGCGCCGTAGAGTTTTTCCACTGACGCCAAAATGCTGAGCGCAGCAACGATACGACACATGTGGGTTTTTCGCAACACTCTTACCGCTTCAACCAGTTCAGTGGAACGTCTTGGGCGTTGATAAACGGCATGTCGACGATCTCCCACTATTCCGTGACAACAAAATTCGAAACCTATGTTATCATGACTAATATTGTACGGATTTGACGTTGTCAAATGTCTACTCAAGTCAATTGATTGATAAATGTCAAAGTTATTCAATGTTTACATACCGAAATGAAGGATGACGCACCCTGTCTATGTACATTGTGCATTGTACACTGGATTAGATGAACCAGCTCAACATGAACTCCATGGCTTAAAAGTAAAACAAAATTATGTGAGAGGATGACATCGTACCCCTGACTACACCTACATACTTAAATGTATCATATATGTCATAATTTTTTAATCTATTGCTAGCTAATTATTACAGGAACAATGATTCCAAAACGAGTATAACGATTAGTATTTCCATTGTATATCATCCCTGGCGATCGAATTGTTTTCAGTTTTCAAACCACGAAATCCATTTCCGACCGATTGACCTGTATATCGAAGAGCTCGATAAAAATAATTTTTAAAATTAATATTACTATATAATGACTTTTAACACAGTAATAAACGTAAATTTTTATAAGTTTTAATAATATTTGACAACATTAAAAAATACGTGTTTATGTACAGAAGAATATACTATACGAAGTATATATATATACATATATATATCAGTGGGGATGTGTCCCTAGATGTTGTGGCTGCGGCATAATTTTGAGATAATTCTTAAAATTCCGTGTGGCAAAGGTTGACGTTTTATCTGTTGCATAAACATAACTTCGCGCCAATTTTATTTTAGATTTCGCAGAACATCAGTGATAAAAACTAATAGGTGACGTAAAATGATTTGGTTAAAAACGAAATGCGTTTCTTATAGTATTAAGAAAAACATTTATTCATTTTATAATAGGGTTACTAAATCACCTTAACATGTTATTTAAAATATTTTCATATCAAATCACGGACAAATGTATATGTACAGGTTGTCCCAGTTTAGCAGTATATCTTTTAAGGACATATTCCCGAAGTTCTCACTCCATTTCAAGCTACAACCCATCAAAGTGGCTGACCTCTAATTTGTAAGGTGTAAACACTTTAAACGCTATAATTTCTAAACTAGTACATGTACAAAAATGGTTTTGGACATTTTGAAAGATAATTTAGAAGTGCATACAAGGCTTAAATGCGTTGGATACATCTGTGCAGCGACAAAAAAGCTATGGCTCCTTAAACTCAAAATTATGAAAATTTGCTGTTTCGTGTTTTTATTTAAAATGCATTTTTCTTAAAATTTTTACTTAATAAATTTTCAGAAATTTATTAAATTGACACGTATCAACGAATAGCCGGATGCACGGTGTTCTACGATTTGGGTATAGTCGTACTCCAATCTTGCCAACGGAATGTTTCCATTGCAGAACCCGTATACAAACACTATTTCTGCAAATTCACGTTTTGAATACATTCTGTGGAGATCAACTTATCAATCGGCTGTTCACTTACAGAACAAAATGTCGGTTGTAGATCAGTTGAAACAAAATAATTATCGCCACAGCTTTGCAAATATACCGCAATGTCAAATTGCAAAAAAAAGAGTAACAAATAATTATTCTTTGTTACGATATTTTTTTTCCCATTCGACAATTAACTGTTAACTACATTGCTCATAGGTACGTTAGTTTATTATTCTCACTTAATTTTGTTTGACCATTTTTGTTTGACGAAAAATGGCTTTTCGTACGTAAAAAAGTTTCTAAACATAATTTTTAGGAAATTTTCCAAGAATAAAAATTTCAGAAAATTTATTAAGTGAAAATTTTAAGAAAATTATCTTTCCAAAATGTCCAAACCATTTTTTGTACCTGTGCTAGTTTAGAAATTATTGCGTTTAAAGTGGTTACACCTCCAAATTAGAGGTCACCCACTTTGATGTGTTGTAACATGAAATGGAGTGAGAATGGGCCCCCCTGCCATACAATTTCTTGCTTGGCGGAACTTCGGGAATAAAGGATTATACTGCTAAACTGTATATACTTTTCAAAAAAAAACACAGTCAGTTTTACACTATTAAGCTGGTTATGTCTATTCCTGTCTATTGTACAGCGATTCAAACAACGAAATTTAGACTTTGCCGAAGAGTGTTTAGAGTAAACTGCGGCCAAAGCAGTTTATTCAAAGCAGTTCCATGAATAAAAAAAGAATAAAAAAAAAGCTAGAAAAACATTTCACCGATACCATGCAGTGCCGCTGCAGATATTTCGAAGTAAATACCAAGCAAGTAAAACGTGAAAAGAAACCTACAGAGATAAAGATGAAAACGCAGTAGAAGAGTACTAAAATTATGAAAAAATTACAGCTTTTAGGAGTAATAGGGTAAATAGGTCATAAAAAGATTCATTTTACTTATGAAAGTTTCGAAAAGCAATATCCGAATTAAAAGTTATTAAAGCTGCTGATCTCACTAGAGAGCTATAAAAAGATTCTCTATAAAATAGATGACCAGAAAGAAAGTAGACCCACTGAAAATTAAAAACACTTCCATATAAAGTTATAGGTAATTATTTAATTCCCTATTGACAATATAAACGTCCCGCAGCACTTCTTGGGGAAAACCCAAGAACTTAAGGCCAGATATGACAGCATTTTAAGAAACGAGCTATGTAGAAAGATATGTAATTGTGACATCCCTGCTTTTTTGACGAGGTTGATTACTGCTTAAGCTCAGTGATACATTAAAATCGACAATAACAACACCGATACATTTGATAGTGAAGTTTTTCTTTTACGAAACTTAGCTTTATGATAATGATTCTTTTTTATTGGTTTGAAAATTCCTATATATATATATATTCTGATAGTAGATTTCAATATATTATATTTCTCCACTTCTGCACTGCAACTGGGTTGCTAATGAGGTTAGCCAAACCTTTTGGCTGGCGGACCTTAGTTATTGCGGATCACCTCGTTAGTGATGTTGATATGCTTTCATTTGGACAATCCATTTTTTGCTTTTTTTTTCTTCGGGTCCTATTGTGAACTTCGACTGGAACTTGAGCCCCTACTGTGTTAAGGATCAGATTTTCTGACGAACTTCTTTGAAAATAGCAAAACAGGTAATTTGCCTAGCCTGGAGATTTTATACTATGGGTTTCTGAAAGTAGAGACTTCCAGGTATCGTTGTCACATCCACTGATATTTGTAAGGTTTTCTTTTCAGTTGCTGTCATTATTCCTTTATTCTTCTTGTCCATTATCTAATAATGGGATGCTTATTCGAAATCTGAACTGCTGTCGTGTGTAACAAACCCTTAAGTTTAACCGCCATTTTATTGTCACAAACTGCTGGAGAGTTCATTATCGTGATGAAGTTGCCAACAGCTATTTGCCCACATATCCATCCGTTTTCGTCTCACTGGATCACGAAGATGACGCAGAACCTCTCGTCAGTACTTGTTGGTTGTAGAGGTATCGTGTGGGGCGTAATTTTGATGAACCGCGCCACTGGGTCAAAAAACACGGTCATCATGACTGTCACATTGCTGCGGACCTGCCTTTTTCTATTGGGCATCGGGGATGTTGCATTAAACCATTGTGGTGACTGGAACTTGGTTTCTGGGTCGAACCCATAAACCCAAGACTTGTTTCCGCTTGAGAATCCTCAACATCGTCATCGCAGCTACCCTTGATCTTCCTATAATTTACATTTCAAAATGTTTTTTATATACATACGAATATGTATATTTGTTTTTTACTTTCCGCAATATGATTCTAATAAAAATGTTCTCTCCGTTAGGTTGTTCCAATTCTTAAACCATTCTGCTAAGTATTCGCAGCACTACGCTGATATATACATATTTAAAAATTAAGAAATCGGTCTGTCATTGGAAAGAAAGTTGTGATATTTCGTTATACACATATTAATCTAGTACTCTACTGGTGTACCAAAACTTTACTCTTCCTACCATTTCCGCTTTCAGACAGTTGTGTGCTAAGTAATTTAAACAGCATCCAACAGTAAATTGAAGTTTATTTAGGAAACAAATAGTACTAAAATACGGTTTTGGTCATTGGCGTCACACGGTGGTTAACTCGTCGTTTTGAACACAAAAATTCTGGGTTTTAATTCAGACGGTGCACCGAGAATCAATAATTTTTTATGTCGTTCAGAATAGTCAACAAAATGTAAGTCGGTCTCACGTGTATGTATGTATATGTGTATGTACAAGATGATTAAGCGCCTAAAACGTTTAGCGTAGAGACTAGCCAGTAGTCGAACCATACATTTGTTTATTTTAGAACATCCATTCGGAGATGTCTGCATAGCATTTCGAATAAAAGAGACTAGGAACACCAAGTTAATATAAAAAGGCACACATAAACATATTTCTAATTACATACATAAATAATTTTCAAAGTGTTTATTTAAATTTGTTAGTGGGTTGATATTCATATATTTATTTAGCTCTGGCTGATAATCATTTCATCTGTCACAACATTTTACGTTACTTTTCAATTTTTGACAGTAATGTTCTATTGGATGAGATTTTTGCCGCGAACTCCTTGCCAAGCTCGTATATTTGATTTTTAATATTTTCCAGCTGTTTTAAATATTTCATCAGCTGTTGTTTAAGTCACAATCGGAATATGTATTATGAAAAACTTATAAAAGAAACAAATTTCAGGCATTTTTACTATTTTCTTAAAAAGTCACGCACTACCACTGGTGCATATGTATATGTATTGTACATAGGAACAGAGTACATAAACATGTAATTAGCAACTATATATGAATGAATGCTAGGTAAATGCTATTTTTATATGATGTTAATAATATTATCATTTTTTAAGCCGCCTAATGTTAAATGTATGACAAAGCTGTGGCATCCAAACATATCAGTCTCAGGAGAAATATGCCTCTCTCTTTTAAGACAAAACTCAATTGATGGACTAGGTTGGGCACCAACTCGAAAGTTGAAGGATGTTATTTGGGGACTCAATTCTCTATTTACGGTTTGTATTTATTTAATATTTTTATTTTTTTGTTGTATTCTAAATAAAATTTGTAATTTTTGAATGTAATTCTTGAGTTCATTTTTCATCGAAATTAAAATAATGTTATCACCCAGTAAAAAATTCAACTCTTAAATTTTTCATTATTTTAGTATATAAATTAACAAATAAGCGGTTTATTAAAAAAAAATTATCCAAATCTTTAATTCTAATACAATATAATATACGGTCTGTAACTAGATGAGACTAGACACGTCGAAGTCTGGTATGCTGGTCTTTTATACTTTGGAGATTGTGTCGTAGATAAGAAGGTCGCGGGATGATATTAATATTACTTTCGGGTTTGTTTGTTGCCGATAAGGTGGTCGAAGTATGATATCACTTTTGAATTGGATTGTTTGTTGTTCTGATCGCATCGTGTCGTTATCGGAAACGTGACAACGTGATGTTTGCATGTAAACAGTTTCGAATGAAGTGTGTTTGTTGATAACTGCTTCGTGTTAACTTCCTCCTTCGCTTAAGAAGACCGCTCCTTACTAGTATTTGGATTCTTTCAATTCCTTGATCCAGGAGTTGCTCAGGAGTGAGTTGAAGTATTCTATGTCTTTTGAAATAGATTACAACAAATGTCAGAATAAGTCCTGTTACCGATAATAATCATATAGTCGATATGATAGAATTAATCGCAAGGATTCTAGTAGCTTTATGTTGTCGAATCTCAATTTCTCGTCTAAAGATTCAAAGTAGGCTCCAACTTCGTATTTATCAATAGCATAAGTTTTAAGATAATCGTGGATCATGTTAGTTGAATTCTTATATGACATTCCATCTACAAACGTTGTGTTCTCGAAATTAATTAGGTAGACTCCATTTAATTCTTCGTTATTAAGTGTGTTGTCCTAATACCAATAATAGTCCATTTTTAATTATTTCTATGTCCTGATTATTTCGCTTAATTTTGTTGCATTTGACCTTCTAGTTGTTAAGCAATCCAGACAAACCGGTTTGGTTACTATTTATTTTACAGAACGTGTACTTAAGTTCTTTTTTACAAGTGTTAATGTTTATTAATTTAGATCTACATTTTATAATTTCTTTGCTTAAAACTAATTTACCATAATTTTGGCTTATGGCTATTCTTTCATAAAATTTACATTTTTCGTACATGACAGGATAATAATAAAGATTATAATGATTCCATCTTTCTGTAGTATCTTAAATTCGAAAACATCGATTTAATCCAACATGGTACATGTTTTAATTAGCTCTTCCTTTATCTTTAATGTTCAATATAGCACGATTTAACATATTCAATTTAGCTAAAATGAATGTATTGATTACATTTTGTAATTCAAATATGATGTAATTCAAATAAGCTTGTCTTTGATCGTATGTTTCACAGATTTAATACCATCGAATAGTTTTGATGTATTGTATGTTATTATTTTTAATTAAATCATTTCCTTTGTTTTCAATTGTCAGTTCATTGTCGTGGTTTGATGAACCAGCGATCCACTTCCAAATGGTTCCTATTAATCAATTGCTCGTTTAGAGTGAGGGACCATTAGCTGATCAAGAAATATCTGTATGATGTTCAAGTTATTGTCGTGTCTAATGTCACGTGGCGTATCAGCGTATACTGCTTCGTATTTTTTACCTTCCAGTTCTTCTGTAACTGTGGTTAAGAAATGTTGTATATACATATGTGAGATTAGTCACATGAAATACATTGGAGGTATTTTCATAGATCAGTGTATCTGCTGTTTTAATGAGCACATAGTTGTCTCTGTATAATCGATAATTTCAGCATCAGTCAGTGCGAAGGTGGTTAGTATTGATAGGAGTGGTAGGAAGTCCACGGTCAGGAATTAGAGTTTCAGGTTATCTTTGTGGACCACTTTACCATTACTCCTAAAACGTTGACTACAACTCTGGGTTTATACTCAGGTTGTAATTTACTAAAGTAAGCATCAATTGTTTTTTGATAAACTTTCGTATTTGGTTTAATTTTGACTACATTTTTATTCTTGCTATGGGAGTCTATCATTTTGTCTTGTGCCATGGTTAATTTTAGTGGGACATCAGAATGAGATATTTTGTTGTATAAAACTTCAGCAGGTTTCTTTTCTGTCGAGGTGTGAATGGATTTGTTTTATTCCATTGCTTCAGTGTAATCTAATAAACCACAATATGTTCTTGCTTTATGCAGCGAGAAATTTCATGTAAGGTATTGTGCACTGTTTCTACTTGTCCATTTGACGTGCTGTGGTTAGGTGGTACGTGATACAGATCTATATTATTCCTAGCTATAAGTTTCGTAACGACGGCTGATGTGAATTTGTTGGGGGCTGATGCCACCATTTATTTCGCTTAATACAAGCTTAAACTAATTTAAAAACTAACAACAATTAAGGGTTGGGAAGTAAGGGAATGGTGGAAGGGATCAAGTTTAAGACGAGAAGTGTCCAGGTTAAAATAGAAAAGGGGGTAGGTTTGAGTTGACCTTAATTAGCATGTGGTTGGAATATAAAGGGTTTACCAATAGGGACTTGACAACTTTGAATTTAATTTGTGAACGCAATCTTTCACTAATCATCAAACTGTCACTGTCAATTTATTCAGTAAACTCAACATTTTCATCATGGTAAAGTAATCGAAAGAGCAACGTCTGCAAATTATAAAAATTTTCTACCGAAATTCGGAGTCGGTGACTGCAACTTAACTCCAATTTTCGGTCGTAATTCTCGCCCTAGTAGACAGGCTATAACAAGTTTAGTGCAACAATTTGAGTCTACATATTCGTTGTGTGATGTTGCCGTGTCAGTGAGAAAACGGGAGGGTCGAAGTGTCGAAAATATCGCTGGCGTCCGTAGCAAACGATCCAAATCAGTTAATTCCATGGCGTTCTCAAGAATTGGACATCGCTCAGACCACATTATGGCGTATTTTGCGTAAGGATCTTGGTTTACACCCATACAAGATGAAACTGACTCAAGAATTGAAGCCGATGGACCATTTGAAGCGACGTACGTTCCCCGATTGGGTTCTGGAGAAGATGCGCCAAGATGATGAATTTCATCGCAAAATCATCTGCAGTGACGAAGCTCATTTTTGGCGCAATGGGTTCGTCAATAAGCAAAATATGCGTTATTGGTCGGGTGAAAATCCACATTTGCTTCATGAATCACCACTTCATCCACAAAAAATAACTGTTTGGTGCGGTTTGCATGCCGGCGGCGTTATTTCGTCGACGATAACGATCGTCAGCGTTATCGCGCCATGATCACCGATTATTTGTGGCCTGAATTGGAAGATATGGACTTGGACGACATGTGGTTTCAACAGGATGATGCCACAAGCCACACATGGGCCATTCGATTGGCCGCCTCGTTCGTGCGATTTAACGCCGCTTGACAATTGTCTGTGCGCTTCGTTAAGTCATTGGTTTATGCCAACACGCCGACGACGTTGGAAGAGCTCAGAGCCAATATTGAACGCGAAATGGCGGACGATTCTGCCGAAATGTGTGGCCGAGTCGTTGAAAATTGGATCCAACGAATCAACTACTGCAAACGTGACCGCGGTGGCCATATGAATGAAGTCGATATCCATTCATAAATTTGTTGATTGTACTTCAAGCCGATAATAAAGTTTTTGAAATATCTTAAATGGTTTGGGTTTTATTTAAAAAAAAGTTGTCAAGTCCTTATTGGAAAATCCTATAGAAGAGACGAGGACAGCGCAAGGGTTAGTGTTGTAGGTAATAGAATTGTAAATGGAAGCGCAATCCACAGAACCAGAGAACAGTCGGTGAATGAAGAGAACGTCAGCTAGATCTCTGCGTTTTTCGAAGGTATTCGAGGGTTAAGAAGTTTCAGGGTTCACGATAGGGAGGTAAGATAAAGGAGTCATCCCAGGGAGTCCCGAAGGCCAAATCGAAGAAAACGACGTTGAATGTTCTCAATTCGGGATATATGAACTCACTGAAAGGGGGACAGCACTTGGCTGGCATATTCGAGAAGAGGCAAGTGTAATGTAAAGCGACTTTGTCACATAAGGTTTTCAAAATTACCGTGGGTGTTAAGTGAAAAAATGAAACATAAAGTAAATATAAATTTAAATTAATAATGCTGATCAGTCGCTAATTTAAAGAATGAATTTGTTTATTATTTATTGTGGTGTTGAAAGTTTTTATTCATAGTAGGTTGGTCAAGCTTAAGTGGTTTAACAACAAGAACGTGATATTCCAGGAAAAACAATCTTTAATAATTATAACCCTTAAAAAAAAGTTTCTTAGCTGTTTGATTTATTGTTTCATAATTTACAAAATAGATTTAACACTACTTTGTTGATTTTATGAGGGTACTGTAGTTGTTAGTTCCAAAAAATAGGTTTTCTCTTTTCAATATGGCGTGTGGTCGCCTTTGGCTTTTAAAAGGACTTCATACCAAATTTTCTATATGTAACTTTTTAATTTCTGATAATTTCCACTATCAAAAGTGTTCAAACTCCACCGACAGTTAAGATCGCTCAAACCATAACACCTTTAGACCTCTTCGGACCGTTCTCCAGGTCGATGTCGAACTGTGGTCTTCCCATCTGAAAACTCCGGGTTGAATTTGGACTCATCTGAGAAGACTTTTGCCAAGAAGACATATCGGGTCCAATTCTGTCTTTCTCTTGCCCATTTCAGACGGGTTTCCTTAATTCTTTGCGTAAGAAGCTTTATTAAGCTGTCTTTGAACTGTTGTTACAGAGATGCGCCTATGCCGGTGGTTTCCACAATATCTCTCCTTTCTTGTGGTGCAGTAACGAACCGGTTCCTCAACGTCCTCTTTATATGGTCGATTTTTAAAGCAGTGCATTTTTTCGCCCGCTTTAAAACAGCACTTTCTTGGTATTTTTTTTTAAATCTTCATACCGTCTACTCGTTGTATCGTAATCGACGAAAAATTTCTTTCATCGATTCGCCTTTCTCCATAAAAGCAAGGGCAGGTCAAAGTCAACATTTTCTGATTTACTTAAGTGCGACTGTTTTTGCATCTTATATACCCTTTTCACTTGTATAAAAAATATAAAAGTGTATAAAATCTCATTGAAGCGTTCACACCGAACACCGACTAGGTTTTGTTTGACGGTTGTATCAGTTGTGAAATTTTGTGTAGGAAAGAATTTTTAATTCGAATTTTTTCTTATGTAAATATTTTTTATTCTCCATGTTCTGTTGATAAAAAAAATATTTTATTTAATATTGAATTATTTATTGGTAAAAGCATGGAAACTTACCATGAATGACAATCAATATTTTTTCATTTCAAATTTGAAGTTTTGCAATTTTGTCTTGAGAACTATTCTGTCAACTGTTTTGCTGATATGCTGAATGTGAAAAACTCTGTGAAAACCAATAAGTAGTCATAGACAAATGCAAAAAAAAAAATTAATTATGACATGTTAAGAAGAATAGTACAGTGAGTGAGTTGTTTTTTATGAACTATTTTAACACTCCCATTTTCATTGATTGAAAAAAAATTAGTTCACAAATTAAAAACAAGTGAAAGCAAATTAAAAGCTTTAGTAAGTAATATTAAACCAATTTTAAAACGTAAAAATTGAAATCTTTCTTTTGGCGAAGGCTTGGTGAAAATATCTCTCAACTGGCCATCTGTAGATACATATTCAATTTGGAAAACGTTATAAGCGGGTTTTTCCCGAATAGAATGAAATATTATTTCTATGTTCTTGCTGCGCTTGTGAAATTCAGGATTTCGCACCAACTTGATTACACTTCTATTGTCAACATAATGAGGACGGAAACTGCCTTTACTAGGTGGGGTGAAAAGTAACCTCCTTGGGAATGAAAAAAAATTGTTTAAATGTTTTTTTTTTATTCAATATAGTCCCCTTTTAGCTTGATACACCGAAAGTAA
Source organism: Volucella bombylans (assembly GCA_949129095.1). Lineage (NCBI taxonomy): Eukaryota > Metazoa > Arthropoda > Insecta > Diptera > Syrphidae > Volucella > Volucella bombylans. The sequence continues at coordinate 64,740,998 of OX422141.1, forward strand.
TTTTCCGGAAGGTCTGCAAAATACTCCTACGTGGCGTCGATGATTTCCTCGCATGAGCTGATTTTTTTTATTGATGAGCCATATTTTGAGGTTTGGGAGGAGATAATAGTCCGAGGGAGCCAAATCGGGCGAATACGGTGGATGCGACAGCAATTGGAGCCGTAAGTCATTTATTTGGCTCTTGTGCGCCGGCGCATTGTCTTGCAAAAACAAAATTTTTTTTCGCTTCATGTGAGGCCGTTTTGCTTGCAGCGATATCAGCTGTCAAAACAAAACTAAAGACAGTATCGCACTGAAATTTATCATGTCTGTCTAAATATGAACGGACTTTAAGGCACCTAAACCTTTTTTGCAGTAGCAGTGCATTCTGGCGGTCAAGGAGGTTACTATCGAATTGCCTCAGATGACGACGCAATTGAGAGAATCGATTGAATTGAAGCGAATTTAGCAAGGGGACACTATAACCTACGTCTTACCTTTGAGTTAAATCCTTTATAACCAGTCTAGCTTGAAATCTTCCGGGTTCGTTGGTAATCGCATTTTTGATCTTAAAGACCCAATGATTATCGATAGCTACTTTATTGTGAGGAAGTTCGACTACAATAGATCCCAAGTATGGTTTTTGTTCAACGCAGCCATTTCTTCATGCATAGCATCTTTCCATTTTTAGTGGTAATTCGATTTAATAGCTTCGTCGTAGGTTGATGGCTTTGTTTTACCGCAACATGCATCCAAAGAGCTATCATATTGATTCGGGCTCTTTACGTACACTTCTAAGTCATTTCTTTCAAATATATAACAGGGAACCAAGGTTTCAAACTCGGTAGAAGGAAGCATAGGGGTCCCACAAGGATCTATCTTAATTGCACTGCTATTCATAATCTGTATAAACAATATGCTTAATACCCTAAAAGCTATGTTATATGCGGATGACACGCTTATCTATTCTGAAGGAAAAGATGGAAGTGAGTTGAAAACAAAGTAAATAATATAAAATGAATAACATCTTGGTTAGTAATGAATAAGTTAAAATTAAATGAAAAAAATGCAAAAGTAATGGAAATAAATATTACTAATAAAGCCAACTATAAAAATCAACAATATCATTATAGACAACGTTAACCATGTATAGTAAAGGGTCCGCCATCTAAGGTTTTTTTTTTCAACTAGTGCTTATTTCGTGAATGGTAACACTTAGCTCATGTCTGATTTGACAGATAATTAGTTTTATCCTTCCGGTTAATAATGGAAAATAACTTCATTCAAATGGCTGCCTCGGCTGGCCATGCAGTAGCCTACACAATCGGTCCAATTTTTAAGCACATTATCGATTGTGTGCAGCTGTATTGCACCAATGGCTTCACGAATATTGTCCTTTAATGCGTCAATTGTCTCTGGCTTGTCGGCGTAACACTTATCTTTTACGGCACCCCACAAATAATAGTCCAACGGTGTCAAATCGCAGCTGCGAGGTGGCCAAACGACATCAGCTCTGCGGCTGATAATGCGATCTTTAAAAACAGGGCGCAAAACATCGAGTGTAGCTTCGGCTGTGTGGCACGTAGCGCCGTCCTGTTGAAACCAAATGTTGCCAATATACTCCTCTTCAATTTTTGTGAACAAAAATTCGTTCAGCATGGCCCGATAACGATCGCCATTGACTGGAACGGCCACTCCTTGCTCATTTTCGAAGAAAAATGGCCCAATTATGCCTCTAGACCAAAATCCGCACCAAACAGTGACTCGTTTTGGGTGCATCGGCTTTTCAATGTATGCGTGCGGGTTTTCTGTGCCCTAAATGCGACAATTTTGCTTGTTTACATACCCGCCAAGATCAAAATGAGCTTCATCTGAAAAGATGATTTTTTTGGCAAAATCGGCATCTTCTCTAAGTCGATCACAGGCCCACTTAGCGAAGCGAAAACGCATTGGATGGTCAGTTGGCTTCAACTCCTGAACCAATTGGACTTTGTATGGCGTCATACCAAGGTCTTTATGCAAAATTCGTCTCAATGATGTCTCCGAAATGTTCAATTGTTGAGAACGACGGTGAATTGATGTTGATGGCGCTTCACGCACACTTTCTGCCACAGCAGCAATATTCTCGGGTGTACGCACTGTTTTAGCTTTTCACGCTTTGGTTTATCGATGAGGATGCCAGTTTCTTTCCCTTTTTTCACAAGATAACGAACATACGGAGCTGACGGTGCTTCTCTTCTTCCAAAATCCGTACGCAATTTTCGCACACATTCTGCAACATTACCATGATTTTCAAAGTAATGTCGCAATATTTCCCAGCGTTGTTCAAGCGTATACACAACCATATTCGTTCAGCGGAAGGGATAAAACTAATTATCTGTCAAATCAGACATGAGTTAAGTACGAGTATTACCATTCACGAAATAAGCACTAGTTGAAAAAAAAAAACGTTAGATGGCGGACCCTTTATTTGGGAATAATAATCGATAAGAATATCAAGTTTTCGGGGCATATTGATTACATATTGTGATAACCATTTAAATGTGAGCAGCGACATATAGATTTACATAGCAGAGAATGTCGATACTTGGAGAGCAGAAGATTTCGTTACTTGAATAACAAAATCTCGAACATTGATGACTGGAGAGTGGAATCGAATTTTCTAGAAAATTGGAAATTGTATGAGAGGCTGGTTGGCGAGGACTGTTCTCGAAGTATGTCATTCGAGTATAAATACCAGCATCCCCAAGCTATGCAAGTGAGTTCATCAGTTGAATTTGAAGTGCTAATTAGCAGAAGTGATTAAGTGGTTTAAGTAAAAGATAAGAAAAGTATAAGCGGTTGAGAAATTGTATTCTATTGAGAGAAACAAATAAATAATGAATTGTAACTGTACTGAATAAAGCGATTTGTATTGAAAAGAATAAGTTCTATTATTTGTACCCACACAAACATTTTACAATATGCAGAGAAATTGCAAAGAAACAATATATTTTTTTAAGAGAATAAAGAAGAAAATGGATTTTATCACAGCGATCACCATTGAAAGGTTAGGATTTAACATTTTACTAACAGTAAAATCCCATCCCATATATCTCCCCTTCTTCTGAAAAGGTGTTCTTCCTCGCTGGAAAAACCACTGCGTAAGCTTTTTCATCAATCCTACACTTTAGGACTCTTCCCGAGCAGATGGAAAACAGCGTTTGTCCAGCCCGTCCCTAAAAAAGGCGAATCATCTTCTCTCTCCTCCTACAGACCCATTGCACTTACGTCCCTTCTTTCCAAGGTCATGGAAACACTGATAAATCGTCAGCTCATGAAATATCTCGAAACACGAAAACTTCTCAATGACCGGCAGTACGGTTTTCGTAGCAACAGGTCCACTAGTGATTTGGTGGCATGTCTCACCGAAAAGTGGAACCAAAGCGTACATCAATCTGGCGAAAACAAGATAGTTGCACTTGATATTTCTAAGGCATTTGACTCTTTTGTCGAAAATGCGTGCATTTGGGATCGACGACTCTCTTCTTCAATGGATTAGAAATTACCTTTCGGAACGTTCAATTCAAGTTGTCTTGGACGGTTTCAAGTCTGATATTCAGAAAATAAATGCTGGTGTGCCCCAGGGCTCTGTTTTGTCACCGACACTCTTTTTAATTTTCATTAACGATCTCTTGTCTGCTACTTCTAATCCAATATATTCCTTTGCTGATGACAGTACTCTCTGCTTTTCATATTCGTTCCTGGACTCACGGCCCTGTTCTTCGGCTGTGGAACGAGAACGGCAGCGTATGCTAAGCTCACTAAATTCCGATATCAACAGCATAACCAATTGGGGAACTATCAACAGAGTGGAATTTAATGCTTCCAAAACACAATGCTGTCTGCTGTCGTTAAAGCGAAATTTAAACACCCAGCCATTATCCATGAATGGCACTTGCATCGTCGAAACCGAAAAATTTTCCATTCTCGGTATGTGTGTCCACGACAACTTACGTTGGAATGACCACATATTTGATGTCGCCAAAAATGCTGCGAAATGTTTAGGTTTCCTCAAGCGATGTAAGAAATATTTTACCCCCTCTGATCTGGCCTCAATATATAAGGCATTCATCCGCCCAAAATTGGAGTACAACTCCCACATCTGGTCAGGTGCTCCTAAAACATCTCTGCACCTGCTAGATAGGATTCAAAACCGTGCGATAAAACATATTGATGATACTAATATCAGTCAATCAATGGACACCCTCGAACACCGACGAAATGTCTCGTGTCTCACTTTGTTTTATCGCTATTTCCACCACCAGTGCTCCACTGAAATCGCCAGTAGCATTCCGCCCATTCAAACTTTCAACCGTAACACCCGTCTCGCTATGAATGCTCATCAGTATACCCTCAAGCCCATTTTCGGACGTACTCTAAAATATAGTGATTCGTTCCTAAGCCGTACAACTCGCTTATGGAATGCCTTGCCGATCTCTGTATTTCCTTTATAACTTGCAAACATTTAAAAACAATGGACTCTTCACTTGAGATGACACTTATTTGATTAAACTTCAGCTTGTGGTGAAACATTTTCATGGAATAAAACTCTTGCATCTATTTTATCATTGCAATTAATAACGACGTGATTGTTTTCCTCACGGGAAAGCCACGAGCTTTTAAAAATTATACCACGTTTTACCTCTACCCTTCTGAACAAGCGTGAACCCATCGGTGCCTAACAACTTCTCTTTAACCTCACAAACTATTGTTTTTCTAGCTTATGTATGAAATAAACAATATTTTTATTTATATGTGTTTCGTTTTTATTGGGAACTGTTACCCTCCTTTTGTTCTTTTATAAATTTTTTTTTTTATTTTTTTTTTTTGTGGTAATATTTTTTCATTTCGTTTTCAAAAGTACCCTGATTATACCTATACTGTGTTAGCCAGTCGGGGCTGGAGTAGTAAAACACGACCTCGTCGTCGTGGGACTTGGAGGAAACGATGAAGGAGCTTCCTCTCTTTTACTAACCCACCAAAATCCATAGCGACCTACTGAATGGTCGCGCTGCCGATTACGATGCCTCTGTCATAGTTGGTCGCCTGTCATCAGCTATTCTAGCGATGTGGAAGATTAGTAGTACCACTAGTCTATCCTGGAACTTTCTTACTTACTTAGGTGGTTGGGTAAACATAGGTTTCAATTAACAAGCCTCTCCAGTTAGCCCGATCCTTATCTAACTCCAAATCGGTTGAGCTCCCCTTCTACTTGTGTGTCTAAGGTGAAGTCTTTCTCTACTGCGTTGTCCCTCCGGGTTAGATTCGAAAACTCTGACTAGATTGATGTCTCTGTACAACTCGTCGTTGTCGTTGAATTTTCTCATCCAAAGCCCGTCAACGCAAACGGGATCGGATATTTTACGAAGAATTTTTGTCTCGAAACGACCCAGGATATTTTCATCCGCTTTTGACAGAGTCCATGCTTCAGTCAATTGCCTTATTAGCCCAAAGAATTGGCAAGAGTAATTCTTGATAGCAGAGCCAAAGTAGACAAAGTCGGAAGTGTTATAAATGCAAAAAATTCCATTCAAAGAGAATCGGAAATATCATGTGCGGGTATTTGCTGCAAAAACTGCGACCTTGGTATGGTATTGGACATGTAGGAACATGGTAATTACCTAAAAAAATAAATTTGACGAGTCACTAAAAAAATGGAATCGAAATAAAAACATTGCTTGAAACAATTGAAGAAATGTGTATAGAGAAGCTATTACAAGTGATGAAAAACCAACAACAGAAACGAAAACAAAATCAGAAATAAGTTATGCAGAACAATTAAAACAATTCTTTTAGCTATGAAGAGTGAAAAAATAAAACCAACAACAAAAACGGAAACAAAATCAAAAATGAGTTATTCAATTAAAAAAAACCATTTATATGAAGCCTAAATCAAAGCAGGAAAACGCAAAAACATCAAAAGAAAAAATTTACCCATCACTGCTCTCTCTCAATATGGATAGAATAAGTAATACTCGTAGAAATGAAGGAGAAATTGTAACTAAATGCTCTGGTGAAGAGTCAGCGCAAAAAGTAGAATGTGATGTGAAACAAAAACAAGTAGAAAAATATGACGTCAAAATATTAGCATAAAACAAACCCAAACTATGACAACGGATATTAGTGAAATGTAGAAAAACGAAAAATTAGAAGAAATCAAGAAACAAACCAACGTAGACGGTATGGTAAAATTCGTAAAATATTTAAAAACAAAAATAGAGATGTGATGGAGACGAGTATTCGAATGCTTCAACTGTAATGGATACCGCCACATACGCCACATACAAAAATTGTCTCCAAATGTGGAGACGGACATGATACTAGAGAATGTTCTGCAACAATTTTGATGTGCGCGAATTGTGTACGCTATAATGAAAATTTATATTTAATTTAGATTTAAATCAGAATAGCAGAGACGCGAAGTGAAAATAGCTTTTCACTTTTGCCAAAGCCTTTCATGAGATGTTTGTTGAGACCAAATATGTCGTCGCCAATAAAAAAGTATGGTGTAATTGTGTATTGGCCCTTCAGGGATTCGGAAGGGGGGATGTTAAGGCGACCTGCATTCAGTTCTATGTACAAACTACTATTTTTAAATACTATTACATCGGATGCTCTTCCAACTCGATGTAGATAAATCTGCTATGTGCGTCAACAACGCCTAGCAGGACAATGCTAAAAAACCTTTATAATTATAAGTATGTGGAAAGTTCCAAAACATATCAACATCCCCAGCTACACTACGCCATTCATTTGTTATTTGAGGAGTCTATCAAATAAAAATAAATAGTTATCGAATCCTCTATAAATGTAGGTTGCGCCTATACTTTCATATATATAACATGTAGTGCATCGTAAATTGAACAAAGAACATCTGGCACAAACTTCTTTATTGCTTTTCTGGATATGCTTGATAAAAACTCCATTGACCTGTAAGAGTCTCCAGTGGCATTCTGTTTTATTGTGGCAGGTTCAATCTGTAAAAAATGAAAACGATACAAGAAGGAAATACAAAAACAAATCTGCTTACCAGTATTAGAACAGCCGTAAATTTGTCGGTTGACATCTTACAACAATTTTCATACTCATTTCTACCATCCCATAATACTCGTACATCGTCAGCAAATGCTGCTTTAGTACGTGAAACTCCCTCAGTTCTAAAAACGACGTTTTCTTCTTCCAAACTGTCATTTCTAATTCTTCTAAAGTTCTTAGTGCAACGTCGTGGGGTACAAGCGTGTCAAGAACTTTCTCTCACCATTCAGTCCTAGTTTTCTTTTAAATAATCGTACTTCGTTTACAACTAAAATGTCGTGTAATACCTGCAGTCTTAAAATAGACAGATCTGATTTGAAAGTGGAGTGCAGTGATTGCGAAAGCTTTTTCATGGAAACTGCTCTAAGTTGAACGCTACTGAAATAGACTTCATGAAAAAGAATAAATCTGCGTGGCGTTGCACAACATGTACGAAGCAACGGCGAAATTCTTTTTGCGACGCCACTGCTGTAATTAATCAACAATCACCCTAGAAATGGTATTCAAAGAAATAGTATCTCTGAAATCTATTCAAAGAAAACAAATCAATGCCCTTACAATAGCAAACAAACAGTATGAGGCAAAAATTCATACATTGGAGCTGAAGGTCAACAACCTGGAACAAAAACTACTTGGCAGCTGCATTGACATCTTCCTATTGTAAAAACCAACACAACACAAACACCGAACTCGCTCTCAAAGTTTTTCGCAACGGGCTAAACGTCGATATCAGTGAAGCCGACATTGATTGCTACTTGAAGAAAATCAAACTTCACTCTTCTCCAGCTGATGATTCTTCGTCTCAATCAGCGGCAGTGGCAGCGGTAAACAAAACAAAAAACGTCTTGTTCGTCAAACCTGTCTTACGCAACATGAAAGAGAAGATAATGAAGGCAAAGAACGTGATGAAAGGAAAATTAAAAATGACTGTTATCAGCAACCAAGTAGCTACAGAGAACATGTACATCAACGAGAGCCTAACATATAATACGCCTCAACTCTGCAATGCAGCAAGAGCAGTGAAAGTATCTAAAAATTTAAAATTTTTGTGGGAAATGAATGGGATCGTTTATATGAAGAAGAAAGAGGGTGATACTTCTATTAGGATCACATGCACTTCTGATTTGAAGAATTTGCAATGAACTCACTTAACTTAAAGGTAAACAATCCCCCTCCTTATACTACTAAAAACATAAACAATGTTAATTGTAGTAATTATACGTTTGTTCCTATTTCTAAAGAATCATTTTGCATTCATCAAAATATTCGTAGCCTGCGTAAGAATTTTGATAATTTTTTGGTCCACATACAGTCTCTCGAGAAGTTGCCTTTATTAATTGTTTTAAGTGAGATTTGGGTATATCAAAGTGAATTTGATTTCTTTAACTTAGATGGCTACATTCCTTTTGGTAACTGCAACGACACTTATTCTGCCGGTGGCATTGCTGTTTACGTAAAAAGTGGTATTGTGCATGAGTGCTTTAAAGTTAAGTTAACTAGTGCTGATATAATAAAAGTGAACTTAACATTTCAAAACAATAACTACACTATAATCTGCATTTATCGTTTGCATAGTTCTAGAAAAGGTTCCTTTATCGAAGAGTTCCACACCGTATTAAATAATATAAAAGCAAAGAATTTAATAGTCCTGTGTGATATAAATATTAACCTGCTTAACGATTCGGATTCGGACTGTGAAAATTATATCCTCCTCATGGTTTCATTTGGTTTAAAATGTATAGTTAATGTTCCTACTCGCATAACAGATTCAACCAATAGCTGCATCGATCACATTTTTCTACGTTTAAACAAAAACAATAATGCTGTTTTCAATAGTGCAGTATACAATTTTAGAATTACTGATCATCACCTGTGTGTCCTCAATATTCTAACAGATTCCTCTCCTGTGGAGATTTGCTATAAGGAAAAATCTCAAGTTGACTATTCTTTTTTACGTGAGAAGCTCAGGTACGAATTCTGGGAACCCGTTTTTTCAGAAAATGATCCTTCATTGGGCTATGATAAATTTATTACAATTTTAACTAAACATGTTAACAATGCAACTTCTGTTCTTAAAATAAGGCAGCGCGATTTGTTTTTTAAAGCCCTGGATGACTTTACGTCTATCAAACCTTATTAAACGTAAAAGAGAGTTCGCAAAAAAGGTAAAAAAAAAACATCCACAAAATACTAATGTAAAAATGCATTACACTAAAATGTGTAAAAAGCATAAAAGTATGGTTGCTCAAGTGCGCGACACCTACTACGCGAATCGCTTAAACCAATTTAGGGGAGACCCTAAGAAAGAATGGGGATTAGTAAACAGTATTCTGGGTAGGAAAAAGAAATCTAATAGTATTCAAAATATAGAAGTCAATTACTTAATCGTATCTGATCCACACTTAATAGCAAATAAATTCAATGAGTATTTCGTCAATATCTCAGAGACTTTAAAACCAACTGAGCCACCTTTCAGTTGCAACTGCAATATTTCATCGCATTTAATTGAAGAAAGAATGCAGAGTAACAGTTTCTGCTTCCTACAGTTTTCTTCGTTTGAAGTTTTTAATTTAATTATGAACCTGGAAAACAAAAGTTCAAGCACCAGTGACGGTATTTCTGCCATTCTACTAAAATCTATTACCTGGGAAATTGTGGATGTCCTGTGTTATGTTTTCAATCTTAGTGTTAACAGTGGTAAGTTTCCCAATTCTTTAAAAAAAGGCAGAAGTTATTCCCCTGTCTAAGAAAGGAAATCACAAAAACATCAGCGACCATAGGCCTTTTTCTCTACTCCCTACGTTCTCAAAAATTTTTAATAAACTAATGAAAACACGGATATTCCAATTCCTAAAACAAAATAATTTTTTTTCACACGACCCATATGGCTTTATTCCAGGCAGATCCACCGAAGATACCATTTTAAAAGTCTGCTGTGATCTGTTTAGTGGCATTAACGAAAATAAGTCAACTATGGCTCTTTTTGTCGATATGACTAAAGCCTTCGACATGGTGGATCTTAAAATATTGTTATCCAAGTTATACAGAGCTGGTTTTAGAGGAATGGTATATGAGTGGTTTAAGTCATATTTGTTGGAAAGAGAACAAAAGGTTCTAGTCAATGGTTTTTATAGCACTTCACTAAAGCTCAAAAATGGTGTCCCACAAGGTTCCGTGCTAGGTCCAATATTGTTTCTCATCTATATTAACTCTCTTTTCAACCAAAATTTGTATGGTAAGCGTAGGGCTTTTGCAGATGTCATCGATCCTTCGTTTCACGAATGTGTTGCGAAAGTCAACCACGACCTCGAACTACTTAGGATCTGGTTTACGGTTCACAAGCTTGTTATCAGCGAAAAAACAAAAACACAATGTGTTTTGGATAAATTTGATTTCTCTTTTCACGCAAGTGCGTGCTAAAAATTTTGTTTACCTCTACATACCTGTGGGAGACTCAATATTGCTCAACTGATTGTTTTAATGTTGAAACAGTAGAATATTTTAAATACCTTGGTGCTTACATTGACAATAAATTAAACTGGAAAGTTCACAGCCAGTACCTAAAGTCGTATATGCTGTTAGTTGCACGTAAAATATTTCTCTTAAAGCCATATTGCTCGCGAAAAGTTCTTTCAATGTTCTACTACGGATTAGTTCACTCAAAACTACAATATGGTATTGTTAGCTGGGGAGGTACCTACATGAATACCTTGAGGTCTCTACTAATTGTTCAAAAGCATATAATCCGAATCATGTGCGGTAAAGTTGGCCCCTTTTCGTCAACCTGCCCATCTTGCCATTCAGGAATATTTACATTTTTAAGGTACTAAAAGAGTTTTATAAGCCAAGCGGCAATTTTTCATCTAGGAATTCTTCAGTTTATAACTTATGGGTGTATAATTTGGCATTAGTTAATATTCCGCGCGTGCACAAAACACATTTTATGAATTTTTATTTAGTTTCCTCTCGTAGAATCTTTAATAAGCTTCCTATATCCGTACGTTTAAATCACAATCTCACCTCATTCTTAAAAGAAGTCAAAGACTGGCTATTTACAGTAGACCCGTGTAACTCGGAGTTAATTTTAAAAGTAACAACTTAAGAATTAAATGCAAAATGATTCTTTCACTTTCTTTTTTTTTTTACCTTTTTATTGCAATTAATCATTTACTACTTCTCAAAAATTATCTATTGTATTCAACTTGTATAAACATTTGCTCTTATTTTTGTATAACAAGTTCAGCTGATGGTACCCCACGTCAGTTATTAATTAAGTATAATTTTTTTATAATTCAACACTAACTTCAAAGTTTCCGAATGATCAATGATTTATTCTACTCACTGTTATACTTTTATAATTTGAATCATTGTTATAACCCTATTTATAAGCGGTACTGAATAAAAAATTAAAATGAATGGAAAAATAAAGTTTCTGAGAGCGATTAACTTCCATATAAGGCATACTTTTTTATTACTTTCTATGCTTTTTTTCTACTATAATGTATGATACGAGTAGTTGATTTGTGCGAACAAAAAAAAACGCATGCAAACAGTTCACACCTACTCAGTCAACTTACACTCACCGAATGAAATGTCATGTAGTAATTTACCCACCTAATTCAAAAGAAAAAATGTCAGGTGAAATGTCTGAAATTTAGTCTGACATATTTGTGTCTCGTGAAGCCGCGGTGTTATTGACAACGGTTCGACAACACTTTCGGCTGTGATACAGTTAGTGACTCGAGACATAGAGGTGGGGTGTGTGTTTGTGTGAAAAATTTCTTTGACGTAAGTGAAAGGCAAAAATGTGTGGAGATAGAATATAGTAGTTACATGGTATTTATAATGCGTACCAATTCAGTTTGCCAACGGTCGATTGCGCAGAGAGAGGATTTAAGAGAACAAAAGTCGTAGGAAAGAGTAAATGTTTTTGCCTGAAGTTTACAATGCCTAACCCAACTTTACATGGCTATGAACTAAAATGCTGTTGCATTACTTAAATATTTTTTTATTATGGGGTCGATAAATTTCAACGCACTTCATATGTAATGCTACCTATTATCTAGGGTGGGATTGGCAAAAAATTCGGGGCATAGGTATATTTGTTGAATTTGTATACACTAGTCCGATCGTAATTGATTAGGTTCTCCACGCCTTTATGTTTTTATTATTTGTGGTTTAGGTACCTGTGTACGTGGCGTGCTTCCATTTATTTTATGGTGTTTGCTTCTACCTGTGGGACTTTAGTTCATAGGGTTTAGGATAGGATTTTAGGTCCTAGAAATAATAGAAATAAAATTCTTTAAGTGTTTTATTTCCTTTTTTGGTAATCACTTAAAAAAATTATTAACACCATACTTTTTATTCAATTACTACAAAAAGTCCATTACTTTTAGTTACATGTACCTAATTAGTAATATTAATTGTTTAATTATTAATTACATGTAGTTGTAATCAAGCTAGACCAAACTCATATAAATGATGGATTTGCTATTTGGAATCCAGTTTTACGAAAACAATAGCATTGCTCGAACAAAAGCTTATACAAGTACAGAAAATTGTCATGGATTCATCGCGAAAAGGAAAACCATTAGGAAGTCAGGCCCGTAAAATCGTTGTTAACATGTATAACAAGAAATTGGAAGAAGCTATGAGTTTATGTTTGGATAATCCCATAACGTACGCAAACTCAGACTGAGGAGTTCACTGGAATTTCGGCCCGATCAATACGAACGATTATCAAGGAATACGAGGAGAAAGGTGTTACTAAATCACCAAATAAAAAAGTACCACACAAAAAATGGAAAACTGCATTAGACGACTTTGACATCACAGTTATTCGGCGAATTATATACAACTTTCACCTTGAGGGCAATATGATGATTACCTTAAAAATGTGAAACAACGGGTCCAGGAAGATTTGGAGCTTAAATTAAGCATTATGTCGCTTACACAGGATTCTAAGAAGAGATGGATTTTCCTATATAAAACCGGAGAACAATCGTAAACTTATGTGCGAAAAAAATTAAGTTATACTTCTACGAGTGAAGTATCTGAGAAAGGTGCGGGAATACAGATCAAGAGGATATGAAATCATTTATTTGAACGAGATCTATATTCACAACTCACACACAAGACCAAGGGCATGGACTGATGGTACCAGACGTATTTCAAAGGGTCAGATGTTAATAATGACGCATGCAGGTGGCGAGAAAGGCTTCGTAAATAATGCCTTGCATTTATTTAAATCTGGAACTAAAACAGGGGATTATCACGATGAGATGAATTTTGAAAATTTCTCCAAATGGATGACAGATCAAGTTTTGAATAATATAGAAAAACCTTCAGTTATTGTAATGGACAACGCATCATATCACAACAAATGGGAAGACAAGTAAATCAGTTCTGGTTCGGGAAAATTTGAGATGTTACAATGGCTTACCACATAGTTCACAGATGCTCAAACTCGAACTTTATGAGCTTATAAAGGAACATCGAAATATACACCATCCAAAGCATAAGATTGACGCTATAATTCACGGCGCTGGACACGAAGTACTACGATTGCCACCTTATCATCCAGATCTCAACACTATTGAAAATATTTGGGCAACTGTCAAGGCAAGAGTGGAAAAATGAAAAACACCATTTAAATTATCTGATGTTCAGAAACTAGCTGAAGAAGAATTTTCAAGGTAGGTAGTGGTAATATTGTGGCCTGTTTCCAAATTCTGTCCCTGCTCGGTGTTTTCCCTTTAAGACTGGATAAGCAACAATTTAATTCAAATTGTGTGATACGTTCTTCATTGAACTTAGCTGAGGCAGAAAGATAGATGAGATCATCCGTGCGAATGACAAGCGAAACATTTTTTTTCTTTATGGAGTTAGGATGGACGTTTTCATCTCTGGATAGAGTTGACCAAGTGTGAGCAAAGTAGTTACCTATCTCACTTGGTGTAGGTAAGTTAATGAATTTAAATGGTGGTTTATCTACTAAATAAATAAAAAAAAAGGAAAGAAAAAAAAATGAAGAAGCAAAAAAAATATATCTTAAAAAACAAAATTTATAATTCATAACTTCGGAAAAACAAAATTACTATTTATTTTGAGTTAAAGAGATTGCTTTTTTGCTTTTTAGAAATTTCAAGGCTACGATGTTCTTTGTGGTAATAACGGTTTATTCTTTCTTTTTCCACTATTGACTTGACTAATGTTTTTCATATATTGATATAGGCTGTGGGCAATATGTACACAAGTCTTATCTTGCTGTATGCATTTATAAAAGAAGGAAGTTGATACATTCCATCCGCTGATCGACGATTTGTGTTCGGAAGTTCGGGTCGTCATAATATACCAGTACCGCCGTCATTTCGAATATCTGCTTCACTTTCAGAGCTCATGCGTTTTTAATTATGATGTCTCTTCTATAATAATTTTATCGCTCTATCTTAGATATGAGCATCCCATAGGAAGTGGCTGTACATAGTCATTCCTAGATATGTTGATATACCCATATGATCAGTATGAAAAGAAGAGGACCAAGTTCTGAACGTAACGTTCTTCCACTCAATTCCTAAGCGCGTATCTTTCAATCTAGATCCTCCTCCCATTCATTTACCAAACCCAACATCTCCTCATTCCACTCATACAAAAACGGCATACCCCAACTTTATTCGCTCCCATACTTTAAATCCCTCCCCATGTTCTAAGCTAGACTCCCACCCTAATACCACACCACCTTCTTTCTTAGACCCCATTCTTCCTCCAAGGGCAAAGTTAACCAAGCACCTTATCGATTCTGGGGAAGATGGCCGATATGTTCTCTCTAGTTTAAGAGACCGCAGATTATATGATAATGTTCGCTTATATCTCGCCTACCTACATGATAAGTCTGACTCTGTCTGTATCGACGGTATAACGAAAACCAATGCAATGGTTTCCATTCTGCAAGAAGGCCTCCCCACTAATCATAATGATCTGCGGCAACTTTTTATACGTGTTCATGAGCAGTTAGATATGACTCCTGATGACGTGGCTAATGATCTCTCTTCTTTTGCGTCTCATGTTAGCTCCAAACGGATACTGCACCTCCAGAGAACACGGTCTAGTTTCAAAAACTACCATCGCTCCTAACCCACCACTCAATTCTTTGCCGAAGCCTCCCAAATATCTGTCCCTGTATTATCAAAACGTAAGAGGATTACGAACTAAGATTTCTGCTATATATCTTAATTCGCAGATTCTGCCCTACGACATCTTTGCCCTCACAGAAACCAATCTCACCCCTGATATTATGAATAATGAATTATTTTCCCAAGACTTCGATTTACACCGTGACGATGGTCTAGATAAAGAGGAGAATT
The DNA here is from genome assembly GCA_949129095.1 of Volucella bombylans. Taxonomy (NCBI): domain Eukaryota; kingdom Metazoa; phylum Arthropoda; class Insecta; order Diptera; family Syrphidae; genus Volucella; species Volucella bombylans. The sequence continues at coordinate 64,756,417 of OX422141.1, forward strand.
TATATGGCCGTGGTGTACTTCTAGCTATACACTCTCGTCTCGAGTCTAGACCCTTTAAAAAATCGTCCACTACATTCTTTGAATTTGTTTGCGCTATAATTCCTATTTGCAAACGCAACCTATATATTTGTTGCTGTTATATTCGCCCCTCTCAACCAATTCAAGGTTACCAGCTAGCTGTTGATGCAATCGACTGCATATTTAATGCTGCTGATCCCAATGATGTTGTTATTTTTTTAGGTGATTTTAATCTACCTAAGCTTCTATGGACTCAGACTAATCAGTCCTACTATACTGCTACAAATTCTACCTCTGGTAAAGAAAATCTTTTCATCGACTGCCTAACTGACTCTGGTCTATATCAATTAAGTGGTGTCACCAATAACATCGGCAGACAACTCGACCTAGTCTTCGCCACTGATACAGATAACTGCGTCGTTTTAGAAAGTAAACATCTGCTTTCTAAGTTGGATAGTTACCACCCTCCCCTTTCTCTTACGCTGACATATGACAATGGTTTTAATCCCGTTTCCTATGAATATTCTTACAGTTTTAATTTTCATAGGGCTAACTACGCCAAACTGAACAACCTCCTCAGTATGGTCAATTTTAACTTTCTCTACGATAACCCTAACCTTACGGTAAATGATGCTCTTTCATCCTTTTATACCGAAATTTTAGAATGTCTCTCCCAGTCTGTGCCTTTTTTACCCAAAAGGAATCCCTCATCGTCACCACACTGGTATAATAAAGAGCTGCGATCTCTTCGTAACAAGAGAAATAAACAACTTTTGAATCGGTGTCTATAACTTTAGAGCAAGTTAGAGATAAAATAATAAAACTCAAAGATGATTATTCTGCTGGCCCTGAGGATCTTCCCCCTATATTTTTAAAGAAATGTCAAATGCATCTAGACCAACCTCTTACAGCTCTCTTTCAGCTTTCTATCACACAGGGATTATTTCTCTCAACCTGGAAAAGATCGTTTATTATTCTCCTACATAAAAAAGGTAGAAAAAACGATATTTCCAACTATCGACCAATTGCTAAGTTGTCCTGCATACCTAAGCTTTTTGAGAGCATTATCTATGACATAATGCTTTTCCATTGTAAATCTATTGTTTCCCTAAACCAGCACGGATTTTTCACAGGCAGATCTACGACCACCAACGTAACGGAATTCGTATTAAGCACTTTATGTGCACTGGAATCTGAAAATGAAGTTGATGTGATTGCCACCGATTTCAGCAAAGTCTTTGATAGAATTTCTCATGATATAATCCTTCTAAAATTAAAGGCTCTTGGTTTCCAGATAAACTTTATAACTTGGGTTCAATCCTATTTAGGTGAACGACTTTACTATGTGGTGGGCATGGGGTGGGCGTGGTGTAGTGGTACTAGCAATCGCTTCTCACTCTGAGGGTCCAAGGTTCGAATCCTGCCCATGGCAAGTCAGTTTTTCATTTGCCTAACGGCAAAATAAATAACGTCTACGTTATATATAATATACTACAGAAGAAGTTTTTCGATATCCTCAACATCGACTGTGACTTTGCAAAAGGTCTACTACTGGTCTTGTCGGGTCTTGCCACGTTTTTTCTTTATCTATTGATAAAACGTCCGTGCGTTGTTGCTAGAGTATAAACTGTCAATATCTTCGATCACGCGCTTTTCGTATTCTTTTTTCTTCTGAAGAAGAAGCCGATGTTCTTCCCGTCTCTTTTGCTCGTAGAGTTCACGGACGGCTCTCGTTGCAGCACCACTTTGTACGCTTTCTGTTTAGTTGCTGGTCGCGTGGAAGCCAGCACATCAGTTGTGGCGTCTCTGGTGGCACGTTTTAAGCGTTGCCACTGGTCTTCAGTACATGTTCCTGGAGGCTTAAGAGTTATTGAGAGAGTATGCGACACGCGTTCTACGGTCTCTTGCGATCGCAGCTTTTAGATGGAGCGTCTCATTTTCCGGAGGCCGTCATATCCCCTTGTATATTTCTATATGTATTGTGAAATGTTTGTGTGGGTACAACTGCAACTGTAGTTCCTTTCAAGTCTGGAGAGTACTTTGCTGTAATATGCGACCACTTTCTCTTGACCATCATGAACTTGGGAGATCACAGCTCCGACCCCAACATTGCTAGCGTCTGCGTACACGATGAATATTTTTTCGGACGTGGGGTAACCCAAGACGGGGGCATTGCACAGCTGTCGCTTCAATTCTTGAAATGCTTTTTCTCACCCTCCAGGCCATCTGAACTGTGGGCCTTTTTCCGTAAGTTGATGCAGGCTCTTTGCAATGCCAGCAAAATCCTTTACGAACCTTCTGTAATACGTGGCGAGTTCCAAGAAGCTTCTCAGTTGGTGTTTATCTTTTGAAGAAGGCCAAATTTTCACGGCTTCGATTTTGTCAAGATCCGTTCTTACTCCTTCCGCTGATATAATGTGACCCAGATATTTTACTTCCGGACGAAACAAGGCGCACTTTTCTGGGTTGAGCTTTAAATGAGCACTTCGCAGCCTCTCAAATACTTCTTTTAGATTTTCACGGTGCTCCTCGAACGTCTTACCTATGACGATAACGTCGTCCAAAAATACTAGGCAGGTTTTCCAGGTGAGTCCTTGCAATGTTCGTTCCATTAGTCGCTCGAAGGTGGCCGGAGCGTTGCACAGTCCAAACGGCATCACTGCAAACTGACAAAGACCGCTTCCTGTAGATTTATCTCTACCTGCCAGTAACCGCTCTTCAAGTCAAGTGTTGAAAACCATTTCGCTCCAGAAAGCATATCCAAAGTGTCATCGATTCTCGGAAGTGGGTAGCTGTCCTTTTTAGTGACATCATTGGGTAGTCTACACAAAATCTCGTGCTGCCATCTTTCTTCTTCACGAGAACCACTGGAGATGCCCACGGACTTTGCGATTCTTCAATCACTCCATGTTATCTCCATGTTTCCGTATATCATTGGTATCTCCATGTTTCCGTATTTCAGGGTTTGTGCCCCCAAGTCGACTACAAGTCCATGTTCTGTAATGATGTCTGTACAAATGATGCACTCGTCACATATGTCAGCTACCAGAAACGCGTGAGTGAATGTTATTCCGGCCGGTTGGATTTTTATGTGGACTTCACCATATACCTTAATCGTTGCTTCTGTAGCTGTTCGCAAGCTGCAACTGCTAGTGTTATGCAGCCAAGACTTCTGCACAAGATTCCTTCTGATGATTGAGACTTGGATGATGGTTCTGGGGCCGTCGACTCCTGCTACCAACTTCTGCCTCGCGAAGCTGGTGCTTAAGCATTTCCCGACTGATGGCTTCGGGAAGGTTGACCGGCTTCTTGATAGCTGTTTCTGCGGGTTTCTTCCTCTATTTGCTTGTCACCACAGTGAGGGCAGTCTTTTCGTCGCACCGGTTCTTTACACTGCCTTTGAAGGTGTCCTATTTTATTGCAATTCCAGCAGCTCATTATTCGTCTATTCCGTCGAGTATCTCGTTCCTCGGCACTAATTATTGTGCAGGAGCATTCGACAGATGCTACTTCCCTGACGAAATGTGTTCCCCTGGAAGCCTGCTTGGCTGCTTCCATCGCCAGAGCGAAGGCAACTGCTTCAGCAAGGGTTCTTTTCCCGGCCATCCTTACTGCTGACTGTAGCTTCGAATCTGCAATTCCCCTAATAAATGCATCTTTTGCCATTTCGTCTATAATTTCCTGGCCTGCGGTGGGGTATGACAGATGTGCCAGTCTACTCACGTCTGCTTAGAGCTGCTGCAGTGTTTCTCCTCGTTGCTGCGTTCGGCTTTGCAATTGGACCTTGTAGACCTCCTGCATGCGGCTATCCCCAAACCGTTTCTCGATAGCCTGTACTAAAGTCACATACTCTTTATGCTTTTCGATGTCTACTGTTTGCAACAATTCTGCTGCAGGACCGTGCAATGCCATTGTAAGGGCAAAGCACCCATTGTCCCAGTCCTTTGCACAGGCAGCCATTTCAAACTGCTTCTTATAAGTAGACCATGACGTCTGGCCATTGAATCAGGGAGGCTTCAACTCTTTTCTCCTTGGACCGCTTAAAGAACATTCTCGCAGTTTCTGTTTTCGCATTGTGTCCAACTATTTTGCTAGTTGCTCAACTTTGCTGCCCATTTGTTCGAATTTTTCGCCAACATTCTTCTTCATTCTATCAAATTTGTCATCAACATTCTTCCCTATTCTTTCAAATTTGTTATCGATTTCTTCGAACTTTTGGTGTAGAACGTTATTTTGTTCTTCCACTTTTTGTTGTAGACTATTCTTTTGTTCGTCGAATTTTTGTTCAATGCTGTTCTTCTGCTCGTCTAGGTTTTTCTTTTGTTCACCCAGCTTTTGTTCCAGGCTGTTCTTCTGTTCTTCCAGATTTTTTTTCTGTTCGTCCATTTATAACAAGAGAAGTTGCATCATCGCAGCCATGTTACTGCTGGTACTTATCTGTTCATCCTCGTCAACGTTAAAGGAGTATGTATCAGGATCATGTGCCTGATCCACTGTCCCTGTCCACTGGCGCTGAGGCTTCTCTTGTTCAACTTGGATTTGAGTTGGACGAGGGTCAACTGCAATAGCTTTCGACCCATTCTAGCTTTTTCAAAGAGTCACCATTTTCTTTTTACGCACACAATAAATCCTATCCCACTTCTGACACCAATGTAAATGATAGAACTTATTCTTTTCAATAGAAATCGCTTTATTCAGTACAGTTACAATTCACTATTTAATTGTTTCTTTCAATACAATCCAATTTCTCAACCACTTATAGTTTTCTTATCTTTTACTTAAACCACTTAATCACTTCTCCTAATTAACACTTCAAATTCAACTGATGAACTGACTTGCATACCTTGGGGATGCTGGTATTTATACTCGAATGACATACTTCGAGAACAATCCTCGCCATCCAGCGTTCCATACATTTTCCAATTTGCTAGAAAATTCGATTCCACTCTCCAGTCATCAATGGTCGAGACTTTGTTATTCAAGTATCGAAATCTTCTGCTCTGTAAATCTAGATGTCGCTGCTCACATTTAAGTGGTTATCACAGTATATATAGTGATACTTCGTCCCGCCGCAAAGTCTATAAGACTAAGACATTTTTTATTTCATTTCATTTATTTATTTGTTTACAGAATCTTTTACATTGGACTTAATTAAAGTCTATAAAGGTAAAAGTTAATTTTAAGTTTTAACAATTCATAAATTGGCTTTGCTTATTTTAATTAAAATAAACTATGGAGAAGTTGGTATTCGAGAAAAAAAAATATATATATATGTATATGTGAAAAGGAGTGTAAGAAAAAAGAGAAATAAGATAATAGAAAAGGAAAAGATAAACATAAACTTTCTTATTACAATAGTACATTTACGAGTAAGTGCCCTTGGTCAAATATTTAAGTAGGACTTTATCAAATGCGTTGGTTCCGCGAAGATTTCTAATGTCCAAAGGCAGAGCGTTCCATTCTCTAACAACATAAACAAAATATTGGTTCTCGAGTTTCTGCATGTAAACCTTGGTTGAATAAAAACAAAAGAACGAGATGAAGTTGAAAACTGAAACTTTTCGTACAGATACTGAGGCTCTTGGCAAATCAAGATGTTATTTAAGGTTTTTAGGGTGAAAAATTTGAAATAGGTGTGCAGACTACAACCCAGACTGTAAGTGTACCCAGATACATGATCAAATCGATTAAGATTATAAACATAACGCGTAGTGTTGCTAAAGGCCACTGTAAGATTCCTTAACGCGTAGTGTTGCTAAAGGCCACTGTAAGATTCCTTCGGGTTTCTGAGTTGTGACAATAAAAACTTGGACATCCATAAGTGGCGATTGGTAAAATTAAACGCTTTGTCAAGGAAAGAGTATGTAAACATCCGTATATTTTACCAATGATTATTTGAAAATGTCGGTCCCATGTAAGTGTCGAATTTAGCCAAATACCTATATTTTTCACTTTATCGACATATTCCAAAGCAGAGTTACCTAAATATAGAGCTGGAAGACAGCTACTTTCAAGCTTGTTTTTGTAGATTACCAAACACTTTGACTTTTTTGGATTTAGTTGTAGGTGATTTCATGCCGACCAGTGAGAGATTTCTTTAAGATCGCTGTTAAGTTTGTTTACTCCATCTTCTAAAATTCCCAGCTTGCAGCTCAAGTAGATCTGCACATCATCAGCATATAAATGTATTGATAAGTGTATTGGTCATTAATAAACATAGCGAACAGCAATATCCCAAGAATTGATCCTTGTGGTACTCCAGACTTAATTCTAACCGATACGACTTGATTCCTTTCACTTAGGTATGAAAGAATCAAACTAGCTGCAGTTACTGAAATTGAAATTAGTTTTCAATTTTGAAAAAAGTATTCCATGGTTGACAGTGTCAAATGCTTTTGAGGCCAAGAAAGGACATCAGGTCATGATCCATTGCAATTTTCAGATCATCTCTTATTTTCAAAATAGCAGAGACACAACTATAATTTTACTTGAAACCAGACTGTTGACCATTCACAAGCTTATTATGTTTGACAAAAAAAGGCATTTGTTAGTAAAGAAGTTTCTCAAATACTTTGGATAAAGGAAGAATAGAAATAGGTCTAAACTCAGATGGTGACGAGCGAGTGGCAGGCTTTTTTATTATCGGTATAACTTTAGCAACCTTCCAGGAAGGAAGAAAAGAGGATGTCATGAGAATTGTGTTAAAAATGTGTGTGAGGGTAGGAAGAATGTGGGCCAAAATTATTTTTATAAAATGTGGATGTATTTCATCAAGGCTTGTAGCTTTAGACTTTATTTGAAGAATGGCGCACAGGACGTCGTTTTCATCTACACTAGTAAACTGAAAGCAATCAACACTTTCAAGATTAGGAAGAGAATGAGCCGTACTCGGTTCGGCCATGTCAGGCAATGTACTTTGAACTTTAGCGAATTCTTTATTTAAGAAGTCGCGACTTATATTTTCAGGGATTATCACCTTTTGACGACCCACACCAAGCTCTCGGACATTTTTCCACAAGGTATTCGCTGGCAAGATTTCATTAAATCGCTTTGAATATACTCTCTTCTTAGCTTCCCTTATTTTCATAGAAACTCTGTTTCTTAATGCCCGGAATACTGCATGAAACTCAGGTACTCGGAATCTTTTCCATCGTTTGTAGGCCAGGTTGCGTTGTTTTATAGCTTCTTTTATTTCAGATGTAAACCAAGTGATAGTGTTTTTTTGGCATGTGTTTTGTTTTTATTGCAACATATGAGTTATAGAGACTACGTATGGTATTTTGTAAGAAATTTATTTGGTTATCAGCAGAAGTTATAAAATAAACATCTTGCCAATTAACCTGCAGAACGTTCTCTTCCAACGGAATTAAGTTTATTGAAAAAGGCGTGGTGTTGTATAGCCTAGCTTACCATTTGTTTCTATCCCATCGTTAAAATTTCCTAGCACGATTTTAACGTCATTCTTAGAACATTGCTCATATGTCGTGTCGAGGAGAAAATTTTTTTGTGGCGTCGTTCTTATCTTCTGGAGAGGCATGAGCTCATATTAGGGTTGTGACCTACATTGCTATAGCAATATGTCTTCGAGTCAGATACATGACTGAATTTTCCAGTCTTACTAGGTTCGCCTTGTTGTACAAATAATTTTATGTAATTTTTTCCATTAAACTTGGTCTCACGTTGAACCACACGGAACATAAAAATACAAGCAGATACCAAATTAGGGACATGTACTCGTATCAGATTACCGTAACTCTCACATGAAGTTGGCTGCTATAAAATAGTGTCTTTGTAAGAACATAAACACCTTTAGATTTTGTTATAATACAGACATTGATCAACACAGGACCCAGTATATCTGATTACAATTTGACAAGAAAGTGTTTGTTGTCTCGTGACGAAAAACTTTCGCCAATTTTTTCTGGAGGTTGTTTGAATGGTGTTAAATGGTTTCATTATATCAGCATTGTATGTTACGAGGGGCGTTTAATATATTCTCGGTATCGATATGAAGGAAAATGCGAATTCAATTTAAATTGTTTTTATTTTTCAATATAATCTCCCCTAATATCAATGCATTTGTTACATCTTGAGATAAGCTTTTTTAAACCCTCAAAAAAATAAATTTACTCTTTCTCTGCAAAATACCCATTTATTGCCGACATGAGTTCTTCATCATCCGAAAATCTTTTTCCACGAAGACATTTTTTCAAATCCGGGGAATTACTTAAATTTATTTATTTATTATTAATTTATATTAAAATATAATTTTAATTTATTTTATTTATTTATATAATATTAATTTATTAAATTTATATAATTTTTATAATATTATATATAATAATCACTAGGGGCAAGGTCTGGACTATAGGGTGGGTGTTGGATTTCTTCGAAACCACAATCTCGCACAGCAGCCTTGGAAACTCGCGCCGTGTGAACAGGAGCGTTGTCATGAAGAAGCAACACACCCGCTGAAAGTTTACCCCGTCTTTTCTTTTTAATTTCCTCCCGCAAATTATGCAAAGTGGAAGCGTAGGATGTGGCGTTGATGGTTTCACCTTTTTTTTTGTACTCAATGAGCAAGATTCCCTTTGAGTCCCAGAAAACTGTGGCCATGAGCTTCCCGGCAGACGGAGTGACTTTGAACTTCTTCGGGGGGTCTGTTCCTTTTTTATGCCACTGCATGGACTCTTGTTTGCTTTCAGGGTCATAGTGGTGGACCCATGTTTCGTCCCCAGTAACAATTCGATCCATAACACCGTCCGCGTTCTCACTACACATCTCCAAAAGCTCTCTACATCATGCGATTCTCACTTTTTTCTGAGGCGCTGTGAGCATTCGTGGCACCCACCTTGCACTGACCTTTGAAAGGTTAAGATGGTCATGAAGAATGGTGTGAATGGTACCAATTGAAAGCTTGGTGATCTCTGCCATCATTTTCACCTTTATTCGGGCATCCTCAAGAACAAGTTTTTCGACTTCTTTGATGCTTTCTGCCGTACAAGCAGTAGCCGGGGCGCCGGAGCGGGGGTCGTCTTCAATGCTCTCTCTGCCTCTCTTGAACTTGACCACTTTTGCACAGTTGATAATGAAGGTGCGGAACCCTGGTAAACAGCCACCATCTCTTCATGAATAGTTTTTTGACTTTTTCCTTGCTTAGTAAGAAATTTAATTACAGCGCGATGCTCAATTTTCACCATCATCGTCTCAGTTGCCATTATGATTCTGTTTAACTAGAGATAAAACGCGAATTAATAATCACATTTATATGAAATTTTACATGAATGCACTAAAATAATAGTATTGCTTGAAAGTCAATTTATATATACAACCACAGCTTCACCCTGATACCGAGAATATATTGAACGCCCTCGTAAATACATAGTTCTAATTTTGTTCAGCTGGGATTTGTCACATGAAATGAAGGACCATATTCTATCTTTTCAAGGTTAAATGGATGTGTTCAATGTGCGCAATCTATTTGTAATTATTTTGAGACAACGCCTAGATTTTAAGCCTTACAACTTTTCCTATTGTGAAATTGCCGTACAGCATATGTAATAAGCCAAGGGAGTTATCGAACTTTGGCTGATTGCAAACAATTTATCGATATGACACTAAGCCAAAAATAGAACTCGGTAAAACACTTTAATGTATGTCGCACACGTTTGCGTCTACATAAAAGATGTCATATAGAAAAAAGATGCGGTGAAGATGGCTGTTCATATTGTAAAAACACCATCGCCTACTTCACAAGTATAACATTCAAAATCCAAATCCTCTGCCCCAGAATAATAGCTCATTTAATTGTAATTTACATAGTTTCAAAAATGTTTCGACACCTTTCAGAGTGGTTTCGATTAAAATACAGGGAAACAATCTATGCACTTTTAGATGACGGGATGCTTTGTTGGATGCTGATTTAGCGAATTATCTTCAACTAAAAGGCAACTTAGATCCACTGTGCTTGAAAATGGTACGACGTTTGCAATATTCGCACAGTAAAGTCTTTGAATCTAAACACTCAAACCCTGGACGTTGAACAAATGCGTCGAAGCTATCCCCATCTAAAATGAATACTATGAAAGTCGTTTAAAATATGCAAAACCAAAGATACTTATCGGATTAGAACAATGGAATTTGGCCATCCTGCGACGTATAAGGCTTGCAACTAAAACACTTTTGGGTTGGTCGCTATGTGGACAATATTCCGCTTCAAATAATTCGAATATATCAAACAATTTTCACTTTTGTGAGTGTCAGAAGGATATTGAAAGTAAATTGCAAGAATTAGTAGAGGAATATATGTAGTTTTATCCTGGCGGTAAATATCAAACCCAAAAAAGCACTTCTACCTAGCGAAGACGAATATTCAATAAAAATGCTAGAGAGCTGTACAGTTTACGAAAAGAACAGATACACAATACCGTTGCTATGGAATTATAAACAAGTATCTATGCAGAGTAATCTATCAACAGCTAAACGAGTACAAGGAACCTTTTTGCGAGAAAATTTAAATCAACAAATAAGAGAGTACGTGGAGAAAGGCTACGTTCGTAAATTATCCGCAGCGGAGGCACTGGAATCAAACGAGCGTACCTGATACTTACCGATTTTTCCAGTTTTTAACCCTAAAAAACCACACAAAGTGCGTTTGGTATGGGACACAGCAGCAAAAACGAATGGCGTTTCCTTAAATACAATATTACTGCGTGGACCTGATACTCTCCCTTCATTGATTTCAGTTTAGTATATTTCCAGAAAAAGAAAAGTTGCTTTATGTGGAGACATTAAAGAGATGTTCCACCAAGTGCGAATCAACATACATATGTGATCAATATGTGATCAAGTGTTTGCCATGCAAGTTATAATTATAGAAAATATAAGCAATTTGTGGTGGAAAGAGTATGTGAAATACTGGATGAAACAAATAAAAAGGAATGGAGATGAATTTCCAGCTAAGAAAACGTAGCAGACGATATCACAAAGTGGAAGGTGAGTGCTAGCTTTAAATCTCGCTCACGCTGTTTTTGTGGCCCAAACTTCTTATCTCGGCCACGGCGCAATTGGCTGTTATTGAATGAACCTGTTATTTCCACAAAAGAAGAATCTGAATTCAATTTAATTCATAATGCCGAAATCAGAGAGGTTTAATAGAATTTGATTGATTCTCAAGATGGAATAAGTTAGTTTGAGTGGTAGCCTACGCCTTACGGTTTATTAAAAGATCACGAAAACAACCACAAGAGAACTTAACTTTAATTTTGGACAATCTTGAGTTATCTAAGGCAGAACAATATCTATACGAGGTTTGTTCAAAAAGTAAGGTGACTTTATATTTTTATAAAATAATATTTATTTATTCATCAATATTAATGCTGTCCCCTTCAAAGTAATCCCATTCAAATGTAATACACTTGTGCCAAAACGCTTTTTCCAATTCTCGAAGCACCGTTTTTATTTCCTTAATCGTTGTAAATCTCTGTCCTTTCATAGGTAACTTCAGTTTTAGCAACAGGAAAATGTAGCACGGGGCCAAATCTGGTGGATATGGTGGCTGAGACATGTTGTCGTATTGTTTTTGGTCAAAAATTCTCTCACAAGCAACGATGAATACGCGATGCTCATGCGACAGTACTTCTGATCAAAATTATGAATTTTCGGAACAAATTTCGCTGACAAACGTCTCATGCCCAATTGCAAAAAATTGCATGACACAAGTCGACCGATATGTCTACATCCTCAGCAACTTCTCTTATGATAATTCGACGATTTTCGAAAACAATTTTCTTCACTGCTTCGAATGGTACGCTCTGTTAAGCAAATGCTGGCTGCGATCAAGGTGACAAAAACTCCATCGTATGACCTGCTTTTAACAATGTTGGCGGAATATGTGGAATATGTGATAAATTCGAGGACTCTATTTGTAAAGTTGAATTGCTTAAAATAAATATTTGTAAAGTTGAATTGCTTAAAAATTAAAGTTTTTTTTTGCGTCGTCAAACTCATGATAGTTCATGTCTTATGTAAACCCAGAGACAGTGTAAAGTTAAAAGACTTAAGCCATGGACGTCTAGGACTTTTTTAAAAAAGATTAAAGGGAAGTATAAATTATGTAATAAATGTAAAAAGAAAAAATAAATAAAAATAATTACAGTCTTCGACATCTCTATAATAGAGTGTGCAAGGGTGTTGCCACGTTGTTGTAACTATTTACAAAGACAATTATTACACCCGCAAACAACAAGTAGCTAGAAACAATTTAAGAAAAGAATGAACAATTGTTAATGAGCTTGTAAACAAAAAACTGCCCCTCAAATAAACCTAACTGTCTATCTTTTCAGGGAAATAATATAGTTAATCCCAATGAAATTGTTAATGTTTTTAACCAATATTTTACAAGTGTTGCTTCCACTATTCTCTCTAGTGCAGGTTTCTCTGAAACTTCTAATTACTATGTGGAAGATTGTTTTAGCAATGAATGGAGTCAAACCAATAGCTTTTTTTATAACCCGATTTCATCTTTGGAATTATTTCGAATCATAAACTCTCTAAAAAATTCTAACTTGTCAACGAGGGATGGATGATCTAATAAGTACATTAAGAAAATCGCATTAAATATTGTAGATGTCTCAACGCAGATTTTTAATAAAAGTATTAGTAGTGGTATACAATATACTAAAGAAAAAATACAACAGGCCAGTAATAAGTAGTGATGAAATTCTCTCAAAAGTTATTGAAAACACTGGTAGAAGAGAAATTATGAGCAGTGAAAAATAGAATAATGGTCATTCAATTGTTATTAAAAAAAAAATTAGGAAAAGCGAGGATTAAAGGCTTTATGTTAAGATGGTTTTTTTCCCACATTAATAACCGTAAAGAAGTTGTAAAGATACTCCAGAATGTATCTTATATTTTTCAGTCTAATGAATCACTTCTTAATCTCTCTTTGTCTTTATGTAACTGTTTTTTTTTCCAGAATTTGTTTTCATCATAATTTGGAATTCAATAATTGTTTAATTGTATCTATATGTAAAAATTCTTTTTTTTTAATTGAAAAATAAGTTGAAAATAAAAACTGAAAAGTTCGAATACTGCCTTTGACCGTGGCGTAGTATCGACACATAGAAGAACTAACCTGATGAATTTTTACAATTGCAATTTTCCATTCGCTTTGTAGCTTATGAATGCAGCAGCTAAGTCAAAGTGGCAGTATTGCCTATGCTTAGGAACTGAGACTGTATTTGGTACAATAAAACAAGCTCTCGGTATTTTGAATCGCTCATCATATATGTAAAATTATTGTGTACCTGCGGTGCGAAGGCGCAAAATATATTTATGGCCATTACCGATCACTTATTTGCCCTACACTTACAATTCTATCTAGAAGTTTAACAGTCAATATAATGGCAACCATATTATAATGTTTCGGTTTGCAGTTCATAATCTATTTCTTGAAATTATCATATTGCTCAAGCCCAGGATTACTCATATGAAAAAGAAGTGCCCGATGAGGTAATGGAAATATTAATATTCATGATTTACTTCCATGGTGCCGTATTTGCGCACTAGTTTCACCTGCCGCTGGTATGCCTAAAGATTAGGTCCAAAGGGGGCGACATATGGTTAAAGTTGACGATAAACCTTGCAGCAGGAACAGCCGTAACTGGATTCTCAACAGCAGTTGCCACAAGTTATTCATAATCAAAAACCTCTGATCGCTTATTTTTGTGCGAAAAATCTTCGTCGCTGAACATCCTCAACCAGATTCGAATTGTTCATTAGATACATGTACCTGAACCAAAAGCACAGCTTATTTTTAAAGCTGAGTTAATTCTGTTTTTTGTTTTTAAAAAAGGGTAAACAATTGCATTCAGTTAACTTATGAAATAAAAGCATGCTTTTATTTTTTCTATTAAAAAGGTTAATCTCCGCCTTTACTTTATTTTCAATAACTTCGACTAGTTCCATTAGATGATAATGTACCTCGGTGCTTGAATATAATTTTTCACTATTTAGTTATTTTTACAAAGAGGTAGGAGACGAACTGCGCTAGTATTCCATATGTCGTACGGCTACGTCCAAGCAGCTTCTCTCGATCGTAACAAAGTTTTCTTGCCATAAAATGGCAGTTTGTAGCTGAGAGCTACAGGAAGGAATTACAAAGTAGTGAAACAAATCTAATCGCTGACAGACATTGAATTGAATGAACATATTGAAAAAACCCGAAAGAGGAACACTGTACTGAAATCAATAGCCGATAATCGAAAATCAAAAACATTTTAATGACGAAATGTGGTGCTGTCATCGTAAGAGAATATACATATTATATAAATGAGATGGTAATAAAAATGTAATATCAAAGAAGCTGAATGTTATTGAATATGTAAATGTTATTTTCTTTATTCTATCTCTTATTATTTTTTCAAATGGCTTTTCAGAACCCGTGTTTATTTTATTTATTATTATTAAATGAGTGTTAACTTACAAATACTGGTTGATACCGTTAGCGAAGTAATAATTTTAATTTAATTTAATATTCTTTGGAAGCAAACAAAGGGTTTCATTTGCTAAAGTCCGCGAAAGTACTTTCGAGAAAAACGCGTTTGAAGATTTAGGGCATAGTTTCAAGCAGATTAAGTCATATAATGTTGCGTTATACTTACATTTCATTAATCGGCAACTCCTGTTTTTTTCAACAAAATACGTTACAATAACCTTCGGTTAATAGGTTTCTAAGTCAATACGGAGTAGAAAGGGTTTTCATGTTTCATGGGAGAAATTCCCACCCGCAGGTAGTTGCCGCGTCACTAAGGCTGCTATAACTCATAAATAATTGGAATCTGAAAATTTCTTTTAGAGGAGGGTATATTCTTGCTTTTAAAATATGCAAATAAAATCGACTTTTCAAAGTCGCTTAAGAGGTAATAGTAATGTTTTTTACTCTTTTTTATTGGCTTAAATACTTTCTTAACTATTCAAAAATGATACGCAAAAGTCTTTATGGGAAGGAAATATTTTTCGAATGAAGTCATTGTCGATTTGCAGGTAATTAAATGCGTTTTTATCAGTTTTCAACCGATCAACTCTAACCCTAGTTTCATAATGGCATGTCACATGGCAATAGGGTCCGCCATCTAACGTTTTTTTTTAACTAGTGCTTATTTCGTGAATGGTAACACTTAGCTCATGTCTGATTTGACAGATAATTAGTTTTATCCTTCCGTTGAACGAATATGGTTGTGTATACGCTTGCACAATGCTGGGAACGTGGGCCTGCGATCGACTTAGAGAAGATGCCGATTTTGCCAAAAAAAATCATCTTTTCAGATGAAGCTCATTTTGATCTTGGCGGGTATGTAAACAAGCAAAATTGTCGCATTTGGGGCACAGAAAACCCGTACGCATACATTGAAAAGCCGATACACCCAAAACGAGTCACTGTTTGGTGCGGATTTTGGTCCAGAGGCATAATTGGGCCATTTTTCTTCGAAAATGAGCAAGGAGTGGCCGTTACAGTCAATGGCGATCATTATTGGGCCATGTTGAACGAATTTTTGTTCACAAAAATTGAAGAGGAGGATATTGGCAACATTTGGTTTCAACAGGACGGCGCTACGTGCCACACAGCCGAAGCAACACTCGATGTTTTGCGCCCTGTTTTTGAAAATCGCATTATCAGCCGCAGAGCTGATGTCGTTTGGCCACCTCGGAGCTGCGATTTGACAGCGTTGGACTATTATTTGTTGGGTGCCGTAAAAGATAAGTGTTACGCCGACAAGACAGAGACAATTGACGCTTTAAAGGACAATAATGTGAGGAGATAATGTGCTTAAAAATTGGACCGATCGTGTAGGCTACTGCATGGCCAGGATTGTACTTTCAAATAAAAAAAGAAATTTGAGAAAATATTCAGTAGTTTTTTTTATAGCATTTTCAAAAAAAAAATTTTTGGCGTACCCTATATAATGAAATACGTAGGAGTTTTTTGATTGATTAAAATGAAACGATTTTATGACCGATTTATTATTTTTTTTAATTAAATCTTTACAATATAAATTTATTTATCATCAATTAAATTAGTGCGTGATTTTAAATACAAAATAAATAAATTATCTTTCTTTTTGACAAAAATGTTCATGTGCATATTAGGGTGGTCCTTATTTTTAAAAGTGTGCGTTTTTTTTCGAGCACCCTGTCTCATTGTCTCTTGTACATTTTTTTCAGGTCTCTCTTGTATACAAACATACAAACATTGCTTTTGTTTTTTCCACACAAGCGTAAATGACGTTTTTAAATAAATAAACTTCTGTTAATGCGTCAATCGTCAATAAATAGTTTTTGGTTACTTGAATTACTAAGAATTAAACAAAAAAAATTAAATGCCGTGAAAATTGTTTTCGAATCAAATTCTCGGCTCTAAATTACCATAGTGTTTTGTTTTATATTGTAGTATGCGAAAAGTGAATTTAAGTTTGGCAAATGGTGTTAGTTTAGTCATCGATGAGTGTTTAATTTTCTAGAAAAAAGCAAGAATTCCTACTCGTGATCAATGTCATTGCTTAAAACAATTAAGAAAACTCTATGAAGAGCTGCGAAACGTTGAAAAAAGTAAAAATTAAAATACCGAGCATCACAAAAAAAGAAACAGTTTTTTTCGGAACTAAGCTCCTTCTCGATATAACTAGTCAAGCTAAAGTTGACAGACTTCCAATAATTGAAACTGCTCCGAAAATTTAACAATTCCTTGGAGTACCGGAACTGTCAGCTGGAACTGAGATTGAAGTATCGTCTGCAGTGTACGATGTTTTGGAAGACTGGTCATTAGTCGATAAAGTGTAAGCTTTTGTATTTGACGCAACTGCTTCTGACAGCGGACGTTTAAACAGACCGTGTGTTAGAAAATAATATTGGTGGGGACATACTTTGGGGCGGGTTTCCATTGTACGCACTAAGCAAATTTATTTTTTCCGGGTTAAAATGGCGTAAAAAACATAAATATAATATTTTTTTTCTTGAGGAAATGAAATTTTTTTTTTATTATTAAATTTTAATTTTTTTTTAATAAAATGTTCATGTTTTTTTTTTAAATCCACCCATGTTTATGTGACTCCCGGGTTTTAAACCTGTTTTCTGAAATCTCCATAAACATGCACCACTGCTTGAAGTAACTTTTTTTCGCAATTTCTCTCTCACTGGTATTCAACTATCCAATCAGCGAAATTATTATTTTCATAGTTGAATAAGTGAATACCAAAAATTGTCAGACAGGTGCTTGTAAGAAAGTCTGGTGTATTTAAAGTATGGGATGGTTGGTTCGCTTCACTCGCTAAAGGGATTTTAAACTTTTTTCCGCAGGGTTTAGTCACTCCGCTAAGGGTATGTCAACAACTGTCAGGCAGGCGGCTGGAGCTAAAGTTGAATTATATTTACTCGGGGGTATTTAGCAGTATACTCGTAATATTTTCAGTCAATAAAGAAAAAGAAAATATCAGAAAAGACAAAATTAACTTCAAATTATTTTAACTTTGGGCCATATGGCAATACTCATAATATTTTTCAACACTCAATGCACCCACCACTCCACCTATCCCCCTCTTCAGCGACAGAAATCGCTTAGCACAAGTGTCTATGTGTGCAGTGTACAGTACAGTACAGCGAGTGCTTAGAAATTTTGGACTTTTCTAGTGAAAATTTAAACTAAAAAAAAACCTCACCATAATTCTTTTACAGAATATCTTAGAATAATCCATATTAAATAAAAAAATAAACATTGCTTAGTGCGCATAATGTAAACCTGAGCCTTTACTTAGCTTGTCGGCACCAAGTTTTTAAAATTATTCTTCAAGGAGTTTTTATAGTATCTAAGTTTGAGCCATCTTCCCGATATCCCTTTGTTTAAAAGATTTAAAACACAATGGAAAACAATTCTAAAGCGAACATTTTGTGTGTGATCAATGAACGCAAAAGTTGTCAGTGTGCTTAAAAATGTATGGCAAGAGATCCTATTATTTGCAATATCAAAGCTGGAATATGATTTTCTTTTAGATGACTACAAAGAGTTCTTAGAGTATATTGTTATTTATTTTGGGGGGACTCCTCCAGGTAGCATTCAATTTAGGGCACCAGAAGCCTAACATCTGGCTCGATGGATGGCAAAAGGAATTTATTGCTTTAAAATACTATTATTTCAGCAGCAAGTTAAGCTAACAACCAAAGACAATTTGCTGTTTTATTGTCAAATGCTACGCCCAATCTTGGTTTTCTGCCGCAAACGTTTTGCCAGCACCTTTAAATGATATTTATTTTCAAAAAAGACTTAACTCGTATAAAGAAGATGCCAAAATTATAGCAGATATTGCAATAAAGAAGTTCGTAAATCACATATGGTACCTGAATGAGGAATGTGCCTCCTTTTCTGTTTTTGATGACAGAACAAGTTCTGAAGAAAAACGAAAAAGTTTTGGTGTAAAAGTTTTGGATGATGATGAACAACAGGAAGAAGTAAAGAAGAATTTATGTTTGAAGCCAGTTGATGTTTTGTATTTTAAACTAAGAATCTTCCATCTGAACTATTGTCAGCTAAATCGATGAAAATATTTAAAAGGTACAAACTTTTACACATTAATCCAATATTTTGGAATGACCAACCAGATTACGTACTAGGAAAGGAAATAATTGAATCATTAAAAGTAGTCAATGATACAGCTGAACGTGGCGTTAAACTCATGGAGGAGTTATATATAAAACTCACTAAAAACGAGGATCAGAAGTAATTTCTTCTTAAAGTTAGTATTCTTTTCTTTTGTTTAAAAAAATTTGTATCTTGTCTTAACAGTTTTAGATTCTAAATTTCCATGATATTTTAATCAAATTAAAATTTTTCAGGCTGTAAAATTATCCCAAGAAATACCCAGGCTGCAGCCGAAGAACTCTCAAAACTCGTTATGATAACTAGATTTATAATACTTATTTATTTATATCCTTTATTTGTAAAAATATTTTGTTAAAATCACATAATTATTAATTTATTATATTTTTCTATTATTTTTCATTAAAATGTCGCTTTAAAATAAATTTAAAAGATTGATTTTGAGTTTTTATCCTCTTATTTTCCATTGGAGATGATTTTTCGGATTTGTAGCTCAGGGACACGTGTTAATGAAATTCAATTTTCTTGAAACATAGATTTTACACGTGTTGCGTATATAGGACAAAATATTAGGTTGTACCTCCTGAAACGTCCGACTCCAATGCTTTGTGCAATCTCCCGCACGGATTTCGTTTGGTCCGCATCCACCGTTGGACTTAAAACATCGTCGTCAACTAACGTTTCCGGCTTCCCACGTTTTTCATTTTTGAGGCTGAATTCTTCAGAACGGGACTTTCCATACCAACGTCGTATAGTGCGTTTGTTTACCGCTACATCCTCAAATGCATCATTGAACTGGCGACAGCATTGTAAATAATTCCTAGAAAAAAACATAACGGTATTTGTAACGAACCCTAAAATTCTCACACGTCCAGCACACGTACCACTTTATTTTATAACAAAAAGAAAATTTAATGTTCTGGCATAGATGTTCACTCGAAAGCTTCTTATTTCCAACTGAGCGAAAATCGGACATTTCATGTGGTGCTCAAGAAAAACGAAACGAACAATCCAAGTTTTTTTTCTCGATATAAATAACTCAAGAAATAAATGACTCAATTAAAGCTGGAGAAATGGAGGCATTAGAAATGTTAAGAAAGAATCAAAAACTGCTCTTAGTGCTGTAATATAATTATTGATTTTTGGAAAGGTGAACTAAAACTACAATTAAGAAACCTTTGCTACCGAACAGCATGAACCTTGAAAAACTAAATACTAATTTCTACTCGCAATGATTTCATTTCATTTGACACTTTTAGTTCTTCGAATTCAATTAAATATTCAAAAATCAAACATTTCACTTTCATGTGTAGACGAAATTTTTGTCGGTAATATAATGTAAAGTGTAAAACCAAAATTAATGTGCTTGGAAAACGTTACTCCTATAAAAATTCCCCTTCCTATTTTTAAATTACTCACTATCACACAATTATAAATTACAAAAATGCTACCTCTTTTAAAATCATCAAACCAAGTTTGGTAGAATATTTACCTGTTGTGATCCTGCCATTTTGGGTAAACCCCTTGAAATAACAATTAGTCAACAAATAGAAAACCATCTTTAAGCTAAGAATATGATAAATAAATGGAATTTTGAATTTCGTGCTTTCGTACTATACTCGCCACTATCTTTAAGATATGGCGCCCTTTTCCAAAACTAAAGTTGTTTAAAGCGTTTACATATATTTCCTCTCATCTTTTTTTTTTAAATATTTACAAACATAGATTATGAGCCGAGTAAAAGGCAAATGCTCGCTTATAATTCTTGAGTGAGGTGTACTATATTTGTACAACAATATAAGAAGACGCACAAATATCTACTTAACAAATTACTAAATTTTCGTTAATAGCTGTGACGCTTATTCAAAGGTGCGCAGGTGTTTTCTGCACACCCTGCCAAAATTTTATATTTACATGTATATGGAATATAATTGTATTTCCTTTTAATTCAATATTTAATTACTACTCTTAGAAAGGGTTTTCCAATAGGGATTTGACAACTTTGAATTTAATTTGTGGACGCACTCTTTCACTAATCATCAAACTGTCACTGTCAATCTATTCAGTAAACTCAACATTTTCATCATGGTAAAGTACACTAACGAGCAACGTCTGCAAATTATAAAAATTTTCTACCGAAATTCGGAATCGGTGACTGCAACTTTAAGAGCGTTAACTCCAATTTTCGATCGTAGTTCTCGCCCTAGTAGACAGGCAATAACAAGTTTAGTGCAACAATTTGAGTCTACATATTCGTTGTGTGATGTTGCCGTATCAGTGAGAAAACGGGAGGGTCGAAGTGTCGAAAATATCGCTGGCGTCCGTAGCAAACGAGCCAAATCAGTTAATTCCGTGGCGTTCTTAAGAATTGGACATCGCTCAGACCACATTATGGCGTATTTTGCGTAAGGATCTTGGTTTACACGCATACAAGATCAAGCTGTCTCAAGAATTGAAGCCGATGGACCATTTGAAGCGACGTACGCTCTCCGATTGGGTTCTGGAGAAGATGCGCCAAGATGATGAATTTCATCGCAAAATCATCTTCAGTGACGAAGCTCATTTTTGGTTCAATGGGTTCGTCAATAAGCAAAATATGCGTTATTGGTCGGGTGAAAATCCATATTTGCTTCATGAATCACCACTTCATCCACAAAAAATAACTGTTTGGTGCGGTTTGCATGCCGGCGGCGTTATTTCGTCGACGATAACGATCGTCAGCGTTATCGCGCCATGATCACCGGGCCATTCGATTGGCCGCCTCGTTCGTGCGATTTAACGCCGCTTGACAATTGTCTGTGCGCTTCGTTAAGTCATTGGTTTATGCCAACACGCCGACGACGTTGGAAGAGCTCAGAGCCAACATTGAACGCGAAATAGCGGCCGTTTCGGCCGAAATGTATGGTCGTGTTGTTGGAAATTGGGTCCAACGAATCGACCGCTGCAAACGTGCCCACGGTGGTCATATGAACGAAGTCGAGTTCCATTCATAAATGTTTTGACTGTACTTCAAGCCGATAATAAAGTTTTTGAAATATCTCAAATGGTTTGCGTTTTATTTAACAAAAAAGTTGTCAAGTCCTTATTGGAAAACCCTATATAAGATCTTAAAAAAATTGTTTGGGATGAAAAATTAAAAAAAAAACACAATCCTATAATTCTAATTAGAAAGCAACGCAACTTGCTGTTAACAAAGCTCATCCAATGGGGTGTTCATCACGCTTCAGAACATTGTGCCCAGAAAACTCTACATACAATAAAAAATCATATGAATACATTCTCCCTGTAAAATCTGTACAGCTTGATGTTCTTGCTCATAAAGCGCACCTACCTTGGGTAGTCAATTCAGTACTTGTCAGTGGTATGCGATTACTCTCCGCATGTGGTTTCACTTGGAGAGGAGTTGGAGTGTATGTGTAAAAATGTGTATCTGGTTCTTGTCGTATTAGTGCGAGATCCGGCATAAGAAATATATACCCTCATCTGTTATTCACTGATGAAAGAGATTATCAGGTAGATAATACTTAAAACAAAGGAAAAAAAAATAAGTTGCCCAGCTAAATCGCATGCCAATGCTGTTAATTAAAATAAATTATAATTAATTTAATTTCTTTTGATCAACTTCCCCAATTTGTTATTCATAAGAATCGAGCATTGTTTCGGAACACCTATGAAGTTGCCTAGTGTAAACAGCTGAGCAATTGTTGTTAATATGCCCTCATCTGTTATTTGATAATTCTTTTATTCAACTAAAAGAGGCTGATGCCTCTAATCAATTAACGTTTAATCTTGCCGCAGACTCCATATCAGCACGACAAAACTGGGCGCTTAGTCACAGCACCAAAATTATTTCCCCCGTCAAAGAGCATATTGGTCTATCACAAAATGGTATTCACTCCTATAAAGTGAACATATTCAAAGAGTTTCTTGTCCTCTGCGAACTCCGACAACAGAGCCTTATACCGGGAGAATAGTTGCGTGACGTACATTACTTTACGAGTATTATTGCCGATGATTTCTTCGCTGAAAACTTAACATCTAAAATCTAGGCAACCATGGATGGGACAAACTGTTCTTAAGGCAACCTTATACAGTTGAGTAGGAAAAAAAAACCTTTTAGTTGAATAAAAAAATTATCACATAACAAATGAAGGTATATTAACAACGAATGACGGAAAATTGGAAATCCACTTGAAATCAACTACAGTTTTTAAGGGAACATCCAACACATTCAAAATGAGTAAATAAGATCAATGTCAAGTGTTATTACTGCTAACATCGACAAAGAGATTAATACTGTATCCTCTTTATGTGTAATGCCGTGCGAACTATGGACATACGGTGTGTTGACGCCAATGGTGTCGGAATAGAAAGGTTTTAAACGTTTTGGGATATAAACGATGATCGAATAGCGAACGCAATTACAAGTAAAATAATTGATTTGATAAAACCTAAAAATTGGGATGAAAAACTTGAAGCTCAAACCTACGATGGTGCAGCGATTATGTCTGGGGAGTTGAATGGAATCTAAACTCAGGTGAACACTGAGTTTCCACACGCAATGTTCTACATTACAATGCACATATGTGTTTTCAATCACACAGATATATTGTTTAATATTTTGGTAACAAAATCGTTCGACATACGCTTCTGATGTGAACAATTTTAACTTTTTAAACTACAAATTGATAATGTAACATAAGATGTCAATTTCAAAATATTTTTGAAACTATAGGGAATACATATATATTTTTATAAGTCCTGTTCCAAAACGAGGCGAAAGATTTGAAATTTAGAAGTGAGATACAGCCAGTCTTTTTCTAAATAATAGACACTGTCTTTACAAATGGATACGAGGTTTAATTCCTTAAAAAAATAAATTTCGTAAAGACGAGAAAAATTTTCCAACTGAAACATTTGAATGTCTTAACCCTTTGCTTTCTAGTGGTTTCGCAGTGAAAACACACACTTAATATTTTTTCTCTATATTCCTAGTAGTTTCATGGTAGAACCAAGTATATTTCTACGAACAGTTATTCATTTTCTAACTGTAAAAAAAATTTCGGGTCATTTTCAGTGCGTTGTAAGTGATTTTTTGTGCATTAGTTTGATGGTTCGTGTCATTTGAAGTGGTTTTTATTTTGCAGTGTATTTGCAATATTTGTACCAAAAAAGAGTTTTACGAGGGGCGTTCAATATATTCTCGGTATCGATATGAAGGAAAATGCGAATTCAATTTAAATTGTTTTTATTTTTCAATATAATCTCCCCTAACATCAATGCATTTGTTACATCTTGTGTTAAGCTTTTTTAAACCCTCAAAAAAATAAATTTCCTCTTTCTCTGCAAAATACCCATTTATTGCCGATTTGAGTTCTTCATCATCCGAAAATCTTTTTCCACGAAGACATTTTTTCAAATCCGGAAACAGGAAATAATCACTAGGGGCAAGGTCTGGACTATAGGGTGGGTGTTGGATTTCTTCGAAACCACAATCTCGCGCAGCAGCCTTGGAAACTCGCGCCGTGTGAACAGGAGCGTTGTCATGAAGAAGCAACACACCCGCTGCGAGTTTACCCCGTCTTTTCTTTTTAATTTCCTCCCGCAAATTATGCAAAGTGGAAGCGTAGGATGTGGCGTTGATGGTTTCACCTTTTTTTTTTGTACTCAATGAGCAAGATTCCCTTTGAGTCCTAAAAAACTGTGACCATGAGCTTCCCGGCAGACGGAGTGACTTTGAACTTCTTCGGGGGGTCTGTTTCTTTTTTATGCCACTGCATGGACTCTTGTTTGCTTTCAGGGTCATAGTGGTGGACCCATGTTTCGTCCCCAGTAACAATTCGATCCATAACACCGTCCGCGTTCTCACTACACATCTCCAAAAGCTCTCTACAGCATGCGATTCTCACTTTTTTCTGAGGCGCTGTGAGCATTCGTGGCACCCACCTTGCACTGACCTTTGAAAGGTTAAGATGGTCATGAAGAATGGTGTGAATGGTACCAATTGAAAGCTTGGTGATCTCTGCCATCATTTTCACCTTTATTCGGGCATCCTCAAGAACAAGTTGTTCTACTTCTTTGATGCTTTCTCCCGTACAAGCAGTAGCCGGGGCGCCGGAGCGGGGGTCGTCTTCAATGCTCTCTCTGCCTCTCTTGAACTCACTTGACCACTTTTGCACAGTTGATAATGAAGGTGCGGAACCCTGATAAACAGCCACCATCTCTTCATGAATAGTTTTTTGACTTTTTCCTTGCTTAGTGAGAAATTTAATTACAGCGCGATGCTCAATTTTCACCATCATCGTCTCAGTTGCCATTATGATTCTGTTTAACTAGAGATAAAACGCGAATTAATAATCACATTTATATGAAATTTTACATGAATGCACTAAAACAATAGTATTACTTGATAAATAAGTCAATTTATACATACAACCACAGCTTCACCCCGATACCGAGAATATGTTGAACGCCCCTCGTAAGAAGAAACAGGTCGCGCTATTCCTGCAGATTTAGAAACACCTCACAGTCTCACCGTACAAGGTGGTCCTGTTCTTGCTGCGAATTATTATTATATTGTATACCTTTTTCTTTGTTTTTTTTTTTGTTCTTAGTTTCCCACTGGTTATGTGGCGAAACCACTTCTAAAAACATTAATGAAAGATATAAAAAAGTTAAACAATTTTTTTTTATTTAAATTCATTATTATTAAAACAGAGTTTATCTAAATTTCAAAGTTTTATAAAAATATTTTAAAAAATTGACACCTCCGGGAACGAAGGGTTAAATCTTCGTAGGGTCCATTTTTTTGATTTTATGGACTTTCTGTATTTTTTAAATATTCCCAGTTCAAAAATGTTTCCATAAAGGATGTATCTAATATTCTCGATAGTTTAGAATTAAAATACACTTTTCCGGAAATATTTAAATTAAGCTCGCTTGTTACAGCAATACCAACATCGAGTAGCTGCAGGCTCGTTTGGTCCGTTCCGTTCTGAAAAAAAAAACTCCTCCAGTGTAAACAGCACAATACATTTGAGTGGATATAATGGCTCTTAGTGCATTACTCGCGGATTTTCAGTGGCCCAGAACCGCAAATTTTGTTTCTTCGCGTATCCACGTAGGTGGAAATAGGCTTTTGTCAATCCGCTAAAATCGCTGACGAATTGTTCATCAAAAACATCGTTACGATTATTCCGCGTTCTTCAGAAGTATAGCGCTTCATTGCTGTCAAATGTCAAACTTGAGTTGGCATTCGATGCCATTTGTAAAACCTATAGAATTTTCAGATAGGATCATACATTAGGGCCCACACTGTATATGCAATTTGAAATAACCAAATAAAAGATGAAGAAGATTTTGAAATAAGGAGGTAATGTTATAGTAGGATATATGAACCAAATAAACAATAAAGTATTTTACAATAAGGGGCCATATGTCTTATCTACAATCCAAACGATCTTACGGTTTGCAACACTAGAAAGGCATATCGCTAGTAATTGTTGCTTATAACATCCTGTCCGGTATATTTGATTTTTCAAC
The DNA here is from genome assembly GCA_949129095.1 of Volucella bombylans. Taxonomy (NCBI): domain Eukaryota; kingdom Metazoa; phylum Arthropoda; class Insecta; order Diptera; family Syrphidae; genus Volucella; species Volucella bombylans. The sequence goes on from OX422141.1 coordinate 64,782,629, forward strand.
CACACAAGACTGCATTACTGCATTCATAGTAGAGCTCTACAAGAAAATGGCTGAATTAGGAATTCCACTAAAATTGAGACGTACCAAGAAACACTGGACAACTCGCGGTACTCTGTAAAATTCGCAAACAGATCATTCATAGATGACATGACAAACAGATGCGCTGTCAATCTAGTCATGAACCAGACAGATGTCATGTGTTAGCATGGAGGGGAGTGGTCTCAAAAGTCCGTTCAGATGGTGGGATGCACATACGACATTGATATGAAATAAGATCAAGTATTGTGATGAAATAGTCTCGATCAAAAAAAAAACTACGCAACGTCACAGTTGTCAACTATAATACATACTTTGAGTTGCACCATGATTTGCATTTGTTGCCGCATTTATGAACGAGCTTAAGGACTTTTGCTTTAATTGCTACTTTCCATTACTAGGTCATTCTCTTTCTTTTATTATTTTATTTATTTTTTAATATTTCGAACCCAGTTCTTATTCCGCGTTCTTTTTTTCGTCTTTTTGGTCGGGTTTGAGAGTTTCCGTCGTGCAAAACAACTCAATATTCGCGGCATTCGGAATAAACTCACGACCTTAACTGAATCTTAAAATTGTATCACTTTAACAAGTATTTAAATAAGTAAGGAGATCATGTGGAACTTACCTAATAGGCAAGAAGGCAGGTAAACCAATAATGAAACTCTAAATATTTTTGATAAACATTATAATAAGATCCAGGAATATAAACGGGGATGCGCAGAAACGTAAACAAAAGAGACATACAACTATGTATAGGATATCTGGTTCACGCCAGTGCTGTATTTATATTAATCACCTTCACGGCTTTCCATTGGCCATTGCATCTGTTACGTTATTGTTATATTTTAGGCAACTATTGATATGAAATTATTTAATTTACTTAGAAAAATAATATCTTAGAACAATGATCGTCACTTTCCAGTGACCAAACCTTCTGTCGTTTTACCGGTAGATTTTTTTTTTCTGAGTAACCCAAGAATCAAACATTTAAGTATTTTTCGCTGCTTTCAAAATATTTTGTACAGTTTTCCACAATAAAATTCTTATATATTGTATATCTTTCAAATAATTTTTTTTAATTAATTTAAATTTATATATAAGTCGCAAGATATGAACAGTTTTCCACTAAGCAGTAAGAACGATTGTGCAATTTACTCTCAAGCTATCCGAAAGCAACAATTTAGACGAGAAATTTAAATGCTTTGAGCCTATTTAAGACAGAACACTTTTATAAAATTCCAGTGTTTTGAAACAAGTGAAAATTAATAACTTTTTTTTATCTCACTATCCCCTCGGTGGGTTCTTCCCAGGTAGCGCTTTGATGGCAGCTTAACCCGGGTAAAACAAAAAGAGCGCCACGTGAATTTTCTTCGGAATCACGAAACCTTGCCAAGCAACCAAAAAGAAGAAAAAAATTTCTCCGAGAAAACAAAAATTCCACGACAAAAATTAAAAACAAAAACAGATTTTTTTCCACCACGTTATAAATGCCCCGTTGGGGCTTGCCGATTTATTATTAACTGTCTTAGCGGTACACTCGTCAATAGAGTGATCCGCTATTTTCACCGTCCAGAAACAACAAAAAAAAAACGTTAGTTAACGGGTCGCGTGTCCCGTCTGTTCTCGAGAATTTTCGCGCGCACGGCCCGGAGTTTCAACTTTTAAACAAGCAAACAAAAAACCGACTTTCTATCTTTTTCACTGTTCACTTGCTCACTTGCTAGTGTGTGCGCCCGTGTGCGACTAGGGCTCTCACACACTTGTTTTCTTAGTTTAAGCTATAGTTAAGTCACTGTATAATAAGAATAAAAACCGTCATAAACGTCGAAAGACATAATTTTTTAAGTATTATGTTTAACTTAGAGTGCCCGCATGCGGCCAGTAAGTTAGTATAAGATAATTTTAAGTTATTTAAGCTAATTTTTAAGCTTTTTTTGTCTAGCATGTAGGAGTAAATTAAGTAGTATAAATGAAAATGCATATAAACTAAAAACAAAAAAGCCTCTCACACATTCCATTTTCCACATTCATACTAAATTCCTCAGTCTCAGAGTTCGCTCTCACTTCCAGTAATGACAGAGAACTCCACTGAGCGAGTTTATGGAAGCTGTAGATCCTAACTATGCCTAGCAATTCTCCTACTCTTAGGTTCTACAACAGAAGTTGCGAAAAGCAGAGTTTCTTTTTTTTCAGTTTATTTTATTAGGCAAAGTACAAGTAAGAACAAAAGTCTTTTATAGTAAATTAAGGCTCAACAAAGATACATTCGAATTGCATTAATTTACACAATGAGCAAAGTAAGAAAAAATACATAAATACATAAAAATTAAGTGAAAAATATCGACGTTTAAATAAAAAGAGGACAAGAGGGGAGAAAATTAGGATAGAAGAAAAGTAATAGAGTGAACAGAGAAAAAACAAAAAGAAAAAAGAGAAAGAATAAAAAAAAAACGAAGTAGATTGCATTACTGTGCAAATAGTGCACGTTTAAATTTTTCGGCTCCTATTATTTGTTTAATGGAGGCAGGTAGAGAATTCCAATGTCTGGCAGTGTGGACAAGAAAGAGGCGTGTTTAAAAAGTTAGAAGAAGGAGCTATTGGGTTGCAATTTCTCGAATAGATATTGTGATGACGGATTATTTATTATTTTGTGCATGAATACACAGCACCTAATTTCCCAAAAGTTTTGAAATGAACAACCAAGGACATGTTTGTGGTAGACAGAGACATGGTCATATCTTCTCATTCCATAGACATATCGCACCGTATCATTAAAACAAACATGTAACTTGTGTTGCGATTGAGAGTCTAATTTAGGATATACAACTATGGCATAATCAAATATTGGCACAAGCAAATTCTTAATTAATCTGAGTCTAGTATCCACAGATGTAAGACTGGAAAACAGCCAAAGCTTAGGTAACCTTGCATAAATACGCGCTACGATCAAATTTGCATGATCAATAGCGGAAAGGGATCTATTCAACTTGTACCCAAGGTTTACAACTGTATTGGAAAATTTAAGCCTACAAGAATTTATATAAATAGGGGGTATCTCTCAGGGTCATACTGCTTTTTAGAAATCATAATTAATTGCGTTTTTACCGGATTCATGATAAGACCATTATTTTGAGACCATTCACTATACTCGTAGAAGACAAATCAGAATTAAATCTATCAACGAGATCTTCCATTAATGCAATTGTTCGAGAAAGGTATAACTGTGCATCATCCGCATATAGATGTATAGATGCATTACTGCATACATGTGGTACATTAGTTAATGTAAAGTCAGAACAGGTTTGGGCCAAGAATAGGACCCTGAGGTACCCCGGCAAGTATATTTTTTGGCCGGGAACATTTTTGTTCAGAAAAAACCTTTTGAAAACGGTTCGAAAGGTAGTTCCTAATTAGATGCACTGAGTTATCGCTTAACCCAAAGTACAGTTTTAACTTCATACATAAAATGTCATGATTAACCGTATCAAAGGCCTTTGAAATATCAAGCAAGCATAGCAGCGTAAGAAATCCGTTATCATACATTCTTTCCTTTCTGCTTCCCGGGTATTTTTCCCACATTAATATTACACTAATTATTACACTAATAAATAAAATCAAAACGACCGCGGAGGAAAAAGGAAATGCGATGCGACGGCAGCTGGAGTGTCGGGACGAAAGGAAAAATGTATAGATACAATCCAGAAGGGATTGAGGGATTGTATCTCGATCCAACCATCCGATGGATCGCTGCCCCTCACAAAAGCTAAGTTTAGTGCCTGTTGAAATTATAATTTTTATATTTTTATCCGCGGATCCCTAACTACTCCGGTGGATCGGCGTTCAGATTTAGGTGGTGGGACTGACCAATAGCGTGTCACTCCTTACAATTATTTATTTATTTCTTGTAGTTGGGCCCTTCTGCCCTCTTGTACAAAACTGATTTGATGTGTGTTTGCTGGTTGTTGTTGGTTAGTGTTCTTTGTTGTTGGTTGGTGTTCTTGGTTGTTGGTTGTTGTTTGTGTATTGTATGTATATTTGTCTGTTCCCTCGGTGGAGGCCGTCCGCCTTTACGCCTCTGCTGCTCCTTCGGTGCTCCATCGGTGGGGTGCTGACTTAAAAAGGGGTCGTCATCCCTTCACCCATCGAACCTAACTTTGAAAGCTGGTACGTCGTTAGGGTGTGTCCGAATATACAGGCCGTCCGCCTGTACACCACTGTTGCTCTTTTTTTGTTGTTCCCTCGTTGGGGTGTTGCTATAACAGAGATCGTCGTCTCTTCACCCATCGCTCAAACGGCTCGGTGCTAGCTCTGGCTAGCTGCATCAACATCAGTTGTGTGATGTGATGCCGGTGTCCGCACTCGCATCGGTAGCAGGATGGGGTGTTATTTAAGCCTCCTGTTGTTGGCTTTCTTTGGGGTGTATGTTCCAGGGATCGACTTCCCCCACCCGTCATCATCGTGTTGGGGTGTCTGGATTGTTGAAAGGACCGTCTGTCCCCACCCGTCGGCGAATTTCAGACGTTCTGCCTAATGCTGCCCGTTGCGAGTCTCCCGCCTATCTATGGGCTCAGACAACGGTGTTCCTGGTGGTCCTCCTGTCGCACCCTGGGGTTCCTCCCGTGAACTTATGTGGGTTGTTTTCCGAGGTCTGGGGCTGGTGGGCCACTGGCTGATGGGACCATGGCTGCCCTCCACCTCCGCCAGAGCTCGGTGTTCCCACTCAAAGAAAAGAGGGACCGAAGGGGCTTACAAGGAAAAAGAGAGCCAAACTTGTTGCGGGATAATTTACCGCAACGAACCCCACCCTCATCTCCTAGGAAATGGATTCGCATTTCTAAGAAGCGCAAACCATTTTCCGAGGGTAAAGGTTTCTTAGCAGAGACATTCCCATCAAGGCCAATACCGCCAGTCTATACCAAAAACAAACTAAAATTATAACCCAATTGGTCTTTCAAGCTACTCTCCTCTACTGGGACTTAAGACTCTTCTGGCAAACCCTTCTTAAGGTCCTTAGCGTGCCAGCTACCTTTATTTTGACCATTCGAATCTACCAAACTGTATGTCCACGCTGACACACGTTTGAGGATCCTGAATGGTCCCACGAATTTCGGCGCAAACTTGGCCGCGTAGTAGTTAGCTGCGTCAGACAACACGAAGTTTCGTCGATATACTAACTCGTTCGGGAGATATTGCACATCTCGCCGTCGGAGGTTGTAGGCTTTCGCCGACTTCTTCGCTGCCGCTGCCAATTTCCTACGTATATCCTCCCTCAACATTTCGAATCTCCTACCTAACTCCGGTATCTCTAAGTCCCTAACTTCCCTATTCCTTTCCCTACTTTGAATGTCTAAGTCCCTACCTATAGTACCTGTGCTCTCACTACCTGGTACTATGTCCCTACTACCTAACCTACTCTGGAGACAATCCCTCGAGGCATCAAATTCTGTGCCGCGAGTCACCATATCCCTCCCGAAACTCACGTAATAGGGGGATACCCCCAGCACCTCGTGTTGTGCCGTGCGAATCGCGCACGCTACCTTCGCCAACTACGAATCCCAACCTCGGTGATTCTCCGAGACATACCCTCTGGGCGTTGTCTAAGAGTCACAGAGAGCTTTCAGCTCCCTTCCGCGGAATTGGGGACCGTTGTCACATACGACAACCTTGGGTACGCCCAACAATAAGAAAACATTTTCCTCTAGTTCCTTGCACACTTCCCTTGCAGTTGTGGAACGTAGGGGAAAGAGCAAGGGGAATTTAAAACAAATAATCGACCACGGTAAGAATGTAATTGTAACCCCGAGTGGACTTGGGAAGTGGGCCTATCAGATCTACGCAAACCATTTCCCAACACCTTGACACACCTACCCTCTCAACCATCAGACCAGCGGGTCGCTCGTTCACAGGTTTCACCTCTTGGCAAATCGTGCAATTCTTTACATATTTTGTTGCTTCTGACCGCATCTTCGGCCAGTAGTACCTAGCTCCTACTCTCGCAAATGTTTTGCGGACGCCCAAGTGACCCGCTAATGGATTATCATGGCACGCCTGTAAAATACCTAATCTACCTAGCTTTCCTACTACTAATTTCCACATGTTACTGTTATCTTCATAAACTACTACCTACCTATCCTTCACAAACTTGAAGAGTTTGCCCCCTCTACTCTCCACAAGAGGTAGGCTAACGGGTCAGCTTGTACTGCCGCAATCATTTTCTTAATCCAAGGGTCTTGATCCGCTTCTGAGATCCCAGACAACTCCGGGACTCCTCGCGAAAGCATGTCGGGAAGTACATGCTCTTTCCCCTTTCTGTGGACTATCTGAAAATCAAATTGCTGCAGCCTCACTGCCCATCGACCTAGTCTCTCTTGAGGTTCCTTAAAGGTTGCTCAGCCATACTAGCGAATAATGATCAGATACGACCGTAAACCGAACCCCTTCTCTGTGGTAGAATAGTTCCTCTCACTTCTCTGCAGGGACCTACTGGTATAACAGATAACCTTCTCTCCGTTTTCGAACTCCTGCGATAATACGGCCCCTATTCCATAATTTGAGGCGTCGGTCTGAACTAAGGTCTAATTAAAGCGGCGAAGTTTGGTAAAAAACGTCGGTACTAAGAAATTGTCCCTACGAAACTCCTAATTTCCTTCACACTTTTGGGTGCGGGAGTCCTAATCATGCTACCTACTTTCTCTGGATCTACATGTAGTCCATTCCTATCTACTACATAACCTAAATATATCAAAGACGGCATACAAAAGTTACATTTTTCCCGACAAACTTTTAACCCTGCCTCACACAATCGTTTAAAGACCTCCTCCAGTATTTTAAGGTGTTGGTCGAATGTATTTGTGACGATGATAATATCGTCCAGGTACACAAATACGTGTGGCTCTAGATCAGCTCCTAAGATGCTGTCTATAAATCTCTGCCACGTAGCAGGCGCATTGTGTAGCCCGAAAGGCGTTCTCTTAAACTGGAGCAGGCCTCTATTCGGAACCGTGAAGGCTGTGAGTGGTCGCGATCTCACCTCCATGGGGATCTGCCAATAGGCCGACTTAATATCTAATGACGTCAAATATAAGCATCCCTATCTGTAACCCTATTGACTTTCCTATAGTCCACGCAGAACCTAAAAGACCCATATTTTTTCTTGATAAGGACTATCGGAGATGCCCATGGACTGTTCGATTTCTTGATAACTTCCGCCTCTAGCATCTCGTTTAGCTCCTTATCAATGTGTTTTTGCATCGCAGGCGACACAGGGTAATACCGTTGTTTAATAGGTTGTGCTGACGTCCTAATCTTTTGTTCTACCAAATGAGTACACCCCAATCCCTCGGGCATCGACTTAAAAATACCGTCGACCAAAGTTTCCAACTGCCCTGCTTCGGCGACGTCCAGCTCGGAGATCTCGCGAATTGCGGTAATCGGAACAACCGACTGTTGGCTCGAAAAGTTCCACACTCGTGATGTTAAATCCGGGACTATTCCCGCCAGTGCACAAAAATCCGCACCAAGGATCACGGTGTGGGATATCGCTGGTATAACGAGACATTCTAGATAAACGGACCGACTTTGTACCTCAATTGGTAGAAACATCACCCCCACGACATATACGGTTTTTCCGTCCGCTAACGCGATGGACCTAACCTCATTTTTCCCGAATCTAAGCCCTAAATCTTTGAGTATACTCCATCCCTCTCCCCCTAATAAAGTGCGAGAAGCGCCACTATGTGAAAGACCTAATATCCATATACCATAAATGCTAACTCCTACATATGGACGCCTATCTGTGCTGTTTGCCTTCAAGCTATTGAACTCCCAGACTGGTTTCCAACAGGCGACTTGCGCCGGCGCGTCCTGCTGGCCCGGAAGTCCGTTGCGCGTTTCCCGACGTGCCGCTGCAACGTTGACATTGACGCCGTGACACTCCACATCAGTAGCAGCTGAACACGCGCTTGAAAAGTGGCCTTCGCCATTACAATTGAAGCACCGGATGGGTGCACTCGGTGGTATGTCCTCTCGGACAACTGAAACTCTGGGCTCCTCCCAGTTAACGAACGCCAAATCTGGCTCCAACAACCGACGCGTCCTCGGATTGGGTGGCGGAGCAAACGTTTCCGCGTTGGCCCGCACCGTCTCCAACCTGCGACCCAATTTAACCAGGTCTGCAACAGTCTTGGGGTCTGCTGCTGGTAAAAGGGGGCCAGGTTCCTCTGAACTATGGCAAGCTTCCGCCGCTCCGTTAGCGGTTCCGAAAGTCTCCCAAACATGTTTTGCACGATGCATGTTTTTTTTTAAACTCCAATGGATTCATTACTTCCCTGGGTACGATGCCTGATTTCCTCCAGTAGAAGGTCATCATATTTGGGGGGAAGAAACTCCAGTTTCAGTTCCGCCACCAATTCTTGCCAAGAAGAGACCGAAAACCTAATCGCCCTATACCAAATGAGTGCCTTCCCTGAGAAAAGTTCGACGGCTGCCCTAAACAAGTGAGTTTCAGTCACCCCGTGCGCTTGACTGAGCTCTTCCACCCGCTCCAATAATGAATTTACCGACGCACCACAACGTTCCCCCGTGAACTTCACATCCCAATTGGCCAGGTTTTCCCCCCTCGCATACGGCAAGTGCTCGCTGTGGTCACCCGGGGTTGCGGAGACACCGGTTTCTTCCGCAACAGCAGGCGTCACCGGTGATCTCACAGCGCGTAATGGTGTTCTCTCCACTGCTTGATGCTGCTGGAGGGAAAACCTTTTTTGCCTAATCTGCTGATGCTGCTTATCGTTGCGTTCACCCAACGTTGGCTGTGATGGTCGGTTCTTGACGATCCTCGAGCACGATTGCTCTCCCACGTCCTCGTAATCTACCTCGCCCTCATCATCCGAATCGTCTTCCGTACCTCCGGCTAACTCTCCGGCCAGTACGATCAACCTATGTTTAAGATTACACTTCTCCTCGGTTTGCTCAGGAGAAGTGTCTCTCGCCCTATCCAACCTACTAAGAGCCCATTAGATTTTTGTAAGAATCTTCAAGTATTCCTTCGACTTAGGATTACTTGGAGGTTCCTCCAAGAGCCCTTCAATCTGTTCTATTTTCGCCTTTACGGCGTTCCTCTACAAATGTTTTTTTGTAGGCCGAGTCTAAATTTAGAGACCCTCTGCGTTCGAGCATACGAGCGGATCTCAACGACTTCCGCATGACTACCACGGTGCCAATGGGAAGACCGCGAGCCTCCATCTCGTCCATAGCGAGCCTCTTTATTTCCATATCCAAAAAAACTATAAAAAGAAGGCAACAAAAAAAACGATGTCACAGAAAAACAGCTTTATCAATAGAAACAAAGAAAAAGAAGAAACACCAAAAGAAAACAAAACAAAAGTCAAAAAGCAAACCCCCAGATGAAACCGATGGAACCTATTGAAAAACACCCAAAAATGAAAACCCACAATAAAAGAAAAGAAAACGCAAAAGCAAATGGTCACACTAAAAACAATGAAGAGAGTGACTGGTCACCCTGAAATTCAATTCCCCCGAACGCACGAGAGAAAAAAAGGAAAAAACACTCAGAGAAAACTAAAAAAAAATAACTGTAAATATATGTATGTAGTGGACGATAATATTTTAAAATTGAAAGGCGCGTTACTTTTTGCGATCTAAATAAGCGTTTTATTTCGTATATTTGTTTCTTTTACAATTTGTTTTGTATTTTTAGTTATTGTTTTTACTCTGATCGACGACCTCCGTGCTACCACTAGGTTGTTGGACTACCCTCGCTTCCATCGTACGCCGCCTTTAAATAGTGATCTTCTACTTAGTCATCAGTTCAGTCCAGCATGTCGCAGATGCCCACGGCACTTAGCAGCTTGTGCCACGTCCACCATTTCAGGGCTAACATCAACAAAGCCCATCCACCGCCTACCCCAATTACCATAATAACGATTGTTTTCATTGGCGACATTGTATCTTCAAAAGACAACATTGTTCATGTTACGCTGGCTTTTATGCTTCCAAATGTAGGTCGCACAACTTCCATTCGTAACACTGTCTTCTTCGCAAACCAATGCACTTTGTAAAGAAACCCCAAACGTCTGGGTCAACATCCGACGACTGACGACTCATACTTCTGAAACTGTATCTTCTCGAATTGAATGACGATTTATTGGCGCAGATGGTGGTCGTCGACCGTAAATTACTCATTGTTTATTGATACTCTTATCGTTGTTTATAATATTGATTGCTCATAGTCTATCGCTCCTACATGTATATAAATGTATGTATATATTAGGTGTTTTTTTTATATTCCATACTGCTTCAAACGTCTATCCAGGATAAGCAATTTCAACACATTAGTTTGGCAGCACCGCGAAATGACACATCTGTTTACCTATTTGGTTTTGTTTTGTGATTTGTAAATTTTTCTGTTGGTTTTTAAATATACAGTGGCGAGCAAAACTGGATACATAATTAGTCTTTTCATAATTTTTAACGAATAAAATATTTTCTTCTAAATCAAATTCAGTTTTCTTATTATTATTTAAAAAATTATTACAAAAAAAAATTAACAAATAATAATTAACATAAGTCTTAATTCTTCCAAAATGTTGTATAACTCCATGTATCCACTTTTGCACGTTTTGGTAATAGTCCATTTCTATTCATTTTAATATTTGTTCCATAAGTCTTTATTCTTGATGGCACTTTTTATTAGCTTTGGCATACTTTCCACCAATTTTTCAATGATATCATTAGGAATATTTGTCCCTACTCTGACCCACAGCTAAGAAAAATTGAATATTAATGGTAAACTAGAAGAAAGACAAACTTAAGTATAAACGGGCAAAAGTGGATACATGGAATTATACAACATTTTGGAAGAATTAAGACTTATGTTAATTATTATTTGTTAATTAAATTTGTAATTAATCAGTTGTTGGATGTGATGCCGGTGTCCTCACCCACATCGGTAGCAGGATGGGGTGTTATTTAAGCCTCCTGTTGTTGGCTTTCGTTGGGGTTTATGTTCCAGGGATCGTCTTCCCTCACCCGTCATCATCGTGTTGGGGTGCCTGGATTGAAAAGACCGTCCGTCTCCACCCGTCGGCGACTTTCAGACATCCTGTCTGATGCTGCCCGTTGCGAGTCTCCCGTCTATCTATGGGCTCCGACAACGGTGTTCCTGGTGGACCTCCTGTCGCACCCTGGGGTTCCTCCCGTGAACCTACGTGGGTTGTTTTCCGAGGTCTGGGGTTGGTGGTCCACTGGCTGATGGGACCATGGCTGCCCTCTACCTCCGCCAGAGCTCGGTGTTCCCACTCAAAGAAAAGAGGTACCGAAGGGACTCACAAAGAAAATTGCGGGAAAATTTACCGCAACAAACCGTCTGATAGGGAAGTTCTTGAATTCACCCCGAAAATAGAAAATGAAAATTTGTTGATATATGCACGTTTTAAGGTGTCTATAATGTTTTTAAACATCTATAATCCGCCGATAACTTGTTATGTTATTTTTAAAAAAACATACACAAAATGCAATTAATATAGCACAAATTTAACGAACATTTTAAACAAACCGAGCCAGAATTATTTGAGTAACTTAAGGAATAACAAACATTTTAGAACCGTCATTGCAGTACTAATTACGATTTCGTAAATGCAGGGAGTTTCAGAGCTGATCGGTCAAAATTTTATGGGTGATAGATTTTGATGAAACAAATATAAGATTTTGCCTTAGTAAGAGGGGAATCAAAATATCTACATGATCTACATAAGTTCTTATTATTATGCTTCCAAAACAAATTGAAGTCCGTACACCGATTACGTATTAAAGAAAAGGCTAAAGTCCTGTAACTTTTTTTCCAATTCACTTCATGTGTGTATTCAACTCGGCGGGAAAACCCACCTGCCACAGTTTTTTCTTAGCTTTTTAGTCAAACTTAACCAGTCAGACAACCTGTTTTTTGACCATTTTCGGATTGACTTGTACTGAATTCTAATTGTATACCAAATATCAAACACCATTTTCGAATACTACAAATTCTCTTGATAAGGAAGTTCTTGGCGTGACCCATTTTTGCTAGTTTTTCAAAGTTTTTACAAAATGTTTTTTCCTTACCAAATCATGAAAAAAATATTCTTTTTTACTACCTATGCGCAGTTTTCAAATAAAAGTAATTATCGGAGAGCTTATGTTGTATCTACAGGGAACTCAAATGTTACCTTATGTCGTTTTTTACCTTTTAAAATAATTATATACGTTTTAATTGTTTTTCCTTTTTTCAGGACCTGCTCAATTTTGATGATCCACTCAATAGTGAAGCTGCCGAACAATACCAACGGGATCAGAAAGAGTTTCAATCTAAAGTAAAGGAATATGTGTTATTATATGCCAACAGATAGTTATAAGTATATAGCAATTCATATTCGTTTATAGGAAAATTAATTATTTATGAAAAATGCCATGTTTTATTAAGTTCTACATTTTAAATTAGATACCAAAACAAATTTACTATAATGATCGTAATGTTAGCTCAACTTAAAAAAAATAAAAGGCAGAGAGAAAATACAAACATGTAATATAAATAGCTCTTGTATTTATTGGTAAATAATATTAATTTTCTATTTATTACAATTTATTATTATGCTTCTCTATTCCGTGTCTTTTTAGTTCGCTAAAAGGGGGTTTGGATTACTTGCGATGACTAGAGGTGGAACAATTCTTAATGAAGATTTTCCTTAGATTTACGGAAGAGTCACATGTTTGTGATTGTCAGTCGAAAATTTCTTCTCTCTTTTTTGTATGAACAGATTTCCCCTGTTACACACAAGTTTGAAAGAAATATTAAATTCAAAAATAAACCCACCCCTGGCGTTGATACCTGTGCTTCCCCATGGATTGTGGTGTGATTTGGCATTGCAGCCGATTACCAGACAAGCCTTTCTTGATTCGGCGTATATTACTGGTTGATGAATCGTTGTTGGTGCCAGTTCGCCGTCTACTTGTAGTAAGTAAGGAAGACGAAAATGATATTCTTCACCTTGTTGTCTAATCCCACAATGGTTGAGAACGGTGGATGTATGTAGAAACAACTAATCCTCACGGCTTCTGTGACGCTGGTACGTGTACATACGCTGCAGTTATATAAACGAAGACTATTGGTTTAGAGAGGAAGTCACGAGTATCGCTACTAACTGCTCGCACCAAGGTGGCTCCGATTAATGGTGCTACGATCCCTGTGCTGCACTTCGGAATGTTCGCACGGCATTGAGACTTGCAGATACACTTTACTACCTGTATTCGGACTCAAGCATCGTCCTGTCTTGGATCCACAAGCAGCCTTTTACACTCAAGCCTTATGTGGTTAATCGGGTCGGTCAAATACCGGAGTTGACGTCTCCCGATCGCTGGCATCATGCTCGGACGGCTCAAAACCCTGCTGATTGTGTGAGTCGTGGTATCGTAACGTCATACCTTACGTCGCTGACTAAAAATGAATTGGATGTTATGGAGGGTGAAGAAAAAATGGCTTTAAGAGCCATGGTTGCTTCAATTGTGTCCGAGCTACAAACACGACGATGGGATGGTCAAGTTATTACTTGATTACAAAGTTTAAGGCTTTGAGTTCTGACATCAGCCGTCTTTGTAAGGATTCCAGCCTTCCCAGATGCAGCCGATTGCTTCCACAGAACCCTTATCTGGATGAAGTTGGTATCTTGCGGATAGGTTGTCGACTCCACAAAGCATCTGTTCCTCATGAGTCATGACCATCGCTTCCCAATCATTCTGCCAAGAAAAGGAGCCTTCGTCTGGTTGCGGATTAAGCATGCTCATGATTGCACTCAACATGGTGGCATGCAGCTAATGTTAAAGATACTTCGGATCTTGAACGCTAGCCAATCTATACGGACTTATGTACATAATTGTGTCATTTGCCGGCTTCACCGTAGTGCCACTATTAACCAGCAAATGGCACCACTACGAGAGCACAGAGTCAACGCTGCTAGGCCTTAGTAGACGTGGCCCTGCCGAGACTTATATAGTGATAATGGTAAAGCATTTGGTGGAGCCACCCGACTTCTTTAGGAATATTTTGGGAGATGGCGAACGAGCAGATTAAACAGTCATTGGCGCATATGGGAAATACATGGCACTTCATCACATCCCGCGTTCCACATTAAGACGGTTGGTGTTAGGGTGCAATTAGGTCCGCGAAGCGGCATTTGGTCCGATTAAACGGAGCACCGATTTTATAGTATAGCCAGCTGCAAACATTGGCGGTGCGCATCGAGGCGTGCCTCAACTCTCGTCCACTTGCACCACTCCAAGACGATCCACAGGAAAGGTTTGCTCTCACTCCAGGTAATTTCCTCATTGGAGCTCCGTTGATTCCCGTTCCAGAGCCAAATATCGACAATGTCCCCACTAATCGCATCAAACATTGGTAGTGGTTACGCCACGTACACCAACACTTCTGGTAACGATGGAACGACGAGTACCTGTCCACCTTGCAAACACGTAACAAATGGCAGCGGTGTATGTAGGATGTTCAGGTGGGTGACATTGTGATCTCTCGTAACGAAAATTTATCACCGAAGCACTGGCGGTTGGGCCAAGTCGTCGAAGTCCATCCGGGTAGCGATGGATTGATACGCAATGCGACTCTGAAGATAAAAAATTGTATGTGCACCCGGGTAGTGCAGAAATTGTGCTGAATCCTGGAAGCAGAACGTTTCGAACCTGGAGGTTCGACTGGGCAGGATGTCTAAGATTTAGAAGCACCATATCTCCCATGGGTTTAGGAGCACCCTGTCTCTCGGCAAAATTTTGATATCTGCTGTCAATTGTGAATGTGTCGTGTTTTTTTTTTTTGAGTTCTTTGTTCTTTCATTTGCCGCACACACCTGCATTTCTTGCTTCTTGTTAGTTTCACATTAATTTTGTAAATATTGCACTAACCCCTTTTTTATAAATAGAATAACGTAAAAATAAAAACATAATTCTAAACAAAATGCAAAAGCAGCAGAAAAATCAAAACACTCAGCAGCGAAAGCAACAACCGCGGCAGCAAAAACATCAGTAAAAACAGAAACAACAGCAACTGAAAACTAAAAAAAAACAGAAAAGGTGCCTCAAATCAACACCTGCGATATGGAGGTCCAGGACACCAAGGACTTGTATAAGGCGGCCATAGGTAAGAACTTTAGCATTAAAAGATTAAGTTTAGACAGGCACGTCATGCACTGTAATTCAGTAGAGGGCTACAAAAAAATGCAAAACCTGTTGAAGGATACCACGACGGAGTACTTCATGTACACACCGAAAGGTGATAAATATAAAACAGTTCTATTGAAAGGACAGGAACCGTCTGCTGATCCCGAGGAGCTCTTAAAACCGCTTCAAGAAAGAGTGCGACGATCTCAAATTTGTGGGGGTTAAGCCTTTTACCACTGCAAGAGTAAAAAGGAAGAAGCGGAAACTACCGTTCTTCCTAGTACAGATCACTCCCAACGGCAAACTGGATATTCTAAGGAGTATCAAAGTCCTGGACTACAAGGTTGTTCACTGCGAGAAATTAAAAACGAGCGATAACATTCTACAATGTGTTCGCTGCCAAAGGTTCGGCCACGCCGCATCGAACTGACAAATGCAGCCTCGATGTGTTAAGTGTGGGAAGAACCACAATTCTCAGGAATGTGCTTTGGGTCAGGAGAAAGAATCGGACAAAAGCCAACTCTCATGTGTTTTATGCAAGTGCTCGGGACACACCGCTAACTATCGGGGTTGTCCTAAATTCCAAGATATAAAGAAAGCAAATACGGCTCGTCAGCAGAAAGCGAAGGTTAAGCGTCCATCCACTTAGCCGTCACGCCCCGAATTACCTTCGCACAAATGACGTCAGGTACTGGTAGAACCGCACAAAAAGCCACGGTTATTTCCTCGGCCCCAGCGCCAAGAACACCGGAAGCTGCACCTGACAAGATAACTCTCTTGCACTGTATTCAAGGGCAGATGGGTCAGTTTCAACGTCAAGTACAGGAACAGGCTAAGCGGGTGGATCAAATCTACGCGCTACTGCAGTGTCTAACGCACTTCATGTGGAGTGGAGCAAACCCTGAAGAACCTTGCAGTGAAAAACCCCTATCAAGGTATCCGTTCCGAAACACTCGTCGAACACATCCTCTGATTAAATCTAACGTACAATACCGCAGTGCGATGTAGTACGATAAGTAAACAATTTTTGACAGCTACACGGCAAATTTTTTCCGAAGTTCTCCGACGAAGAATTGCTGCGGAAACTTCCAGGAAAAATGGAAAGGACTTCAAAATTGTAAGTAATGAAACTAAAAAATTAATAATTTGTTGTTGTTTTTCCGTTGATAATGTAGGTATAAAAATGAACAGAAAAAAACTTTTACATCCAACAATTTCATTTTGCATTCTTCTAATTTAATTGTACCCATTACAATTTGCGCTGTATCTGAAAGTTGATTTGTACTTGAATTATCTCTTAAAATTCGCCTTTTATTTTTATGCCTTGTCCTTCTATTTATGCCCTCTGCCTCCAAAAATAAAGCCACACTATCCATAACTTCTTAAATATATTAAATTTACCGGAAATATCTTCACACTGTTATGGACGCGTTTATATGCTTCATTTATTTTGTTACGAAACGGATACCTTGAACGCAACTTGAGTTCCGAACGGAATTGACTTTAGCTTCGGAATTTCTTCCGAATGGATACCTCGATAGGGCTGAATGTCAATTTACTGATTAGGATCGAGCGAAGGGCCGCGCTGTTTAAGTTGCTGGAAGACCAAGTTCCTGATGTGTTTTTGTCTAGCGAAACTAAGCTTACCGATAAGGACAATACACGGTAATATATGATAGTAGAAGAAGAAATCGACCCAACTGCACACAAAGACGTGGTGTCCCGATTTTTACTAGAAAAAAAATTTAAATTTAGAAAAATGTACAAGGGTGTTTTACCCGGGTATCAGATGCTGGAGCCATGTGTACTTCTCAATCCACGCTATTTAACTCGATAGACTCCTTAGACTGGAATCGGAGGTGAATTATTATATTATATTATGTCAAACACAAAGATTTGAGAAATCATGTACTAAATACTAGAAAGAACTGCTCAATTGGTGGGGCCGTATATAGACTCGGTTTGAAAGCGACGGACAGTCCGTCGTTTCCCAGATACGGCTCTTAATTTGAACTATTGCTGTACGACGTACGGATACAAATAACTGCGATTAATCGCAAACGTTGAACTGGCTGCATACATTCGTTTACGACAATAATCATTACAGTTTTAGTACCGCAATAACAATTCCTAACTAAATTGCAGAGTTGGAGGAGTTTGTTCCTAGGCATTCTTACAATTACAGTGTCTTACTCGATGGACACGCTTCTCCAGAATGTTAACAGGAGCACTCTCTTTGAATTCGCTCTACCCACCGTCCAATAGGAATCTGTCTAATGAGGAGCTTGACAGGTACCTAAAACAAATGGACCAAACAATTACACAAACGATGAACATTGCCATTGACGCAATGTTGAATAATGCACAATATCCAAAGCATTGGAAAACTGCGGTGGTATACCCCATACCTAAAAAGTTGATAAGTCTTCTTCCGAATATCAGAAAGGTGTTCGAAAAGGTGATCAATAGGGTTTGACTCAGTGGGTTGAGGAAAAAATATATATAGTTCCAAATAATCAATTTGGTTTTAAGGCGGGGCATGATGTCACACATGCCGCGTCTAAACTGGTGTCTGATGTCCAATGGAATAAAATCATGAACCAATGTACTGGAGCCTGCCTGATAGACTTGAAGAAGGCCTTCGACACCGTATGGTTAGAGGGAATTTTCTATAGGCTGACCAGATTGGGCATCAGTAAAGCACTTTTGTATATTCTTCATAATACCCTCGGAAACAGACAGTTCATCGTAAAAAATGCGACTTCTGTTGGAACATTTCACATTAAAAACGGTCTGCAAAAAAGTGCGGTTACTTCGACGATCTTATTCAGCATTTAAAGTGAAAATGAAAATTATCTGCTACATGGCTGGTATATGGGTTTCCCATGTGGTAGTAGGGTAGTTTTAAGATATTTAAAGTTGGCAACTTTGGGTTATCTAACAATTAGGTTAGCTTAGATTGTATATTGAAGTTAGGCTAAGTTTTGTATAAGTTGGCATAGGTAGTTAGTTTACGTAGTTTAAGTCAGATGTGTAAGTTTTATGTAAATTACAAAAAATGCTCATTTACTAAGATTTTTTTTTAAATACTTAATATTTTCTTAGTTGAACTAGATCTTGATGAATAATAATTGTTATTTAAAATGATAAATGAGACGTCGAAAAACATAGAATAAGAGTAAAGAATATAGTTTAGCTTAGAGTGCCCACTTAGAGGCCCAGTAAGTTAGAATAAGTTATATTAAGATAGCTTTTAAGCACTTTTCTGTTAGCAAGTAAGTGTAGTAAATTTAAGATAAATAAAATAAAATACATTAAACAAATAATAATAACGTTTTTAAGAAAATGGGACAGAGAGAGAAAGAAAGATTTTTGGGCTCAATGGTTATTTTGCTCCATGGACGGCAGCCAAAATTTAATGGGGAGACCAAATTATTAGTGTAATTTTACTTGTTGCATTCTAGGCAACTCATCTTATGTGATTTTAGGTGCCTGAAAAAGAAGAATGTCTATTTGGCGCGGCTGGTATTGAACGCCAAACAGTCCGATTTGGAAAAAAATACATTACCACTTGAGCCCCACAAATCCACTTTTAGCCCAGTTCCATTACTTAGTTTCAGGTCTTGCCGAAATATGGAAAGATGGTGATGAAAATATCTAGAAAAAATCGGAAGGGAGGGGGGGGGGGAATAAAAATCTCAGCTGCTAGAACATGACATTATCAAATTAGGGGTAATCGAAGAACGCAATAGAGCTGGAGTTCGTCAGTAGTCTTGGTGAGAAAACCAAGCAAAAAAGACTATGTCTAGTTTCAAAAGATATTAACGCTGTTACTAAAAAGTATTGCTACTAGATATATCTCTGGTACCCACATTTTTGTAGATTCCTTTGGAGACCCAATCAAGAGAGAAGACCGCTTTCTCCGTTCCGGGATAACCACTTTACCAATTTGCGGTTATGCTGTTCGGACTGTGTAACGCATCCCAGAGAATGTTTCACCTAATGTGCAAAGTTTTTCCTCATCGATTGAAGGAGAATGTCTTTGTCTTTGTCCACCCCAAATTCACAATCTTCGCTAAAACAATACATCCCATATTAGTTTTTGTTTTTCTCTGTCATTTGACGTTTATGAACGCAAGTGATACCAAAAGATTTATGAAATCACCCAAATTTGCAGGGCCAAAGTCTTATAAGCAACTCCGTCGGTTTCTAGTGATGACGGGGTGGGGTATGCCATTTATTCCGGATTTTGCCGGACTATCCGCGCTTATAACGCGCTGCCTTACGATAGGACAGCCCTTCATTATAGCAGAGGACGCTCTTAAAGCGACATTGGTGTCTGGAACCACACTCTCAAAGCCTGACTTCAAGAGACACTTCTACATACAATGCGACCCTTCGACTACTGGAGTAGTTCAATTCACTTGAATTAAATTTAGGGAAAAAGTGGCATATGGTATAACATTCACCCCAATTCCGCAAGTGTTACACAACTTTCGTATTTCTTTTGTGTACGAAGTCATATCGAATTCATATCTCTATTCCTCTACTTGTACGCGATGTATCCGAGTCTTTGAAAAAAGCAACGCATACCATTGTAACTATTCAATTGTCAAAGGAGTCGTTCACAGACCACGGTAGTATACAGACCTGTTTCGGCTTTTCTTCAGCGAATTCTGTAAATTATTATTAATTAACACACAAATTTTGAAAAGCACGGCTGGCGTAGTGCAATAGTGCGCGGACGCGAAATTGTAATATTTCAAGTTGTGCTGGTTCATTCCCTGCCCGTGTACGGCATTTATTTAATTGATTTTGTTATTTTAATTGAAAATAAATAATAAAATTAGTGACGTGGAAACAAACAGTGATGAGTGACAAAGACCGTCCCGTTATCCCCATTGTGAGATTAGTGGAAGGCACAGCAACAGCAGTGGCGAGTGAAAATCAATTAAACGGAGGAAAAAAAGTGGTATCATCGAACTTAGCAAAACGCCCCTCTCTATGCCCCTCTAAGGAAATGCTGCTAAGTAGGGAATTGGGGAGGGGGCATCAACGTCTGCGGCAGTAATAGCAACGCAGAAACCAGGACGTCACGAGTCCGAAGACGAATCCTCATATGTCTCTGACAGAGTGACTCATGACAAAGCGAGTAATAACAGCTTTGCATCGTTGGCAACTTCTGAGTCTGAACACGAAGACGAAGAACTGAATGCCATTAATAGCAAAATCCAGCAACTACAAAAAAAGGTGCTTGCTATTAAAGCTAGGCAAATCGCCCGAAGGCAAAGGGAGCAGGAAGCTAAGGCAAGCTCCCAACAACAACAGCAATTGCAGGAAAAAACTGCGCAGAAACAGCAGCAAACACAACAAATACAAAAGCAGCAAAAAACGCAGCAGCTAAAGCAACAACCGCAGCAGCAAAAACGTTACCAAAAACAGCAAGAGCAACAGCAGAAAACGAAAAAAAGAAAAGGTGCCTCCAATCACCACCTACAAAATGGATAACCAGGACACCAAGGACTTGTGTAAGTCGGCAATAGGTAAGCACTTTAGAATTAAACAATTAGGTTAAGACAGGCATGTCACCCACAGTAATTCAGTGAAGGGCTACAAAAAAATTCAAAATCTGTTTGAAGGAAACGACGACGGAGTACTTCACGTACACACCGAAAGGTGATAAATTTAAAACAGTTCTATTGAAAGGACAAGAACCATCTGTTGATCCCGAGCTCTTAAAACTGCTTCAAGAGAAAGAGTGCGATCTCAAATTTGTGGGGTTAAGCCTTTTACCACTGCAAGAGCAAAAAGGAAGAAGCGGAAACTACCGTTCTAGTACAGCTCACTCCCAACAACAAACTGGATATTCTAAGGAGTATCAAAGTCCTGGACTACGAGGTTGTTCACTGGGAGAAAAAGGAGCGATAACATTCTACAATGTGTTCGCTGCCAAAGGTTCGGCCACGCCGTATCGAACCGCGCTTGAACTATAAAAACGGCGTGGAATAAAATAAATAAATTAGTTAAAAAATATATTGTAAAATGTTTGTGTGGGTACAAATGATAGAACTTATTCTTTTCAATACAAATCCCTTTATTCAGTACAGTTACAATTCACTTTTTAATTCTTTCTCTCAGTACAATTCAATTTCTCAACCACTTATACTTTTCTTATCTTTTACTTAAACCACTTAATCACTTCTCCTAATTAACACTTCAAATTACACTTTAGAACTGATTTGCATACCTTTGGGATGCTGGTATTTATACTCGAATGACATACTTCGAGAACAATCCACGCCATCCAGCGTCCCATACAATTTCCAATTTGCTAGAAAATTCGATTCCACTCTCCAGTCTCCAGACTCTGCTATTCCAATATCGAAACCTTCTGGTCTTCGACATTTTCTGCTAGATGTCGCTGCTCACATTTAAGTGGTTATCACATTGCTCCCTCCCTACAGTTGTTCGTCCCGAACAACTTCGTCATTCAGCATCCCGTTGAAATGACACATTCTATCCAAATGGACCACTTTCAATTTTCCTCCATTCCCACGCTGGATCCGGTAGACTACGTCATTAATGCGGGTTATCACCTTGTATGGACCTTCCCAGTCCTGTTGCAATTTTGGTGATTTGCCTTTCTTACGCTGAGGATTATACAGCCAAACCAGATCTCCTTCGTTGAGTTGAAACCGGAAGATTTCGCCTTGATATCGTACCTAGTTTTCATGCGGCTGCTTGCTAGCTTCATCTTTTCTCTGGTGTCTTCATGCAATTTACGAATCCTGCTGCGTAAGTCATTCACGTAGTCGTTCACCTCTTTCTGCTCTGTCGGTGGGGATCCGAATTTTGCTTCACTTGGCAACCGAATTGTTTGACCAAATAAGATCTCGGATGGTGTGTGCCCTGTTGAGCTATGGACCGCGTTTCGGTAGGCCATTAAGAAGAGGGGTATGTGTCGATCCCAATCCCGCTGGCAGTTGCTGACAACCTTAGATAGATGCTCATTCAAGGTCCGATTGAATCGCTCGACCATTCCATCAGATTGAGGGTGTAGTGGCGTTGTCCTTGTCTTTCTTATTCCCAAATATTGGCATATTTACTGGAAGACTTTTGATTCAAAGTTTCGCCCTTGATCAGAGTGCAGCTCCATTGGTACCCCAAATCTGCTCACCCAGTTGTTGACTATCTGTTCGGCTACGGTCTTAGCCTCTTGATTTGGGATGGCAAACACTTCCGGCCACTTACTGAAGTAATCCATGACTACGAGCGTATATCGGTTTCCATTAAAGGTTTCGGGAAACGGCCCAGCGATGTCGATGGCTATTCGTTCGAAAGGTGCTCCGACATTGTATTGTTGCATTTGTCCATGTGGCTTTACTTTTGGACCCTTGGTAGCCGCACACCTTATGCACTTTTTGCACCAATTCTCGACATCTTGCTTAGCGCTTAGCCAATAGAAACGTTCCCTTACCTTTTCCAACGTCTTGTTTATTCCCAAATGGCCTCCTGAGATTCCGTCATGTATTTCATGGAGCACTTGGTTGACTCTGGACCGTGGCACAATTAGCTGCATACGAGATGTTGTCCCATCTGCACTTTCCCATTTTCTCTTCAGCAATCCATCTTGCACAAAAAGCGAGTCCCACTGTGCCCAGTATGCCTTCAGAGTTTGGCTCCGATCTGATATCTGCTGCCAGCTTGGTCTTTCCTCGTGTTCCTTCCAGGCCAATATTGGTTCGATGTCATTGTCTGCCTGTTGGGAGGAACGGATTTCGTCTATACTCCAACCCTCTATTGGCTCAGTCCTGATCATTTGGATAGTTGCCTGTTCTTTCGCTTCTTTACGGTTGCAGTGTTCGCATTTTACCCCGCACGGTCGACGAGAGAGAGCATCAGCATTTGAGTGGAGTGTTCCCTTGCGGTGTTGCACTTCAAAGTCGTAGCCCTGCAACTGCTCGATCCATCTTGCAACTTGGCCTTCAGGGTTCTTAAATTGGAGTAGCCATTTCAGAGCTGCGTGGTCTGTCCGGAGAATGAACTTTTGTCCGTAGAGGTACTTATGGAAATGCTTCGTAGCCAGAATTAAAGCCAGAAGCTCGCGCCGGGTTACACAGTAGTTCCTTTCAGGTCTGGAGAGTACTTTACTGTAATATGCGACCACTTTCTCTTGACCATCATGAACCTGGGAAATCACAGCTCCGACCCCAACATTGCTAGCGTCTGCGTCCACGATGAACATTTTTCCGGGCGTCGGGTAACCCAAGATGGAGGCATTGCACAGCTGTCGCTTCAGTTCTTGAAATGCTTTTTCGCATTCTCCAGACCACCTGAACTGTCGGCCTTTTTCCGTAAGTTGATGCAGGCTCTTTGCAATGCCAGCAAAATCCTTTACGAACCTTCTGTAATACGTGGCGAGTCCCAAGAAGCTTCTCAGTTGATGTTTATCTTTTGGAGAAGGCCAACTTTTCACGGCTTCGATTTTGTCAGGATCCGTTCTTACTCCTTCCGCTGATATAATGTGACCCAGATATTTTACTTCCGGACGAAACAAGGCGCACTTTTCCGGGTTGAGCTTTAAATGAGCACTTCGTAGCCTCTCAAACACTTCTTTTAGATTTTCGCGGTGCTCCTCGTACGTCTTACCTATGACGATAACGTCGTCCAAATATACTAGGCAGGTTTTCCAGGTGAGTCCTTGCAATGTTCGTTCCATTAGTCGCTCGAAGGTGGCCGGAGCGTTGCACAGTCCAAACGGCATCACTGCAAACTGCCAAAGACCGCTTCCTGTAGGGAAGGCAGTTTTCTCACGGTCCGTACGATTTATCTCTACCTGCCAGTAACCGCTCTTCAAGTCAAGTGTTGAAAACCATTTCGCTCCAGAAAGCATATCCAAAGTGTCATCGATTCTCGGAAGTGGGTAGCTGTCCTTTTTAGTGACATCATTGAGACGTCGGTAGTCTACACAAAATCTCGTGCTGCCATCTTTCTTCTTCACGAGGACCACTGGAGATGCCCACGGACTTTGCGATTCTTCAATCACTCCCTCAGCTTTCATCTTCGACATCATTTCGGCAACTTCTGTTTGCTTTGCCAATGGAAGGCGCCTTGCAGGTTGACGGATTGGTCGAGCGTCTCCGGTGTCAATGTGGTGTTGAACAATATGCGTACGTCCATATTCTCCGTCTTGTGTAGCAAATATATCAGCGTACTCACCGATTAGTTTTTCTGCCAGGATTCGCTGATCTTCGTCCAGATTACAGAGGCTGAGAATTTTGTTCTTGATTTTTATGCTCTGAACTGTTGTGACCGGTTTTGCACACTTTTTTTCCGTTGTGGTCGATATAGCCTCAACAGGTACGCATTTTCCCACTATCTCCCCCTTTTTCACCTTTACACTGAATGTCTTTGGATTTAGAATCCTTACAGGGACCATGTTGTTCTTTGGCTCCACTAAGGTCTTTCCCACCATGAAGTCTCTTTTCTTTTCTGGCTCCATCAAATAGAATCGGTGGCTACCAGGACCACCTTCCACTTTTGCCCACAAAATTGCTTCTGACGAAGGTTCTAGGTTCTGATTGCTGCAGATGACGACATTTGAGACTGTGGTATTGGCGTTTCCGTATATCATTGGTATCTCCATGTTTCCGTATTTCAGGGTTTGTGCCCCCAAGTCGACTACAAGTCCATGTTCTCTCATGAAGTCTGTACCAATGATGCACTCGTCACATATGTCAGCTACCAGAAACGCGTGAGTGAATGTTATTCCGGCCAATTGGATTTTTATGCGGACTTCACCATATACCTTAATCGTTGCTCCTGTAGCTGTTCGCAAGCTGCAACTGCTAGTGTTATGCAGCCAAGACTTCTGCACAAGATTCCTCCTGATGATTGAGGCCATGGCACCGGTGTCTATTGTTGCCATCCATTTTTCTTTAACACTGACTACTTCTACTAGAAGGCTTTCGCTGCGTCGTTTTGCCAGCGAGACTTGGATGATGGTCCTGGGGCCGTCGACTCCTGCTACCAACTTCTGCCCCGCGAAGTTGGTGCTTAAGCATTTCCCGACTGATGGCTTCGGGAAGGTTGACCGGCTTCTTGATAGCTGTTTCTGGGGGGTTTCTTCCTCTATTTGCTTGTCACCACAGTGAGGGCAGTCTTTTCGTCGCACCGGTTCTTTACACTGCCTTTGAAGGTGTCCTATTTTATTGCAATTTTATTGCAGCGCATTATTCGTTTATCCCGTCGAGTATCTCGTTCCTCGGCACTAATTCTTGTGCAGGAGCATTCGACAGATGCTACTTCCCTGACGAAATGTGTTCCCCTGGAAGCCTGATTGGCTGCTTCCATCGCCAGAGCGAAGGCAAGTGCTTCAGCAAGGGTTCTTTTCCCGGCCATCCTTACTGCTGACTGTAGCTTCGAATCTGCAATTCCCCTGATAAATGCATCTTTTGCCATTTCGTCGATAATTTCCTGTCCTGCGGTGGGGTATGACAGATGTGCCAGTCTACTCACGTCTGCTTGGAGCTGCTGCAGTGTTTCTCCTCTTTGCTGCGTTCGGCTTTGCAATTGGACCTTGTAGACCTCCTGCATGTGGCTGTCCCCAAACCGTTTCTCGATAGCCTGCACTAAAGTCACATAATCTTTATGCTTTTCGATGTCTACTGTTTGCAACAATTCTGCTGCAGGACCGTGCAAGGCCATTGTTAGGGCAAAGCATTTTTCCTCATTGAGTAGACTGGCACATCTGTCATACCCCACCGCAGGCCAGGAAATTATCGACGAAATGGCAAAAGATGCATTTATCAGGGGAATTGCAGATTCGAAGCTACAGTCAGCAGTAAGGATGGCCGGGAAAAGAACCCTTGCTGAAGCACTTGCCTTCGCTCTGGCGATGGAAGCAGCCAATCAGGCTTCCAGGGGAACACATTTCGTCAGGGAAGTAGCATCTGTCGAATGCTCCTGCACAAGAATTAGTGCCGAGGAACGAGATACTCGACGGGATAGACGAATAATGCGCTGCTGGAATTGCAATAAAATAGGACACCTTCAAAGGCAGTGTAAAGAACCGGTGCGACGAAAAGACTGCCCTCACTGTGGTGACAAGCAAATAGAGGAAGAAAACCGCAGAAACAGCTATCAAGAAGCCGGTCAATCTTCCCGAAATCATCAGTCGGGAAATGCTTAAGCACCAACTTCGCGGGGCAGAAGTTGGTAGCAGGAGTCGACGGCCCCAGGACCATCACCCAAGTCTCGCTGGCAAAACGATGCAGCGAAAGCCTTCTAGTAGAAGTAGTCAGTGGAAAAGAAAAATGGATGGCAACAATAGACACCGGTGCCACGGCCTCAATCATCAGGAGGAATCTTGTGCAGAAGTCTTGGCTGCATAACACTAGCAGTTGCAGCTTGCGAACAGCTACAGGAGCAACGATTAAGGTATATGGTGAAGTCCGCATAAAAATCCAACTGGCCGGAATAACATTCACTCACGCGTTTCTGGTAGCTGACATATGTGACGAGTGCATCATTGGTACAGACTTCATGAGAGAACATGGACTTGTAGTCGACTTGGGGGCACAAACCCTGAAATACGGAAACATGGAGATACCAATGATATACGGAAACGCCAATACCACAGTCTCAAATGTCGTTATCTGCAGCAATCAGAGTCTAGAGCCTTCGTCAGAAGCAATTTTGTGGGCAGAAGTGGAAGGTGGTCCTGGTAGCCACCGATTCTATTTGATGGAGCCAGAAAAGAAAAGAGACTTCATGGTGGGAAAGACCTTAGTGGAGCCAAAGAACAACATGGTCCCTGTAAGGATTCTAAATCCAAAGACATTCAGTGTAAAGGTGAAAAAGGGGGAGATAGTGGGAAAATGTGTACCTGTTGAGGCTATATCGACTACAACGGAAAAAAAGGGTGCAAAACCGGTCACAACAGTTCAGAGCATAAAAATCAAGAACAAAATTCTCAGCCTCTGTAATCTGGACGAAGATCAGCGAATCCTGACAGAAAAACTAATCGGTGAGTACGCTGATATATTTGCTACACAAGACGGAGAATATGGCCGTACGCATATTGTTCAACACCACATTGACACCGGAGACGCTCGACCAATCCGTCAACCTGCAAGGCGTCTTCCATTGGCAAAGCAAACAGAAGTTGCCGAAATGATGTCGAAGATGAAAGCTGAGGGAGTGATTGAAGAATCGCAAAGCCCGTGGGCATCTCCAGTGGTCCTCGTGAAGAAGAAAGATGGCAGCACGAGATTTTGTGTAGACTACCGACGTCTCAATGATGTCACTAAAAAGGACAGCTACCCACTTCCGAGAATCGATGACACTTTGGATATGCTTTCTGGAGCGAAATGGTTTTCAACACTTGACTTGAAGAGCGGTTACTGGCAGGTAGAGATAAATCGTGCGGATCGTGAGAAAACTGCCTTCACTACAGGAAGCGGTCTTTGGCAGTTTGCAGTGATGCCGTTTGGACTGTGCAACGCTCCGGCCACCTTCGAGCGACTAATGGAACGAACATTGCAAGGACTCACCTGGAAAACCTGCCTAGTATATTTGGACGACGTTATCGTCATAGGTAAGACGTACGAGGAGCACCGCGAAAATCTAAAAGAAGTGTTTGAGAGGCTACGAAGTGCTCATTTAAAGCTCAACCCAGAAAAGTGTGCCTTGTTTCGTCCGGAAGTAAAATATCTGGGTCACATTATATCAGCGGAAGGAGTAAGAACGGATCCTGACAAAATCGAAGCCGTGAAAAGTTGGCCTTCTCCAAAAGATAAACACCAACTGAGAAGCTTCTTGGGCCTCGCCACGTATTACAGAAGGTTCGTAAAGGATTTTGCTGGCATTGCAAAGAGCCTGCATCAACTTACGGAAAAAGGCCGACAGTTCAG
The DNA here is from genome assembly GCA_949129095.1 of Volucella bombylans. Lineage (NCBI taxonomy): Eukaryota > Metazoa > Arthropoda > Insecta > Diptera > Syrphidae > Volucella > Volucella bombylans. The sequence continues at coordinate 64,810,789 of OX422141.1, forward strand.
GTGGTCTGGAGAATGCGAAAAAGCATTTCAAGAACTGAAGCGACAGCTGTGCAATGCCCCCATCTTGGGTTACCCGACGCCCGGAAAAATGTTCATCGTGGACGCAGACGCTAGCAATGTTGGGGTCGGAGCTGTGATCTCCCAAGTTCATGACGGTCAAGAGAAAGAGGTCGCATATTACAGCAAAGTACTCTCCAGACCTGAACGGAACTACTGTGTAACCCGGCGCGAGCTTCTGGCTTTAATTCTGGCTACGAAGCATTTCCATAAGTACCTCTACGGACAAAAGTTCATTCTCCGGACAGACCACGCAGCTCTGAAATGGCTACTCCAATTTAAGAACCCTGAAGGCCAAGTTGCAAGATGGATCGAGCAGTTGCAGGGTTACGACTTTGAAGTGCAACACCGCAAGGGAACACTCCACTCAAATGCTGATGCTCTCTCTCGTCGACCATGCGGAGTAAAATGCGAACACTGCAATCGTAAAGAAGCAAAAGAACAGGCAGCTATCCAAATGATCAGGACTGAGCCAATAGAGGGTTGGAGTATAGACGAAATCCGTTCCTCCCAACAGGCAGACAATGACATCGAACCAATATTGGCCTGGAAAGAGCACGAGGAAAGACCAAGCTGGCAGCAGATATCAGATCGGAGCCAAACTCTGAAGGCATACTGGGCACAGTGGGACTCGCTTTTTGTGCAAGATGGATTGCTGAAGAGAAAATGGGAAACTGCAGATGGGACAACATCTCGTATGCAGCTAATTGTGCCACGGTCCAGAGTCAACCAAGTGCTCCATGAAATACATGACGGAATCTCAGGAGGCCATTTGGGAATAAATAAGACGTTGGAAAAGGTAAGGGAACGTTTCTATTGGCTAAGCGCTAAACAAGATGTCGAGAATTGGTGCAAAAAGTGCATAAGATGTGCGGCTACCAAGGGCCCAAAAGTAAAGCCACATGGACAAATGCAACAATACAATGTCGGAGCACCTTTCGAACGAATAGCCATCGACATCGCTGGGCCGTTTCCCGAAACCTTTAATGGAAACCGATATACTCTCGTAGTCATGGATTACTTCAGTAAGTGGCCGGAAGTGTTTGCCATCCCAAATCAAGAGGCTAAGACCGTAGCCGAACAGATAGTCAACAACTGGGTGAGCAGATTTGGGGTCCCAATGGAGCTGCACTCTGATCAAGGGCGAAACTTTGAATCAAAAGTCTTCCAGGAAATATGCCAATATTTGGGAATAAGAAAGACAAGGACAACGCCACTACACCCTCAATCTGATGGAATGGTCGAGCGATTCAATCGGACCTTGAATGAGCATCTATCTAAGGTTGTCAGCAACTGCCAGCGGGATTGGGATCGACACATACCCCTCTTCTTAATGGCCTACCGAAACGCGGTCCATAGCTCAACAGGGCACACACCATCCGAGATCTTATTTGGTCACACAATTCGGTTGCCAAGTGAAGCAAAATTCGGATCCCCACCGACGGAGCCCAAAGAGGTGAACGAGTACGTGAATGACTTACGCAGCAGGATTCGTAAATTGCATGAAGACACCAGAGAAAAGATGAAGCTAGCAAGCAGCCGCATGAAAACTAGGTACGATATCAAGGCGAAATCTTCCGGTTTCAACGAAGGAGATCTGGTTTGGCTGTATAATCCTCAGCGTAAGAAAGGCAAATCACCAAAATTGCAACAGGACTGGGAAGGTCCATACAAGGTGATAACCCGCATTAATGACGTTGTCTACCGGATCCAGCGTGGGGATCGAGGAAAATTTAAAGTGGTCCATTTGGATAGAATGTGTCATTTCAACGGGATGCTGAATGACGAAGTTGTTCGGGACGAACAACTGTAGGGAGGGAGCAATGTGATAACCACTCAAATGTGAGCAGCGACATCTAGCAGAAAATGTCGAAACTCGAAGATTAGAAGGTTTCGATACTGGATTAGCAACTGGAGAGTAGAATCGAATTTTCTAGCAAATTGGAAATTGTATGGGACGCTGGATGGCGAGGATTGTTCTCGAAGTATGTCATTCGAGTATAAATACCAGCATCCCAAAGGTATGCAAATCAGTTCCAAATTTGAATTTGAAGTGTTAATTAGAAGAAGTGATTAAGTGGTTTAAGTAAAAGATAAGAAAAGTATAAGTGGTTGAGAAATTGAATTGTACTGAGAAAAAGAATTAAATAGTGAATTGTAACTGTACTGAATAAAGGGATTTGTATTGAAAAGAATAAGTTCTATCATTTGTACCCACACAAACATATTACAATACTTAAAATGCCTGAGCACGTGTTAAGTTTTTAGGAAAATGGGACATAGAGAGGAAGAAAGATTTTTGGGCTCAGTGGTTATTTCGCTCGATGGGTGGCATCCAACATTTAATGGGGAGACTAAATTATTAGTGTAATTGGACTTGTTGTTGTATTAGAGGCAACCATTGGTCTTACGTGAATTAAGTTGCCTGAAAAAAAGAATGTCTTTCGGACGAGGCTGGGATTCGAACACCGAACCTTCCGATTTGGAAGGTAACACACTACTACTTGAGCCACGGCCACCCACAATTTGGACTTGTGTAACAATAAATAAACACTTTATATTATTCACTACGAACTAAATATTAAATAAAGAAATAACAAGAAAAACAATTTCTTCGCGTTTAACAAATGCTTTGTTTACATTTTTTAAATCACGATTCTATTTAAACTATCCCATCTAAACACTTCACAAGCACTTATTTCGAAACTCGCGTAAGTTTTCTCGACATTTTATCAAATTTCTTTAAAAAATTTATTAATCATGTTCCGTACCGAATCTTAACTTCCCATACGAATTTGCTCCAGCCAACGAATTCTCAGAATTTTAAATAGGGGTTGAAGTACAAAAAATATCCGCTAGAATTTTCGTTACGTGTCCCAATTGGGCTTCCTAGTTTTGTCACCAGAGATTTCCTTCCAATTGTCAATAACAACTGATACATGCCAAAGTATGTAAACGTATCTAAGTTAAATATATTTAATTTTATCATGTCTTTATTGAATTTTCATAATTTAAGATGTTTGCGATTAAGTAAAAATTTATATGCGGGAAATTTATCTGACAAATCTAGATGGGCGAAATCTTCTTGCATGTTATCATGTGAGTCAAACACAATGCATAAATTCAAGCAATGTGTTGAGTTTAGTACAAACCAAAGCGATAAGCGTGAAAAACAATTACCGTCTTTAATGAGATTTCCTGAAATCGTCTGGCCGTCTTTTATAAATTCCTTCAAGAATTGGGTGTTAGTAACTTTTATTATACGCCCATATTTTGATAGGGAATTTAATTTAAAGGATTTTATTTACGGAGCAAAACGTGCTGTTCATGTAAGTTCTTGTCTTTTCTTATGGTTGATTTTCTATTTACAATATTTTCGTAGGGTTACTGATAAAATAACAATTTTGATGAGTTTTAATAACAGCAATATTCATTTAATCACTTTGAGATGTTAAATGCGGACTTAATTATACACTTCGCCTACCCTGGCTATATTTACCGAAAATTATTGCTATTTCCCAAATTAAGATTAGATTTCCGTTTTCGTGCAATCGACTGTGTTTAGCCAATTTATTATTTTGAATGTTCAAATTGATTCGCAAGCAAATACATATACATATTTAAAAAATAAGTGGGAACAAGTTTTTAGTGTTCCATTGGAATCAAAATCGGGATACAAAAACAAAGCCTTCTGCCTGCCCAAACGAAAACGCCATAAAATGTCGAATATCTGTCGCATATCCGTCCCAAAAATATATTTCTATAGAGCAAAACCAAATCTTGTCTTATACAGTATTACCCGCTGTTACACAAAGTTGACCCATTTCAAGAACACCATATAAAAGATTATGGCTAACGAAGCTACACAGGCCGTCGCAAAAATAACCGTTCCTCAAAGCCATGCTCTAATAAACAAATTCACATAATCAAACAATGTAACAAGGACCCTCATTAATTACCTGCGAAGGAATACCGTCCACAATTGTTTTGTTTTTTTTTTGTTTCTTAGAGAGCGGAGTCTACGATTGTACCAAGGGTGTTGCAAATGTTGAAATCTAAGGCATTCCTTGAAATATAGCCCTCGCCAGCAACAAGATTCTGGTTGTTGAGGACTTTAATTTCCTATAAATGTATAAATATTTCATTTACATTTACATGTACGAGAGTAATGTGTTACACTTAATGTGTAACGAGTGTAACTCTACACACTTCTCCCAGCGATGCTCCCATCTCTCTAACCCGTGCAAATAGTACTTGGCGTTTATCTCTGCAAAATAATTGTTCACGAAGGTGATTGCCACCTCATTTGACGAAATTGTCTGTCCTCCGAGCGCAGTTTTTAGATGAGGGAACAAAAAGAAGTCGCTTGGGGCTAGATAAGGCGGATGTTCAAGTAGTTCAAACCGTAATTCATGGATTTTCGCCATAGCAACCGCTCAGGTGTAAAACGGCGCGTTGTCTTGGTGAAAAAGGATTTTCTTTTTCTGCAAATGTGGCCATTTTTCTGCAATTTCTGCTTTCAGTTTGGCCAGTAATAATGCGTAGTATGCTCCTGAAATGGTTTTTCCCTTTTGAAGATAATTGATTAAGATAACACCTTTACTATCCCAAAAAAAAGTCGCCATCACTTTCTAAGCCAAAAAAAACAGTTTTTTTTTTTGGAGCCGGCTCGCCCTTTGCAGTCCACTGTTTTGACTGAATTTTTGTTTCGTGGTTGCAGTTTTTGGACGTCCCGAACATTCATCATTCCCAAGCTCTTATGGCCACGTTTAAATTCAGCTAATTCAGCAAATTTCACTGTGGTAAATGATGGTGCAGAGTCCCCATACACAGAGTCCAACTCATTTTTGATTTGCTTAGGCGTATTACCTTTCAAAAACAAGAATTTAATAACAGCTCGATACTCAATTTTTCCCATTTTCACAAAAAACACTCACATCGACTCACTCAAACGACTGTCAACTAAAAACTGCTCGTCCAAAATGACTGAAACTTTGGTAAATAACTGCCAAAAGATGTATAACTAGCTCACTAGCTTTTATAGACGAGTGCCGCTATCTTTACGTTGCGGTCGGAAACTTTTCAGACTACCCTCCTATGTGTACATTACGGCTTAAGTTCTTACGATAAAGTTTTTTTTCTTCTTTAGCCTTAGCAATTTCTGATTTTTTAACCACGCTGGTTCGCAATTTTTTTTAAAGAGATTAAAAAAAGTAAAATTACATATGGCGGAGTTTTTTCGGCACATTTGGTGCTGCCGGCAATGTGTGAGAGCGAGGAATTTAGGTGCTCTCCAGTTTGGCAACACTCCACCTTGACAAGGCGGTTTCTTGAATCGGCTTTCCACACTCGCCAACATCGAGCACAGCAAGTTTAGCGGCAGGCCTGTTATATACCCCCGTTGCTGTTTTTACCGCTGCGCTCCTAATGTTCCCGTCTTTATCCGCAAAAGTTTTGAGAATGGTTTTTTTCGGCCAGGAATTCTGTGGACTGTCTGGATCTACTATGATGACGATGTCTCCTTATTGGAGCCTCTTCGTTAGTGAATATCATTTGGTTCGGCGCGTTAGGACAGAAATGTACTCCCTGACCCATCTTTTCCAGAAGCGATTCGTAAATACTTCGCTGATTAGCCAGTTTTTTTTTTCGAAAGACAGCACCATCATCGCACAGTTCTCCTGACGTTTCGTCTCCACTTGAAGACCCTAACAGAAGGTGATTAGGCGTTGAAGCCTCTTCGTTATCGCCTACCTAAAGGAACGTAAGTAAGGAGTCTGGTATTAATACCTCTGCCAATATAGTCAATAGTGATTCATCCGTAGGTTTTCTTGTCGGTGTATTAAGGCGTTTTCAGGGTTTTCTTCACTGATCTAAGAAGCCTCTTCCAGCCTCTTCCTTGATGATCAGTTCAGTGATGTAATGCTCATTTGGTAGGATAATTGGCCGTTTTGCGTCGAGTGACACGCCATAAACTACATCAATTCTATCCTTTACTGTCAGTATTGAGTTTCCATCTAAGTATAGTGAGAGCTTGTACAACTTACTATCGACTTCAGGTCCTTTTTTGTTGTTGTCGTTTTCCCTGTCATTACTTAAGGTTACGATTTCTTCAAGAAATATCTCATTTTGATATATTCTAACGCAGTAGTTTTCAGCTCTTGTGAAGTCTAGAATGACAACATTTTTCCTCGAGCTTTCTTCTTTTATGCAACAGTGTTCGGATGAAACGAAAGACCTGTGCCATTGTACGAAGGAGTCGTTTCCATTCATTAAACCGAGAAGACGCTTCGATGGATGGATACGATGGATTTAAATTTTATAACGTGATGCATGTGAATATGTCTTATGTCCTCAGATGATGAATCTATGTGCCTGTATTCTTCGGGCCACCGGTCGATAGACTCGTATAGAAAACTTGGTCCTCGGTACCATCGGCTATCGGAAGTCTTTATTGCATTGTCAGTTGGTGCCTTCATCGGCGACATTTGTTTCGCTCGAGATCCACCTCCAGTTCTTTGCTTTGGTCTCCTCGAGGGTTTCTCCTACTCGAAAAGCCACGAACTGTTTTTATTTCCTGTGGACCGAGTTGATCCAACTCAGGACAGTTCTCGAGTCAGACCAGAAGTACTTCTCCGATATTTTAACTGAGTGTCTAGCTGTTATAATTTTTGCTACCTTAACTCCTAGTACCGCTGCTTCTAGCTGCTAGAGGAATACTTTTTAAATAATTGTACTTGTGCGCTAGTTCTCTGCGTTTATTTTTTTTTCTTAATTGGCGAGCGCACAAGGGATTTTGTGTACCCTTAAGATGTTTGTACATAGCGCTGGCGAGGGGAAGTTGGGGAGGGAAAAAAGAGAGCATTGTACGTTGGTTTTAAATGTTTGCAAGTTTAGTGACTAGGAAATACAGAGCTCGGCAGGTCATTCCATAAGCGAGTTGTACGGCTTAGGAACAAATCACTATATTTCAGAGTACGTCCGAAAGTGGGCTTGAGGGTATACTGATGAGCATTCATAGCGAGACGGGTGTTAGGGTTAAAAGTTAGAAAGGGTGGAATGCTACTGGCAATTTCGGTGTAGCGCTGATGGTGGTAATAGCGATACAACAAGGTGAGACAGGAGACATTACGTCTGTGTTCGAGTTCGACTGTCTAGCAAGTGCAAAGAGGTCTTAGGAGCACCTGACCAGATATGAGCATTGAACTCCAATTTCGGGCGGATAAACGCGTTATATATTAAGGCCAGATCAGACTGGGTGAAATATTTCTTACATCGCTTGAGGAAACCTAGACATTTCGCAGAGTTTTTGGCGACATCGAATGGAAAGTTTATCGGTTTCAACGTTGCAAGTGCCATTCATGGATAATGGCTGGGTATTTAAATTTCGCTTTAACGACAACAGACAGCATTGTGTTTGAGATATGAAAAGCAGAGAGTACTGTCATCAGCAAAGGAATTAATTGGATTAGAAGTAACAGACAAAAGATTATTGATGAAAACTAAAAAGAGTGGTGGGTGGCCGTGGTTCAAGTGGTAGTGTATTGACTTCCATTCGAACGGTTCAGGAAACTGAAATCTCGTGAGGTGAATACAACATCAAGTCAATTTACCCTAATAATTTCGTGTGCCCATTAAATGTTGGATGCCACCCATAGAGCGAAATAACCACTAAGCCCAAATATCTTTTTTTCTCTCTCTATACAATTTTCTGAAAAACTTAACACGTGCTCCGACATTTTACGTGTAGTCATACCCTCTAGAGTGATAAGTTTTTTAAAAAAATTAAAAAGAGTGTCAGAGACAGATCGGAGCCCTGGGGCACAGTACCATTTATTTTGTGAACATCACACTTGAAACCATCCAAGACAACTTGAATTGAACGTTCCGAAAAGTAGTTTCTAATCGTCGATCCCAAAAGCACGCAATTTAGACAAAAGAGTCTGATGTCAAACTCTTTCAAATGTCTTAGAAATATCAAGTGCAACTATCTTGCTTTCGCCAGATTAATGTACATTGTCAACGTCTTCTGACTTTGATTACTTTCTGACAACCCTGTCTTTATTTGGTTTTGATTCTTTGTTGGATCAGCCTACCCGTTTAAACTCGTGTTTGACCCATATATTTACAAGAGTCCATCGAAACAACAAAACCAAGTTTAAAACTATGATACTTGAATCTAACTGATCATTGTTTAATAAGTTCAAATGGATAGTTGTATTCTGAGAACTGAATCATCTGTGCATAAAGCATTCGATAAAATTGACTATACCAGACTTAGAAACTGTTTAAATTTCGAATTTTGGGAAGAAGTTACTTGCGCAACTGATCCAACGATAGCCTTCGATACTTTTCTTATGAAGCTTCAATTGCATATTGCGAGTAGTAAACAGGTTATAAGTCGCCCAAACAACAAAAACAAGTGTTTGAAACAAGTGTTTGGATGACGGTTTCACTTCTGGAAAAAATTCGATTGAAACATAAACTTTACCTTCAAGTAAGAAGGCATCCAAATAATCTCAGACTCAAACAACACTACAAAAAACTGAATAATGAGCTTAAAATTGATATCCCTTTTTACAGAGATAATTATTTTCGTAGAAAATTATTAGCAAGTTTTGGTAATTCTAAAAAAGAATGGCGTGTTATTGATGAAATTCTTAATAGAAAAACTTAGATATAATTCTGAAAGTCAATAACTCAACTATATCTGACCCTTTGGAAATTGCTAATTCATTTAATGATTTCTTTTGTAATGTTAGATCTTTTCAGAACTTATCCAACCACAACTACAATATTAGGATCACCAATGACCTAGTTGAGATTGGAAGTCAAACTGAGAGTTTTTTCTGTGAACCATTCACTGCTCTAGAGATACATAAAATAATTTTCACTCTTAAACCATCTAATTCTACCTCCGCTGACATGATCTCTAGTCGTACGTTGAAAAAAATTTCATTTCAAATCTCGGATGTTTTGTGCTTTATTTTCAATAACAGCATACGACAAGGTATTTTTCCTCAATCTTTGAAAACGGCTATAGTTATGCCATTTCACAAAAAGGGTGACAATACCATTTATAACAATTATCGTCCTATTTCATAGTTGTCGGTCATTTCAAAAATATTTGAAAGAGGTATTAAATCTAGAATGTTGTCGTTCCTAGAAAGAACAAATTTTTTCAGTAATTGTCAATTTTTTTTAGAAGCGGAATGTCTACTGAAACTGCACTGTTGAAACTGACAGGGGAGCTATATCACAGTATTAACTCTTCTGAGACTCCTGCTTCTCTGTTTATTGACATTTCTAAAGCTTTCGATATGGTAGATCTTGAAATACTGTTAGATAAACTTTTCCAATTGGGTTTTAGAGGATGTACATATAGTTGGTTTGCTTCTTATCTAAATAATCGTAGGAAATTGGTGAAGATCAGGAATATTTACAGTTCTCCGAAAAATATAGTAACTGGTGTCCCACAAAGCTCAGTACTAGGTCCTATCCTATTCTTGATCTACGTAAACTCCCTATTCATCCAACCTTTCAAAGGCAAAGTTACAGCATTTGCTGACGATACTGCGCTGTAATACTCAAATAAAAGTCTTCTGAATATCATCTCTGAGGTAAACCATGACCTTGATTTACTGAGGAGATGGTTCTTGATACATAAACTCAAAATCAGTGATAAAACGAAATTTATGATATTAATAATTTAATATCAGCAATATAATTTGTAATGATTTCCCATTATTTTATCACTCTCCGGATTGTACACGCTTCCAATTATTTACTCTTACGAATGATGTAGATTATCCATTTAACTACTTAACATCTTGTACCAATAATTGTTTTAAAATTGAGTGCGTTGACAGTTTTAAATATTTAGGTATTGTCTTAGATAATAAGCTTAGTTGGTCCAACCATACTCATTATCTTAAAAAATATCTTAACAAAGTGGTAAGACAACTATATCACTTAAGTCTCTATTGTCCGCAATCAGTTTTAAAACTTGTGTACAATGGTTTATTAAAATCTAAATTGGAATATGGTATCTCTTGTTGGGGTGGTGCATTTTTTACCAAGACTAAACCACTTCTAATAAAACAAAAACATGCAATAAGAATCTTGTTCAGAGTAAATCGCAGAACTCCAAGTCTTAATTTGTTCATAACACTGAAAACTCTTCCTTTGAGGCATCTCTACTGCTACAAAGTTCTAAAAATATTTTTTCAAAATGCCGGGTTTTACTCAGTTAGGTATATAGATAGCTACAATTTGCGAGGAAATGCGAGAAACCCTGTAGCAGTTCCTGTTGTTCACAAAGTTCACTTTGGAAGATTTTACCTTTCAACGGCATCCCGTCTGTTTAACTTACTGCTAGACATTATAAGATGCGAAAGAGTGGAAAATACATTTCCTAATGAAATTAAAAAATGGCTTTTGTCTTTTGATTATTCGACCATAAATAGATTATTTATCAATGAATTTTGTTCTTTGAATGTTCTTTGAGTATCTAAAATTTGTTTGAAAATTGACAACTCATAATTTGTTTTGTTTTGTTTTTTTTTCTTTCCTTGCCTCCACATGCAATCTCCCCTTCAACTATGTCAATATTGTCTTTATAAAATATAGAATTCTTTGTACGATCAACTCTTGTTATTTGGACAATAGATTGTACATAACTATTTCATTTTTTTTCTTTTTTTTAGAAATTAAGAAAACTTGTAAATATATTGTATTGAATAAATGAAATAAAGTGAAATGAAAATGAATGAAAATGAAATGTAAATGAGCGTTGGGATGGAGGCGGAGGCAGAATTTTTAATATTTTTGATGAACAACCAACATTTTTTACTACCTTTGGGACATTGTAGTATTTTTTTTGCCTCAATTTTTGGTCGTATTGAAATTTCACGCGCTTGAGAAAGGCGTTGCAGTTATTCCTTGCTCGTTAAAACTTTTTTCTGTTTTCCTCGGTCGGGTTGGTCTTGAAGGACCGACAAAAACATTTCTTTAACCCTGACAGCCTCTTTACAGCTCGAGTCGTACCATGCCTTTTCTTTTGATCTGATACTCTTAACCCGATAAGGGATAAAGGATCTCATTCCAAAGAGAATGGTGTATGTGATCATATCAACAGCGGCATCCACGTCATTATCGAGGGAACATAACGACCAGTTAAATTTCCTAAAGGAGCTGTTAAGTCCGCTCCAATTAGCTTTCTCGTATTGCCATACGATTCTTTTATGAATTTTTTCTCTAACTGTGTGATCAGCATGCGAGAAGTTAGCTGATATGACACAATAGTCCGACGAGCCTAGAGGGGAGAGCACATCAACGGTGTACTTATCAGGGGGAGAGGTTAAAAACAAGTCCAGCGTGTTGGCGGTATGACTATCAACGTCTGGTATTCGCTTGGCTTTATTTTCAAGCTGCGTTAAGTTGTTTTCCGCAGCGAAGATCTCAACACACCGTTCTTCGGGTGTTGTCTGTCGAGAATGTCGATACCACCCAGAAATATTGAAATTGCTCGTAATAACGATTTCAGTATGAGGATACAGGGATACAATTCTTTGAATTCTTTGAATGATAATTTGCTTACGGAGAATTGGAATTGTAACCACATGAAATTTAATTCCGGATTGAAACAAGGACTACATTCTGGTGGAATTTGGTAAGCTAGATCACTAAGTACGTAAATGGCGAGACCGCGATGAGAAGAAAATAGTGGCATTAGTTCGTAGCCAGGTAGCTTCAGATCAGAGTGAACTGAGAGCTGTGGGCGGGGATCTACTGGTGTTTCACTAAGTGCGTATGTTGGCGATTCCGTAATTTTTGTTTGAAAAAGTTGATGAAATATTCACATTTACCATTTTAGACATATCCTCCGGACGATGGGTGTTGCCTGTCCACAGACATAGAGGCTTGGTTTCACTTGAAACCCCTATCTTTGAAACCAGAGCTTTGTCGATAAGCGATATTGAGGAGCCGTCGTCGAGAACGACAAATGTGTTTATTTTTTTTATTTCCATTATATAGGGTCACTGGGACTATTCTAAATAAAATGCAACTCTTCTCCGTTTGACGGTAGTTCACTAAGGTATAGTGCACGTAGGTTCAAATGAATTCAGCAAAGTCTACACATATAGAAAAACTCGATGAGGGCAATTACGAGTCACGTAAATTAAGAGAAGCATATTAATTTGCCATGATCTTTGGGGCTAGGCGAATTGCTCAACCGACATGAAACCCAGCCAGCGCTTAGTGGAGAAACAAAGATGTCAAAGCCCAAGCAATGATTTTTCTTGGCTTTAAGAAGAGTCAAATGGGCTACATCAAGAAGTCAACGACGTCAAATGAGGCATGGACTGCTCTCGAAGTGCATAAGTCAAAGAGTAGATCATGCTATACAGGCAGTTATTCCAAATGAAGAAGCGACACCAGCATAATATGCAGCAGCACCTTCGCGATTTGTTGCAACATTTTGCAACATTCATCGATGACAATTCACGTTATGTAGAGGTTGTAGTTTTAAAAGCTCGAAATAAGGTTTTGAAGGCTTTAAAGGATTTCAAATTGCGAGCAAAACGTCAAACAGACAAGACAATCACATACATTATTAGTTATAATGCCGCAGAATACTTGTCATCGGAATTCAGCCAACTTTTACGAAAGATGAGTTTATAATGGCAGCTAACCATTCCACACACTCCACAGCAGAATTGAGTTGCAGAAAGATTCAATCAAACCCTCTTAGCGATGACGATCTGCATGTTTATCGAAGCTGAACTTCCAAAGTACTTATGGGCACAGGCTGTTAGTACTGTTGCAACAGATGTCCCACAAGTACATAAGGAAATCAAACCCCGCACAGTGACTCATTTAGGCAAAAGTGCTTGCATAATTTTCGGGTGGGTCTATAATACAGAATTTTTTAATTCATTGGACTAACAAATGTTTGGAGCTCTGGTAATCGAAAAAATTATTTCCTTTGGATCAATAGTTTTGCTTTAGAGCCAGTCAAAATTGAGTAAACTGGACAAGTGTTTCAAAAAATCATTTCTTTTTCATTTTGTGTGATATACTTATTCATTTGTGAAATCAAAATTGGACGCAGTATTTTTTATATATTTTTTTAAACTATTTAATTTAATGTTTTTTGCAACACTATTTTCCAGCGCAATTTTTAGACTTTAGCTTCAGTTTAAAAAAAAGGTCCGAAAGTGTCCGACCTAAGCTCAGCAAAAAATTAATTGCTATATATGGATTTGTAAATACATAGTTAAGAACTCAGGTGCGTCGACTTGCATCCCTTTATGCTAGAGAGATTTGATTTGAAGAGGTCAGCCAAATCGAATTTTTTTCCTCTCTCTCTCTCTGATTGGAGAAGCACACCGCTGTGCAAAATTATATACCCAAACCCAATTTTTCTGTTAATGATTATTTATTATTGGTTTTGTTTCGTACATCAAAGTCATCAATAGGAAGGTCAAGGAAATCAAGAACTGAGTGTTCGACGTTACCCAAAAAAACAAAACTTAATAAATGCCGCCGAAATTTTAACCACTGCAGATCTTTCTAGTGTCTTAGCAATAAAGTATAATAAGGATCATGGAAAGATAACCAATTTAGTCTCTGCCACATGTCCACTTCGAGTCAATCATGGAAATATCAACTTGAAACTTCAAGACATGATGGATCATACTGCAAGGCGGCTTTTAGAAAGCAAGGTGAGGGGAATTAATTGCACTTTCAAGAATTCTTACATTACAAATTAATTGGGGCTGTGATGGATCATCTGGACAAGGTTCCTACAAGCAAAAAATAAAAATAAATACGCCAGATGGTAAAAGAGATGTAAACATGTTTATGGCCTCAGTTGTTCCACTGAGGCTTTAAGTTCAAACGGTGAACATTTGAGGAACTTTCGTCCATCATCAGTTCATTTATTCCGACCCATAATGTTCCAATATACAAAGGAAACAGGAGAACTCATAAAAAGTACAGTCAACGATATCAAAAGACAAATTCTTAATCTTCAACCTACTGAATATAAAGTTTATGATGAAATAGGGATAGCTGTCAATCACGAGTTATTTTTAATTATGATTGCCGGAAAAGTTCTGAATGAAATAACAGATACAAAGTCAATGCAATGCAAAATAACACAAAAAACGTCAACAATCAAGATGAATCAAATGATGGCGAACACTCGATTACATGCAAGAATCAGGTGCATGGAACTTGCATTTCTTGAAAAGACAAGAGGAAGAGAATATTGATGAATCTATTGGAATCAAGGAGGCAGAAAAAATAAGAAAACAAGAGATCCAAAAGCATTTACAAGATGAGATTGGGCTCGATGTGGTTAGACCAAAACAAGGATTTTGAAATGCAAATGATGGAAATACTTCGAGGGGAATTTTTCAAGAATCAGAGGCAAAAGCTCTTATAACTGGGGTCAATAGAGAGGTAATAACGAGGCTTGAAGTAGTACTTAATGTTTTGAGTAACAGGGAAATGGTTAACGCAGTCAAGGTTAGGGAGTATGACAAGAAAACAGCAGAGTTATTAAAGCAAAAATATCCCGAAAAACAACTCACACCTACTCTTCATAAAATGTTGGCTTATAGTCAAAATATAATCGAATAACAATCGTTACCACTTGGAGAATTGTCAGATGAAGCTCAGGAATCTAAAAATTAAGACTACATAGCATATATAAATATAAAAAAACGTGCAGGTTTCAAGGATAAGGTAGAATGAAGACCTTTTCCAGAAATGGTAAGTTTATTAGACATTATCCCAGATGTTGACGAAAGTTTCAAAGAAATCGGTTTTTTTTATTTACAGAAATAAATATATTTCTGGTCCGTCTACTTTTTTCTCCATTATTTTACTTGAAATGAATCACTGAAATATTTTATTATGTACTCTGGTATGCCACAAAATAAAAAAATGCTCTTTTAATACACCTAAAAAAATTAAAAACATGGTTCGTTTATTTTAATTCACCATTGTTTGCTCGGATTAGCTTTTAGATACCCTGTTATTACTTCAATCATGCATTTGATTGAATATTTTTATGATTTCTTAGAAGATTCTGAAACACCATGTAAAACAGTTTTTTTCAAAATTTACTAATTTGAGGAAATTAAAGAAAAAAAACTGTCACGTTTTTGAGTTATGATTTTTGGAAGCAAAAAAGTCAAATTGAGCCACTGTACGCCGTTGGAAATATGGAGCGGTAAAAAGCCACACTTTTTTTTGTTTTTGTTTTCTCCAATCGTAAGGGCATTGCGCTTCACAAGGGAAGGACGAAGCTTGATCCGAGAGGAAAGGATTTTCGCTTATTTCAATATACAGTGGTGGTCACATAACTAGAAACGATGTAATGCGACGTGTACGTATGTATGTACTTCTTGGGCATAAAACTTGTCACCAATTGTTAATCAATTTATAACAACCGTAACCATAAGGTAGCATTTGCTCAGTTGCTCTTTATTACAACATTCAATTAGAAGTTGCAATTTTAGCTGGACATATAATTAGAAACGCTGAGTTAAATTAAGAATTAAGTGCGAATTCACGCAATCTTTTGTAAAGATTGGGGAATCTATGTCTTTAATTGTCAAGAGGCTTCAATCTTCTACGAAGATGGTACGAGTATTTGGAGCAATTCAGATTGAAAAAATTTTAAATCCCAAACCTAAACCCAGAAAAAATATTTGTAAGGGAAGACCGAATGTTTTGCCGGTTGCGTAAGATTAATTGTTTGCTTACCTCAAATAAATAACATTACTGAACCACAAATCAGCGAATATACTTTAAGTAGGACTGTAAGACGTCGCCAAACAGAGCATGGTCTGCGTGGATGCATCGCATGAAAAAACCATATGTTTCTAAAAAAAAAAGAAACTGAAAACGCCGCTTGGAGTTCCCAAAAATGCATGCTAAGCATGCAAATTTTTGGAAAAACGTACTGCAGCGACGATCAAAGTTTTTATTTGGCAGTGATAGAAAAGTTCACATAAGACGTTCCAAACAAAGAATTACATCCCAATTACACGGTAAAAAAACATTAAGCATTGAGGAGATGGTGTTCGTCCGTGGACGAATGGACCAACACGTATACAAGGATATAATGGAGAACGTGATGGAACCTTACTGCTACGCTCACATGCCGGTTGCGTTCGTTTTCCAGCAAGATAATGATCCGCCTTGTGAAGCAATGGTATATGGACCCGGAAACGGCGGTTTTAGGTTGGCCGGCACAAAGCTTGGACTTTAATCCAATTGAAATTTTATGGGCTGAAATTAAAGGGGGTTTAAAAAGCAAAAAGACAATAATGAACTTTTTGATAATATAAAGGACATTTGGGAAGTCGGCAAAACGACTAACTGAAGTAATCAAAAATAAAGATTATCCAATTAAATATTGAATTTAAGTTTTAGATAGGAAAACAAATTTAAATAAAACAACAAGAGTGTGAGATGTAAAATTTAAGCTGGCTTTATTTTGAAGCTACGTTCATGCATTATGTGTGGAATAGCACATCATTCAAATCTCTCCGCCTCGGCTTCGCTAGCAGTGCTCCAAGCGGTCGGTCCAATTTTTGATAATTCGGTCCAATAAGTGCGGTGTTATTCCGGCAATAGCGTGTCGAATGTTCGCCTCGAGCTTGTCCAAAGTGGTTGCCTTGTTACCTTAGACTAAGGACTTGACGTAGCCCCAGAGAAAATAATCGAGTGGTGTCAAATTGCATGTTCATTTTCTCCTTCGCAACTTCGAGCGTTGCGTCGCTTGTATGGCATGTAGCGTCGTCTTATTAGAACCACAGCTGGGATATATCAATGTTGTCGAGCTCTGACCACGGAAAGTTGGTTAACATCGCTCTATACCTTAAGCCATTGAGAGCACCAGTGTCTCCTTTCTCATTCCGAAAGAAATAATGGCCGATGATGCCGCCATGCCATAAACCGCACCACAGAGTCAACCTTGTGGATTAAATTCGCTCCAATAACTGCAATTTTGCTTGTTGACATAGCAGCTGAGCCAAAAATGGGCCTCGTGCGAGAAGATGATTTTTTGACCAAAATCCGGATCTCCGGCCAGCATTTCTAGCGCGCAATTAGCGAACTCACGGCGTTTCGAATACCCTCGAAAAACGCAGAGACGTCGCTGACATTTTCTTTATTCATCAACTGCGGATTGCGCTTCCCCTTACAATTCTATTTCCTCCAACACTAACCTTTGTAATTTGGGCTGTCCTCGACTCTTCTATATTCCAACCCATCGCAGCTCTTATGGTCCTCACGAACTAATCTCCCGCATGCTCCGTAAGGTCAACTCAAACCTCCCCTTTTTTATTTTAACCTGAGCACTTCTCGTCTTAAACTTGTCCTCCCCCACCATTTCCTTACTTCCGAGCCTTAATTGCTGTTAGTTTTTAAGTCCTAGTTTTTAAGCTTGTATTAAGCGAAATAAATGGAGAAGTCAGCCCCCCACCAAATTGTAATTAAATTGTGTAGCTTATGTAATATATCTGGGTATTCACCCAATTTGTCAGGTTATGATGCTGCTGATCCAGCAGCCTTGACTGATGCGACTTCTGTTAAAGAACTCGTTTCTGTTACAGTTGGTATTCCTTAGAACCCCTACCACTACTTCCAAACAAGACTTATGACGGTTCTTAAATCGAAGATGTTGAGACTTCCTTACATCATTAGTATTTTTATTCATCTTCTTCCTCGCCTCACCAAATCACAGCAAAATACTACTTATGGCAATTAAAATAAAACTAGCACTACTTATGAATAATATTGTTGCCACAAAACAAAAAGTTAAATTCTTTTTACATGCGTATTACTTCAGCAAAAAAAGGCACTCTTGAAAAACGTGACAGACCGCAACAATAAGTATGTATGTATGTATATTTATTTGAGACTTGATAATTCTATTACATTTTTAATTAATACATGTTTTACTTATGTGATAACAAGTGGCTTTAACGTGTGGCCTACTAGGTCTGTTACTTGTTTGACGCGTTTTTGCGAGTGCCAATATGGCTTACAATTATGTGTGATATATTATTCTTGCTCCCGGAATAGCGTTAATTGCTTCGACGTTTTGTCTTTGATTTCTTAACCTAGAATAAATACTTAAAACTAATATAATATATACAATGCAATGGTGCAGAAAGAGCGAGTGATATTACTGTACATAAGTGTATCGTTTTCTTGGGATATGAAACGAAAGTTTCTCTCGTGCTCTTTCTGCTATCTCAATGTAGTAGACCTGTAGGAATACTCTAAGCGATTGCTTGAGAAATTTCTCTCTTATGTGAAATTTAGTACTAGAGTGTTTGACTTGTAAGAATTTTTGTCTTTGGAACAGTAAAAGAATACAGTTAGAGTTTGTATAAAATATATCGATTTCTTTAACAATTTGATATGATACACGTTAATGAGCTGTAGCTATTTGAGTTACATTTGTGTATTTAAATAATTTATATCTTTTAAGGCTGTTTTTAGTTTCGATTTTTTTTTTATTATATATTTTTTATTATGTTTACGACTATCTTTCATGGCTATTTGGGTATTAAATAAGATGTATAAAAGTGATTTATCTAGTGATTACAGAGTATATTTTTAGTGTCTTTAGTTTGTTTAATGATTTCAGAGTATGTTTTTTAAATTCTTAGTTAATACATATTATATGTAATAATTTAAGTTAAGTTCTGCCCGTCCTTACTTTTAGTTAGGAGTATAGGATTTTATGTACATATACATGTACATATGTGTATACTTTATTCGCATATATATATATATAGATATGTATGTATATAGATATGTACAATATATTTATACGTATAATTTTTATGTTTATTGACAATTTTTAGAGGAATTAGCTGTGGTAAAGTTTTTTTTTTTTTTTTCTTAATTGGTTGAAGTTATTTTAACCACGGTTTTGGCCCGGGATTGATCGAAGGTAAAAGTTGATGGATGCTTCAGCAGATAGCCTGTTTTCTGCTATTATACCGATTGGTGATGGGTAGGGAGAGTCAGACCACAGGACATCGCATTGGACCTCGTATGTTTCTTTGATTACGTCGTTCTCAGAGTAACTCATTCTCTCTATAAACCTTTCCATTAGGTTAAGAGTATATTTCATTAGCGGGGTTATGTTGGCAGCGGTATAGATAAAGTGATTTGAGTACCTTTTGTTAGGTTCTATAAAGCTTTTCCCAATGCATAAACGAAGTATTTTCCTTTCAAATTTTTCTAAGTCCTTGGCCATTGTAGGGGAAATTGTAAACCATACCGGGAATGCATAAGTAAGGATAGGTCTTATTAAGGTTTTGTAAAAGAGCAGTTTTACCTTGTTGTTTAACGAAGTATTTTTCAGAAAGGGCATTAGCGAGAGAGAAATTTTCCTTGCATATGATATAGTTATCCGCGCCTGGTTGTTAAATTTGAAGAGGGAGTTAAAATTAACTCCTAAGTATTTAATTTCTACTCTCCGCGACTACTCCCGATACGCCTTTCTGACTTGCATTTCTGAAGCATATTGCTTCTGATTTTCCCTGATTTATTTTAATTCCCCAGTTCTTGTACGAGTAGTAGATGTTGATGAGCTCTAAGTGGGATTTTAGGTGTTGAATCGCTGTGAGGGGGAATACGTCATATGAGTAGACTAAGCTATCATCTGTGAACAAAATCGCTGTGGATTTGATTCCGTTGCTATCGCTATAATTATGAGGGAAGTCATAAAGGAAAATATTATATAATTTCGGGCTCAAGATCGAACCTTGCGGGACTCCTCTTCCCGATAATCCTTGGTTGGAGTTGGTATTGTTAATTTGAACGAAGAAGTTCCTATCTGAAAGAAAACTATGCAAGAGGAACACAAGTTGTAATGGGAATTCTAGTTGGATCAGTTTATGAATGAGTCTCTCCAGATACTATCAAACGCTTTCTCAATGTCAAGTGAGCAGACTACTGTGCAATTTTTCCTTCTAAGATTGCTAGAGACGTCATGGTATAGTTTTAAAAGAGCAGTGTAGTTGAATGGTTTTTGCGAAAGCCAAACTGAAAGTCAGGAATAAATTCGATGTGTTCCTCAGTGTGTAGGGTAAGTTTATTTAAAATTAATCGTTCAAAATTTTTTCCAAGGTTAGAGAGTAGCGAAATCGGGCGGAAATTATTGATGTCATGGATAAATGTTTTTTTTTATGGGCAGGATTTTTGCCACCTTCCACTCATTTGGAAAGTATTCATTATTGATGCAGTTGTTTAGGATGATAGTTAGGTATTTAAGAGCTATTTGCGAGAGATGTTTTATGATGAAGTTTGGGATGTTGTCAGGACCAGATGATTTTTTTGAATTTAAATTACTAATAATTCCTTTAATTTCAGGCAGGGATGTGAAAAAGTTACCGAATTGGGGGTTAAATGCTGAGTGGCTGTGGTCAAAGTTAAAGTGACTCGGGGGTCTTGTATCATTTAGTGGTTGGAGGGTTTCCTGGACTTCATCGCTAAGGAGCTGGTTAGAAGAGGGGGTAATAGCTCTGAAAGAGTCAGAGTAATAGCCCCTAAAAGCACTTGCTATTCTCTCCTCGTCAGTTATTGTATTACCTTCTACAATCACTTTATCACAGAACCGATTTTTCCTGTTCCTTGAAGTTTTGTTAAATTCTTTGTAAGCAGAGGGACCAGGTTTGATATTGGAGAGTTTTTGACTGAATTTTGTGTTTAGCCATATTCTGATTTTATCTTGTAAGATTTTCTTTAAGAGGGTAATCCTATTTGCAAGGGATTTATATTCCGCGTTAACTTTGTTATAAGTGCGATGGAAGATCTGTTTTAAATGCTTTTGCCAATGGTGATTAGTGTTAAAGAGAGACTTGATTTCTAATGGAAGATTTTTATACTTTCTATGGTTTACTTCTACTGTTACTGAGTGATTATCCATTGTATGATTGATGGCGACTTGTAAGTTATTGATGTGGTTATCTATTTCTAAGTTATTGAGATTGCGAAATGTTGGGGGAAGGGTATTCAAAAGAGCAACATCTAGGTCTAATTTAAAGTTATTCCAGTTTACGTCTTTAAAAGATTTCGAGTGGGAATTATCTAATGTAAGGATTGTGGCATCCGTCAGGTATACTTTTAGCAACAGCGGAAAGTGGTCCGAAAAGGTAGGTAGAGAACGAATGTCGTAATTGGGTGTGATACCTAAGCGATTTAGGAAATTTGGAGAAATGAGAAAATGGTCTAAGAAGGACGAGCTAGCCGGAAAAGTAGGTGTTGGCGTGGTGATGTTAATAAGGTGTTGTTGTACCGAGCCAGTTTAACAGGGTTCTGCCATTTTGGTTTGTCAAAGAGTACCCCCAAACCGTGTTTTTTGCGTTGAGGTCGCCGCCTAGGATGGCACCGTCGAATGATTCCACGAGTCGATCTATTTTGTTCAGCTCTTCAATCATCAGTTGGGTAGGGCTATTAGATGGAAAGTATAGGGAACCTAAAATTATGTTCTTTGTTAAGTGGTTGTTTATTATTTTAATACGAATAAATTTGTTTGGGAAGTTCGGACTTGGGAATGGGACCTCATTAAAGTGGATATTGTTTTTTAAAGCTATTGCTGTTCCTTGGTTTATGTTGTTCGGTAAAAATTTATAGCGATCAATATTAATTCTATGTTTATCGGTTAAATGGGTTTCTTGTAAGAAGGCAACAGTACAATCACTCGCGTGAAGTAATTTCTCCAGCTCGACCCTTCTACTATGATCCCTTAAGGATTGGATATTAAAGGTAATAGCGTTAAATTTCATTGCAATTGGAGGTAAGCTGGTTGAGTAGGATTAAATACTCCAGTCTCTTCTGTTGTAGGTTCGTTGAACCGTTTATGTTTTTAACGAAGTTTTGTATTTTGTGGAAAAGCTCTTCAATGCCGATGCCAAAAAGGTCGTTTGCCATGTCCAGGAATTGCCCCACGAAGTTCTGGGCAATGCCCTGATTGACGTTATTATTATCTGCCGCTAAGACTTTTGAGTTGCTGCCGCTAGGTTGATGGAAATGGCTAGCATAGGTAATGCTAGGATTTACCTGTAGGCTATTGCCAGAACTTCTGTGGGGCAAGCCGGAATGCTCCTGCCTGTTCTTCACCTCAGCACGCTTTTTTTTGTTAATAACCTCGGTATATTTTTGATAAGCTGGGCAGCCTTGCCAGTTTGCGGGATGCTCACCTTCACAGTTGGCACAATAGGCTTTCGATGTTTCCGATTGATTATTTTCGGATTGGCCCGGTAGATGGTCGTTCCGACACTTAACACATCTGAATTGGTTGGCACAGTTTTTGGTAAGGTGTCCGAAATTTTGGCATCTCTTGCATTGAAGAGCATTTTCGTGTCGTCTGGGTTTTTCCCATTCTACTCTTGTGTTCAGAACGAATTTGATGTTAGCTATTTCTCTAACCAGCTTACCTGGCAAAAGTTTAACTAAGAAAAGATTATAGTCGATCCCCGGATTTTTTTTTTTCACGGGGGGGTTTCGAATCTTATTACTTTATCCACTAACCCTGGGATGATGTTGTCTAGCTCGGCCTGCACTTCATCAGCCCCGAAATCTGAAGTTAAACCTCTAAGAATAAAACTATACGCCTTGTCTTCTTTCAGAGTGAACGAGTATCCCTGCATCTGACTATCCCTAACCAACTGTAATAACTCGCGGTGGACATCCGGGTTGTCCACAAATATTTTTGTTTTTTGTGTATACGAATTTGAAATATTATTGAAAACTTTACCACAATTTACAATTTTAAAAGCAAGGTTTAATTGTTTTTTTCTTAAACTATAAACTAGTTCTTTAATATTGACATTAAACAATATAATAGGAGGGCAGAACTTACTTGTTGTATGCTGGGAGGATCTACGAGTATTTCCTTGCTGCTGATTGCTGATGTTGTTTGGATTCTGATTGGAGGCATCTGCTTTTCCCGGTGAAGTGTTGGTATAATTGTTGTTGACTACATTGTTGCTAACAGAGGTATTGGCTATCGGTGAGACGGCTGTCTTTTGTTTAAGATTTGATTTTAGATCATTGTTGCTAGGAGTGATAGGTCTCCAAGTAGTAAGAATTTGTTTGTGTAATTTCTGTGTTCTACTGTCAAGTGATTTAACGGTTTTCTTGCCGTTACCCTTCACTGTTTGCCAAGCGCAGGAATCATTGGAGAATTCCATAGAATCATCCGCCATCTTTTTATTTTTGTTGGCCTCGTTATTTAACATAATTTGGTGAGCCACATTTGCTTTGTTTTTTAGGCCAATTAGTAACTTAGCCGCCCTTACTGCTCTTGGACTGTTATGAGCAGCCGGTACGGCTTTGGATTTCGAGGTGTTGTCCTGATGACGATGATGAATCCTCATCTGGTGGGCGGTTATCTGCTTTTCTTTTCTCTTTTCCGCAACAATAAGAACAACGCATCGCTTCTGTCAAAGTTGTCAGGGCGACAAACTTACTAAAAAAATGCTAAATGACAATGGTAACGTTACATGGGCTAGAAAATAAACAGGCCGAATGATAACCATAACCTTAGATGGGCTGTAACAATATTATAACAAAATTTATATCTATAAACACACGTACATTAAATACTTGTACCTTTTTTAAAAATTGTATTCCACTGCATGTCTTATACAGTAAATACCTACACAATTTTATTAGAGTACAATTTTATTAATCATACTACTTTTTATACAAAAAGAATTAAAAGTGAACTTTATAATATAACAATACTGAATGGTAAGCAATCAAGAGAGTAAGCTGGATCATCTGGAGATGATTAACCAGATTGTAGAAAAATTAGGGTATTGCAAGATTAGAACATTAGTATACTGTACCTATGACTAAACATTTACTGTTTAGTAGCCACTAGGTAGAGCCTTGCACACCCGAATTTGACCTGCTCAAGTTCTAATCCCGGATGTTGAGCAAGAAAAAAATAGTTATACTATACACCATCAGAAGTAACCAAGATGTTTCGCGGATAATTTCACACAATAGAATTAACAGAAATGTCAACACTCAGCATGACAAATTCCTAATTTAAATGGTCTAGGTGTTGGAAATGTAGGTGGTTGCAGATAAACCCTACAATAAAGAAGTCAATGGCAGCTATTATATCTCCTAAGGGGATAAACATTATTCTTGATAGTTTTATTTGGTGTATAAATGTACAAATTTTTTGCTCTGCCAACTCTGGGGCAATCAACATACAATTCGCCATGTGAAAAATATTCAAGTTCAAGCCAGTAATATTATATTTAGTTAAAGATGGCCTTGCGCTTTGCTGTTAGTAATCGCAAAGTTAAGATCTAAAGGGAACTGGGGTCGAAAGGTAAATCGTTGGTAATCGGCGGTATACGTAGAATCAGCACGTCTTCCCCTTTGAATTTTCCGCTGATGATTGTTGTTTCGATCAAATTTGGAGTTCATTTTTTGATAAGTCTAGTTCCTTTGCACATATTTGGCGGGTTCAAGTGTCGAATGAGCATCATCGGTGATCCAACGTTCTATGCAAATGTACATATGTGGTGGTATTCCTAGTGGTTCCATCTAATTCAGAAATTCGGTTGGATAATTGACTGCTTGTTCCCTATCCATTACTGAGTCGATTGATTTGTATTTAGCTGGTTCGTCGAGCAGACTTAAATGAATTTATTCGTTTAGTTTGTTGACATCATAATTTTTGGGGCTAAGATTGCACGTTCGCACATCCAATCTAGATTATTGTAGTTGCTTATTAAATTTAAAAATACGTAGTCCACAAGGGTTTGAATATTTGGCTGCATTTCACAAAAATTTAACGGAAACGAAATCTGATTTATTTTGCGATCAATTCTAATTTTGCCGTTTCCGATGTCTAA
Source organism: Volucella bombylans (assembly GCA_949129095.1). Classification (NCBI taxonomy): domain Eukaryota; kingdom Metazoa; phylum Arthropoda; class Insecta; order Diptera; family Syrphidae; genus Volucella; species Volucella bombylans. The sequence continues at coordinate 64,835,766 of OX422141.1, forward strand.
ATGTTTTGAAAATATTTGGGGAGATGCATCTTGCAGAAAATCTACGCGCATATTTGTTGAGGGCGTGATTTTTTCTACTCGGTTCCATAGATACTCGTATGATGCTTTCAAGCATGCGTTCAGATCTAAGATGTAAACAATCTTTTAAATGTTACTGCTAAGTTAGTTAACGAAGGCGAATTTTATTTGTATAAGCGCCTCTCCAATACGAAATATTATATTGAAGTTTTGAGTAACAAATACAATAACAAAATATTATTGGTAAATCTTTGTATCAACAATTTTCCTTGTAAAAATGGATATTTAACTCATCTTTTTCTCGATTAAAACTCATTATCGCTACAACTAATAGAAATACAAAAATTTTGGAAAAATAAAGCGTAAGCTTGGAAACGTACAAATTGTCAGTTTGCACCTTTGACATTCTGCAAATAAAATTTTTTTTTAAGAACTAATACTCAAACTACATCTGGCGAAAGAGATCCTACTTGACATCAGGTAACAAATTCAAAACGATGTTAGAGCTATAAGTATAGCTTACATAATTTGCGAAAGCAGATTAAAATTTAATATGCACTTCAATTTGTTCAATGCCAATTTAGCAAACCTTCCATAAATGTGATCTAAACACCCTCCAGACACCATCCTAATAGGTTATATCAGAAGGCCGAAGTATGATACAATAGTTCGAAAAAATACGACTGCCAGTTAGTAAATTGGTTTCACTTTTCTTAAGAAGCAAGGAAATTTCTCTATGTATTTTAACGTATACGCTCTTTAGACACGCAAAGACACATTCTATATGATTTCAGTAAAAAAGTTCAATGGCGCTATTGAAATTAACATTTTTTACCGCTTTTCTGCTTCGCAAATTACGAAAAAGCCTTTGACAGTGTACAGCACAAGAAAATGGTAGAAATCCTTGGAAGTAAACGTATAGATATGAACGACAGAGTGATCAGAAACCTATTTCGGGTTAAGAAAGCAAAAATAACAATGGAAAAAGAAGAATCAGATGAGGTATGGATTTGTGGAGGAGACAAGGGTGCATTTTATCACAATTACTTTTCAATACGTACTCCGAATACATATTTAAAGAAGCAGTAAAAGAAAGTAACGGCAAAATCAATATAAATGGAATCCCTGTTAATAACTTAAGATACTTTTTTTTTTTTTTTATTATTATTAGTAAATATGTACAAAAATACATACAAAACATTTTATAATTCCTGCGAAGCCTTGACTTTTCTGCATAAGATTGTGTTTCTATAACAAAAAAAAACTATAAGTGAGTTTAAAGTTTTAAATTAAGACTTAGCACATCAAAAAACGTAGATATTCATTTCAAATTTGAAAGTTCTAAGACATTTTTTCATTTGTCTATTGAATAGTTATCAAGAGGAAATTTTTTAATTGTTTTTTTCTTGTTTTATAATTTTTATGTTTAACCTCATGAGGTAAGGAGTTTATTATTTTTGGAACAATGTATTGAAGTTGTCTTCTGCCATATGTGTTGTTGTAGCCCGGGATTTGAAATAAACCTTGTGCGCGTTGTCTGGTATTGATTTCGTGTTCTAACGGTCGAATGAAACGATTGTCGGCTTGGTATTCCAAAACCACCGTCATCTTGAAGATTTGTTCGACTTTGAGGACCTCAAAGCTGCTTTCATTTTGCTGCCTGTTACACTTTTGAATTATTTTTAGAGCTGAATTTTTAAGTCTCTGGAGCTTTTTGATGTGATTTGTGGCTGTGTTTCCCCATGCAAGAATACCATATCTAAGCTTTGATTCTATTAATGCATAATAGACCTGTCGTAATACCTGCTCAGATGCATGATACTTCAAGTGAGAGAGGGCATAAAGACCCTTCTTTAGGTCACTGCGTAGCTTGCTTATGTGCTTGTCCCAGAGGAAGAGTGAGTCAATAACTACACCAAGGTACTTGTAACTTTCAACTATTTCGATGCGTTCTTTAGATGTGTTAATACAAGATTTATTCCTGAAGTATATTTGCTTATCTGTCTGTTTGAAATGTGGACTCCGAATATGCATTAGCTTTGTTTTCGAAGCGTTAATCACGAATCCGTTGTCGTGGCACCATCGCACAGCTGCATCGAATTCCTCTTGCATCATCATTGTTGCCGTATCTAGTGTCCTATGGCGAACAACAATTGCCGTGTCATCAGCAAAAGCGAATGGAGTACTAACCTTAAAAATCCGCAGTAGTTCGTTTGTGTAGAGAATGAACAACAGTGGACCTAGATTAGATCCCTGGGGAACACCATATTCAATTTTCTTGGCCTCACTGTACGCATCACTTATCTTGACGGAGAACGTTCTGTTGTGAAGATAGTCTGCCATCCAATCAGCCATCACACCTCGAATTCAGATTCTTCGTAACGCTTCTAATAAATTTGAATGGTTGAGAGTGTCAAAAGCCTTACTAAAATCCAAAAACAACACCAGTACATGGTAACCTTTATTTAAGCCCTCGTTCACGTAGTTAGAAAATTCGCCCAGTAATTGACCTGAGTTTTTTTTCTTCTGAAACCCGTACTGGCTTTTGTGTATAAGAGATTGTTTTTCAATAAAATGTTGTAACCTTCTTACGACGATTCCTTCTAAGCACTTTTCAAAAACGGGAAATATTGAAATTGGTCTGTAGTTAGTTAATTGATTTTTAGCTCCACCTTTATAAATCGGTCTTACCACAGCAATTTTAAGTGTTTTAGTTATTTTTGCTTGTGTGATACTGTGATTTATTATACTGCATAAAACCGGAGCAAATACAACAGAATGCTTTTTTATGTCCATCGCTCTGATTCCATCGATTCAAGGTGATTTGTTTTCTCCAAGTGACTTAATAATCATATTAACCTCATTGTTATTTGTCGGATATGAGAAGATTGAGTTTCCTATGAACCTATTTATGTTGTCCGATGTCTTCACATTACAATGATGTATTAAATTTGCCGATTGTGAAGAGAAGAACTCGGCAAAGTCGTTAGGAAGAGAGCCGGTTCCTGTTTCGAAATTATTCGTTATTGTTTCGTCGATACTGGATTTTTTCCTTCCTAGGATTTCATTTATTAAGCCCCAGGTTTTCCGTGGATCTGATTTAAACTGAGTGAATTGATTTTTATAATAGTTCGATTTCTGTATCGCTATATTTTTGTTGATTTTGTTTCGTAGGGTTTTGTATTCTAATTCATAGCTTTTGTTTCTTATATTATTTTTCCATTTTCTGTATAATTTGTCTCTTTGTTTACATTCTGCAATGAGTACCGGCGTTATCCAAGGGTTGCTTTTTCGTTTTTAAATTTTTTTTTGACAGTTGTTGCCTTTTTGTAGATGTCTTTCAGTTTAGAAGCCAGTTTTTCATACATCATTTCACCATCATCTTCATCTAAAATCGAACTCCAGTTCTCTTTTTGAATGAGTTCATCAATTTTCGAATTGCCGATGTATGTAGTACTTACAACTGAATTAATTGAGAGTTCTTGCTCTTTTGTATAAAACAATATTGGATAATGGTCGGTGATCTCGCTTTCAATCACCATTGAGTAGATTGGGTTATCGACCTTGCTTACTAAGATGTGATCGATCAACGACTTGGTTCCATTATGTAAAACCACTCTTGTGCACTTTGTTATGACGTTGAATAATCTTGATGAAGCTACCATCTCCAAGTAATCTTTAACTTAGCTTGAATTTAAATTTGAGTATTGTACATCATTATTTATATCACCCATAACAATGTATTCCTCGTTTTTCTTCATATTTTTCAAATCATTATCAAGTTCTTCAATAAAAGCAACTTTACTGAAACCTGGTGGTCTACATATTCCAACCACATGTTTTTTTGTTTCCTTCTGTAAAACAAATTTTGATGTTTTCATATGATTTCGTTGGCGTGAATATTCGGTTGTGATCTAATTTTTTTCGAACGAACATCATTATCCCGCCACCTCTTTGTGTATTTCGATTTAACGGTTCCTGTTCGAATCCATCTAACTGATAAAAATCATTTTCATTATCGTTTATATTCGTTTCTACTAGAATAATGATTTTTAATTCATTTATTATGTGACAAATATTCAGACAAAAATTATTCCAGTGTAAACGTAATGATCGAATGTTAAAACATACGCGGATGATGCTATCATAACTTCAAGCGATATATCGTAAATAAATTAAGTAATATGATGAATAGACTCAACAGTGTAAGTAACAACCGCGGACTACGCATTAACACCGCCAAATCAAAGTTTATGGTATTAACTAGGAAACAACAAATAAAGAACTGGAACAGAAAGAGTCAGCAATTTCAAGTATCTACGAACTTAGTTATCTTTTCTAATAACGCTAACCCTAGGAAAGAAATAGAGTGTAGAATAGAACAACCGGGGCGCTCTTCTTTAAAATGAAAAAGTATTTTGCAGCAGAGAAATTAACTTATAGTCTAAGAGCCCGCAGCAATTTCTAGGTGTGAGAGGTAACCGAAAAATGACCAGATGAGTTGAAAGCTGGTGTAAGCATTATGTTAAAAACAAAAGTCTTGCAGGAAATGGTCGCGGCTTTAGCGAGTAATAGTGTGCTGAAAACTCTTTTTTTTTTCAAAATTGAGATAATTGATATAACCAATGAATGCTAATTTCATTGTATAGTGTTTTCTAATTTCATTGTTGGTTTTCGAAATACGTACAACCAATCTTTATATTATCATTTTTGAAATAACGCGACCATATAACCAAACAAAATACACACCAAAATATAGACTAACGACACCTAAATGCGTATCTGTAAGTCAAAGATGATTCGGACCGGCTTTCCCAACAACAGACCAGCCTAAAAGTTTTCAACCCAAAAAAAGGAAATTAATTGTAGCATATACGATACATATGTTTTTTAAAGTTAGAATGTGTGCTCAAATTTTTATTCAAATATGTGTATATATAGGTATGTTAGTATAAGTTATCACTTTCATCAGAAGAATCACAAGATGTACAAGTAAGCAGATCTTCCTCATTTTCAACAAGGCCGTCGTCATTATTGACCAGCATTTCCTGCAGTGTATCCGGTGCCTCCTTGCCATCAAACTATTTAATTTGGAATAAATTCTGGCTGAGCTTCCAACCACTTTCAGCTGATGTCAACTGAATTGCTTCGTTCTTTGTGGCGTTCCAAGCACAAGATATGTAGTTGCTTCTTTTTATGTGTTGCAGAAGTGTGACCTTATTTGGGGGTAATAGGCGGCCTTCAAAATCTAAAATATACGAAATTGAAGTAGAAATATATAAACAAGTTTAACCTTTCTGGAGAAGTCTTTACTTTTAATATTTTTAAAAATTTTATCTGATGTTGGCTTACAGGTCTTGTAGAAAATTTCATATCTGGCGTTATCCACAGAGAGAGCGAGCTTTGGTTTTGTAAATTTCACAGATGAACTTTTCGAGTTTCGATATGTACACTTCAGGGACGATAAATTCATTGCCAAGCTTGCCAAGTGTTTCCTGCAAATCTAGTCTCTTTTTTAAAATACCGAAGAGCATAATTTTTAATTTGTTAAAAAAAGCTGGACTTTAGTAAAGCTGTGAAATCCAATCAAAGCAGCAGAAAGTGTGGGTCCCAGTTCCTGATACAATTTATAAGATACGGAAGATGATAAATTGCTATTATGAGCACGTCTGTATCTGAAGATTTTATCACAACTGAACTGTTACTGGATAAAAATGACACATGTAATAGCATGCGAGTATCTGCCTCTTGCTGTATATTGAATAAATCCTCGCATTCTTCTTTCAAAACTACCTCTTTGTCAGTCGTAAGAAAGAAAGCATTTAGTATCGTCAGTTACATATATTTCTTTCTTACTTTCAAACATTAGGGTAAAATATTCAATATGTTGCCATTCGGAGACTAGAAATGAATTAAATCTCCTTTTAAACAAGCTATTTCTCAATGCTTTTGAAAAATTAACAGGGCGTTTCTGGTTTCTCAGTGCTATATTCAGCATTATTTTGTGAGCAATTACGTCTATCTCGCTCAATGTCTTTTATTGATGGTGATATCAAACGATCGAAAACAATGTGAATACATTTTTCATTCATTCAACAGATTTTTTTTAAAATATGCATTGCAATTTTTTCAAAAATTGCAGGCAAATCACCTAGAGTGTGCAAAAGAAAGAAACCATCAACTATAATGGCATCAATTTCATTTGGAGGGAAGCTTACGCTGCCATTTGTCAAATGTTTTTGGAACTTGGATTTATCAGTTCTTACCATTGATCCATCCAAATGGCCCATTGCCTGAGGTATAGGAGTTAAAGGGTATCTAAAAATGTCTTAAATGTCAACCTGATTTTCGGAAGTAATATATAAGATACGTCCTATTAAATTCCTTTGCATTTTAAGCTGAGAAATCTTATTTATCGACTTTGTTTTATTTTCATACGCGAAAATTTTTATTTCTATTATTGAAATTCTACTTTCGAAATTTTTTTCATCCATTATGCAATCATTTATAAACTTATCTCTCTTATTTGCATCACTTTTGCCCAAAGTTAGCAAAAAATGTTCTGTTTCTTTTGAAACACATTTTCCGGTACAAATATTAATGATATTTTTCTTATTTCCGGTATCTGCGAACAGGTTGCTGAAGTTCGCAATTTCATTTGTAAGACTTTTTAAATTTTCATTAAACTGCTTTATTTGGCCTGATTTTAAGTCCCGTGTTACATCATCGTTTTTTGAGATTCCCAGTAACGTATAAAGCGATGAGATATTTGCGGTTCTCTCAGTGTGCGTTTTGGCCCATTTTTGCCTTGCAGATATGGAGTTAGTAAATGACGATACTCCAGTCAGCCGGTTCGCAGCATCGGCATTAATAGTTTGCTCTAAAGTAAGGTTAACAGTTGTCATTGAGAATGTTTTATTGGTACTTTTAATACCAAAACCATTTTTTTACGTATTCTAAAAGATTGGGGTGAGTATCTCCAATATTTTTAAGGTTATCTACGACTTTCACAGTCCATCTTGCATAATTTTGATGAAGTGCAAAAAAGTATGCAGCTATTTCGTTTAAAGAATAAACGTTCAAATTAAAGTCTCCGCCTGGGATGCTCCTCGAGAAATTGTTCCGTAGATTGATTATATTTGCATACTTCATCCCATACTCTGCTGTTGCACCATGGCAACCGCTTAAAGTTTTTGAAATATAAGCTTCATAAAGCGAAAAAGCTCTGTTTGAGTCGCATTATTTTCAAAAAGCTCAATGTCAGCTTTCAGATCGTTCACACATATATTTTCTTCTTCCATAAATGCTTTAAAATGAAGAACTTGTATGGCTGCGCTAAATAAAATATGTAATGCTTGCATCTATTATAATGAGTTCCTATCCCAAGAGAAAATATTTTCTAATTGAAATACATGTCGGAGTGAGGTAAGAAATAGAAGCTTACCAGATATGAAAGAATTTAGTGAACCTTGCGCAAGTACGCCAGAATTGACTAGAAAAATGTCACCACCAGATCCATCATAAAATTTTCCTATTGCTTTATAAAAGGCCATTTCAATATGGAAGTTCCCAAGCAGAGTAAAAGCACGTTCAAATTTCGGTGATTCTTCATGCTGAATTTGCAGGGCAATTTTTGCTATTGCTAGGTCATAAGTAACGAAAATATGTTTTTGATGGCAGCCGTTGGCGATTTCAATGGACCTCTTAAGGGTCTCCAAAACCACTGAATGACTTGTTGGTGATAAATTAATGGGAGATAGATAGGAAACCTGTTATTGTGGAAGACTTTCTTTGGTATGTCTTGAATTCCAGCCAGTCCATATAGGTGTATCTCCAGTACCACAACTTAAACACATCAGCCATAAATAATCCAGTTCTCTGGCTTTTATCACTGATTCTTTGCAAAGGTTTAAATTAGGTGAAATAGCACTTGAGAGGGTTGAGACCATTCTAGGTTTCTTATAATAGGGCTCGATTTCTAGGTTTGTAGGAATATAAGCTCGCCGTTTTCTACTCATTGTTGCTGATAAATCTTCTGGCGTTGCAGTTTCGGCTGTAAATTATAATAAAGCTAATAATGCCATGTTCTTAAAGGTTAACTATCTTACATTGTAAATGTGAATCCATAATTTGATAGGCTATTCCTACTGTATCGTGTAATGTGTTCTTGCCATTACTTGTCTCTACGAAGCAATCGTAGTTGTCGAATGCCACACCTGTACAAAAACTTTCTTCTGTTGACATACCAGGAACTAGAAGAGATCGTTGTAAATTGTCGCTCGAAAATGCTAATTCTATTTCAAGCTCCTCCACGTAGTGATAGTTATTACAATGTCCGAATTTATATAAAATCTCAACCACGCGTCTACCGCTTGTGAGACTTTTCATTGCAAGGTCTATGAGAAATATATTTTGTATATGTGCAGATATTTATTGTATTATCATGCGTACATAACGTAATATATAAAATATTTGAATTATCGAGATTTTCTTATTGTACATACATAAATGTATAGATACTAATCTAATTGGATATGCTTTATTGGCTTTACTCGACCCTTTGAGACGGCATAAATAGTATCACTACAGAGACCAATTATTCGCCTATTAATTTGTTCAGTTTTCCCACAGCGATCAGGGCCAGTAAGAAGATAACGGAAAAAATCGTTTAGTGCATCTGGAACTTTCACTTCATTATCTACCACAGACTTTAATGTCAAAAAATCTGGGAGAGTTACACTGTCAAGACTCATAATTTCATCTCTTAACTTGTAGGCGATATCTCTGTTGATAAAATATAACAATAAGTAACCTTTTCTTTTTTGTAGTTTTTCGTATAGGAAAAACCTCATGGCCGATTTAGCGCATTGTTCTTTAAGTTTTAAACTTATTAAATGTCCCTGGTATTCATATGTGGGTGCATCAGAAACTACTAATTGCTTATAAATTTTTTTAATATAATTTTTTTGTTTAAATATATTAAGTAGCTTCTTCTTCAGAAGTAATTTTGAAAACGTAATTGTTTCAATGGTTTCATTTAATTCTCGTTGGTACAATTCGGCAATATATTGAAATAAATGCGTTTCTTTTAATTCAATTCCACAAAAGAACGAACAGTTGAAAGTGCACGCCTATGCGCCAATTTGTATCCAATTTTATTATTACATTTTGACAATTGTGTGCTTAAATTGTTTGCCGTCTGCAAAAATATTGCAAGGCAAGTTTTGTGATACTTCTGGTCATCATCGCTGCCGTTTGTCAGTTTGTGATACACTGCGTCATTTGCTTTATACACAATATTTTCCAATGTGGATCTTTTACCACTTATAAGTCCCTCTTTTCTTCCTTTACATCTCTTTGTCGTCTTATCACAAAATAAACATTTAAGTATCACTTCATCAGTAGTTGGTGAGCTTGCAACTACTTTAGTAGCATCTTCGCCACTGTCCAAAGAAGAACACCTCTTAAAGTATTGGAAGTTGCACAAATATTGCTGCTCGATACTTTAAATAGATACACCATAGTTTACTTAACTTGCCTCATATACAGATATATTATAACCATTCAAAATTTACTTACATGTTTCATAAGATGCTCTTACAGCCTTCGGGACAGCTGTGAAATCACTATAGCAGCGGTATGATATCCGGTTAAAGCATCCACAGCATTTGGTAGAGCAATATCACTACATTTAAACCCACAGATTTTTCTAATATTTAGTATTTCAATACATTTTTCTAAAGTTTTTTTCTGTGAAACCTATCACTTTACCACTGTGTTTTGGGTTACCACTATAGCCAAGAATGCACTTTGCACTTAAATTTGAAGCACTCATTATTACACAGAAAAAACGAAAGTGTAACTAATCATCAGAATAGATTATGGACTTACTTACTTGTTTACTTGTGATTTCATTAACTCATAACGGCAAAAACAGTAAAACGTGATTTTTTTTATATTTTGTTTGTGACGTGAGCTAATGTTGTCTACGTGTTTGGGAGTTTGGATTGATAAGAAAAATCAAAGACACATTTTTCCCGAAGATTTAAGATCAGCCTCTCCCTGATATGTTGGTCATAGTTGATTAATCTTGTATAATTATTATTATTATTTATTTCCATTCATGACTTCGTGAAAGACCAATAGTCATTCACATCTATACAGGCGATTTCCTTCCATTTATAGTTCTACCAATAGATCTCGAAAATATCCATTTTAATACAATCCTCCCATCGCTGCCTGGGTTTTGATATAGTTACATTTCCTTCCGGCTTGCTGATAAAGGTTCTGTGAGCAGCCCATTTTCCCAATTATTTAGTGTTTCCTATTATACGGACTTTTCGTATTGTAGATAACAAATAGTTCTTTTTTTTTGGATTGAAAAATTTTAGGCTGGTCTGTTGTTGGGAAAGCCGGTCCGAATCATCTTTGACTTACAGATTCACATTTAGGTGTCGTTAGCCTATATTTTGGTGTGTATTTTGTTTGGTTATATGGTCGCGTTATTTCAAAAATGATAATATAAAGATTCGTTGTACGTATTTCGAAAACCAATTTTTTCAGAATCTTAAAATGAATACTCCAATTTTGGTTATAACAATTATTTCGAAAATTGATATTTTTAGAATTTCGAAACAGTCTGGGAGAGTGTATGCCACGTTCAAATGGTTTGGACCTTCATATCTCTTATGAGGCATTGCTTTCCTACCTTTAGTATCGATTAATACTTGGGTATGTCATATATTAAGAAAACATTTTTTTTAATTTTAAAACGATCTGGCAACAGCGTTGCCACACTCGAAACGTCTTGGACCAGCATTTCTGCGATCAAATAAAAATACACTATATAATGAAATTAGCATTCACTGGTTATATCAATTATCTCAATTTTGAAAAAAAAGAGTTTTCAGCACACTATTACTCACTAAAGCCGCGACCATTTTCTGCAAGACTTTTGTTTTTAACATAATGCTTACACCAGCTTTCAACTCATTTGGTTATTTTTTGGTTACCTCTCACACCTAAAAATTGGTCTATTATAATAGATATATTATAATATAGATCTATTATAATAGAAATCAAAACGAGGATGATTAAATGCTATATTTGGTCGGTACTGTTATACGGTATAGAGACCTGGGCGTTAAAGGGGGCAATGATAAGTAAAATAGAAGCATTCGAAATGTGGACATATCGAAGAATACAACGAATTTTTTGGATAGACAGAGTAACAAAACTCGGATACCTAGAACACGTCTTACGTTGTTACGTAACTTCTCCAACTTATCTTTTAAGGAAAGATAGAAGGAATAAGGTTTTTTTATAATTAGCGCGCGCTCAAAGAGTTCCTATACCCTCAAAATGTTTGCACACAGCGCGACCGAAGGAAACTTAGGGAGGAAGAAAAAAGGGGTACAGATGTATATTGGTCTTAAATGTTTGCAAGTTATATCGACTAGGAAATAGAGAGCTTGGCAGGGCATTCCATAAGCGAGTTATACGGCTCAGGAAAGAATCACGATAATTTAGAGTACGTCCGAAAGTTTGCTTGAGGGTGCACTGATGCAAATCATAGGGCGGGATTCTACTGGCGATTTCTATGGAGTACTGGTGGTACAAATAGCGATGCATTACTACGTATGTTTTTTGTATTTTTATTTTTAAAGAACTTAACATTCAAGTGGGTATGAATACACTTATAATGGCTCGGCATGAGTTAAGTTTTTTTGAAAATGGGATAGAGAGAGAAACAAATCAGTTTGGGCTTAGTGGTTATTTCGCTCCATGGGTGGCATCCAACATTTAATGGGGAGACTAAATTCTTAGTGGAAGTTGGCGTGCTTTTGATTTTTAGTCAGCTACTCATCCTACCTGATTTTCGTTAACTGCAGCTTTATAATCCCACCAAATTGAAAACATATCCTCCTTTTGGGGTAGTTCAGCTTTCGAAGTGGTTTGTTCTAATCCATGATCATTTTTAATAGATATTGTTGTAGGCAATTCGTTTTTCATCACAAGTGATGATTTTTTTTGAAAAAAAAAAAAAATGGATCAAAAACGCAATGGGCGTTTAAGATGTATATCGCAAATATAAATTTGTTTTGTTCAATGAATATATTGCAAAAGTAACATGATTCTTTTTTTCAATAAATATCGAATGGAATGAAAAAACAAAAGGTTTAAATTTCAAAGGAAGATTATATGTTTTACATTATCAGCCCCATTATCAAATACGAGTTTTCCGATCGTGCTATCCGTTCGAAGTGAAACATTCACTTGTCGGTAACGCAGGTCGATATTCCACTATACGCACGAATCGAACGTCCTCATACAAATGATTAGAATCTCTTGTTTCCAAGTCAAAATTGAAATAAAGTGCTGCACTACCCATATTTGTTTTTGTTTCCACACAAATTACACAGTTGAAATGAGACTTAAATTTCCAAACGGGTGACGTTTAAATCTTCGAAACTTTGAAATAGAAAACGGTAAGGCAGCTCACCCGCCGTATAGCAGAATACCGATTCGAAGTGTAAGTGAATCGAATAGGTGAAGGAAACGTTCGATCCGCATGTATAGCAGAATAGGGGTGTATATTTGTATATAAAAAATAATATCTCTCAAGGGCTAAGGACCTCAGAATTGATACCAAAATCTATTTTTTTTTTCTTTTTTAATATAGAATATTATAATAATATTATGATTTCTAGAAGTGGTTTAAAATTTGAGTCAAAGTGGGGAAGCAATGTACGAGACCATTTTGTACTTTATGACCCAAAATGTTCGTCAAAAAATGTTGAAAAAAGAAGAAAAACTTAAAACGTTCTGTACGACGTATATTTTTTATTTCCTTAAAATCCTGTATATTACATTTGTAAAATGGCGTAAAATGTATGTATGCAAAGTTCAGGCGAGATCGGCTTAGCCGTTTCTGAAATAATGGGTCATTTGTCTTCCATAAAAAATACGCGCATCAGGTCCTTGCCCCCTTAAATGAGAACCGTTTTCTCGAATCCAAAAACCTGTTCTTTTTATGGCATTTTCCATAACTTTGTTGAGTGTTTCTTGAGGTATAATATCAATTTCTTCGTGAATGCTTCGCTCTAATTGCTGCAAAGTCTCCATTCGTTTCAAAATTCAAAAAAAATGGGCCGTAAATCTTTTCGGCGACAATGCCACACGAATTGAGTGTAATGGTTTTTAATGAAAGTTTTGGAGATTTTGGGATAGCCAAAATGCGCAATGCGCGGTCGTAGGATTTTGTTTTTGGACTAATTGCCTCTGTAAGTTATAAACAAAATTAAACTCGATTTGGTTCTAAAGGAATTTTGAAGTGACAACTAATAAGAACGAAACAAAAACAAATCATAATACTGACAAAATTTACAATCAACAAACATGATGCAATCTATAATACTTGTAAAAACTGAAATTACTTTGAACTGCAATACAAATACTTTAACACTTTATCATCATTATATTCTACATATGTATGTATGTACAATTTATATATTTTATTTTGTTTTTTAATTTAAGCAAATCTTAAGTGCATAATTAAAAAAAAACTATTTGCAAAACGGACATCTTCTCCAAGTTAGAGAATCGTAAGATTTGTCATGAAGTTTTCTTCGCCTTACAGTCAACAGGAAAGAGATTGCGAAGCAGCAAATTTTTCTCCGTACGCAATTCAAGTCGTTGTTGTCAAGAAGAAGAGCATAGATTACAAACATTTAAATGCAAACACTGTGAATGTCGGTTTCCCTTACCAACCATCGAAAGCGTTCTAGACAATTTCAATATCTGGAAGAATATCTACCACATTGGACTTTAAAAATAATAGTAAATATCAGATGATGGGTTGTTCGAGTTTAATCGGGCACCGTTTAGCCTATCAAACTCATACACTGTGTTCAGGGAACTGCTCAGTGGAAATATTGTTTGTATGTGTTTAGATGGCCTTATTTTATACGTAACAAATGTTCCAGCAAATCTTATAAAGAGTGTGGTTAAAATAACATTTACATTTGGAAAATGTGGATTCTTTCAGATGAAGATGAGAAACTGAATACAGTTGATAGATTTCCGGAACCTAAATCCCCTAAATCCATTAAGAAACTTTAAAAGTTATTGGGACTCACCGGGTTTTTCAGAAGGTTTATAAATTTGTATTCATATTCGTAATTACAGTGATACATTATTGCACATCTATTGTTAAGGCGCGAAAACGGAACTGCAGACAGACGCTAATCAGTCGCAAATTTGTTCTGTCTATTTTATAACTATCTATAATCAACAATTTTGTTATATTAATTTTGTAGCTATCTATAATCAACTTCACCCAGTTCACTACCACAGCCAAGAAAAACAGTGTTTCCGAGGAAAGATGGCACAGTTTGAGAAGTTTCGGGCATACCTGACGGGCATCCAATTTAAGTAACAGATCTGTTGAAACAACATGAAGAGAGACATGAGAGGGAAATTATTCGCTTTGATACCCGTAAACAAATTTAACAACTATTGTACATTTGAGAAAACATAAAATATTTAACGGAAAACGAGAAGCTCATAAAGAGTACAAGATCAATGATTTTGTAGCCATTAAAAGAACGCATTATACAGCAGGTAGATCCGTTATACTAGTAAAAGAGTCTGGATCTATAAGCCATGGTGGATGTAGCGTATTTGGATTGATTAAGTTTCGTTTAGCAAGCTCGACATCTTTGTTGAATTTATGTTGAAAGTGATGGATGGAATCTTTATTTACTTGTATACTTCAAGCGTAAGGTTAATTTCTTTGTCGATTATTGAGTTCCATGAAAAAGTGATTTTTGAGTACGGTATTGAGGTAACTGCTTCTCCGCTCCTCGAAGGTAGGTAGGTCCGCCTCGGCCAACATGTTTTTAATTGGTGTTGTGCGGAAAGCAACAACGCTGGATTTTGGTGCCTGACGATAGATTGGTTTCAATATTTGAGTAGTTGATTTTGGAGCTTTGACACATACAAAGACGCTGTAATCGATTTTACTTAAAATAATTGATTTAGCAATATTGCACAGGGTATTAATTTGTACACTACTCTTTTTACAAATAAATATTTAATAATATTAGGCCTTGCAACTAGAGCTTTCTTAAGATCTAAACAATGGTTATGCAAGTTTTATTTACAATTAAATAAAAGTCCTAGGATACTAAGTTTTGTACATTTTTAATCTTCATATCATAACAGGAGGAATGCATGTTTGCTTGCGACCAACATTTAGTACCTTGGATTTCGTTAGTGAAAGTTTAACCCCGGAGAGAATTGTCCACTCTAATATGGCTTTGAGTGCATTAGTTAGGTGCGGATTTATATCATCCACGTTTTGGCTTTTACACAGTATGCATAAAGGCAGTAACTTACTGACTTATGTTTAGATAATATTGCACATATATGTTCAAAGGCTATAGAAAATAGGACAACGGATAGAGGTGATCTTTGTAGAATACCGTTTTGTAAAGGATGGTCAGTAGAGAAGGAGTTATTGACTAATGTAAGAGAATTGATCTTACATATTTATATATTTTAGGACTAATGTCGCCTTCATTGAATTTTTTTTAGAACGATATGTATGCTCCCTATCCTGTCGAACGCCTTTTCGAAATTAAGAGCAGTATTGACAGATGGTTTTTGGAGCTCAGGACTCTGGAAATGTAGGAGGTAGTCGGTTGGCTCAGAAACTGCTGCTTTTGCTATTATTCTTTCGAGCACTTTAAAAATGGATAGAAGGAGGGAGATAGGTCGATAGCCTTCTAGTGTACATTTATCTTTTAATGGTTTGTGCATGGGAATTACTGAGACTGTTTTCCAGCTTTTTGGGATGATACCTGAATTGAAGATGTTGTTATAAAGAAGCCTTTGTTTTGCCCCGTTTATGAGATAATTAATCATCGGGTTTTAAGATCCTGTCTCTGCTGGGAGTTTCCTCTTTACGTTTTGTTAGGCATGTTTCAAGTACACGCTCAATGAAATTAGCTGCGAATTGCAGCGGATGTGGCTACAGTATTTGAAATCGATTGCTATTTTAAGTCATTAAATTCTTTGAAAGAAATTGGAATCATTCGTATATTTGACCTGGCGTGGGCGATGTAGTTACCAATTGTTGGTTGAGAAAAACTTCTAGCTTTTGCGATTTTGAGCTCTTTCCGAAATTAGATGATTTTATTTACTAAGGTTTTTAATTATTTCCAAGCTTTCATTTTAGCTTGTCGAAGCTCTTCTGTTTTGGGATTCCAACAGGGGACTGCTATTTTCGAGTGTTTTAAATAGGTTTTTGGATTAGCTACGTTTGCAGCAATCCTAATTCCTCTTTGGATAACAACGCCGCTTCTATGTTGGTATTATTTCTTAGGTTCTTTGTATTCAGAGATTTAATTGTTTCACTTTTAAATAATGACCAGTTAGTTGAATCTATTTCAAATTTATTTATTATATTATCAGTCAGACTGATTTGAGTAGGAGAGATTGGATTGTATTTGGGCTAACCGAGGTTTTATTTGAAATGTTCGTTTGTTGGGTGGGTAAAATCAGTGATTTTTTTTCTGTTTTTCCCATCAGATTTATGTGGTGGGATAACTGATTGAACATTTAGCGAGGAACACAACGTACAACGTGCATCTGTGTCTGCTGCTGCTGCGGAGTGTCACTTATATGTGAATATATAAGAGCGCGTTGAACTTTTTGAAGCGCTGCAAATTTGACATTTACTGTTTCTTCACGTGTTTGTGGAACTTTGCAATTTAGCATTAGGAAAACGTGAAAGCTTTTTTCCTTGTTTTTCGTACGTTCAATTGTTCTTTTAAAGGGATAATAAATTTAATGTTTGTTTGCATCTGAAATTAAAAAAAAATGCATTAACAAACATTTGTATGGTTATGTAGTAAAAGTTGTTGAAAAGGTGTGAAATGTCATTTCATATTTGGGTTTGGTGAACGAAAGAAGCAATTTTATTAATTTCAAATTCATTTTAAAATGAATATTGAAAAATAAATAGCATCTTTGAGGAATAGGGAAAAATTCTGGGATTTAAAAAATGCACATTATAAAAATCTGTGGAAGAAGATGCTTGAGTGGGAGAAAGTGGCTAAAAAAAAATTTAGTGCTTCTATTAAGTATTAATTAAAAATAAATTTCACTTCTCCTAAAATTAATATTTACGGTTCAAACTTGCAAGAGGAAATGAAAAACTCTTTGAGACAGTTCTAATAATAGTCTTAATTGACTGTGGGGTCAAGTAACGGAGAAGACGGGTGTCTCGTGGAATTATTCCGCTCAGATGGAGTTCTTGAGAAAGCATTTGGCGCCTCGGCTGTAAGTAAATTTATTTTCCTACATTGTCAGGTGTTGATTTAATGAATTTTATAAATTTTCAGGTCAATCTGCAACCACTCATCTGAGGAGATATAGTTATCCGACCGTGACAGTCCTGAAGTTTGAAGTCAAGTAGAAAGCTCTGCCCGCGTTTCATCCACCTCCACTTTTTTCAGTGCTTCCTCGGTAACCCTCAAATTGACTGATACACTCAACACCTCAAGTTGACCAGGAACTTCCTCTAGGAAAACTAAAAAAAAAAGAGTTCTCTGGCGAATGAGGAGGTGGGAGTTATGAAAAGCTTACAGGATTACACAAAGGACCATATGACACCAGTGGTACCACAGCCCATTGACGAGGATGAACTCGCTAACTGCGAAAAAATTAATTTTTTTCCACGTCAATCAAATTGAGGCCGAATTTAGGCCAGCAGTAAAAATTATTATTTTTTAACTTTATAAACTATTTAAATACTATACTTAATAAAAAATAACTACAAAATTGTTATCTTATCTTCTACTTTCTTTTTGAGATTCTCTCTTCGTTTCTGAAATATGAGGACTTCATAGGCATTTTGAGATCTATTATTGCTGCCGCATCTGCGTACAGATGATCACCTTTTTGTCTCCTGACGCCACAATCCTCGAACTTCTTTGACGTTGTCATATGATTCACAATAATTTGGTGGATAATAACTATTATGATGGTAAAAGGAATCTGTAATTTTGAAAAAATTTTGCAAGATTGTACATGCCGAAACTACTTTGTCGGCGCTGTTAGGTTGAAACTCTATGCACTTCCCGAGAATGCGCACCGAATCACTAAAATCCCAAAAGTATTTTCGATAACCCGTCTAGCTCTTGAAAGTCTTGAATTGAAAGTGTCTTCTGGCTCATCAAGCGAAACACCGGGCTATGGTCGCATTATGTTTTCACGTAGAGGAAAGGCACTATCAGCAACAAAGTAGTAAGGCCTAACTTTTTTCCGAATTTGGGAGTCTGTTTTAGCGGAAAACGAAGGCTGTTGTTATTAATTTGTTGCCGAAATATTGAATTTTTACTTTAATTTGATTTATAACACTGTACTAAAAATCTTTTGTAATTAAAAAGTTTTGATCCAGAACGTTTAATTTGGATGAGTTTCCCGTCAATACTTCCCACACAAATTTCCAAAATCCTGCGCAACGATTTCCCAATCGTTGGATCAACCACATTTCTAAGAGATTTTTTTCCTAATCCGTTCCCCACTAAATTTAATAATGAATTAAACTGCAGCTTGCTCATTCGGGTACACTTCAAAAACAATTCCTCGTCATTTTTTTATAAATTTCAAATTAATATAGTTGTTTCACAATATTAATCATAAATAGAACTTTCTCACTATCCATATTGTATGGTTGTGAAGTAAATTAAAATTAAAGTAAAAATAAATTGCAAATTTATTTCCCATCTGACCACGTTTGACAACCGTGTTCATTAGAGCAATATCATCTCTGTTGAATTGCAGTTGTTGCAGCTAGTTTGTACTTCAGTTTACGATAGTAGATACTATATATAGGACTTTGCTTCGATTACATATCGATTATACATACTTTGATCTACTTTTGATAATAATGTACTTTGTTTTTTGTATATAAACATTCAATATGTCTCATCGGGTGTTATGAATATGCTCTCTCCACATTCTGACGCAGGATGTTCCCATTCTTGAATGACTTTTGCTCTATTTCTTATAACACTCTTGTGTACAACTTTTGGCAGTCTATCGTTACTCATCGTCATTACTTTTAATATATAGTCTGTTTGATAATATTGTACGTTAATTTAATATTCAATCTCATGTTCCACGCATAACGTAAAATGAATTTGTAAATGACCAACATAATTATTTTTGTTTTTATATGAACCATTGTATCATAGACTGTCCACATTCTTGCTCTGTTAATTGGTCTGTTGCTCTTGTTGCTCTGTTAATTGCACTAAACAAGACCAGGAGATAAGTATAATCAAACAACTTAAATAAAACATTCAATTTATCTTTGGCTTTAAATTCTTTCGTCGGCTTTCTTTTTTGCTTCCTTTTGCAAGTGCTGGTCCTTCGACCCATTCGGATTTTTGATTCAATTAATCGTAAATCAAAAACATAATTTCTGGTCCGTGTCGAGCCGGATCGTATATTAATTTCGCTAATTTACCTTTAGGATTCTACGGTGCTTCTATTTTTTTGTGTCCTACCATTGGAATTAGCGGAGATCGTAGTAGTTATAGGTGCAAACCTCTGGATAATCTGCTGTAGCATTGTATTATTGGAATTTAATTAAATCTATTGTTGAATTTCACCGTTGGATTAATTTATAATCATTTAGGAATATTCGTGAATTCATGATCTTTGCACGTGGAAAACCATATGTATGAATGTATTATGTATGAACTTAAGTGAAAATCATTCTAATAATTTACTATTGTAATACCCGTGAGAACGTTCGTGCAATTATAAACTATAATATATTTTGAACTTGATATTCGGTACCCTTTAAAACACGTGGTAAATTTACACTCAGACAAGTCAAAGTACAATTTTAATCGTTCGAGCGCGAAACCATAATCCATCACCGATTACGAAAATTACCTCTAAGAGTAACCTAGCTATTGTTCGTGCCACTCGCGGTAATCTCAAAGGATCGTTAACTAGGTTAGCTGCGTTTGCGGATAAAATGATAGAAACGTGTATTATAGAGACAATTCAAGTGCAGCTGGATAAATTAGAAGGGGTCGAAGGATCGAAAACTATACTGATCCTGAACAAAAATTCGAGGACTTCGAGTCAAAGTACCTCATGATTAAAGCTGTTTTACTTTTTGCTATTCGGGAAAGGGAATCTAAATCTAGTGCAGTACAATTAAATGACTCGGCTAGCTCAGATCAACACTTTAACGAATATTTGGCAAAAATACATATTGAACCGTTTTCGGGCAGTTATCGAGACTGGCCCTCTTTTAGAGACATGTTCAAAAGCATGGTTCACCTAAAACCCAGTTTATCAGATGGTCAAAAGTTCCATTTCCTTCGTTTTTGCCCTCGGGACGATGCTTTAAGTATGCTCAATCATATTTCGGTATCTGATGTTACCTATAAGCAGGCATGGGATAGGTTATGTATAATGTATGACAGGCCGCGTTTCATATTTAATAGCCTTCTTGAGACATTTATGCAGTTGCCATCCATTCAAGATTCGAATGTTAAATCGTTGCGTAAGATTTCGGATGGTGCTGACGTGGTTTTAAGAGGTCTTACTTCGTTAGGATCTCTCGAACGCGATCCGTGGATGATCTACACTCTTTTAAATAAAGTGGAACCAGAAACGCGACAAGCTTGGTCAGCTGAAAGCGTCGACTCCGAGACTCCTTCGATTGATTAGTTGCTACGTTTTTTAGAACGCCGTTGTGAAGCCCTTGAACAGTGTATGGGATTTCCTCGAGAAAGTACAAGGTCAAAGCCTACGACTTTTAAAAGCATGCACGTGTCGTCAACGAACAGCTGTCCTAAATGTAATGCTCATCAAATTCTCTCACAATGTTCGGAATTTCTTGCCATGAACGTGGAATCTAAGAGGGATTTCGTAAAATTTAAGAAGCTTTGCTTCAACTGTCTACGCAGTGGACATAATTCGGTTCGTTGTCAGTCCAAATTTCGGTGCAAGAACTGTAATTCGCGTTACCATACACTGGTGCACTTAAGTTCGGCAAATCCATCTGCCATTAATTCTGCAGATTCCAGTTCAAAGCCAACTTCGCAAAACATGTATACACATCCTGCTACAACATCGTCGAATTCTTCTCAACTCGTAATAAACCATTCAATCAATCCCACTCATTTCTTGCCACAAACTTTGTTGCCTACTGCCGTTGGAAAAGTGTTCGATAATAATGGAAAGTTTCATCTCGTTCGTATGCTCATTGACTCAGGCTCACAAGTTTCATTTGTAATCGAGTCCCTTGTTCAAGGACTTGGATTGAAAAGAGCAAATGTTCGTATTCTGTTTAGTGGAATAGGTGCAACGTGCACTGGGAAATCTAGAGGCCTTGTTTCAATGCTTATATTTTCTCGTGTCAGTAAATCAAGTATTGCAGTAAACGCTTATATTCTGTCGTATGTCACCTCAACTCTACCATCTATATCGTTTGATTTTCATGATTGGGATCATGTTTCAAAGCTAAAACTCAATCTGGCCGATCCCACCTTCAAAAAATCTAGCCCAATTGACATGTTGCTTGGCGCAGATGTGTCCTGGGATATTCTGCAAGGAGAAATCGTTCGAAACAGCAACGGTCCTCCAGTTGCCCAGAAAACCATATTTGGCTGGGTATTGGCAGGGCAGTTACCATCGGAAAATCAGAACATCATTCATGCGAATCATTCCATTATTGATATTGATTTAACACTGCAATCCTTTTGGACAATCGAAGAAGTTGATCCGAAAATTATGATGTCTCATGAAGACCAAGCGATCGAAAAAAAATTTTTTTGATACCCATCGTAGGGACGAAAACGGAAGGTACTTCGCAAGGCTTCCGTTTAAAACAAAGCCTATTTTTGCTGACATCTTTTCCGACGCAACTGCGTGTTTGAAATCGATGGAAAATAAATTTTTTAAAAACGAGTTATTGCATCGAACCTACTCGCAATTTTTAGAGCAATATTTGGTTTTAGGGCACATATCTAAGCCCAACATATTCTACTTGCCACATCACGCTATATTTAAACCCGATAGCATTTTCACAAAACTTCGCGTCGTCTTTAACGGTTCGTTCGCGGATATCAACGGAAACTCCCTTAACCAATGCCTTATGGTAGGCCCTCCAATCCAAAGGAATATCTTTTCGGTTCATTTAAGATTCCGCCGCCATAAGGTCGTTTTTACCGCGGATGATGTAAAAATGTTTCACCAAATTCTCGTAGCTGATGAAGACTGTGATTTCCAGAGAATAGTGTGACGAAAATCGCCGTCGGACCCTATCGAACATTATTGCCTCACTACCGTAACATACGGTACGTCATGTGCTCCTTGTCAATCGGTTCAGGTTTTGGAGCAAATTACTTCTGATTATCGCGAGGAGTATCCTGTTGCTGGAGAGATACTTCTAAGTGACACTTACGTGGATGATATTGTCTCTGGTAGGCCATCCATCGAGGATGCAGTCTTTAAACAAAAATAACTTATTAAGCTACTTGCACAAGCAAGTTTACAACTCAGCAAGTGGGAAAACAGTGTTCCCCAATTCCTTCCGGAAGGAAACCTTGAGCAAAGTGACTATCCTTATAGACAGTGAATCTGAGTCGTGGACCAAGGTACTCGGTATGTACTGAAACCACATATCCGGAGAGGGAGGACTAATTAAAAAAAAACAATAATCAGGTCAAATGAAATTGCAATTTTCACAGATGGCTCAAAAACAGAGGAATTAACAGGTTCTGGTATCTAGTCAGAACACCCAGAACTAAGAGTGTCTATAAGAATACCAGACGCAACCAGTGTCTTCCAATCAGAGGTTCTGGCTGTCCTCAGGGCGGATGAGCTAATGCAGATGAGATCGGTACCCGAAAGAGATATCGCCATTTACATCGATAGTCACGCCGCCGCACTCAAGGCAATAGAATCAACTAACGTCAACTATGATACAGTCAGGGACTGTCGCACAGTGTTCAAGTCACTATGCTGTCAGAACCGGGTAACACCGCGGTATTAAAGGAAATAAACAACCTAAGGTCGTCTCAAATCTGATAGGGTATCCAAGGCTCACTGGCCGCTTTTTAACGGCAAAAGATCTAGGAAGTTAATAAAATTAAACAAGGATATGCTTAGCACAGTGATAGGAATCCTGACAGGACATTGTCTCCTGCTGCAAAACGCAGAGACTAAATTGTCAGATACGGGTATTTACAGATTCTGCGGTGATCTGTAAGCTGTTGAGGACATACAATAACACACATACTGTGTGAATGCGAGGCAATATTGCGTAGTCGGAAATGGACGGCATATCCATCATACCCCTGTTTAACCTAATCTGACCTAACCAGACATATCAATAATTCAAGGCCCGCTGTGCCTTTTGACGAGTTGAGGTTAGAGTGAAGTTTGACATTGTTTGGACAGAGTTTAGAGAGAGTTTTTTTACAAAGTAAAATATCAGTAATTTTTTGTGATCTCTTACCAGAATCAAAAGTTTACCATCGCGTAGCTGAGTAGTAAGCAGTGCTTATGCCATCGATGACTTTTTTTAAGACGCAATACACTAAAGAAGGAGAGAGTTTTTCCCACTTATACGGGAGCGATAAAAATGAATTTAGGGTTGTTATGTGGCTATGAAAATAGTTGAATGTCACCAATGAAAAAACCGAAATAACTAGTTCCGAAAGGATGTTGCTGGTTCAGAGGGCAGTCGATTACTGAACACATTTCTAACTTTGAGCATTGTTTCCACTTGAGAACCCCCAAGCTTTAAACAAAACTTAATGCAGTAACGTTGTTCAACTTTTTCTGTCATTCTTTCCTAAAATAAAATCCGACGACTGAGTGGTGCTGTGGTCATAACAAAAATTGAGCATGTGCACTAGGTATGCCTATTAATGGTCACTAAGCCCCGTCCCCCAAATTGCCAATAGATCTGAACAGAACTCGTATAAAAAATACTATAGTTGGTTTTAATTCAGCAGTGAGGAGTGAAAATTGACTAAAAATGTTCAAGGGATTGCATAATTGCATTAATTTTTTTATGTATTTGTTTTTGTTTGTTTCAACTTTATTTCGAAGTGTTTTTTTACGTGAAGGTACTTTTTTTAAAGAAAAAATAAGTTCTAGCAAGGCCGTAGTTCTAGTCGACGAAAGTCAACTAAAGCGGTGAAATCCCCGCTCAGAAACAACTCTGGTCGTGGCTTTCCTAGCGCTTAAGATCCGGTTGTAACCGGTGCTGCAACCAGCACGAGTTACAGTTCTGGTGGACGGAACTTGGACGTCACTGAAAAAACAACCTCTAAGAAAATCCTGAAACGCCAGAGGGGACAAGACCGGCTCACCTGTAAAAATGCCGCTATTTCCACTCTGGCACTTCGAATTGGGAAGGCTGGCAATGACAACAGTCTGAACGACCCTGGATTCGAAAAGTGGAAAAACAATGTTGGCTCTCAGCCAAGTTTTATTATGAGAGTAAGACAGCGCGTAATGGAGTTAACGTTATTCAGCAGGTATCCATCTCCATATCAGACCATAGGTACATCGGATGCGAGGTCTTGACCTTGTTTAAGAGAAGGGATCAGCAGAAAATCAACTGGACACGATTTAAGGAGGATCTCGACAAGTTCAACAGTGCTCTCCCTAAACTCAGGATAAAAAAAACTAGAGGAAGCTGTTCAAAACCTTATCGGTACCCTTACCAAGTGTTTTGAAATGGCATGTCCAGCTAGACAGCAATCTTGCAGGTGGCCCATTCCTTGGTGGAATACAGATCTGCAGAATATTCGTAAAGGAACCAGAAAACTTCTAAATAGGTCACTTTACTTCACAAACAGGACTAATTTGAAGCAAGACTGGAACCTTTACAGATCAAAGCAAAAATAATATAAGAACCTTATTCGGATTTCGAAGAGTACCTCTTATAAAGACTTTTGCGAAAAGATCGAAACTATCGGTGAAACCAGTAGGCTGGTTAAAGTCCTCAAAAAGTGAAGGTTAGCCAGGCTGGAATCGCTCAGAAAATCTGATGGTATCTACACTGAGTCGAAAGTAGAGACTCTCCGTCTCATGGTTAAGGCTCACTTCTCCGGTCATCTAATCAGAACCAGCTCTCAAGCAGTTTCTATTAATGAAGCTGCTAGTGAGCTGAATAACACAACACGCTGTAGCTTGCATATCTCATTGGTTGTGGTAACGGATAAGGCCATTAAAAATGATGTTGCTTCCTTTGATGGCTTCAAGTCGGCCGGCATCGATGGCATATACCCAGTTATGTTACAAAGAGGTATAGATCAGCTGCTGGTAATTCTGAATAGAATCTTCACTGCTCACCTGGCTCTGGCATACATACTGAAAAACGTACGTAAAACATATATAGGTATAAATACGAGGGCGGGTCAATAAGTCCGTGACTTTTTGAATTTCTGACCTCTTTACTGAAACGGCAACACTGCTCCTGTCAACAGGCATCTGTCAGTTGACTCCTGTCAAAATTTAAACTTGCTGCGTCAGTTAGTTTGTGTTTGACAGCTATTTTTATCAGACTACTCACTAATTTCTTGCGAAAAAAAACCAAAAAACCAAGACAATGGAAGGGTGCACACATGTGCCGTTGCCTTGGCAAAAATCCATGAATTGGGCTATGAATTGCTCCCTCATCCACCCTATTCTCCAGATTTGGCTCCGAGCGACTACTTCTTGTTCCCAAACCTGAAGAAATGGCTTGGTGGAAAAAGATTTGACTCCAATGATGAAGTCATCTCGCAAACAAAGGCCTATTTTGAGGACCTCGACAAATCATTTTTTTTGGAAGGGATAAAAAAATTGGAGAAGCGTTGGACAAAGTGTATAGAGCTCAAGGGAGACTACGTTGAAAAATAAAATTATTTTTTTATCAAAAAATCTGTGTTTTATTCCAAAAGTCACGGACTTATTAACCCGCCCTCGTATGTATTGTAAAATGTTTGTGTGGGTACCAACGATAGAACTTATTCTTTTCAATACAAATTGCTTTATTCAATACAGTTACAATTCAAAATAGAATCACTTATACTTTTCTTATCTTTTGCTTAAACCACTTAAGATTTTTGTTTTGTTCGCCGCGACTATTCTTCTGTTCGCCCATTTTTAACAGCAAGTGTTGCATCATCGCAGCCATGCCATTGCCGGTACTTATTTGTTCTTCCTCGTCAACTTCAAAGGAGTACATATCTGGATCAGCCCCTCGTTGTTCAAGGCGTCCTGAAGTCAGAGTACCAAGTCGCTTTTTCCTCCACTGGCGCTGAGATTTATCTTTTTCAACTCGGGTTTGAGGTGGACGAGGATCACCTGCAATATTTTTCGACCCATTATAGCTTTTTCAAACAATCAGAAAACACTTTGTTTTTTTTTACACACAATAAGTCCTATCCCACTTCTGACACAGATGTAAAATGTTTGGGTGGGTACAAATGATATAACTTATTCTTTTCAATACAAATTGCTTTATTCAATACAGTTACAATTCAAAAATGAATCGCTTATCTCAATACAATCCAATTTGTCAACCGCTTATACTTTTCTTATCTCTTACTTAAACCACTTAATCACTTCTTTTAATTCACACTTCAAATTCAACTGATGAAATAATTTTCATACCTGGGAGATGCTGATATTTATACTCGAATAACATATTTCGAAAACAATCTGTGCTATCCAGCGTCCTACAAACTTCCATTTCGCTAGAAAATTGTGTTCCATTCTCCATAAACCAATGGTTGAGTCTCTGCTATTTAAGTATCGAAATCTTCTGCTATGGAAATATAGATGACGCTGCCAACATTTAAATGGTTATCACAGTATATTACCAGTAATATTCCTAAGTTGTCTTCTATGCCAGCAACACGTGCTCGAATTTATGTATATATATTTCATCGTATATATATTTGTTTATTTACTTTTTACTTACAAAATTTTTAATTTTTATGTTAGGTTATTTCGTCAAAATTGAGCAGTTCAAATATATTAGAATTAAAAAGTTTTGTGTCTAAAGAAGCTATTGATGAAATCAAACCGACTGTAGAAAAAATGTCAATTTATCAGAGAAGGCAGTTGGAAATTAATAAGGATGACATATTTTTATCTTTCCCGTATCAGGTAAGAAGTATACACATAAACTATCTTTTTGTATTTATGTATATCATACATTTTCAAAATTTGTTTGTCTAGTTTGTTATTCAAATCGGCGTAAATACCTTTGAACTCACTTCAATTACAAAACCTTTCAGTTTTCAAAATTGTATTTGTTTCATTTGATAGTGCAGAAGATCATCCATAGCAAAGGCCGACAAAGATTCAGTTTTAGAATTATCAGTAATTGGTAATGTACGCTATTTTGGAAGGGTTTAGAAGAAGACGCTTTGCTGACGCATGCTGAAGTCCATGGCGATTGATTCCTTTTAAGAACACATGTAGGACGAAGTGGACCTTACTCACCTTTTTGAATAAAGGTACGCCTATTATGGCAAATATTGAGTTATATATGGTGTAGATGGACATTCTTCACTTTTCGAGGGTAGAGAATTTTTTTGATATCGAAAGCATTTGATGCTTGGTATCTGAGGCTAGTTTTTGAAAGTATTCTGATTGGTTTCAGATGAAGTGAAAAACAGCTTCGGTAAGTATTGTAAAATGTTTCTGTGGGTACAAATGATAGAACTTATTCTTTTCAATACAAATCGCTTTATTCAGTACAGTTACAATTCACTATTTAATTGTTTCTCTCAATAGAATCCAATTTCTCAACAGCTTAACTTTTCTTATCTTTTACTTAAACAACTTAATCACGTCTCCCAATTAACACTTCAAATGCAACTGTTGAACTGATTTGCATACCTTTGGGGATGCTGGTATTTATACTCGAATGACATACCTCGAGAACAATCCTCGCCATCCAGCGTCACATACAATTTCCATTTTGCTAGAAAATTCGATTCCACTCTCCATGCCATTTTCGACGAAATGGCAAACGACGCATTCATCAGGGGAATTGCAGATTCGAAGTTACAGTCAGCAGTAAGGATGGCCGGGAAATAACACTTGCTGAAGCACTTGCCTTTGCTCTGGCGATGGAAGCAGCCAATCAGGCTTCTAAGGGAACACATTTCGTCAGGGAAATAGCATCTGTTGAATGCTCCTGCGCAAGAATTAGTGCCGAGGAACATGATACTCCACGGGATGGACGAAGAATTCGTAGCTGGAACTGTAATAAAATACGACATTTTCAAAGGCAGTGTAAAGAACCAGTGCGATGAAAAGGCTGGCCTCACTGTGGTAACAAGCAACTAGAGGAAGAAACCGGCAGAAACAGATATCAAGAAGCCGGTCAACCTTCTCGAAGCCATCAATCGTCGGGAGCACGAGTTGACGGTCCCAGGACCGCCATCCATCCAACGTTGCAATAAAAGTCGGCTGGTATAATAAGTAGTCAGCGGTAAGGAGAAATGGATGGCAACAATAGACACAGGTGCCACGGCCTCAATCATCAGGAGGGATCTTGTGCAGAAGTCTCGGTTACATAACACCAGCAGTTGCAGCTTGCGAACAGCTACAGGAGCAACGATTAAGGTATACGGTGAAGTCCGCATAAAAATCCAGCTGGCCAGAATAACATTCTCTCAGGCGTTTCTGGTGGCAGACTTGGGGCACAAACCCTGAAATACGGAAACATGGAGATGCCAATGATATATGGAAAAGCAATTATTTGGGCAAAAGTGGTTGGTGGTCCTGGTAGCCAGCGATTCTATTTATTTGATGGAGCCAGAAAATAGAAAAGACTTCATGGTGGGAAAGACCTTAGTGGAACCAAAGAACAATATGGTTCCTGTAAGGATTCTAAACCCAAACACATTCAATGTAAAGGGCAATAAGGGGGAAATAGTGGGAAAATGTTTACCTGTTGAAGCTATATCGACGACAACCAAACAAATAGTGCAACACCGGTCGCAACAATTCAGAGCATACAAATCAAGAACAAAATTTTGAGCATCTGTAATCTGGACGAAAGATCAGGCGAGTGCTGACAGAAAAACTAATCGGTGAATATGTTGATATATTTGCTACACGCTCGACCAATCCGTCTACCTGCAAGGCGTCTTCCATTGGCAAAGCAAACAAAAGTTCCTGAAATGGTGTCGAAGATGAAAGCTAAGGGACTGATTGAAGAATCGCAAAGTCCGTGGGCATTTCCAGTGGTCCTCGTGAAGAAGAAAGATGGCAGCACGAAGTTTTGTGGGGATCGAGAATGACGAAGTTGTTCGGACGAACAACTTCAGGGAGGGAGCAGTATGATATCCATTTAAAGTGTTATCTGCATTTACATAGCAAAATATTTTGATACTCGAATAGCAGAAGATTTCCATACTTGAATAGCAAAAACTCAAACTTTGGTGAATGGAGAATGAATCGAATTTTCTAGCAGAATGAAAATTGTATGGGACGCTGATTGTTCTCGAAATATGTCATTTGAGTATAAATATCAGCATCACCAATGTATGCAAGGCAGTTCATCGGTTGCATTTCAAATGTGAATTAAGATAAGTGATTCAGTGGTTTAAGTAGAAGATAAGAAGAGTATAAGCGGATGAGAAATTGGATTGTATTGAGATGAACGATTAAATTGTGAATTGTTACTGTATTGAATAAAGCGATTTGTATTGAAAAGAATAAGTTATATTTATCATTTATAACCACACAAACATTTTACAGTATTTTGAATTTTATGATGTTTTCAAATCAAGTGTTAAGAATTCAGTTATTAGATTAATAAAATTATAAACTAAATATTTATTATTTTCCTCTCGGAACATAGCACTCAAACAAAGAACTAGTTCATTTTACTCTTTGTAAGTTCCTTTTAATGAAATCTTTCAGTCTTACGAAGAAAGATGAGTAAGTGCTTCAGTGATAAGGTGCCTACAGTACCAGAACTCACACGTCACCACGCCAGCACCGCGTACCTGTAGCCTGATGCGGGCGTAAGCCGGATATGTCATCACTTTTATAGCAAGCGTCGCCGGATGTCGTGTTACTTGTAATGCCGACGCCAGTAAGCAACCTGCAGTCTTTCCTGCTGAGAAACAGCAGCATTCGTTGGGTCTGCCCGCAACCTGGAGAGTTATGCCATCTGGAGTTGTGCTAATATGAGACCAAACTGTCAATGGAAGCCTTAACCGAGGACGTAGGCAGACCTAATATAGGCTCGGTTCCTGAAAAGCTCTCTTCTGAATCTTGCCTGACAAGTTCGTTGGCGATTTCATTCATGACCTGGGACCCAGACAAGGATCACTGAATTTTGCCTTCCGATTGTGTTCAGTGATCGCTTGTATTCTTGAACTAGCTTGGAAGTCGTAAGAGGGTTCAGCATGGCACTAAGCGCAGCTTGGCTGTCTTTGCCACCTCCACCGATTCTCCTCAGTTCACTGCATCAGGATTGCGTAAATCTCCGCTTGGAAGACAGATGCAAGCTTTCCCAACGTGAAGTGAAATCTAATTTTATCGTCCTTTAGAAAGACACCAGCTCCACATCCAATATTGGTTTTGGAGCTATCCGTGAAGACCCGACTGTATTCCTTTCCTGGCTCAGATTCTGGCCGAAACCAGACCCAGGCACAGGGAAAGACGGTTTCATATTTGTTCCGCAACAGGAGTTCTGGTCTCATTACTTCGGACGACATTTCCATAAGATCAGAGTCATAAAACAGCCGGCGGGAGTTAATGTTGGTGGTTGAGTAGAAAAATTATTTATTTTATGCTACGCCGAAATGCGTGCTCTTTTTTGATATACTTAAAATTAACCAATAGATCTTAATGCTATTTATATTGTAAAATGTTTGTGTGGGTACAAATGATAGAACTTATTCTTTCAATAGAAATCGCTTTATTCAGTACAGTTACAATTCACTATTTAATTGTTTCTCTCAGTACAATCCAATTTCTCAACCGCTTATACTTTTCTTATCTTTTACTTAAACCATTTAATCACTTCTCCTAATTAACACTTCAAATTTCACTTTAGAACTGATCTGCATACCTTTGGGATGCTGGTATTTATACTCGAATGACATACTTCGAGAACAATCCTCGTCATCCAGCGTCCCATACAATTTCCACTCTCCAGTCGAGACTTTGTTATTCCAGTATCGAAATCTTCTGGTCTTTGAGTATCGACATTTTCTGCTAGATGTCGCTGCTCACATTTAAGTGGTTATCACATTGCTCCCTCCCTACAGTTGTTCGTCCCGAACAACTTCGTCATTCAGCATCCCGTTGAAATGACACATTCTATCCAAATGAACCACTTTAAATTTTCCTCGATTCCCACGCTGGATCCGGTAGACAACGTCATTAATGCGGGTTATCACCTTGTACGGACCTTCCCAATCCTGTTGCAATTTTGGTGATTTGCCTTTCTTACGCTGAGGATTATACAGCTAAACCAGATCTCCTTCGTTGAAACCGGAAGATTTCGCCTTGATATCGTACCTAGTTTTCATGCGGCTGCTTGCTAGCTTCATCTTTTCTCTGGTGTCTTCATGCAATTTACGAATCCTGCTGCGTAAGTCATTCACGTACTTGTTCACCTCTTTGGGCTCCGTCGGTGGGGATCCGAATTTTGCTTCACATGGCAACCGAATTGTTTGACCAAATAAGATCTCGGATGGTGTGTACCCTGTTGAGCTATGGACCGCGTTTCGGTAGGCCATTAAGAAGAGGGGTATGTGTCGATCCCAATCCAGCTGGCAGTTGCTGACAACCTTGGATAGATGCTCATTCAAGGTCCGATTGAATCGCTCGACCATTCCATCAGATTGAGGGTGTAGTGGCGTTGTCCTTGTCTTTCTTATTCCCGAATATTGGCATATTTCCTGGAAGACTTTTGATTCAAAGTTTCGCCCTTGATCAGAGTGCAGCTCCATTGGGACCCCAAATCTGCTCACCCAGTTGTTGACTATCTGTTCGACTACGGTCTTAGCCTCTTGATTTGGGATGGCAAACACTTCCGGCCACTTACTGAAGTAATCCATGACTACGAGGGTATATCGGTTTTCATTAAAGGTTTCGGGAAACGGCCCAGCGATGTCGGTGGCTATTCGTTCGAAAGGTGCTCCGACATTGTATTGTTGCATTTGTCCATGTGGCTTTACTTTCGGACCCTTGGTAGCCGCACATCTTTTGCACTTTTTGCACCAATTCTCGACATCTTGCTTAACGCTTAGCCAATAGGAACGTTCCCTTACTTTTTCCAACGTCTTGTTTATTCCCAAATGGCCTCCTGAGATTCCGTCATGTATTTCATGGAGTACTTGGTTGACTCTGGACCGTGGCACAATTAGCTGCACACGAGATGTTGTCCCATCTGCACTTTCCCATTTTCTCTTCAGCAATCCATCTTGCACAAAAAGCGAGTCCCACTGTGCCCAGTATGCCTTCAGAGTTTGGCTCCGATCTGATATCTGCTGCCAGCTTGGTCTTTCCTCGTGTTCTTTCCAGGCCAATATCGGTTCGATGTCATTGTCTGCCTGTTGGGAGGAACGGATTTCGTCTATACTCCAACCCTCTATTGGCTCAGTCCTGATCATTTGGATAGTTGCCTGTTCTTTTGCTTCTTTACGATTGCAGTGTTCGCATTTTACTCCGCACGGTCGACAAGAGAGAGCATCAGCATTTGAGTGGAGTGTTCCCTTGCGGTGTTGCACTTCAAAGTCGTAGCCCTGCAACTGCTCGATCCATCTTGCAACTTGGCCTTCAGGGTTCTTAAATTGGAGTAGCCATTTCAGAGCTGCGTGGTCTGTCCGGAGAATGAAATTTTGTCCGTAGAGGCAGTTATGGAAATGCTTCGTAGCCAGAATTAAAGCCAGAAGCTCGCGCCGGGTTACACAGTAGTTCCTTTCAGGTCTGGAGAGTACTTTACTGTAATATGCGTCCACTTTCTCTTGACCATCATGAACCTGGGAAATCAAAACTCAGACGAGTTGATTGCTAGCGTCTGCGTCCACGATGAACATTTTTCCGGGCGTCGGGTAACCCAGGATGGGGGCATTGCACAGCTGTGGCTTCAGTTCTTGAAATGCTTTTCGCATTCTCCAGACCACCTGAACTGTCGGCCTTTTTCCGTAAGTTGATGCAGGCTCTTTGCAATGCCAGCAAAATCCTTTACGAACCTTCTATAATACGTGGCGAGTTCCAAGAAGCTTCTCAGTTGGTGTTTATCTTTTGGAGAAGGCCAACTTGTCACGGCTTCGATTTTGTCAGGATCCGTTCTTACTCCTTCCGCTGATATAATGTGACCCAGATATTTTACTTCCGGACGAAACAAGGCGCACTTTTCTGGGTTGAGCTTTAAATGAGCACTTCGTAGCCTCTCAAACACTTCTTTTAGATTTTCGCGGTGCTGCTCGAACGTCTTACCTATGACGATAACGTCGTCCAAATATACTAGGCAGGTTTTCCAGGTGAGTCCTTGCAATGTTCGTTCCATTAGTCGCTCGAAGGTGGTCGGAGCGTTGCACAGTCCAAACGGCATCACTGCAAACTGCCAAAGACCGCTTCTTGTACGATCCGCACGATTTATCTCTACCTGCCAGTAACCGCTCTGCAAGTCAAGCGTTGAAAACCATTTCGCTCCAGAAAGCATATCATCATAGTGACATCATTGAGACGTCGGTAGTCTACACAAAATCTCGTGCTGCTATCTTTCTTCTTCACGAGGACCGCTGGAGATGCCCACGGACTTTGCGATTCTTCAATCACTCCCTCAGCTTTCATCTTCGACATCATTTCGGCAACTTCTGTTTGCTTTGCCAATGGAAGACGCCTTGCAGGTTGACGGATTGGTCGAGCGTCTCCGGTGTCAATGTGGTGTTGAACAATATGCGTACGTCCATATTCTCCGTCTTGTGTAGCAAATATATCAGCGTACTCACGGATTAGTTTTTCTGCCAGGATTCGCCGAACTTTGTCCAGATTACAGAGGCTGAGAATTTTGTTCTTGATTTTTATGCTCTGAACTGTTGTGACCGGTGTTGCACCCTTTTTTTCCTTTGTGGTCGATATAGCCTCAACAGGTACGCATTTTCCCACTATCTCCCACTTTTTCACCTTTACACTGAATGTCTTTGGATTTAGAATCCTTACAGGGACCATGTTGTTCTTTGGCTCCACTAAGGTCTTTCCCACCATGAAGTCTCTTTTCTTTTCTGGCTCCATCAAATAGAATCGGTGGCTACCAGGACCACCTTCCACTTTTGCCCACAAAATTGCTTCTGACGAAGGCTCTAGACTCTGATTGCTGCAGATGACGACATTTGAGACTGAGGTATTGGCGTTTCCGTATATCATTGGTATCTCCATGTTTCCGTATTTCAGGGTTTGTGCCCCCAAGTCGACTACAAGTCCATGTTCTCTATGAAGTCTGTACCAATGATGCACTCGTCACATATGTCAGCTACCAGAAACGCGTGAGTGAATGTTATTCCGGCCAATTGGATTTTTATGCAGACTTCACCATATACCTCCTGTAGCTGTTCGCAAGCTGCAACCGCTAGTGTTATGCAGCCAAGACTTCTGCACAAGATTCCTCCTTATGATTGAGGCCGTCGCACCAGTGTCTATTGTTGCCATCCATTTTTCTTTTCCACTGACTACTTCTACTAGAAGGCTTTCGCTGCATCGTTTTGCCAGCGAGACTTGGATGATGGTCGTGGGGCCGTCGACTCCTGCTACCAACTTCTGCCCCGCGAAGTTGGTGCTTAAGCATTTCCCGACTGATGGCTTCAGTAAGGTTGACCGGCTTCTTGATATCTGTTTCTGCTGGTTTCTTCCTCTATTTGCTTGTCACCACAGTGAGGGCAGTCTTTTCGTCGCACCGGTTCTTTACACTGCCTTTGAAGGTGTCCTATTTTATTGCAATTCCAGCAGCGCAATATCCGTCTATCCCGTGGAGTATCTCGTTCCTCGGCACTAATTCTTGTGCAGGAGCATTCGACAGATGTTACTTCCCTGGAAGCCTGATTGGCTGCTTCCATCGCCAGAGCGAAGGCAAGTGCTTCAGCAAGGGTTCTTTTCCCGGCCATCCTTACTGCTGACTGTAGCTTCGAATCTGCAATTCCCCTAATAAATGTATCTTTTCCCATTTCGTCGATAATTTCCTGGCCTGCGGTGGGGTATGACAGATGTGCAAGTCAACTCACGTCTGCTTGGAGCTGCTGCAGTCTTTCTCCTCTTTGCTGCGTTCGGCTTTGCAATTGGACCTTGTAGACCTCCTGCATGTGGCTATCCCCAAACCGTTTCTCGATAGCCTGTACTAAAGTCACATAATCTTTATGCTTTTCGATGTCTACTGTTTGCAACAATTCTGCTGCAGGACCGTGCAAGGCCATTGTTAGTGCAAAGCACTTTTCCTCATTGTCCCAGTCGTTTGCACAGGCAGCCATTTTAAACTGCTTCTTATAAGTAGATCATGAGGTCTGGCCATCGAATGAGGGAGCTTCAAATCTTTTCTCCTTGGACCGCTTAAAGAACATTTTCGCAGTTTCTGTTTTCGCAGTTTCTGTTTTCGCACTGTGTCGAGCTCTTTTGCAAGTTGCTGAACTTTGCTGTCCATTTCCTCGAATTTTTCGCCAACATTCTTCTCTATTCTATCAAATTTGTCATCAACGTTCTTCTCTATTCTTTCAAATTTGTCATCGATTTCTTCGAATTTTTGCTGGAGAATGTTCTTTTGTTCTTCCAGATTATTCTTTTGTTCATCCATTTTCTGTTGAAGACCGTGCAGATTGTTGGTTTGTTCGTTTAATTTTTGTTCAATGCTGCTCTTCTGCTCGTCTAGATTTTTCTTTTGTTCATCCAGCTTTTGTTTGAGGCTATTCTTTTGTTCTTCCAGATTATTCTTTTGTTCATCCATTTTCTGTTGAAGACCGTCCAAATTTTTCTTCTGTTCGTCCATTTTTAACAAGAGGAGTTGCATCATCGCAGACATGTCACTGCCGGTACTTGTCTGTTCATCCTCGTCAACATCCAAGGAATATGTATCAGGATCATGTCCCTCGTTGTTCAAAGCCTCCTGAAGTCGGAGCACCAGGTCACTTTTTCCTCCACTGGCGCTGAGGCTTCTCTTGTTCAACTCGGATTTGAGTTGGACGAGGGTCAACTGCAATAGTTTTCGACCCATTCTAGCTTTTTCAAATACACTTTTTTTTTTTTTTTTTTACACAATAAGTCCTATCCCACTTCTGACACCAATGTAAAATGTTTGTGTGGGTACAAATGATAGAACTTATTCTTTTCAATACAAATCGCTTTATTCAGTACAGTTACAATTCACTATTTAATTGTTTCTGTCAATACAATCCAATTTCTCAACCGCTTATACTTTTCTTATCTTTTACTTAAACCACTTAATCACTTCTCCTAATTAACACTTCAGATTTCACTTTTGAACTAACTGGTATTTATACTCGAATGACATACTTCGAGAACAATCCTCGCCATCCAGTGTCTCATTCAATTTCCAATTTGCTAGAAAATTCGATTCCACTCTCCAGTCATCAATGGTCGAGACTTTGTTATTCAAGTATCGAAATCTTGTGGTCTTCGAGTATCGACATCTTCTGCTCTGTAAATCTAGATGTCGCTGCTCACATTTAAGCGGTTATCACAATTTGTCAGTTGGTTTCCGTTTTATGACCGAATGTACGGTGTTGTTATAACGATCTTCGTCTACGTGAACAAGTTCCTTGACCTTTAAATCTGGATTCTCGGCTTTAAGGCACCGATAAATTTCCAGTATAGTGGAATGTACTATCTCTATTTGTCCATTTACCTCGCTTCTGTGGGTTGGGGTTAGGTATTGTTTGATTCCTAGAGTTTTAATAAAGTTTAGGACGATTGGGCTGAGGAAGCCTTCATTGTCCGTGACTAATATTTGTGGGACTGTAAAGTAATGTAAAATTTTACTCAATTTTGATCTAATGTAAATGTCAGATTTATCTTTAATGTGGAAAAATTTAGAAAACTTAGAAAACTTGTCAACTATGGTTAAAAATTTCTCATTTTGAAGTTCCATGATATCCATATGAAGAATTTAGCATGGATACTTGGGAATGGGTGTTTCCTGCAAGGTAGGAGTTATGGGATGTCGATCATACTTGTTGATATTACAGATTTCGCATGACGCAGCTAATTTTTTTACTCTAGACATCATATGTGGAAAATAAAATTGTTCGAGGATTTGCTCTTTGTTTTCTCTTGCCGACCGATGGGCTCTTTTATGTTCTTTCTCTATAATTAGGAATTGGCGGTCTTCATTAGCAACGCCCTCGACAACTCTTTGCGTGACGCGAATCTTCCAATTTTCGAAGTTTTCCAGATAAACTTTTTGAAGCAATCCCATATAGTTCTCCGGAATTTTAATTCCGTTTACTACATTTGGGTTCAAGTTTTCCCTAAGCATTTCTATGAGATTAGCCTGACAAAAGGTTCTTGCGGAAATATAATGGCGATGATAGCCCTGATGCGGTTCTTCGTGAGCACAAAGATCGATGCCAATTCTGAAAATAAGCTGGTTTCTAAAAACATTAATTGGAGCTTCTACATGTGGTATTAGGTAGGAATTATCCTAATCGGCACTGTGCGCTGTGCAAGAATCTGTATCGCTATTGGAGAGCTCACAAAGTCCCTCTCCAGTCGTTTTTTAGGTCTGGCTACTCAACTGTCGACAACGTTTTCGTATTGAAAAGCTTAGCAGATACATTTATAAGCCGAAATACAAAACTCTACGCCTTCTTTGTGGACTTCTAAGCGGCCTTCGATTCTGTGAACCGAAACGCCTTATTTTATAAGTTATATAGTATGGGAATATCATCAAAATTCGGAAGTGTTTTACCAAACCTATATAAAGATACCAAGACAGCTGTTTGGAATGGCGAGACGCTTTCAGAATGGTTTCAGACGGAGGCAGGACTAAAACAGGGATGATCGCTGTGCCCTAATCTATTCGCCCTCTTTATCGACGATATAGTGGACTTTCTCCCAGGAGGAATAAAAAATGCAGGAATTCTCATTAAACAGGAGGGCTTCGCAGACGACATTGCACTGTTGGCCAGCTCACTGGAATCCTTGCAATTGATGATTAATAAATTGTATGAGTACTGCAGCCTATGGAGCCTGGTTGTGAATTTGGATAAATCCAAGATAATGATATTTAAAAAGAGATGTGGTAGACTTGCTTACAACGAAAAAATGGCACTTTAACGGAGAAAGTATAGAAGTTGTAAATGAATACAGGTATCTTGGAATCCTTTTAACAAGTAGCCTTAGTATGAAAAGACATCTGAAGGAGCAACTTACGAAATCTAAAACCGCCATCAATGTAGTGTGGAAAAACTGTTTCAGCAACCCACAGATTACGCATAGCAGTAAATTCAAAGTATTTGAAGCTGCATCGGAGGCAGTAATGGTCTACGCGGCGCAAGTATGGGGTTATAAGCCTTATGAGGAAGTTGAAAAACTACAACGTTTTTTCAATAAGAAATCCTTCCACCTCCCTGTAAAGACTCCGAACTATATGCTCATGCTGGCCTGTTTCCAGCATTTCTCGGAAGAGACCGCTATTCCTTAAAACGCTGAAATTGTAGGTAAACTACATACTAAGGGTTATCAACATGTCAGATAACCGACTTCCAAAGATAGTGGCCTTACACGCGATTCGGAACAAAATAGCATGGTTCGAAGAATGACTAGAATTAGCTCGCGGGTGTGGTGCAGAGGTGAAAGCGGAAACCATGAACTGGGAGAACTCACTATACCAGCTCATAACGAGAGTTGATGAACAGGCCAGAACGAAGTTTGTAGAAGAAGCGACGGGATCACTACATCGTAGTACGTATAGCCGACTAAATTACAATCTTGAAGATAAAAACTACTTCAAAGACACCCTTACCATTCCCGAAATATCAACAATACTTAAACTTCGCGGAGAACTCCTAAAACGCAATTATATCCCCCATAGAGAAGATCTTCCTATATTCTGTAGTATGTGCAATTTGGAAGAAAGAGAATATACCATGCATTTTCTAGGCAATGGCCCAATTTTAACGGAAACAAGGAGAAGTTTCTTTGGAAAAGACTTCTTATCGGAACAAGAAATGATATCCCTTCTCAACGAAGTAAACGTTACTAAATTATATGGATACTGCAAAATTGCTTTAAAGTATAGGCACAGATAATAAATCTATACAGATCTCTCATCGCTGTAGAAAAAAATGGTTCAATTTTTGTCGGCTAGCCGACACTCGTCCAGCCGACACGAGCTTTCGGAATAATGTAAAGCTTTTTTATTTTCGCTCTTTCTTGCTTTGTTTACTGAGAGATTTTTTTTTCTCTCACCACAAGGGCAGTGGCAAAAGGAATATGAAAAATAATTGCATGGGTTTGCGGGAAGGGATATGAAGACATGGCTGTTTGTTTTCATTCGACTGCAATAGGAAATTATGTAATTTTTCATGAATTGGTATTTTGTTTGCGCGTATGGGTGTGTATGTAAGAAAGAACAATTCAAAGGCGGGAAAAGTCGAATAGGTATTTCTTTACATTTTGTAATTGAAGTTTGACGAGCAAAATATTAGGCATTCGTGTTATTAATACGCAGTGCAGATACACCTGTGTGCAAAATAATAGCAGCTTTAGATGCTTAACTTTTTATTTTACAATAAAACCAATTTTATAGCACCTGTATTTTAATTATTTATTTTTTCTTTCTCTAATGTTCTAAAGACATAGTATTGAATTTGAAATTAAGTAACTAACTATTCTTATAGAAAACCTAAAATACCACCTTGATCAAAAGGAATTCATTCAGAAAATTAAATATATAAGTTTATTCATTTAAATCTATATTGTCCCCTTCAAAGTAATCTCTTATCGACTGCAACACACTTATGTCAGTGCTTGATCCAATACTCGAAACATTTTTTTATATTCGTTTTCGGTATGTCCATTAGTGCTTCCTGCGATTTTTCCACTACTTCCTCTCGGCTGCTGAAACGTGTTCCCCGTAGTGGTTTTTCAACTCGATTGAACAGAAAGGGGTCCAAATCAGGTGAATTCGGTGGCTGTTGGATGATATACGAGGGGCGTTCAACATATTCTCGGTATCGGGGTGAAGCTGTGGTTGTATATATAAATTGACTTATTTATCAAGTAATACTATTATTTTAGTGCATTCATGTAAAATTTCATATAAATGTGATTGTTAATTCGCGTTTTATCTCTAGTTAAACAGAATCATAATGGCAACTGAGACGATGATAGTG
The DNA here is from genome assembly GCA_949129095.1 of Volucella bombylans. Classification (NCBI taxonomy): domain Eukaryota; kingdom Metazoa; phylum Arthropoda; class Insecta; order Diptera; family Syrphidae; genus Volucella; species Volucella bombylans. The sequence goes on from OX422141.1 coordinate 64,876,208, forward strand.
AAAATTGAGCATCGCGCTGTAATTAAATTTCTCACTAAGCAAGGAAAAAGTCAAAAAACTATTCATGAAGAGATGGTGGCTGTTTACCAGGGTTCCGCACCTTCATTATCAACTGTGCAAAAGTGGTCAAATGAGTTCAAGAGAGGCAGAGAGAGCATTGAAGACGACCCCCGCTCTGGCGCCCCGGCTACTGCTTGTACGGGAGAAAGCATCAAAGAAGTAGAACAACTTGTTCTTGAGGATGCCCGAATAAAGGTGAAAATGATGGCAGAGATCACCAAGCTTTCAATTGGTACCATTCACACCATTCTTCATGACCATCTTAACCTTTCAAAGGTCAGTGCAAGGTGGGTGCCACGAATGCTCACAGCGACTCAGAAAAAAGTGAGAATCGCATGCTGTAGATAGCTTTTGGAGATGTGTAAGGAGAACGCGGACGGTGTTATGGATCGAATTGTTACTGGGGACGAAACATGGGTCCACTACTATTACCCTGAAAGCAAACAAGAGTCCATGCAGTGGCATAAAAAAGGAACAGACCCCCCGAAGAAGTTCAAAGTCACTCCGTCTGCCGGGAAGCTCATGGCCACAGTTTTTTGGGACTCAAAGGGAATCTTGCTCATTGAGTACAAAAAAAAAGGTGAAACCATCAACGCCACATCCTACGCTTCCACTTTGCATAATTTGCGGGAGGAAATTAAAAAGAAAAGACGGGGTAAACTCGAAGCGGGTGGGTTGCTTCTTCATGACAACGCTCCTGTTCACACGGCGCGAGTTTCCAAGGCTGCTGCGCGAGATTGTGGTTTCGAAGAAATCCAACACCCACCCTATAGTCCAGACCTTGCCCCTAGTGATTATTTCCTGTTTCCGGATTTGAAAAAATGTCTTCGTGGAAAAAGATTTTTTTTTGAGGGTTTAAAAAAGCTTATCTCAAGATGTAACAAATGCGTTGATGTTAGGGGAGATTATATTGAAAAATAAAAACAATCTAAATTGAATTCGCATTTTCCTTCATATCGATACCGGGAATATATTGAACGCCCCTCGTATGTTGCATTTTTCGTCAAAAAATTACGAATAATGATGGTACTGTGCGATGGTGCGTTGTCATGGTGCAAAATCCACGAGTTTTCTGCCCACAATTCTGGTCTCTTCCGGCGAATTGCTTCACGCAAACGTCTCATAACGCCCAAATAATACTCTTTTTTGACTGAAAACGACGTGTTTTTTTTTGTCCCGGCTCATTTGGTGAACGCCATTCACTTGCCTGATGTCTGGATTGCGTGTCGTACTCATAAACCCACGTCTCGTCTCCAGTAATGACCCTTTTGATGAATCTGGGATCTGATTCAGCCTCGCAAATCATCTCTTTTGCGACGTCAACACAGTCTCTTTTTTGGATGAAATTGAGGTCTTTTGGCACCAACTTTGCTGCTACACGACGGAAACTCAAATTATTAACCAAAATTTCTCTGACGGATCCATAGGTAATGTTCAAGTCCTCCGCTATCTCTCTGATGGTTAATTTGCGGTCATTGACAAACATTTCTTTTACTCCACCAATATTTTCGTCGGTTTTCGACGTCGATGGTCTGCCTATGCGTTCATCATCTTCGATTGACTCACGACCACTATTGAACCGCTCGTGCTACTGGTAAACGACCATTTTCTTTAGAGAAACGTTGCCGAAATACTTTTCCAACATTTCCAATGATCGCGCACCATTAAATCCGTTTTTTTACGCAAAATTTAATACAAGTTCAGTGTTGCAAAATTAATTTAAAAAAAAAACTGAAAATTGAATATGTTGCACTTGCTTAATACTTCGTAATGGCCTTTGTTTGCCAGAACTGCAGTACAACGAAGTAGCATAGAGTCGACTTAGCGCATGCACCTCTCTCTCGAAATGCCTGCCCATGCAGATTGCACAACGTTTTTTGGTTCTGCCTTAAAAACCTCTTGTTTAACATCAGCCCATCACTTTTCAATGATATTAAGATCTAGAGACTGAGCAGACCACTCCATGACATTAATCCCATTGATTCCAAACCAATTTTTAGCCAATTTACTGGTGTGCTTGGGGTCATTATCTTGGTGATATACCCAATTAAGCGGCAACTTACTCTTAAGGTAAGTTTTGAATTTGGGGAATAAAAATAAGTCGCATGAGGCCCAGTCCAGACTCATTTGACAAAATCACTGATAAAAACATGTTTCTTCTGGGATTGGTTTGATTGAAGCCATTGTAAACAACCTGATTGGACCCTATCAGTGCGGTTTCACGCTAGCAAAGTCCACGATCGATTAGATTTCCACACTCCGGTAGATCTTGGAGAAAACTCAAGAAGTCCAGATCGATACCCACCATCTGCTTATCGATTTTAAGACTGCCTATGACAGCATTTATAGAGACGAGCTATATAGAGCAATGTCTAGTCTTGACATCCCTGCCAAACTCGTCCGTATGTGCAGGATGACGATGGATAACGCCCGCTTCTGAGGGATATGTTTGCCTAATGTCGGCATTATTATTCTATTCAGTGTACTGTGTGAACGCGTAAAACCTCTTCGGTCCACAAAAATTTACCGAAAGCAGTGTGACTTCCGTCCTGGAAAATCTTGCAAAGAACTAGCCTGTTCCAAGTCAATACCTACCACCTATGCTTATGACAGCCTCCATTGTACTAGGCTTCATAATGCGATGGCCTAATTCGGGGTCCCAAGAAAACTTATCCGGTTGTGTCGCATCATACTAGAAAATTTGCGATGCGCCTTACAGCTTGGAAACAAAACCTCAGAATTTTTCCAAACCTCCACCTGATTCCGGCAAATAGATACGCTCTCATAATATGTTGTTTTTCAATCTCATATTAAAATACTCGTATTATGTAACCGCAGTCAGGTATAGGCACAGCACTGCCCAGCTGTTGGGACACGTCATTGATATAGATACTTCAGGGTGGCCAAAATCTGCTGCCATTGTAAAGTATATTTTATCGAGCAAAGATAACCCCGTCATCTACCAAATCGTACAATTTGTCACTGTAAATGCTCATTACTTTAGAGGAGTTCCGCTTCCTCTGGGTTAATGCAAACTGAACAAATGAAACCTTGTCGGCAAACTGAACAAATGATTACGGCCAGAAAAAATCTTGGCAACCGGTGCTACTTCAGACTGGTTTAACAAATTGGATCCAAAGTCTCTACTTCTCTATATAGTATTGATTTTGCTAGTTAAAATATGGCTCATTCATGGCTGTCGGAAAAATATCTCCAATATTTTCCTTACTTACTTAGGTGGCGCTACAGTCCGGGGTGGAGCAGGACCTCAACCAACAAGCCTTTCCACCTGGCGCGATATTTTGCCAGCTGTTTCCAGCGGTGCGACACTCCAAGTTGGTTGAGATCCCATTCCACTTGTTCGAACTACCATATATTCAGCCGTACATTACTGCGTTGTCCCCGAGTCTTGGAATTGAATATTTTCGATCTTTATATGAAAATATTTTGCGTACAGTTTTAAAAACTCACTTTTACATAACTTGAAAGAAAAGGGAGCAAATATGTACTCGTAAATATACATTTTCCGAATAAGTTCGATGTTGCTCAATGCTTGGAAATCTACCAAATTTTGTAGGTACTTAATGTCCTGAGTACACAATTTGACAAAAATTAAAATCGGGAAATTGCTCTAGCGCTCATGTACATATGTATATCTTCAACCCCATAACATGTAAAGCCCTCGTGCTTCAAATATCAACCACTTTTATAGTGTGGTGCAACGTCATACCCACCCCCTCCTGCACGTCTCTCCCATTAATTTACATTGCATAACAAGATACAAACAAAATAACAAGCACATGTACATAAACCCAAGTAAACCGGTTATGCTGGGCAACGTATGTTTGTTTTTATTTATTTCTTTTGTTCACGTATTGTTTTTGCATAGGAGTGCGATAGGAGATAAACGACTTTGCATGTGTGAATGACAAGTGGCAAGAGCGAAAAAAAAAATAAAATGATTTTTCTGCCCTTTGTAAAAACTTGCAGCTTTTTAAAAAAGCTCTTTTTTTAGTTCGATTTCATTTTCATAGGACAAAACTTCCCATATGAATGAGACATCTGTATAGATTTATTATCTGTGGTATAGGGAAAATATACTAGCAGAGACCTTCTAAAATGTTTGTAAATGTAAATAGTAAATATAAATAAATGCAAAACTTATTAATAGTTCTATTGTCAATCTGGCAGACGGCAATGCCATGCTAACTGATCTTATATTGTTATTATATTATTATTTTTAAATAAATCAAACTATCTATCTCTATCTATCATGAGGATCTGATGAAACCCTGAGGTCAGGTCAAGCGTAGTGAAGAATCGAGCATCACTTAGACTGGCAAGTGTGCATATCAGGGATAGGATATGTTTCAGGAATTGTTACGGCGTTTAGACGTTTGTAATCGATGACCATTCTGTACCGATTTTCTCCGTTTGGCTTCGGCTTTTTCGGAACAACCCATATATCTGAATTATATGGGCTGTTGGATGGACGGATGATGTTCTCTGACAGAAGTTCATTTACCTGTCTTTCGACTTCTTCCCTCATACAAGCGGGGTAAGGATAACTTTTGGAGTAGATTGGTTCGTAGGTGTTTGTACGAATTTCCGCTCATATGTTGGTTTTTACTTTCTCGTTCCCTACTAGACCGAAAAGACTTTCGAACTTCATGTAAAGATCTCCTAACTTAGAAACATTTCCGCCCAAGGTAAGTATTTGACTAATTAATTCAGCAGGAGCATGGTTTTGGAGAGGGATGATTTTATTCGATTCAATGGTAAGCATATTTTTTTCTCTGTCTATAACAGCCTTCAGCTGCTTCAGAGTATCGTCCCCTATTATACCATCGAACGAATTCAAATTTGGGAGGACGAAAAATGTTATCTCGAGATCGCAGCCTAAGTACTTAAAGAACTTCCCACAGATTTTGTTTTTAACTAGTATATTTCCGTCAGGACTATTGACTTGAAATGGGGTTTTGACAGGTTTGGGACATGCAACTAAATTTTGTTTGATGAAGTTCTTATTCGCTCCAGTGTCTATAAGGAAATTTAGTATATTCCCGTCCCGCGTTACATATTCTATATATGGTACGCTGGAAACGAGGCGCCTTCCATAAAATTTTCTCCCCTAGGTTCTTCATTGGGAAGTTCAACGGATTCTATTTCTGAGTTTTCAGCACCCGTGGTGTTTTCTGGACCTGTGGATACCACGTGGTTTAGACGCTGCTGCTTTCGAGGATAGTTATCGGAGCTCGATTCCCTTTTAACTGTTTTCGGCAAATTCATGTAGTCTACCCTCCTACATTGGGTCGAATTGTCCACTTCCATTTTTACCGGAGGTTTTGGTCCTGTCGGCCTTTGGGGTGGATGCTGTTGCTGAAAACTTAACCTCCGTGGATGATGTGAGCAGGGTTATCTCTTGGAGGGTATTTCCAAGATTGTGATGAGATCCTGAGCTACCTCTAAAGTCGTAGTTCACAGGGGAAGATATCATATTAGGTGCCCTGACGTGTAGAGAATTATTTCTAATGTTAAGATTTTGCATCTACAAGCAGGCGGAATATGCTTCAGGCAAAGGTCTTGGCTTCTAAACAATGAGAAGTCTTGAAAGATCCCCATTAAGCCCACGAATAAATACGTCCAGTGCACGGTTTCTGTAGGTTTCCACCAAAGCATTCGTGGTTTCGGTAGAGTACGTTTCAGCCCTGATCTTATTGATGATCAAGGAGAATTGATGGTTCACTGTGGCGTAGAAATCATCAACTCTTGAACCACCCTGTGTGAGCTGATTAAGTTGGTGTTCGAGGGTACGGATATCCCTCTTGTCGGCGTAGTGGAGCGAGAGAATTCTTTTAATTTCATTCCACTCGTTATCGAATATATTGTATGAGACCAGAGCAGAATCTGCCCTGCCTCTTATTTTTTGACGTATATGTTGTAAAATCGCACGGTAGATGGGTTTATTCCGGACTATTTCATAGTCCTTCAGAATCGTCACCACACTGTACACCCAGGAGACGTATTGGACTGGATTGCCGTCAAAGACTTTTAATTCCTTCATTGAATCAGGCAGTTTAGAAATATCCTTCAAGTCTTGCTCGCATGTGGGCCCACATTAGAGTACCGCATCGTCCGCTCGTGGGACAGTTTTGTCTCTTTCCGATAACCGCCAAGCGTTCATTAACATTTTTAATGGACTCTTGTGGATTAAATGGTTCTATTCTACTAATTGGGCCTTCTATTGCCCTGAGTTGTTCTATTACTGAATTTATAGCTCCCGTGATCTGAGTGACTGACTTCTTAATCTCATCCATTCTAAACAGTATAACCTAGGAAGTATTCGAGGGTACGCAATAAGAAATTAGAGGTAAACAAAATACGACAAAAACACAATAATGACAGAAGTGGCAAATGGTTTTTCTTTAAATTAAAAATTGAAAGTTGATTTTTTTATGTTTTTTTATCTATAAGTACAATACATATATATATATATATTATTTTATTATTATTATTTTTTAACAATTTTTTTTGTATTATTCAATAGCTAAATAATAACATATAATTATCATAAAAGGATTTCATTTTCCGCCTTATTATTAAAAACCTTCAGAATTTAAGCTAGTCTTGTTTTTTTTGTTTAGTTGAGTTTAGATGAATTGTTCCGTATTCACTGGTACTTTCTAGGGCATTACAAACCCATATCAATGTGGAGTCCTGCACGAGAGTCCAGTCGATTAAATACATTTGCAAATACGTGAATAAAGAAAGCGATAAAGGTAAGATCGGATCAACAGCACGTAAACCGTAAGTGTGCGACCGAAGTGAATTACAGTTCAGGGCCGATCTGTAATGACTGTATTCTAAGTTCACCTTCGAGCAAAGACAGATTCATAACACGGTCCTCCAAAGCGTGAATTCACATGCAGGCAATATATTGTGATAACCACTTAAATGTGAGCAGCGACATCTAGCAGAAAATGTCGAAGACCAGAAGATTTCGATACTGGAATAACAAAGTCTCGACTGGAGAGTGGAATCGAATTTTCTAGCAAATTGGAAATTGTATGGGACGCTGGATGGCGAGGATTGTTCTCGAAGTATGTCATTCGAGTATAAATACCAGCATCCCAAAGGTATGCAAAATCAGTTCTAAAGTGTAATTTGAAGTGTTAATTAGGAGAAGTGATTAAGTGGTTTAAGTAAAAGATAAGAAAAGTATAAGTGGTTGAGAAATTGAATTGTACTGAGAGAAAGAATTAAATAGTGAATTGTAACTGTACTGAATAAAGGGATTTGTATTGAAAAGAATAAGTTCTATTATTTGTACCCACACAAACATTTTACAATATTATTGCTGGATGCCCCTGGTGGGAGCTTTCCTCACATCCTGCTTGAGGTTTTAGACAAGGAAAGTTATCACTGGCTGCAGTATCTTACGGGATCCTCGCGGAAAAACGACGCACACCATGTCCGAAATTTCAATAGATAAACAGCAATGAAATATGTCCTATGTGTCCGCTTTCCCGCAATAGTGACAAGGCAAAAGTGTTTCAGGACTGCTCTATAATTGTATGGGATGAATGAACGGTGTCAAACAGGAAAGTAGTGGAGGCTGTAGACGAACATTACTATAATAACCAGGTTACAGACAAGTAGTGCTCTTTTGGAGCCATTTTCGACAAACACTCTTATGCTACTACTATCTATCTACTATGTTGTTGAGGTTCAAGTGAAACTGTCAGAAACGCTCGGCGAAATTATTTCCACGTTAGAGGAACCTATTCGCTTGATGTATATAGATATTACACATATATACGTACCACATCAAAGCCATAGTGCCTGTTTACATTGGCGACGGGATGAAAGTCCTCACCATGAACGTTTGTGTTCACATTGTCATGGGGTTGAAAGACTTTTTGACGAGTGGAACACTTGAATAGGAGCATTTTTAATTTTTAAATTTGAGCAGTTGGGCTGAAACATGCCTTTTTTCCTATTCTTCACACTTCCTTTCTCATCAACGATCAAAACTAAAATGAAAAAATATGTCAGAAATGGAACGATATGAAAAAAAACGATGTGTTGCACCCGAGAATCCACTTTAGAAATGGAAGTAACCCTTCTTCTTCCCAATTCAATAAAAAGCGTTCCTCTCTTTCGGACAATCTTCCTGCCCGCGCCAATGTGAACAGGCACATACTTGTATATTTGAACGAGCTATTCTGACACTGCAGTCGATCAAAATGATACCAGTAATTATCCGGTAAAAGTTCTGAATTTCTAAACGCCAACGAGCTTCCTACACATCGGATTACACTTAAAGTCGGTCTTGCGATAATACGTTTTCGGAACTTAAATCCTCAGAAATTATGCGACGGAAAATTCTGAAAATTCTTACGGATTGTGGTGTATTTGAAACGGTGTTTATACCACGTATTACATTCATTCCCAACAATTTCCCATTTCAATTTAAACGAGGACAGTTTCCTGTGAGCGTTCGCTTTGGCATGACGATAAACAAGTCGCATGGACAGACGCTCAAATCTACTGGTGTTAACTTGAGAACCGTTTTTTTTCACCATGGCCAACAGCATCCTTGATAGTCTATATATTTTTGCTCCAGAAGCAAAAACAACAAATGCTGTTCACAAAAAAATTTCGTAAAAAAATGATTGTTATATTTCTTATATGACAATGACGTCGGTAGCTGCTAGTTTATTAATATTGTAAAATTAAAACTGAAAGAAAAAATGATTCATATAATAGAACAATGTTTTTTTAAATGACAAAATATATTAGGTTTGGCTTTATGAGCAAAAAAGAAAACCAAAAAAAGTCGCAGGTCCTGTTGAGCATGATACTCGTAGATAAAAAAAATTAATTGGGTTATAAGATCTGACACTTAAAATTTTAAAAAGAATCCAAAAATATATACTCAGGACTAATATAATTTCTATTTCTTCGTGTTTTATTAGCGATAAAATATGTAAGCCATTAAAATAATACAATATGAGTAAAGGGTTTCTTTTTAAGAGCTGTATAAATTTTTTTAGCTGTAACAACAGGAATTGAGTTTGAATCAAAAAATATTTATTTACTGTGGAGAACGGTCATGACATATTTTGATACTCATGTCTGGAGACTGTCGCTGAGTTAAATGAAAAGTCAGATATTTATATGTACATTTTTGTACGTATGAATGCATACCAGCGCCGTACGGATCGAGAAACTGCACATCAAAGGAGTAGTCACCGAGCTAGATGGAATATGATGTTTTTGGAAATAGGTTGCATATCGCAAGCTGGAACGTCGGAGGTAACGAGTAAAAGTTTTGAACTTTAAAACGTCCGCGAAGAAACGTACAAAATGTAATGTTGTGGAACGTAATAAAATGAGAACTGAATTGTCATAATATGTCATGGAAGAAACTATTTCAGAAAGGGAACTTCAGCTGTATAAAAAATACTAAACTCACGCCTTGCCAAGTGAAAGAATTAAGTATGTGGTAAAATTTCGATAAAAAAATAAAAAAAGGGCAAAAATTGATTTCGGTGTTTCGAAAGTCGATTGGACATTTTTTTTTTAAGATCTCGAGATCACGGTGTTGTAGAAGTTCACAGTCAGGAAAGATAATTATCGGCAACAGATATTCGGACAAGTAAGTTTTTTTAGGAGACAATGTAACACCCTCATATTCATACATCCCAATGCGGTCAACATATCATTTCTTACCTTAGATGATATAAAAATTTACTGCCCCATTTTGTTTTATTTGACAATAAGCCGGTATTGAAACTTGACCAGATTGATATTCGTTAGTTTTGTTTTTTTCTTAAGTCTGAGCTTTATATTATATTTTGTGTTAAAACTTAGCTTCATTGTAATACTAATAGGCTCATATTAATTTAATTATCATAATCAAAAGTATCAACATATGTATGTTTTGACTTTACGTTCAGCGAGCTATAAACTTATTTTTTTATTTAATTTTTAGGTTGGTATAATGTTCGATGAATCAAATGAAAAGAAACAAAAAAGATTTGTTGAAATAACAATGGTATTTCATGCATTAAAGGGCTTTAGAGAAATGCAAAATCAAGGACAAGTCCTTCCATGGAATATGGGGTATATATAGCTAGATAAACATTTTTGAACATTTAAATCTTTAACATTTAATTATTTTTAGTTCATTGCGTGAGTACGAAGATAAAGTCTTTATATGTAATTATCGTTTTGTTAAGGAGTTTACTGTTGGCAATGAGTCGGACTGGACGGTGAATATCATCAATCACTTTAAACCAAGAGATGTGTCGACTGATGAATAAAAAATGAGATATCGTGTTTTGATAAGAATAAAAACTGAATAACAATAAACAGACAAATAACAAAAGAAATTTAAATTTTTCGTACATAATTTTATCAACGCTAAAAGTACCCATATACAGTGACACAAGTGGGTATACATGTTAATACTCCAAGTATGGTGTTAAGAAATAAAGATAATAACTAACAATATATTACATACATAATTTTCTATAATAGGTAATGGTGGATTCCATGGATTTCTATCTTATTTTGAATGTGTTTTTGCGTAGCATTATTTAAATTATTTTTTTTTTTAGTAAAGGAAATATCTCCCTTTAATTATTACAAAAAACTAAACTCTTAACTGCGGCTATTTCGAGACATAACGCATACAAAAAAGCGTCACGTACAGACAGATAAAACTACCAAGAAATGAGGTGCATATGAAAGAGTAAATTTTTTAGCAAATCTGTAAGACCTGGAGCTGGGATGTCTTAAGAACAATTGTATATTAGGTCCTAACCTTTATTTTGAAAAAGAGAAAAAAATTAAAAAGAACATCGTTTTTTCCTTAGGAATATTTATTGTACGTGACGTACGGACATATATCGTTACGTACACATAAGAGTAAGAAAAAATTAATAACAAAGTGACGTTTTTTGATCGGATATACAATTTTTCTTCAAATTTATAACTTTTCCATCAGCTTCAATGTAATGAAAGTTTGATATTCCTGTTATCGCTTTCACATTTTTCCAAGGTTTAACTAATAGCTATTTCATTTATTTCTTCGGAAGGAATATAAATAATTTGAGTTTTTGCCACAAGTTTTGATGCTAATTCGAAAAAGTCCTTAGCGGATTGGACAATTATATTATCATCTTTGCTCATTATTTTTTCTCTTACAAGTCTTTTTACTTTTCATCCTACTTCATCAATAATGCATTTTGCCATAAGAGGTTGCAAAATATTTCCAAATAATTTTTTTCTTATATTTTTCGCTCAAAATTGTTGTAAATTTAGCCATATATTTATTTTTGAATTCAGATGAGGGCCCGTCGCTCCAAATTACTTCTACAGCTGGTTCTTCAGTTTCCTGGCTAATGACATCCAAAAGGCTGTTCATGAAAATGAAAATGGTGTATTTGTCTTTTGCTTTGGCATCAGAGCATATGATGTATGTTTTAATCTGGGCCTTATAAAAACTGGTTGCTGTGAATAATAGCAAACTTGATCGGGACCAAAATGCACTTTGTACCTCGGTTTGGGATTCGCAGCCAAAGGACATAGCGAAATCAACTTGCAGAATACGAATATTTTTATCGTTCTTATCTTCCTGAAAAGCATTTTGTTGAATTCTTTTTAAATTCACATGGCTCATAACGGATGCCATCGAGTTGAAAAACATTTCGAAAAGCTTGTTTGATGAAATACTAGTCGAATTTTTTTTTCGGGAGTATTCTGCCATTTCCCAACGCAAATTCGTCTCAAGTCTGAAGTGACAATTTTTTGTCCATTCCTACAATCGTCGCATTCATTTCTCCAGTATGATGAATTTATTTGAGGATTACATAACACTTGACCCCATCAATCATTAGAATATTTAATATTCAGCCCCTTCAGTTTTAAAACAAAGTTTTCGTGTATAAAACATCTACAATGCTCTGAATGTGTATCCTTCATTAGTAATACATTTTTGGGTCGCAAACTACAAAATTTGGAAAAATTAATTTCAAATTCAGTGTTAAAAATACTTAGAAATCTGGAAAGCTTCTCGCAAATAAACTGTTAAGTAGTGCTTTTGCAACTTTTTTTTAATGCCATTTTCCCAGACAACGGCAACGTCATTTTCCTCTGGACAAGTATACACAATATTAGTACGATAATAAAAAAATTTCACAACTTCATATTGTGAATCGTTTACTGATACTCTATTTTTTTTCTACAAAAGCAATATTCATTTTGCGAGCCAGTTCTGTGACAACTTTTTTTCTCTTGGGCAGTTTGGCAAGGCTGCCAGAGCTTTATGAACAGCTTGCTGTTTGTCTGTTTGCATTTATATGAACATTCGGTATTCGAAGAATTTTCATTAACTCCCTCATTGGCGACTTGATTTTTAGCTCCCTCAATCCACTTCCTGTCCCTTTCTAATTTTTTCTTACCTTCGAAAACCTTTTCTGAGGTTTGTTCTCTCTTTTTTTTTCTTTTGGTCTCGTTCGCCTTAAAGTTTGAATCCTCATCCTTTCTCTTTTCACGGAGCCTGCGCGCCGCACCGGTTGATGGTTTTGGATCCGACATACTATACCCAATATAAATTTCTTAAAAGTGATAAAAAGTCACAATTTGCTCAAAAAATCGTAATTTTAAACACATAACAAAAAACTCCGTCACGTACGTACACTTACAGGTACACAATATATAATTGAACACAAACACCAATCAGAAAACTTTAAATGCACAATGAAAGGGGGTATAAAATTAGCAATGCTGGCAAAAAATTATTTAGAACAAAATGTTTATATTCTTGTAAACTAAACAATTACTAAATAAAGGTCACGTACATACACTTCCACTTACCTAACTTTAAGTTGAATTACACAATAAATATATATAAGCATATACTGAGCAGACGATATTAATAAGTTAATCAACTGATATTTAGTTATTGGCCTAACATACATCTTACATGGTAGAAATTGCAACGAGAAGTGTGTCAAAAGATCATTGTGACCATAAAATTAAATTGGTATTGCACTTATTTAATAAGAGAGACTATATGATATCGTATTAAACCGGTTTTAGTAAAAAGTGTTGTTGGTTCATGAAAGACAAGAGTACATATACTCTCTCATAAATTACATATATACATAAAAATATGTTAATTTTGTCTCTCATCAAAAACTTCCGTTTTTTCGTGGAATGCACTTAATACATATATTTTTTACTCAAAATACACATACTGTTTCTTATTATAAATTTATTTTCTCCTCTCTGCGCAACAACTTATATTATTAAATCAGGCAAATCGGACTAAATATAGGTTGCATACGTTCCTTAGAAAATAAAAGAATAAACTCAAAATCCTGTAAACAATCCCTGATGATGAGAATATTTCCCTGGTTTTCCCATTTCATCAAATCTCCAAAATGTTAGGGGGCTGCAGAAAATAGAACTCCTATCCCTCTCAACTCGCAAAAGCATCTTTATGATCTGTTTGCTTTAACCGAATCTAATCTGATATCAAAGATTCGAAAACGTTTTCATCAAAATTCGGAGTGCTTCGTGATGACAGCCTGGAAATAATGATGATTCTATAGGTTTCTATTTTTCAAAAGCTATACGGCATGGACGATTTAGCTACCAAAACTTTCAAAGAACTGACTGGTAAGTTGAATGAACATTTCATTTCTAAAATCCATGTCCCAAGCACTTGCAGCGAGGTATCAGTTCCATAAGATAGTGATGAAGCCAGGGCAGTCATATGCGTCGTGGGTGGCAGATCTCAGAGGCGTTGCGCGCATTTGTCTTTTCACATGCCCAGAGTCAGTTTGCGCTAAATCGTATGTGGATAGTATGATCAGGGATATAGTGGTTTTGTACACACCATGTGATAATGTTCGTACCCAAGCACTTCAAAAGACGGATCTCTCTCTTCAAGATGTTTTGGATATTTCAAGTGCATTTGAAACTACACAGAAAACTTTCTCCGCAATCAAAGAAGACGACGTGGTAGAGGTAAACCAACTGTCGGTGACCAGCGGTCACAATATTCGCCGTTCACCTTCACAATCTCTTCGAAAATCGTACCCAGGCTGTTTCATGCTCCACAGTAGGATCGATTGTCGACACTACAAAACGGTTTGCCGTAAATGCAGGAAAGCAGGACATGTAGAAGCAGTATGTACTCGTATGTCAGGTAGTATTATTTCAGGCAGCGCAGCACAAGAAAAGACAGATAAAAACAGAAGCCGCAGTCTTCAACGGGGTGGCAAGGGTTCGTATCGTGGAAAAAATGTTCAGTCACGCAACAAATATGCAGCTAGTAGCTCAGAGCAACTCCATTATAACAATATGGTGCAGTCTAGTGAATGTGTGCAGGTATCAAAAGGGTCATGCTGGATGTAGGGGTTGATGGGCGTGTGATGCCGTTCCAAGTGGATACCGGAGCGTCGTGTTCCTTGGTTGGTCTCGAAGGTTACCAGAGTCTGAGGCGGCCAAAATGTTCTTCGACAAACAAATGATTTCTAGTCTATAACGGAGCCCGTTGAGTATTAAGGGAGAATTGGAGGTGGAGGTCATCTACGGTGATTCAACCCATAAACTAAACTTTTTGGTAGTCAACAGCTCAGGCGCTAACATCCTAGGGCTAGATTGGTTTGATGTGTTCAGCTTAAGAAGTGAACATTCCGTTCTCCAAATTGATTCAAATGTGTCTCTTATCAACAGCATTCTGCAGTTATGCCGGGCACATACTAATCTGTTTTCAAATGGACTGGGAAGGTGTAAGGACTATAGAGCTCACTTGGCACTCAAGGAAGACGCTGTACCAAATTTCATTCGTCATCGACCCATTCCATATGTGCTGTTGGATGACACCAAGAAGATGAATGAATGATTAGTTGGTGCTATTATTTTAAAGCAGGTGCATCGGACACAGTGGGCTGCTCCGGTGGTAATAATGAGGAAGTCAGGTGGTGGAGTTCGAATCTGTGAAAACTTCAAGGCTGGTGTAAATCCACAATTGATAGCATCACCCTATTCCTCGGATTCGGGACATATTTCATAAGCTTCGTGGAGGGCAGCTGTTTACGAAGATCGATCTTTCGGATGCATACCTCCAGCTTGAGTCAACACACCCTTTGGATAATACCAGATTACCCTTCGGGATTAGCAGTGCGCCAGCGGAATTTCAAAACATTATGGAGCAACTTTTCGCAGATCTTCCGGTGGCTGTCTATCTTGACGACATCGTCGTTACCGGAAAGAATGATGACGAGTATTTATGGGATTTGGAGGGGGTATGCAATCGACTGCAAGCAAATGGGTTTCGGTGCAATAAGCAGAAATGAACTTTCGATAATATTGAGTTGGAGTACTTGGGCACACTCTTTCGGCCAATGGCATTCGACCGTCCGTAAAACATCTAGTTGCTCTTCGCAGCCTACCTCAATCCACAAGTATTAAGGAACTACAGGCAGTTATAGGTAAATTGAATTACTATAACCAATTTATACCGAATTTTTCACAGGTAGCAGGTCCGTTAAATGCACTTCGGGCAAAAGGGACTAAATTAATTTGGTCTGCGCGTTAGCAATCTGCATTCGAAGTTTTGAAAAGCAGTATTCTAAAAGCTGTACGCCTAGTTAACTTCGACGATACGTTGCCTATAATTCTGGCAACGGATGCCTCAAACTATGACATTGGAGGGGTGATTTCTCACAAGTATCCGAACGGATCTGAGAAGCATTCGCATCACTTGGATGCGACCTAGGGGCTACCATTCACAGATCTGGCCAGAATGGTAGCAATTGGTCGCATCCAAGTGCGATAAGGGTGGGTTGGCCATCCTCAGCCAACAACACCTGGCTTATTTCAGGTCGTAACGAGCTGTCATCACTGTGTGATACTGGGACACATTATTCGGTGTAGGGTACATAGGGTTAAGTTAGCTTTAGGTCTAGTGATAAGTCGACATTTAAGTTCGGTAGTTAGGGATTAGGATAGAGTAGGTTTAGTTAGCTACATCGCGCTAGTCCCGGTCTTGCACAGTGGTGATGGCACACAGATGTGATCCTGCTATTTCTTTTCTTCTTTTTTTCTATCATCTTTCTCTCCTCCTATCTTTTAAGTCCGTCCGTGAAGTAACGTAGCTTTCTCCAGGCTATCCTTGTTTTCCTTTTTTTTACAATTCGGCACGAAACAAAAAGGTAAGTTGAGTTGCGATGTACGGGGTAGTGGCAAGAACCAATCCAACTCGACGGGCTAGAGCCGAGCAACCGCGAGCGTGCCACTGCCAACTACTCCTGCATCATGGATGCCTCCGTGGCCAACTGACTCCTTACAGACTATTGCAAAATGTTTGTGTGGGTACAAATGATAGAACTTATTCTTTTCAACACAAATCCCTTTATTCAGTACAGTTACAATTCACTATTTAATTGTTTCTCTCAATTAAATCCAATTTCCAAACCGCTTATACTTTTCTTATCTTTTACTTAAACCACTTAATCACTTCTCCTAATTAACACTTCAGATTTCACTTTAGAACTGATTTGCATACCTTGGGGATGCTGGTATTTATACTCGAATGCCATACTTCGAGAACAATCTTCGCCATCCAGCGTCCCATACGATTTTCAGTTTGCTAGAAAATTCGATTCCACTCTCCAGTCATCAATGGTCAAGACTTTGTTATTCAAGTATCGAAATCTTCTGGTCTTCGAGTATCGACATCATCTGCGCTGTAAATCTAGATGTCGCTGCTCACATTTAAGTGGTTATCACATTGCTCCCTCCCTACAGTTGTTCGTCCCGAACAACTTCGTCATTCAGCATCCTGTTGAAATGCCACATTCTATCCAAATGGACCACTTTCAATTTTCCTCGATCCCCACGCTGGATCCGGTAGACAACGTCATTAATGCGGGTTATCAACTTGTATGGACCTTCCCAGTCCTGTTGCAATTTTGGTGATTTGCCTTTCTTACGCTGAGGATTATACAGCCAAACCAGATCTCCTTCGTTGAAACCGGAAGATTTCGCCTTGATATCGTACCTAGTTTTCATGCGGCTGCTGCTAGCTTCATCTTTTCTCTGGTATCTTCATGCAATTTACGAATCCTGTTGCGCAAGTCATTCACGTAGTCGTTCACCTCTTTGGGCTCCGTCGGTGGGGATCCGAATTTTGCTTCACTTGGCAACCGAATTGTTTGACCAAATAAGATCTCGGATGGTGTGTGCCCTGTTGAGCTATGGACCGCGTTTCGGTAGGCCATTAAGAAGAGAGGTATGTGTCGATCCCAATCCCGCTGGCAGTTGCTGACAACCTTAGATAGATGCTCATTCAAGGTCTGATTGAATCGCTCGACCATTCCATCAGATTGAGGGTGTAGTGGCGTTGTCCTTGTCTTTCTTATTCCCAAATATTGGCATATTTGCTGGAAGACTTTTGATTCAAAGTTTCGCCCTTGATCAGAGTGCAGCTCCATTGGGACCCCAAATCTGCTCACCCAGTTGTTGACTATCTGTTCCGCTACGGTCTTAGCCTCTACCACGAGGGTATATCGGTTACCATTAAAGGTTTCGGGAAACGGCCCAGCGATGTCGATGGCTATTCGTTCGAAAGGTGCTCCGACATTGTATTGTTGCATTTGTCCATGTGGCTTTACTTTTGGACCCTTGGTAGCTGCACATCTAATGCACTTTTTGCACCAATTCTCGACATCTTGTTTAGCGCTTAGCCAATAGAAATGTTCCCTTACCTTTTCCAACGTCTTGTTTATTCCCAAATGGCCTCCTGAGATTCCGTCATGTATTTCATGGAGTACTTGGTTGAATCTGGACCGTGGCACAATTAGCTGCATACGAGATGTTGTCCCATCTGCACTTTCCCATTTTCTCTTCAGCAATCCATCTTGCACAAAAAGCGAGTCCCACTGCAACTGCTCGATCCATCTTGCAACTTGGCCTTCAGGGTTCTTAAATTGGAGTAGCCATTTCAGAGCTGCGTGGTCTGTCCGGAGAATGAACTTTTGTCCGTAGAGGTACTTATGGAAATGCTTCGTAGCCAGAATTAAAGCCAGAAGCTCGCGCCGGGTTACACAGTAGTTCCTTTCAGGTCTGGAGAGTACTTTACTGTAATATGCAACCACTTTCTCTTGACCATCATGAACCTGGGAAATCACAGCTCAGACCCCAACATTGCTAGCGTCTGCGTCCACGATGAACATTTTTCCGGGCGTGGGGTAAACCAGGATGGGGGCATTGTACAGCTGTCGCTTCAGTTCTTGAAATGCTTTTTCGCATTCTCCAGACCACCTGAACTGTCGGCCTTTTTCCGTAAGTTGATGCAGGCTCTTTGCAATGCCAGAAAAATCCTTTACGAACCTTCTGTAATACGTGGCGAGGCCCAAGAAGCTTCTCAGTTGGTGTTTATCTTTTAGAGAAGGCCAACTTTTCACGGCTTCGATTTTGTCAGGATCCGTTCTTACTCCTTCCGCTGATATAATGTGACCCAAATATTTTACTTCCGGACGGAACAAGGCGCACTTTTCTGGGTTGAGCTTTAAATGAGCACTTCGCAGCCTCTCAAACACTTCTTTTAGATTTTCGCGGTGCTCCTCGAACGTCTTACCTATGACGATAACGTCGTCCAAATATACTAGACAGGTTTTCCAGGTTCGTTCCATTAGTCGCTCGAAGGTGGCCGGAGCGTTGCACAGTCCAAACGGCATCACTGTAAACTGCCAAAGACCGCTTCCTGTAGTGAAGGCAGTTTTCTCGCGATCCGTAAGATTTATCTCTACCTGCCAGTAACCGCTCTTCAAGTCAAGTGTTGAAAACCATTTCGCTCCAGAAAGCATATCCAAAGTGTCATTGATTCTCGGAAGTGGGTAGCTGTCCTTTTTAGTGACATCATTGAGACGTCGGTAGTCTACACAAAATCTCGTGCTGCCATCTTTCTTCTTCACGAGGACCACTGGAGATGCCCACGGACTTTGCGATTCTTCAATCACTCCCTCAGCTTCCATCTTCGACATCATTTTGGCAACTTCTGTTTGCTTGGCCAATGGAAGACGCCTTGCAGGTTGACGGATTGTTTGAGCGTATCCGGTGCCAATGTGGTGTTGAACAATATGCGTACGTCCATATTCTCCGTCTTGTGCAGCAAATATATCAGCGTACTCACCGATTAGTTTTTCTACCAGGATTCGCTGATCTTCGTCCAGATTACAGAGGCTGAGAATTTTGTTCTTGATTTTTATGCTCTGAACTGTTGTGACCGGTGTTGCACCCTTTTTTTCCGTTGTGGTCGATATAGCCTCAACAGGTACGCATTTTCCCACTATCTCCCCCTTTTTCACCTTTACACTGAATGTCTTTGGATTTAGAATCCTTACAGGGACCCTGTTGTTCTTTGGCTCCACTAAGGTCTTTCCCACCATGAAGTCTCTTTTCTTTTCTGGCTCCATCAAATAGAATCGGTGGCTACCAGGACCACCTTCCACTTTTGCCCACAAAATTGCTTCTGACGAAGGCTCTAGACTCTGATTGCTGCAGATGACGTCATTTGAGACTGAGGTATTGGCGTTTCCGTATATCATTGGTATCTCCATGTTTCCGTATTTCAGGGTTTGTGCCCCCAAGTCGACTACAAGTCCATGTTCTCTCATGAAGTCTGTACCAATGATGCACTCGTCACATATGTCAGCTACCAGAAACGCGTGACTGAATATTATTCCGGCCAATTGGATTTTTATGCGGACTTCACCATATACCTTAATCGTTGCTCCTGTAGCTGTTCGCAAGCTGCAGCTGCTAGTGTTATGCAGCCAAGACTTCTGCACAAGATTCCTCCTGATGATTGAGGCCATGGCACCGGTGTCTATTGTTGTCATCCATTTTTCTTTTCCACTGACTACTTCTACTAGAAGGCTTTCGCTGCATCGTTTTGCCAGCGAGACTTGGATGATGGTCCTGGGGCCGTCGACTCCTGCTACCAACTTCTGCCCC
Source organism: Volucella bombylans (assembly GCA_949129095.1). Classification (NCBI taxonomy): domain Eukaryota; kingdom Metazoa; phylum Arthropoda; class Insecta; order Diptera; family Syrphidae; genus Volucella; species Volucella bombylans. The sequence continues at coordinate 64,896,308 of OX422141.1, forward strand.
GCGAAGTTGGTGCTTAAGCATTTCCCGACTGATGGCTTCGGGAAGGTTGACTGGCTTCGGGAAGGTTGACCGGCTTCTTGATAGCTGTTTCTGCGGGTTTCTTCCTCTATTTGCTTGTCACCACAGTGAGGGCAGTCTTTTCGACGAACCGGTTCTTTAAACTGCCTTTGAAGGTGTCCTATTTTATTGCAATTCCAGCAGCGCATTATTCGTCTATCCCGTCGAGTATCTCGTTCCTCGGCACTAATTCTTGTGCAGGAGCATTCGACAGATGCTACTTCCCTGACGAAATGTGTTCCCCTGGAAGCCTGATTGGCTGCTTCCATCGCCACAGCGAAGGCAAGTGCTTCAGCAAGGGTTCTTTTCCCGGCCATCCTTACTGCTGACTGTAGCTTCGAATCTGCAATTCCCCTGATAAATGCATCTTTTGCCATTTCGTCGATAATTTCCTGGCCTGCGGTGGGGTATGACAGATGTGCCAGTCTACTCACGTCTGCTTGGAGTTGTTGAAGTGTTTCTCCTCGTTGCTGCGTTCGGCTTTGCAATTGGACCTTGTAGACCTCCTGCATGTGGCTATCCCCAAACCGTTTCTCGATAGCCTGTACTAAAGTCACATAATCTTTATGCTTTTCGATGTCTACTGTTTGCAACAATTCTGCTGCAGGACCGTGCAAGGCCATTGTTAGGGCAAAGCACTTTTCCTCATTGTCCCAGTCGTTTGCACAGGCAGCCATTTCAAACTGCTTCTTATAAGTAGACCATGAGGTCTGGCCATCGAATGAGGGAGGCTTCAACTCTTTTCTCCTTGGACCGCTTAAAGAACATTCTCGCAGTTTCTGTTTTCGCACTGTGTCGAGCTCCTTTGCCAGTTGCTCAATTTTGCTGTCCATTTCTTCGAATTTTTCGCCAACATTCTTCTCTATTCTTTCAAATTTGTTATCGATTTCTTCGAACTTTTGGTGTAGAACGTTATTTTGTTCTTCCAGTTTTTGTTCTAGACTATTCTTTTGTTCGTCGAATTTTTGTTCAATGCTGCTCTACTGCTCGTCTAGATTTTTCTTTTGTTCATCCAGCTTTTGTTCGAGGCTATTCTTTTGTTCATCCATTTTCTGTTGAAGACCGTCCAAATTTTTCTTCTGTTCGTCCATTTTTTGTTCGAGACTGTTCTTCTGTTCGTCCATTTTTAACAAGAGGAGTTGCATCATCGCAGACATGTCACTGCCGGTACTTGTCTGTTCATCCTCGTCAACATCAAAGGAATATGCATCAGGATCATGTCCCTCGTAGTTCAAAGCCTCCTGAAGTCGGAGCACCAGGTCACTTTTTCCTCCACTGGCGCTGAGGCTTCTCTTGTTCAACTCGGATTTGAGTTGGACGAGGGTCAACTGCAATAGTTTTCGACCCATTCTAGCTTTTTCAAAAAGTCAGAAAGCACTTTTTTTTTTGTTTTACACACAATAAGTCCTATCCCACTTCTGACACCAATGTAAAATGTTTGTGTGGGTACAAATGATAGAACTTATTCTTTTCAACACAAATCCCTTTATTCAGTACAGATACAATTCACTATTGAATTGTTTCTCTCAATTAAATCCAATTTCTCAACCGCTTATACTTTTCTTATCTTTTACTTAAACCACTTAATCACTTCTCCTAATTAACACTTCAGATTTTTCTTTAGCACTGATTTGCATACCTTGGGGATGCTGGTATTTATACTCGAATGCCATACTTCGAGAACAATCTTCGCCATGCAGCGTCCCATACGATTTCCAGTTTGCTAGAAAATTCGATTCCACTCTCCAGTCATCAATGGTCAAGACTTTGTTATTCAAGTATCGAAATCTTCTGGTCTTCGAGTATCGACATCTTCTGCGCTGTAAATCTAGATGTCGCTGCTCACATTTAAGTGGTTATCACACTATTTTCACCATCGAAGGTCTTCCGACAGCCATTGCTACGGACAACGGCAGTTTACTTCCCAAATGTTTGCGGAATTTTGCTCATTTCATTCTATTCATCATTGGAGAACAGCACCGTTTCATCCAGCCTTAAACGGACAGGCGGGAAGGTTTGTTTGAACTTTTAAACAATCATTTAAAAAAATTATGGACGAGAAAAGAGATACGAATTCGGCAGTTAACATATTTTCTATTAACGTATAGAGCGATGGCGAATACAATTTCTTCGAGGTCTCCAGCGGAGGTACTTCACGGTCGTGAACATAGACAACCATCAAAATTTCAACTCTTCCAGGAGGTTCTAGCTCGGCAATACATGAAGTCAAAGAAGTAGTCGATACCTCTACGTCAAAGACATTTTAGGCACCAACATGCACGGAATACAGACCATCGCGGGATATTTAAAACACCATCAAAACCAGATGCGTTTGATAAAGCATCAGTTGGTTGCTGAAACTGGTTTTACTCCGGCAGTAGCGTTCGGGACGAGTCACGACAAAGACGCTGTTACAGGTAATTTTGATCAATGTACTAGCGAATTAGGTATGTCTTCTGGTCAGATTGAGAGCAATGCGGCCAACTATGCAGTTGAAGAAAGAGGATGAACAGACAAGTACCGGCAGTGACATGTCTGCGATGATGCAACTCCTCTTGTTAAAAATGGACGAACAGAAGAAAAATTTGGACGGTCTTCAACAGAAAATGGATGAACAAAAGAATAATCTGGAAGAACAAAAGAATAGTCTCGAGCAAAAGCTGGATGAACAAAAGAATAATCTGGAAGAACAAAAGAATAGTCTCGAGCAAAAGCTGGATGAACAAAAGAATAGTCTCGAACAAAAGTTGGATGAACAAAAGAAAAATCTAGACGAGCAGAAGAGCAGCATTGAACAAAAATTCGACGAACAAAAGAATAGTCTAGAACAAAAACTGGAAGAACAAAATAACACTCTCCAGCAAAAATTCGAAGAAATCGATGACAAATTTGAAAAAATAGAGAAGAACGTTGATGACAAATGTGATAGAATAGAGAAGAACGTTGATGACAAATTTGATACAATAGAGAAGAATGTTGGCGAAAAATTCGAGGAAATGGACAGCAAAGTTCAGCAACTGGCAAAAGAGCTCGACACAGTGCGAAAACAGAAACTGCGAGAATGTTCTTTAAGCGGTCCAAGGAGAAAAGAGTTGAAGCCTCCCTCATTCGATGGCCAGACCTCATGGTCTACTTATAAGAAGCAGTTTGAAATGGCTGCTTGTGCAAACGACTGGGACAATGAGGAAAAATGCTTTGCCCTAACAATGGCCTTACGCGGTTCTGCGGCAGAATTGTTACAAACAATCGATATCGAAAAGACCAGAGACTATATGGCTTTAGTGCAGGCTATCGAGAAACGTTTTGGGGATAGCCACATGCGGGAAGTTTACAAGGTTCAATTGCAAGGCCGTATGCAGCAACGAGGAGAAACACTGCAACAGCTCCAAGCAGACGTGAGTAGACTGGCACATTTGTCATATCCCACCGCAGGCCAAAAAATAATCGACGAAATGGCAAAGGACGCATTCATTGGGGGAATTGCAGATTTGAAGCTACAATCAGCAGTAAGGATGGCCGGGAAAAGAACCCTTGCTGAAGCACTTGCCTTCGCTCTGGCGATGGAAGCATCCAATCAGGCTTCCAAAGGAATGCATTTCGTAAGGGAAATAGTATCTGGTGAATGCTCCTGCTCAAGACCAACTACCATGCAACGAAATATCCCACGGGAGAGACGAAGGATGCGTTGCTGGAACTGCGATAAAGTAGGACATTTGCAAGGACTCACCTGGAAAACCTGCCTAGTATATTTGGACGACGTTATCGTCATAGGTAAGACGTACGAGGAGCACCGCGAAAATCTAAAAGAAGTGTTTGAGAGGCTACGAAGTGCTCATTTAAAGCTCAACCCAGAAAAGTGTGCCTTGTTTCGTCCGGAAGTAAAATATCTGGGTCACATTATATCAGCGGAAGGAGTAAGAACGGATGCTGACAAAATCGAAGCCGTGAAAATTTGGCCCTCTCCAAAAGATAAACACCAACTGAGAAGCTTCTTGGGACTCGCCACGTATTACAGAAGGTTCGTAAAGGATTTTGCTGGCATTGCGAAGAGCCTGCATCAACTTACGGAAAAAGGCCGACAGTTCAGGTGGTCTGGAGAATGCGAAAAAGCATTTTAAGAACTGAAGCGACAGCTGTGCAAAGCCCCCATCTTGGGTTACCCCACGCCCGGAAAAATGTTCATCGTGGACGCAGACGCTAGCAATGTTGGGGTCGGAGCTGTGATTTCCCAGGTTCATGATGGTCAAGAGAAAGTGGTCGCATATTACAGTAAAGTACTCTCCAGACCTGAAAGGAACTACTGTGTAACCCGGCGCGAGCTTCTGGCTTTAATTCTGGCTACGAAGCATTTCCATAAGTACCTCTACGGACAAAAGTTCATTCTCCAGACAGACCACGCAGCTCTGAAATGGCTACTCCAATTTAAGAACCCTGAAGGCCAAGTTGCAAGATGGATCGAGCAGTTGCAGGGCTACGACTTTGAAGTGCAACACCGCAAGGGAACACTCCACTCAAATGCTGATGCTCTCTCTCGTCGACCGTGCGGAGTAAAATGCGAACACTGCAACCGTAAAGAAGCGAAAGAACAGGCAACTATCCAAATGATCAGGACTGAGCCAATAGAGGGTTGGAGTATAGACGAAATCCGTTCCTCCCAACAGGCAGACAATGACATCGAACCAATATTGGCCTGGAAGGAACACGAGGAAAGACCAAGCTGGCAGCAGATATCAGATCGGAGCCAAACTCTGAAGGCATACTGGGCACAGTGGGACTCGCTTTTTGTGCAAGATGGATTGCTGAAGAGAAAATGGGAAAGTGCAGATGGGACAACATCTCGTATGCAGCTAATTGTGCCACGGTCCAGAGTCAACCAAGTGCTCCATGAAATACATGACGGAATCTCAGGAGGCCATTTGGGAATAAACAAGACGTTGGAAAAGGTAAGGGAACGTTTCTATTGACTAAGCGCTAAACAAGATGTCGAGAATTGGTGCAAAAAGTGCATAAGGTGTGCGGCTACCAAGGGTCCAAAGGTAAAGCCACATGGACAAATGCAACAATACAATGTCGGAGCACCTTTCGAACGAATAGCCATCGACATCGCTGGGCCGTTTCCCGAAACCTTTAATGGAAACCGATATACTCTCGTAGTCATGGATTACTTCAGTAAGTGGCCGGAAGTGTTTGCCATCCCAAATCAAGAGGCTAAGACCGTAGCCGAACAGATAGTCAACAACTGGGTGAGCAGATTTGGGGTCCCAATGGAGCTACACTCTGATCAAGGGCGAAACTTTGAATCAAAAGTCTTCCAGGAAATATGCCAATATTTGGGAATAAGAAAGACAAGGACAACGCCACTACACCCTCAATCTGATGGAATGGTCGAGCGATTCAATCGGACCTTGAATGAGCATCTATCTAAGGTTGTCAGCAACTGCCAGCGGGATTGGGATCGACACATACCCCTCTTCTTAATGGCCTACCGAAACGCGGTCCATAGCTCAACAGGGCACACACCATCCGAGATCTTATTTGGTCAAACAATTCGGTTGCCAAGTGAAGCAAAATTCGGATCCCCACCGACGGAGCCCAAAGAGGTGAACGAGTACGTGAATGACTTACGCAGCAGGATTCGTAAATTGCATGAAGACACCAGAGAAAAGATGAAGCTAGCAAGCAGCCGCATGAAAACTAGGTACGATATCAAGGCGAAATCTTCCGGTTTCAACGAAGGAGATCTGGTTTGGCTGTATAATCCTCAGCGTAAGAAAGGCAAATCACCAAAATTGCAACAGGACTGGGAAGGTCCATACAAGGTGATAACCCGCATTAATGACGTTGTCTACCGGATCCAGCGTGGGGATCGAGGAAAATTGAAAGTGGTCCATTTGGATAGAATGTGTCATTTCAACGGGATGCTGAATGACGAAGTTGTTCGGGACGAACAACTGTAGGGAGGGAGCAATGTGATAACCACTTAAATGTGAGCAGCGACATCTAGCAGAAAATGTCGAAGATCAGAAGATTTCGATACTGGAATAACAAAGTCTCGACTGGAGAGTGGAATCGAATTTTCTAGCAAATTGGAAATTGTATGGGACGCTGGATGGCAAGGATTGTTCTCGAAGTATGTCATTCGAGTATAAATACCAGCATCCCAAAGGTATGCAAATCAGTTCTAAAGTGTAATTTGAAGTGTTAATTAGGAGAAGTGATTAAGTGGTTTAAGTAAAAGATAATAAAAGTATAAGTGGTTGAGAAATTGGATTGTATTGAGAGAAAGAATTAAATAGTGAATTTTAACTGTACTGAATAAAGGGATTTGTATTGAAAAGAATAAGTTCTATTATTTTACTTAAACCAGAGAGAAAGAATTAAATAGTGAATTGTAACTGTACTGAATAAAGGGATTTGTATTGAAAATAATAAGTTCTATTATTTGTACCCACACAAACATTCTACAATATAATTATATCTCTTAAAAGGATTTTTTTTTTACACCCATGTGTATATTATGTGTGTGCTAAGAACCCCGGACATCCTATAAACTTGGCGGGTGAAAATCCTCCTGTTTTTTTTTTATTTATTCTGGTGCGGTGCAGTTACGTATGATACATCATAAATAAGTAATACCCTAGCTACATCGCTGACAAGAGGTGCTCCGTGGGACAACTCCAACGTCAACAACAACAAAAATTTACAAAAAAAAAAGAGTCTGTTTTGTCAACAAAGAGAAAAAAAAATATTTAACAAAGAAATTAAATGAAACAGTGACAGAAAAAAAAAAATTGAACTTGGTGAATCAGTGTAGTAGATACATATGTATATGTATGTCGAATTTAGTTTAAGATAGATTGTAGGTACAGATTTTGATTTTTTTTATTAAATTATGTACAGTAAGGATAGGGTGTAAGTTTAAGTTTTTTTGAATTTTAATTTATTTTATTTTTTTTGGTTGTGCGGGGAAACAAAAAAAAAATATTTTTTTTTATGAAGTTTAAGCGATTCTTCAAAGTGCTGGCGCCAGAACTACGAGGGATCCGCTAAAACCGGTAAGTCCTAGATGTAAGTTTTTTTTGGATTGGCTTGAATTAAAATAGTCATAAGATACTAAATATAAGGTAAATAGAATAAAATTCAAAAACAAAAAACCACAATTATTGTACGATAGATATTAAGTTCCCTTTTTTTTGCGAATTTCTTTAAGCAAAATAAATTACATGTAATGGATTTGGTAGTGAGTTGAAAAACGGTTTTTTTGTTTTAATGATGGAGTGAATCCAACGCAAGTGGTGTGTGGATGGGCGGACCGCCCGTCCTTCGATGGGGCGACTGTGACTGTACACACGATGACTACATAACGGGAATGACGTGACTGACTTCCACTGATTTTTTTTACAGGTGGCGACTGGGAGGAATTTCGTTAGGGGCTACCATTCACAGATCTGGCCAGAATGGTAGCAATTGGTCGCATCCAAGTGCGATAAGGGTGGGTTGGCGATCCTCAGCCAACAACACCCGGCTTATTTCAGGTCGTGACGAGCTGTCATCGCTGTGTGACCCTGGGACATATTATTCGGTGTAGGGTACATAGGGTTAAGTTAGCTTTAGGTTTAGTTATTATCCGTTAAAATTAAGTTCGGTATTTAGGGTTTAGGTTAGTGTTGGATTAGTTAGTTTTAAGCGCGAAAGTCCCGGTCTTGTACAGTGGTGATGGCACACAGATGTGATCCTGCTGTTTCTTTTCTTCTTTTTTTTCTATCATCTTTCTCTCCTCCTATCTTTTAAGTCCGTCCGTGAAATAACGTAGCTTTCTCCAGGCTGTCTTTGTTTTTTTTTTTTTTATAATTCGGCACGAAACAAAAAGGTAAGTTGAGTTGCGATGCACGGGGTAGTGGCAAGAACCAATCCAACTCGACGAGCTAGAGCCGAGCAACCGCGAGCGTGCCGAGCAACAGAGCAGCATTTCGGGAACCTTTTGTGGAGCTACAATTGGAGGCAAACCGAAGACAGGGCGCAATCACCCTCAAAACTTTGGACGACAAGAGTAGCGGTGAGTAACTGGCTGATGCTATCCCGTGCAACGCCTTGGGTACAGTATGTTTTTACTGCACGCTTCTCCTACTCTGTAGTTATATCGACGGGTTGGTCGGGAACGTCGTATTCCCATCAATTTTGCAGGAATTTGAGACCTTTCCACCACAAGTCGGATGATTGGAGTGTAGAAGGAAGTAGTCCTCGTGATGCTAAATCAACAGGGTTTACGTTGGTAGGAACATGTCTTCATGCTTCGATTTTCACTTGACGTTGGACTTCTGCTAAGCGGTTTGCTACAAATGTTTCCCATCTTGTTGGTGGTGATCGTATTCATGCTAGTGTAATTGTGGAATCCGGCCATGTGGGTCGGTATTTCCAGGATCCTTACAGCATAGTCTACGAGCGAAGTAAGCAGAACTGCTCCACAAAGTTCAAAACGAGGAAGTGTAACCGGTCTTTTCATCGGTTCTACCTTAGGTTTTGACATAAGGAGATACGAGTGGATCTTGTTGTGTGCGTCTATGACCCGGATGTACAGCACAGCTCCATATGCCTTTATAGACGCGTTGCAGAAACCATGCGGTTCGACGTCCTTGTTGCTTTGTCTTGTGTTGATCCATCGTGGAATTTCAATGGTCTCGATTTTTGACAAGTCCTGTTGGAAGGCTTCCCATCTTTTACGTAGTTTCGTAGGAATAGGTTCATCCCAATTCGATTCTATCCCCATTGCGATGCAGGGAGAAATCCAGCCAAGTGGGTCGAAAAGTTTGGCGATGGCAGACAAAATAGATCTTTTGGTTATGTCGTCTATATGGGGTTGATCATTCCAAAACGAGAAAAAGTCCTTCTTGACTCGAACGGTAACTCGTAGTCTATCTCTCGGTCTTCTTCTGCAATCTTCTCCAGTATGGATTGTTGGTTGCTTGTCCACTTTCCAGCGGAAGAAAGCAATTGACAGGCTTCATCTCTCTTGCGAATTGCTTCTTGGATGGAATCCGCACCACTTATCTCGTCGCTCATCACGCGAACGTGACGGTATTCAATTTGTATGTGTTTAGCGGCTCCTGTGCTTTCCTGCTTCAAACAATCAGCTGGTAGTATCGTTCGGGTTGATGCACAGCGATTTGCCGGTACATCTTTTCTATATCCGCCGTAAACGTGATCTTATATGTCCTCCATCGTAACATGAGATCAACAATATCCGTCTGCAATTTTGACCCTACTAGCAGGCGATCATTCAACGACAACCCGTCTGATGTTTTCGCCGCTGCGTCGAAGTCTACCCTTAGCTTGGTGGTTGTACTACTCTCCTTTATCACGGCGTGATGGGGGAGGAAGTAGTGGTATGGAGTTTTGAGGACTGAATCGTCCTCGCTTACCTGTAGCTCTGGATCTGACTCTGGATCGATTAAGGCTATCGTAGATGGTGTAACCTACAATCTGATCCCTTCACTTTTACCACGGCTGTGGCGTGAAAAATTTGATTTTTACGTCTTTGCAGCGGGTGAAAGCTGCTGAGCGTCGCACTAGTTGTCGGCAGTACCTCCTCCGAAGGCTGAAACTCAGGCGCGTTTGGATTTACGGCTACCTGGTAAGCATGGGAACTAATGGACCACACTGGATATTGCATATTGTGATGATCCGTTTGTGTGTATTTTATCGACCAATGGATTTTTATGAATCAGCGAATGATGACGCTGTTGGCTAAAGAAGCACGACTTTGAGCAGGAATATTCCCTCACCAGGTGATTATATCCAATGCAATTCCAGCAAACCCCTATCTTTTTAACTATTTGTTTTCTTTCTAGAGTGTCTATATTGCGGAATCGTGTGCATCTTCTCAACGCATGCTGGCTTCCTTGACACACCTTAGTTACGGATCTAGATGTCTGATTTGCGACGAATACCTTGGACTGGTTCGCATGTAACCGCTGTTTGACACCAGCTGATTGACATGATCACTACCTCCAACGTCCGAAATCGCGTCTCAAGGAAATCGGTAAATTCCTCGTACGTAGGAAACTCCTTTGTGCTGCCCAGTTTCTCCTCCCAGAGCTGCTGAAGTGAGCACGGAAGTTTTTGCAGCAGGACAAGAATGACATTTTGTTCCACTTCTCCGCCGGTAACGTCGGTTGACCGAAAAGCAACTTCAGCTGTGCATCCACTAACACACGCTTGTGGTCGTAACGTGACGTCAGCATCTCCCACGTCTTTTCGTAGTTATCGGAGCAAGCTGAAGATCTTGGAGCAAACGTTCAGCTTCACCTCTCTATGAAGACTTCAGATAGTGTAGCTTTTCGATGTTGCTTAAGGCTTTATTATTATACACCAATGATTTAAAGAGAACATGGAATAATCGCCAAGTCGATATCCCACAAAATATCCAGGCTTCGACTTTTTATCCAATTTGTGTCTCTTTTCTTCGGAATATGAACAAAAACTTCGCTGCCAAATGTTTTAATGAATAAAGTCAATCGATTTATTGTTGTACAATTCGAAAGGAGTTTTTACTTTAGATGGACTAGGTCCAAAAGGATTTGTAATGAACAGGGCCATATTTAATGCCTCTGCCCAAAGGCTGAGCGTTAAACTTTTAGCATGCAACATAGTTCTTGCGGTTTCAACAATAAATCGCATATCCCTCTCAGCTCTGCCGTTCTGCTGCGGCGTATAAGGCACAGTTGTCTGGTGAATGATACGATTTTGATCAAGTAGAAACTGAACATCTTTGATTTTAAACTCCAAACCATTATCGGGTCTAAGCATTTTAATCGAATGACCAAACTTTGCCTTAACAAAACTAATATACTGTGATAACCACTAAAGTGTGAGCAGCGACATCTAGCAGAAAGTGTCGAAGACCAGAAGGTTTCGATATTGGAATAACAAAGTCTGGAGACTGGAGAGTGGAATCGAATTTTCTAGCAAATTGGAAATTGTGTGGGACGCTGGATGGCGAGGATTGTTCTCGAAGTATGTCATTCGAGTATAAATACCAGCATCCCAAAGGTATGCAAATCAGTTCCAAAGTTGAATTTGAAGTGTTGATTAGAAGAAGTGATTAAGTGGTTTAAGTAAAAGATAAGAAAAGTATAAGTGGTTGAGAAATTGGATTGTATTGAGAGAAAGAATTAAATAGTGAATTTTAACTGTACTGAATAAAGGGATTTGTATTGAAAAGAATAAGTTCTATCATTTGTACCCACACAAACATATTACATTGGTGTCAGAAGTGGGATAGGACTTATTGTGTGTAACAAAAAAAAAAAAAAAAAACCTGTGTTTTCTGACTATTTGAAAAAGCTAGAATGGGTCGAAAATTATTGCAGTTGACCCTCGTCCAACTCAAATCCGAGTTGAACAAGAGAAGCCTCAGCGCCAGTGGAGGAAAAAGTGACCTGGTGCTCCGACTTCAGGAGGCTTTGAACCACGAGGGACATGATCCTGATGCATACTCCTTTGATGTTGACGAGGATGAACAGACAAGTACCGGCAGTGATATGGCTGCGATGATGCAACTCCTCTTGTTAAAAATGGACCAACAGAAGAACAGTCTCGACCAACAAAAGAAAAATCTGGAAGAACAAAAGAATAGCCTCGAACAAAAGCTGGATGAACAAAAGAAAAATCTGGAAGAACAAAAGAATAGTCTCGAACAAAAGCTGGATGAACAAAAGAAAAATCTAGACGAGCAGAAGAGCAGCATTGAACAAAAAATCGACGAACAAAAGAATAGTCTAGAACAAAAACTGGAAGAACAAAATAACGTTCTACACCAAAAGTTCGAAGAAATCGATAACAAATTTGAAAGAATAGAGAAGAATGTTGGCGAAAAATTCGAACAAATGGACAGCAAAGTTGAGCAACTGGCAAAAGAGCTCGACACAGTGCGAAAACAGAAACTGCGAGAATGTTCTTTAAGCGGTCCAAGGAGAAAAGAGTTGAAGCCTCCCTCATTCGATGGCCAGACTTCATGGTCTACTTATAAGAAGCAGTTTGAAATGGCTGCCTGTGCAAACGACTGGGACAATGAGGAAAAGTGCTTTGCCCTAACAATGGCCTTGCACGGTCCTGCAGCAGAATTGCTGCAAACAGTAGACATCGAAAAGCATAAAGATTATGTGACTTTAGTGCAGGCTATCGAGAAACGGTTTGGGGACAGCCACATGCAGGAGGTCTACAAGGTCCAATTGCAAAGCCGAACGCAGCAAAGAGGAGAAACACTGCAGCAGCTCCAAGCAGACGTGAGTAGACTGGCACATCTGTCATACCCCACCGCAGGACAGGAAATTATCGACGAAATGGCAAAAGATGCATTTATCAGGGGAATTGCAGATTCGAAGCTACAGTCAGCAGTAAGGATGGCAGCAGCCAATCAGGCTTCCAGGGGAACACATTTCGTCAGGGAAGTAGCATCTGTCGAATGCTCCTGCACAAGAATTAGTGCCGAGGAACGAGATACTCGACGGGATAGACGAATAATGCGCTGCTGGAATTGCAATAAAATAGGACACCTTCAAAGGCAGTGTAAAGAACCGGTGCGACGAAAAGACTGCCCTCACTGTGGTGACAAGCAAATAGAGGAAGAAACCCGCAGAAACAGCCGGTCAACCTTCCCGAAGCCATCAGTCGGGAAATGCTTAAGCACCAACTTCGCGGGGCAGAAGTTGGTAGCAGGAGTCGACGGCCCCAGGACCATTATCCAAGTCCCGCTGGCAAAACGACGCAGCGAAAGCCTCCTAGTAGAAGTAGTCAGTGGAAAAGAAAAATGGATGGCAACAATAGACACCGGTGCCATGGCCTCAATCATCAGGAGGAATCTTGTGCAGAAGTCTTGGCTGCATAACACTAGCAGCTGCAGCTTGCGAACAGCTACAGGAGCAACGATTAAGGTATATGGTGAAGTCCGCATAAAAATCCAACTGGCCGGAATAACATTCACTCACGCGTTTCTGGTAGCTGACATATGTGACGAGTGCATCATTGCTACAGACTTCATGAGAGAACATGGACTTGTAGTCGACTTGGGGGCACAAACCCTGAAATACGGAAACATGGAGATACCAATGATATACGGAAACGCCAATACCACAGTCTCAAATGTCGTCATCTGCAGCAATCAGAGTCTAGAGCTTTCGTCAGAAGCAATTTTGTGGGCAAAAGTGGAAGGTGGTCCTGGTAGCCACCGATTCTATTTGATGGAGCCAGAAAAGAAAAGAGACTTCATGGTGGGAAAGACCTTAGTGGAGCCAAAGAACAACATGGTCCCTGTAAGGATTCTAAATCCAAAGACATTCAGTGTAAAGGTGAAAAAGGGGGAGATAGTGGGAAAATGCGTACCTGTTGAGGCTATATCGACCACAACGGAAAAAAAGGGTGCAAAACCGGTCACAACAGTTCAGAGCATAAAAATCAAGAACAAAATTCTCAGCCTCTGTAATCTGGACGAAGATCAGCGAATCCTGGCAGAAAAACTAATCGGTGAGTACGCTGATATATTTGCTACACAAGACGGAGAATATGGACGTACGCATATTGTTCAACACCACATTGACACCGGAGGCGCTCGACCAATCCGTCAACCTGCAAGGCGTCTTCCATTGGCAAAGCAAACAGAAGTTGCCGAAATGATGTCGAAGATGAAAGCTGAGGGAGTGATTGAAGAATCGCAAAGTCCGTGGGCATCCCCAGTGGTCATCGTGAGGAAGAAAGATGGCAGCACGAGATTTTGTGTAGACTACCGACGTCTCAATGATGTCACTAAAAAGGACAGCTACCCACTTCCGAGAATCGATGACACTTTGGATATGCTTTCTGGAGCGAAATGGTTTTCAACACTTGACTTGAAGAGCGGTTACTGGCAGGTAGAGATAAATCGTACGGACCGTGAGAAAACTGCCTTCACTACAGGAAGCGGTCTTTGGCAGTTTGCAGTGATGCCGTTTGGACTGTGCAACGGTCCGGCGACCTTCGAGCGACTAATGGAACGAACATTGCAAGGACTCACCTGGAAAACCTGCCTAGTATATTTGGACGACGTTATCGTCATAGGTAAGACGTACGAGGAGCACCGCGAAAATCTAAAAGAAGTGTTTGAGAGGCTACGAAGTGCTCATTTAAAGCTTTTCGAAAAAAAACTTACAGAAAAAGGCCGACAGTTCAGGTGGTCTGGAGAATGCGAAAAAGCATTTCAAGAACTGAAGCGACAGCTGTGCAATGCCCCCATCTTGGGTTACCCGACGCCTGGAAAAATGTTCATCGTGGAGGCAGACGCTAGCAATGTTGGGGTCGGAGCTGTGATTTCCCAGGTTCATGACGGTCAAGAGAAAGTGGTCGCATATTACAGTAAAGTACTCTCCAGACCTGAAAGGAACTACTGTGTAACCCGGCGCGAGCTTCTGGCTTTAATTCTGGCTACGAAGCATTTCCATAAGCACCTCTACGGACAAAAGTTCATTCTCCGGACAGACCACGCAGCTCTGAAATGGCTACTCCAATTTAAGAACCCTGAAGGTCAAGTTGCAAGATGGATCGAGCAGTTGCAGGGCTACGACTTTGAAGTGCAACACCGCAAGGGAACACTCCACTCAAATGCTGATGCTCTCTCTCGTCGACCGTGCGGGGTAAAATGCGAACACTGCAACCGTAAAGAAGCGAAAGAACAGGCAACTATCCAAATGATCAGGACTGAGCCAATAGAGGGTTGGAGTATAGACGAAATCCGTTCCTCCCAACAGGCAGACAATGACATCGAACCAATATTGGCCTGGAAGGAACACGAGGAAAGACCAAGCTGGCAGCAGATATCAGATCGGAGCCAAACTCTGAAGGCATACTGGGCACAGTGGGACTCGCTTTTTGTGCAAGATGGATTGCTGAAGAGAAAATGGAAAAGTGCAGATGGGACAACATCTCGTATGCAGCTAATTGTGCCACGGTCCAGAGTCAACCAAGTACTCCATGAAATACATGACGGAATCTCAGGAGGCCATTTGGGAATAAACAAGACGTTGGAAAAGGTAAGGGAACGTTTCTATTGACTAAGCGCTAAACAAGATGTCGAGAATTGGTGCAAAAAGTGCATAAGATGTGCAGCTACCAAGGGTCCAAAAGTAAAGCCACATGCACAAATGCAACAATACAATGTCGGAGTACCTTTCGAACGAATAGCCATCGACATCGCTGGGCCGTTTCCCGAAACCTTTAATGGAAACCGATATACTCTCGTAGTCATGGATTACTTCAGTAAGTGGCCGGAAGTGTTTGCCATCCCAAATCAAGAGGCTAAGACCGTAGCCGAACAGATAGTCAACAACTGGGTGAGCAGATTTGGGGTCCCAATGGAGCTGCACTCTGATCAAGGGCGAAACTTTGAATCAAAAGTCTTCCAGGAAATATGCCAATATTTGGGAATAAGAAAGACAAGGACAACGCCACTACACCCTCAATCTGATGGAATGGTCGAGCGATTCAATCGGACCTTGAATGAGCATCTATCTAAGGTTGTCAGCAACTGCCAGCGGGATTGGGATCGACACATACCCCTCTTCTTAATGGCCTACCGAAACGCGGTCCATAGCTCAACAGGGCACACACCATCCGAGATCTTATTTGGTCAAACAATTCGGTTGCCAAGTGAAGCAAAATTCGGATCCCCACCGACGGAGCCCAAAGAGGTGAACGAGTACGTGAATGACTTACGCAGCAGGATTCGTAAATTGCATGAAGACACCAGAGAAAAGATGAAGCTAGCAAGCAGCCGCATGAAAACTAGGTACGATATCAAGGCGAAATCTTCCGGTTTCAACGAAGGAGATCTGGTTTGGCTGTATAATCCTCAGCGTAAGAAAGGCAAATCACCAAAATTGCAACAGGACTGGGAAGGTCCATACAAGGTGATAACCCGCATTAATGACGTTGTCTACCGGATCCAGCGTGGGAATCGAAGAAAATTGAAAGTGGTCCATTTGGATAGAATGTGTCATTTCAACGGGATGCTGAATGGCGAAGTTGTTCGGAACGAACAACTGTAGGGAGGGAGCAATGTGATAACCACTTAAATGTGAGCAGCGACATCTAGCAGAAAGTGTCGAAGACCAGAAGGTTTCGATATTGGAATAACAAAGTCTCGACTGGAGAGTGGAATCGAATTTTCTAGCAAATTGGAAATTGTGTGGGACGCTGGATGGCGAGGATTGTTCTCGAAGTATGTCATTCGAGTATAAATACCAGCATCCCAAAGGTATGCAAATCAGTTCCAAAGTTGAATTTGAAGTGTTGATTAGAAGAAGTGATTAAGTGGTTTAAGTAAAAGATAAGAAAAGTATAAGTGGTTGAGAAATTGGATTGTATTGAGAGAAAGAATTAAATAGTGAATTTTAACTGTACTGAATAAAGGGATTTGTATTGAAAAGAATAAGTTCTATCATTTGTACCCACACAAACATATTACAATACTTTGCTATCATAAAACATGCTTCAGACTTTTCTTTTATAAACTAAACGATTTTACAGTTGGAGAAGTCTTCCTTTTAAAATACGAAATACTTTGAACCACCGATCGAAGCAGTCTGCATTGCACTAATTCGCCCGTTTGATTAGATCTGGAACTACTGTTGACAAAAGGGGACCTATGCATCTTCCCAAAAGCGCACGGATCGCAGAAAAATTTGTACATGTTTGAAGCGATTCAACCTTCGACGAGTAGCATGCAGATAGTAGCTCTTGTTGTTTGATAACATTAAACAACATCTTATACAAGCGATCATGACGGACACCAACGTCTACTACAGACCCATCAGACCTGGTTATTTTGCACTTTTGATTTGTGGAAGTTAAGAAATAATTCTTATCGAGAGCAGTGCCAGACGAAAATAAGTTTATCTTGATTCCGGGAACAAAGTAAATATTTACTAATCTCTTTTCAACCCACTTTTGATTGTTGAATGCTAAAATTTTAATATCACCTTTACCACATGCATTAATTTTACTTCCATTACCAACTGTTCATTGTACCAGATGATGAAGTGAAATGAAATTGTAAAACCATTCGCGACATATTCTCGCTCGCACCTGAATCCAACGTCCAATCATCAGCATTAATAACCTCATTAAAATTAACTGCCCCACAGACAAGTAAATTGATACTTAGTCAACGGCCTCCCCACATTGAAAGCATCGATTCGGCTTGTAAGTGAGAAGTGATTATTTAACTAAAACATTTGACAGATTGGATTTAGGCTCCAATTAGCACAGTGATAGTGAGTTCGCTTGAGACGGCAAAGGTTGTGGGTTCGACTCCGAGTCGTGCAGACACTTTTTTTTCATTTTTATTTAAAATATAATACAAATAAGTATCAATTTAAAGTGTAACTAGTGTTGTAGTAAATAACACGTGATGGATTGTGGAAAGCGGTCCGCTATGCGGGATCTGCTCAAATATCAGGTGAGGCTTCAAGTAGTTCAAGCCAAACACCAAAGACTAACAGAAGGAGGAAGCTAAGGCCAATTCCTAACTTGGTGCAACGTCCTTCCCGACAAGCTTCCACAGAAATGCTGCCTGGCGGAGTGATGGAAGTGGCGCATTCGACGTCATTAATGGCAGCAAATAATCGTCCAGGGCAAGTTACTGATGACAACCCATATATCTCCGATTGTGGTGAGTTCTCTCTGGGAGAGAACATCTTCGTTTCCTTGGCTCAAACCGAATCGGAAGATGAAGAGGAAGAAATGGTGTCAAAGAGTTCTTGCCATAAGAGAAATGCAAATGCTCAGAAGTAAGAGGAAAGGGCAAGAGCAATCCCAACAGCAACAGCAAACCTAACTAGCTCAAAAGCAGCATCAACATCAAACAAAAACAATAACAAGTGTTACAACAACACCAACAAAAACTAAAAACTAAACACCAGCAGAAGTAACAAGAGCAGCCACAACAATGGCAACAGCAAAAACATCAGCAGCCGTAACAAAATCAGTAGCCACAACAGCACCAGAAACAACAACAACAGCACCAAAAACAAAAACAGAAACAACAAAGGGTTCCACCCATAAATATATTTAAGATAAGGAAACGATAGGACGATGTAAGTCGGCCATAGGTAATAATTTTTATATTAAAACACTTAATTCGACGACGGAGTTCTTCTTTTACACCCCGAAGGGCGACAAGCTGCAAACAATGCTGCTGAGATGATTAGAACCGTACTGATCCAGAGGATCTGCTTGCACTCCAGAGAAGAAGTGCGAAGGGCTCCAATTCGTGGGGGTCAAGCCTTTCGCCACAGTCAGAGTCAAAAGGGAGAGTGGAAACCGCCATTTTTCCCGGTTGAGCTAAGTCCCACCAGCAATCTGGATGGTCTAAGGAGCATCAAAGTCCTAGACTACCAGGTTGTACACTGCGAAAAGGTAAAGCGGGGCGGCAACATTTTACAATGTATTCGCTGCCAAAGGTTCGGGCGACGAGCCGCATTATTTAGGTTGCTTAATAACCAAGCCCCTGATGTGCTTTTGGTTAGGCGAAACTAAGCTTATGAAAAGACACAAAATGAGGCACAGAAGATACAAAATAGTACGAAGAAACTGACCCAACTCCATGCAGGGAGGAGGCGTTGCGATTTTCGTAAGAAAATGTATATGTTTTAAAAGAGTATACAGTCGTGTAGTACGTAGGTTCCAGGTGCTGGAAGAATGCATCGTGTATATCCCCCTCCGTAGTGGAAAACGGTTGTACATGGTCTCTGTCTATGCGCCTAAGGTTACTCAATCCACCTTCTTCATCTAAGAGCTCGAGACGCTTTTTCGATTCCTGAGACTTGAATTGGAAGACAACTATTTTATTGTCGGCGGAGATTTCAACGCCAAACATAGTGATTGGGGAAGTAATACACAAATACTAGAGGGAACCTACTATTAAATTGGTGGGGTCAGTGTAGTGTGTCGACTCGGGCTTAAGGCGACGGATAGCCCGTCGTTTCCCAGACACGGGTACAATTTGGGTCTTCTGCTGTTCGACTCACGAATACAACTGACATGCAATAACCAACAAACTGTCTACGCACTTTCGTGTATGACAGTAACCATTGCTGTCTCACTCAAATAACTGTTCCCAACGAAATTGCGGAATTGGATGAGTTTGTTCAAATGCATTCCTACAATTATAGTAGGGTGCATTGGACACACTTCGCCAGAACACTGACGAGAGCACTTTCCTCGAATTCGCTCTTCCCACCGTCCAACAGAAATCTGACAAACGAGGAGATTGACAGGTAACTACGAGGGGCGTTCAATATATTCTCGGTATCGATATGAAGGAAAATGCGAATTCAATTTAAATTGTTTTTATTTTTCAATATAATCTCCCCTAACATCAATGCATTTGTTACATCTTGAGATAAGCTTTTTTAAACCCTCAAAAAAAAAATCTTTTTCCACGAAGACATTTTTTCAAATCCGGAAACAGGAAATAATCACTAGGGGCAAGGTCTGGACTATAGGGTGGGTGTTGGATTTCTTCGAAACCACAATCTCGCGCAGCAGCCTTGGAAACTCGCGCCGTGTGAACAGGAGCGTTGTCATGAAGAAGCAACACACCCGCTTCGAGTTTACCCCGTCTTTTCTTTTTAATTTCCTCCCGCAAATTATGCAAAGTGGAAGCGTAGGATGTGGCGTTGATGGTTTCACCTTTTTTTTGTACTCAATGAGCAAGATTCCCTTTGAGTCCCAAAAAACTGTGGCCATGAGCTTCCCGGCAGACGGAGTGACTTTGAACTTCTTCGGGGGGTCTGTTCCTTTTTTATGCCACTGCATGGACTCTTGTTTGCTTTCAGGGTAATAGTAGTGGACCCATGTTTCGTCCCCAGTAACAATTCGATCCATAACACCGTCCGCGTTCTCACTACACATCTCCAAAAGCTCTCTACAGCACGCGATTCTCACTTTTTTCTGAGGCGCTGTGAGCATTCGTGGCACCCACCTTGCACTGACCTTTGAAAGGTTAAGATGGTCATGAAGAATGGTGTGAATGGTACCAAAAAGCTTGGTGACCTCTGCCATCATTTTCACCTTCATTCGGGCATCCTCAAGAACAAGTTTTTCGATTTCTTTGATGCTTTCTCCCGTACAAGCAGTAGCCGGGGCGCCGGAGCGGGGGTCGTCTTCATTGCTCTCTCTGCCTCTCTTGAACTCACTTGACCACTTTTTCACAGTTGATAATGAAGGTGCGGAACCCTGGTAAACAGCCACCATCTCTTCATGAATAGTTTTTTGACTTTTTCCTTGCTTAGTGAGAAATTTAATTACAGCGCGATGCTCAATTTTCACCATCATCGTCTCTGTTGCCATTATGATTCTGTTTAACTAGAGATAAAACGCGAATTAATAATCACATTTATATGAAATTTTACATGAATGCACTAAAATAATAGTATTACTTGATAAATAAGTCAATTTATATATACAACCACAGCTTCACCCCGATACCGAGAATATGTTGAACGCCCCTCGTAAGACTAATGGACGAGACAATTAAACGAACAATGGACAAAACGGTATCTCGGTACCAACACACTGACGAAGAATACTCATTCCGCAACGCAACTATCCCGCAAATAAATAAAATATTTCGGAGAAATAATCAGAAAGGTCTTCCATGTCTTAAAATCGCCCGAACGATCCAAATGAGGTTGATGATGATGACAACTTCTTTGTGATCGAGGATCCGGAGGAGCAGGTGGAGGCTACCTACCTTCGAAATGAAATTGTGCATTGGCGATTCGAAAGCTCAGGTTTCACCCAGTTCAGTGACGAGAATATGGCAAATAATGTCATCACCAACGGTGGGGTACTGCCCCGTTCATTTGGAAAGAGAAGCTCCAATTGATGTTCGAATCACTTAGAAGTAAGAAATCAGTGGGAACCGATAAAATACCGAACATTGTGCTTCGACATTTCCCACTAGAAGCGGTGAACATTTATACCACCCTGTTTAATAATGCAATGAATAATGCACATTATCCATTGCATTGGAAAACTGCGGTGGTATATCCCATCCCCAAAAGGGATAAAAATACTTCCAATCTGGCGAATGTCTGCTCGATCAGTCTTCTTCCAAACATCAGTATGGTGTTCGAAAAGGTAATCAATAGAGTCCTGACTAAGTTGGTTGGGGACAAACATATAGTTCCGAATAATCAATTCGGTTTCAAGGTGGGGCATGAATCATTCATGCTGTGTCGAAACTGGATTCTGATATCCAATGGAACAAAAGCAAGAACTAGTGCACTGGTGTCTGCCTGATTGACTTGGAGAAAGCCTTCGATACCGTATGGTTAGAAGGATTCTTTTTCAAGCTGGAAAGGTTGTGCATTAGTAAACCACTGCGGTATATTCCTTTTGATATGCTGTCCAGTAGACAGTTCATCGTGAAGAATGGTGATGTGGCTTCTGTTGAAACATTTAACATTAAAAACGGTCTGCAACAAGGTGGGGCAAATTCGCCGATCCTATTCAAGATTTACACGAGTGATGCTTGTATTTGGATGTCCCGTGTGGTTCAACGTGAGAGCAAGTTTATTGGAAAAGTTTCGGGTGTTTGAAAGGGCTTGTCTTCGCTTGTACAGAACATCAGAATCTGCGTACATAAAATTCTATCCTAATGAGGTCTTGTGCAATAGGGCGAACCTGATAAGAGTGGACAATTTCGTCATTAAGTTGAATCGAAGGCACGTTGCAAGAGCAATGACCTCATCGAATAACCTAATATCCGGGGATTACTACCCCAATTATATGTATCACGAGAGAGTTCGCATTGACGGCTTTACTTCCTTTGCTTAGTAGCCTGACTCTGTAAGCCTTCGTCTCTTCTGCGTAGCTGACTAGGATGCCCTCTTCAGATTTACATTTCCCAAATTAGAACCCTTTTTTAAGGTGTAATCTTTTCCTCCATTCTTCCGAAGAAAGTTCAAATTGGGCTTGTTTCCACTCCATAGCTCTTCCGGCGTAACGTTGCCATTGCACTTAGTTGGACATCGATTTCGCAAGAACACTGCTGTGTTAATCAATGCCGCCCACATTAATTTAGGTAATTCACTTTCATCCATCAGGCACCTGGCCATCTCTGCCAATGTCCGATTTGCCCTTTAGGCAACGCCGTTTTGCTCGGGAGTATGTTGCACAGTCTACTGATGAAGGATGCCACTTTCTTCAACATAATTTTGGAAATCACTACTGCAATATTCCAAGCCGTTGTCTATTCTCAGAGTCTTAATCTTTTCAACACTTTGTGTCTCAGTAAATGCTTTAAAGGTTTTGAATGCCTGAGGAGCCTCATTCTTTTGTTTTAGGAAGTAGATAAATATTTTGATGAAGGTGATGAAGTATTTTGCCTTTCTTAAAGATTCTGTCCGCATGGGACCGCAAATATCTGAATGAACTAGTTGCAATCGCTGCGATGTTTTCTTTTCGTTGCTGCTCGGAAAATGTGATTTAGCTAGTTTGGATCTTCTTTAAATTTATCCGGCAATCCTCGAACCATCTTCTGTGAAAAACGCTGCTTCAACGAGGTTAAATTAACGTGTCCCAGCCTTTTGTGCCAAGGTTTAAGAGATCCATAGTGAACCCTCGGTCTATTCTTTGTACAGCTGCTGACCTGCGTCCTTTTTTTCACTCTTAAATAGTATAAACCATTTCTTTTTTCCGCTCTCATTAATAAGCGATCCTCCCTGTCCAAGATGTCTGCACCGGCACCCGCAATAATCACCTTGTAGCCTTGATCATCAGTTGAATTTGAAGTGTGAATTACGAGTAGTAATTGTAAAAGTAAAAGTGGTTGAGGTGAGCGATTGAACTGTGAATTGTAACTGTATTGAATAAAGTGGTTGTATTGAAAGAAATAAGTTCTATCATCTGTACCTACACAAACGTTCTACATATTGAAAGAAATAAGGTTCTATTATTTGTACCACACAAGCATTTTACATTGGTGTCAGAAGTGGGATAGGACTTGTTGTGTATAAAAAAAAAACTAATTGTGTGATTGTTTGGAAGAGATATAATGGGTCGAAAACTATTGCAGTTGACCCTCGTACAACCCCAATACGAGCTGAATAAGATAAACCTCAGCGCTAGTGTAGGAAAAAGTGGCTTGGTGCTCCGTATTCCGGACGCATTGTACAACGAAGGCCATGATCCAGAAATATACCACTTTGACGTCGACGAGTAATAACAAATGAGTATCGGCAACGACATAGCTGTGATGATGCAACTCCTCTTATCACAAATGAACGAAGATTGCAAGGCCTTACGTGGATAATCTGCCTACTGTATCTGGACAATACGACGGAAAATAAGTGAAACATCATAGTTAGATAGACCTTAGTAGAACAAAAGAACAACATGGTCCCTGTAAGGATTCTAAATCCAAAGACATTCAGTGTAAAATTGAAAAAGCAGGAGATAATGGGAAAATGTGCTATGTCGACCACAATCGTGTAACCCCGGTCTCGACTGTCCAGAGTATGAAAATAAAAAACAAAACCCTCAACCTCTGTAATGTGGATTAATAGCAGCGTTTACTGTCAGAAACCTCATCGGTGGTACGCTGATATACACTGGCGATCGCTAGGATGAGGCCATACATTTTGCCATTGATTTTCACTCTTTATACCTGTTGGAAATTTTGGACCCGGAAAATGTTACTACCTGTAAACAGGTACATATTCTCAACAGGAAGTCATACAATTAAAGAGTAAATAAGAAACGACCGTTGGAACTTTCCAAGAGCAAACAATGAACTACTCGACAGCGTATAAAAAGATGCGCCACTGGATGAGGCCATTGCGAATATTTCGTTGCAGGAGTTCACATCAGCGATTTTTTTCAAAGTTTTGTTAAGAATATTTTAAAAAAAGGCGTTGAAAAGAACTGTTTCTACTTAGTTAAAAAAAATGGATTCCCGAAAGACCTTGACAGCGACAGAAAGAGGAAAAATAGATGCTTTCAATGAGTTAAGACTCTCAGGCCGAGAAATTGCAAGGAGGCTTAATAGAAGTAAGACTTTTGTAAACAGTTATCTTGCGGATCCAAAACAGTATGGGAAAAATCAAAAAGGACGCACGGCAGAAGCAACAACATTGAAAAGCGGTTAATTCTACTGTGTACCTCAAATTCTACTCTACCAGCAACTAAAATAAGGTTCAACAGCGGAGAATCAGCCAGCATAGCAATGGTCCGAAGGATAATCCGAAAAAGTGGTACTGTACCGAGGAGAAAACTTAAAAAGAAATCTGTTTTGAGGCAAGTACACAAGGAGCACCGAATGAATTTTGCAGGAGAACATGTCGCTTGGAGCAGTGAATGGAAACGCGTTGTCTTTTCGGATGAAAAAAAGTTTAACCTTGACGGCCCCGATGGTTACAAATTTTATTTCCATGATCTAAGAAAGGAGGAGCTTATTTTGGCAAGACATCACAGCTGTACATCAGGTGTAATGGTGTGGGGAGCTATTAGCTACTATGGCACAATCGAGTTGGAGTTTTTGTGCACAAAAACGAACGGAAACAACTGCAAATGTTTTCTGGAACGGTCATTTCCAAAAGCGAAACACATTTTCGGACCCCTGCCTTAGATATTCCAACAAGACAATACTCCCATCCAGACTTCCTGGGTTGTTAGAAGTTGGATTCAATCAGAAGACGTGGAACTTTTGTCATGGCCGCCCTATTCACCGGACTTAAACATAACCGAAAATGTTTGGGCATGAATGTCTCGTAAAGTGCATGAAGGCGGCAGACAATTTGAAGACAAGGACACATTAATCGAAGCTATTCGTGATGCCTGGGCCCAAATTTCTCTTGATTATTTAAAAAAAACTGTATGATTCTATTCCAAACCGTCTTACAGTGGTCATATCGAAAAATGGCGGGCATGTAGAAAAACCTAATAAATAAATGTTTTAAAACCATAAAATGTAAACATTTTATTCATTTTTTCCTTTCTGCATGTGGCCTCATCCTAGTGGCGCATCTTTTTATACGCTTTTCAAGAAGTTCATTGTTCGTGCGAAATTCCAACGGTCGTTTTTTATTTGCCCTTTCATTTTATGACTACCTGTTGGGAAAATATGTACCTGTCTACAGGTAGTGAAAGTTTGCGGGTACAAAATTTCAAATTTCAAAATGTATGGCCTCATCCTAGTGATCGTCAGTGTATTTGCTACACAACACGGAGAATATGGACGTACGCAACTTGTTCACCACCATATTGACACCTGAGACACCTGATCGTCAACCTGCAAGGCGTCTTCCATTGGCAGAGCAAACAGAAGTTGCCGAAATGGTGTCGAACATGAAAGTTGAGGGGCTGATTGAAGAACGTTGGCAGCATGAGGTTTTGTGTAGACTACCGACGTCTCAACAATGTCACCAAAAAGGACAGTTACCCACTTCCGAACATCGATGGAACTTTGTATACGCTTTCTGGAGCGAAATGGTTTTCAACCCTTGACTTAATGAGCGGTTACTGGCTCTTGAAAATGCGCGCGAAATAATAAAGATTCCTTTGGATTACAAACTGACTTTATTTTAATACGTCTCTACTATATGACAGAAAAAAAGGGAAGTGAAGGAAAAAACAAAAAAAGGAAAAGAATGACAGCAATTGTCTAACTTATAGTATAGATGCGCAGAAGGTATTGTGGAAATGAAAGCATAAAGAATAAGGGCATGTACACATAGCACACCCAACACCGGCAGGTAGAGATTAATCGTAACGACCGTGAGAAAACTGCCTTCACTACAGGAACCGGTCTTTGGCTGTTTACAGTGCTGCCGTTTGGATTGTACGACTCTCCGGCTACCTTCGAGTGACTAATGGAACGAACATTGCAAGGACTCATATGGAAAACCTGTAATGTCTCTGAACGACTTTATCGTCATAAGTAAGACGTTCGATGAGCATCGGGAAAACCTAAAAGAAGTGTTTGAGAGGACGCGAAGTGCCCATTTGATGCTGAATCCAGAAAAGTGTGCCTTGATCCGTCCGGACGTAATATATCTGAATCACATTATATCAGCGGAAGGAGTAAGGATGGATAGTAGCAAAATCGAAGCCGTGAAAATTTGGCCTACCCCTAAGGATAAACACCAATTGAAAAGCTTTTTACAACTTGTTACGTATTACAGGGAGTTAGTAAAGGATTTTGCTGGTATTGCGAAGAGTTTGCACCAACATAAGGAAAAAGGGCAACAATTCAGATGGTCTAAAGAGTGTGAAAAATCATTCCAAGAACTCAAGGCTGTGCAATTCCCCATCTTGGGTTACCCACACCCTGAACAATTTTCTTCGTGGACGCAGACGCAGACGCTAGCAATGTTGGGGTCGGAGCTGTGATGTCTCATGTTCACGATGGTCTACAGAAAGTGGTTCCATATAACGTCAAGGTACTCTCCAGGCCTGACAGGAACTAAGGCGTAACTCGAAGTGATCTTCTGGCTTTAATTCTGGCTACGAAGAATTTCCATAAGTACCTCTTTGGACAAAAGTTTATTCCTCGGACAGAAGAAATGTCACATGGATAGAGCAGTTGCAGGACTACGACTTTGAAGTGCAACAATGCGACTGCACTTAACAGACAGATAATAACATCAACCAATATTGGCCTGGAAGGAGCGCGAGGAAATACCAAGTTGGCAGGAGATATCGGACCGTATCCATATTGGTCACAGCGGGACTCGCTTTATATGCAAGATGGTTTGCTGAAAAGAAAATGGGAAAGTGCAGATGGAACAACATCTCGTGTGCAGCTAGTCGTGCCACGGTCTAGAGTCAGCAAAGTACTATATGAAATACATGATGGAATCTCAGGAGACCACATGGGAATAAACAAGATTTTGGAAAAGCTAACGCTAATGAAGATTTCGTTACTTGAATAGCAAAGACTCAACCATTGGTGAATTGAGAATGAAATCGAATTTTCTAGCAAAATGTAAATTTGTATGGACACTAGATAGCACAGATTGTTCTCAAAATATGTCATTCAGAATCCCCAAGGTATGCAAGTTAGTTCATCAGTTAAATTTGAAGTGTAAATTAAGAGAAGTGATTAAGACGTTGAAGTAAAAGAAAAACAAAACCGGATATCTGCAAGGAGCAATGACCGTAGCGGTTAAGAACTCATCGAAGAAGATATTCCCGAGGTTTCATTTTGTGGAATATGAAGAACAAATTTACACTTGTCATTATGTGTTCTGCTTTTAATTTAATTTTTTTGTGAGAAGGGAATATAGCTAGTGTCCTTACGACATAGTGATACAGTGCAGATAAATTTAATCATCCTAATATCGTATCGGTACGATCGCGTTAACCTTTTATTGTCGCTGAATCGAAGAATCGGATAATATATATATAAACTTTGAGTATCTGTTTTGGCAAGTGAACATCATCTACGAGTACAGGTGTGTGGCTTATTTTATAATTTTTTAACATTTTAATCAATTTAATCACAATTAATAAGATTTAAAATATATTGCGTTTTGTGTATTGGGTAACTAAGGACTAACATGAGTAAGGGTAAAATATCCAATTTAATCGAATCAATTTAAAATATTTTTTTATGAAATAAAAGTGGAATATAAAGCGTATTTAGGATTAGAGTGTAAATCTGTGCATATGACACAAGCGAGGTTAAAAAATTCCTTGTAGCATCATTGGTAAAATCTTTATGCAAGACATTTGGAAAGAGCGGCAGTCATGGGATAGTGAACATCCACTTTCTTTGGTATAAATGAAAGATGGAACTCGATTCCATTAATGACATCTACAAGGTGGTGCAAAATTAATCCCCCAATTTTGTTTTTGAATTACTAAATAACAAAAGCTGATCTTGAGTAATGGAAATCTTTATTAGCACCTTTACAATTGTTTCTGTTAAGCGAAAAAGATGATATCCGCTAAGTGGCTGCCGCCATTGTTGATACACATTTGTGCCCATTTGATTGCATTTTCCATTACTTTTCGCAATATAACTGTTCGCATTCCTGTCGAATAATCTCCTTAAGGGTTGCGATTGTCTGAGGCTTGTTGGCATCAACCCGCGACTTCAAGTAGCCCCAAAGAAATAAGTCTGGGATTTTTAAATCAGACGATCTTGCTGGCCATGCCAAATCGCCAAAACGGGAGATTACGTGACCAGGAAACGCTTCCTTTACAATATCCATTGTGACTCGTGCTGGTTGCACAGTCTTGTTGAAACCACATGTGCACCAAGCCCCGCTCATCCAATTCCGGCAGTAAAAAGTCATTTATCATGGCTCTGTAACGTTCGCCAGTAACAGTGACCGTATTGCCAATGACGTCCTAAAAAAACGGCCCTATCACTCCTCCTGTGTGAACTCCGCACCTCACAGTGGCTTTGAGTGGATATAATGGCTCTTCGTACTTCACACGCGGATTTTCAGTGCCCCAGAAACGAAGATTATGTACCTTCTAAGGACAACCCGGCAGATATAGCATAGAGAGGTCTATCTCCAAAGGACCTCCAAAACAATTAAAAATGGTGACATTTGACGAAAAACATTATCCGTCGTATAAAATGCAGAAGACTGACCTGTAAATGAAACCATCAGAAGCTGCAAGGCTCTTTACTCATGTTACTGCATTTGAAAACAATGAACTGTTTACCAGGTACTCGACGTTACAAAGTTTACTGCGAATTACAGCATATGGGCTTCGCTTTATTAACAACACAAGAAAAAAAATAAAAACAGTTCTCTGGACCACTGACAGTCGATGAAATCTCATCAGCTCGAATGTGATTAATCAATATGGTGCAGCAAGCATCCTTTGCCGAAGAGATGTCAAACATATCCGAAGGCGATACGGTGGACAAAGAAATCAAATTGGCAAGGCTCTCACCAATTATCGACGAGTTGTTGATATTGCGATTTGGAGGACGATTGGAAAATTCTGACCTTCCTTACGCACAACGTTATCCAGTAATGTTGCCATCACTCAGTAGGCTATCCTTGCATTCATAAATGTCTCAAATGTTTCAAACGCAAGGCCACATTCATGCAGCAAAAAATGGGCAATTTGCGTCCAGCAAGACTCAACCAGGCCCGCCCGTTTGAAACGGGTGGAGTAGATCATGCCGGCCCTGTTCATCTCAAAGCATGGAAAGGACAGTAATGTCACCAAGGCATACTCGCAATTTTTGTTTGCTTTGTTACGAAGGCAGTTCATCTTGAGCTTGTGAGTGATAACACCACCCCAGCATTTCTCGCAATGTTCAAAGTCTTAATTGCTGCGTGGGATCTGTAGAAACATCTACAGTAATTGTGGAACCAATTTGCAAGGAGCAGCGAGAATCCTCGAACTAGAGAAGTCGCAACAGACCGAAAAAATCGCGAAAAAATCACATGGCACTTCAACCCTCCGGCTAACCCTCACTTCGGTGGGCTTTGGAAAGCAGAATTATCGGTGAAACGAATTATCGGTCACTACACCCTGACATTTGAGGGATATGCAAGAGTGTCCAGTGTCCGGTCAGCGAAGATCCAGATGATCTTTACATCCTAACACCAGGACAATGCACCCGGGAACTGATAGAAAGGTTCGTGCCGTCACCATCAATGCTGCAACGTCAACATTAAAGCGCCCAATAGCAAAACTCTTCCTGCTTCCAATGGCAAGTGAATGAAAAATAAAAAGCAAAGGTATACATACTGCAGTATTAGTATAAGTATATGTAATAAAGAGAAATGAAAATTAGAACTGCACGAAGGAGAGTCTTTGGCAGTCAGTCGGTTAATGTTCTTAACCGAACATTGTTAAAAGATTATTTAAGTAAATAAAAATTGACCTAATTTAGTTTGTTTCGTTTCATTTGATTTCGCCTGAGTTTTAATTTAGTGTGTTAAAAAAAGAGTGCTTGCTTAAAATACATACTTTCAAATCGTACCCATACGCATATATTATAACTAATTATAGATACATACATAGTCAAAATAATAATTAGCCTATAATGAATTAGTAACTTAAATCAATCACTATATAAACATTATTGCCACACACTAATTCATTATATTTTATTCTTCTTTGCATCATGTATCACGCAAAAAAGGGCATCACCCAACGTACATCGTGACCCGGAAGATGAAAATTATTCGACCAAACCCGATTTCAAGCATGCAGAGTATTCCTGATAACCACTATAAGTGACACTACTTCCGGAGGCCCGGCAGGTTGTTGCGTAAGCCAACATGAAAAAAATATAGTCGGATGCAGTTTTGCTGACGCAAATCAACGTTTATAAAAAAATGCAAAAAGTAAAAGAACAACAAAAAGACATAAACACAGCTTCGCAATATTAAATTAATTTCCGTTTTTAACAAAGGGTTTGAGTTAACAATGTTTGTTTTTGCCAGTTCGATGCGTAGATTGTGTTTGTTAATTCTTCCTTAATTAATTTTATTTTTTAAATATAAATTTAAAGCCAATTTTTTTTAAATATTGTATCTTTTTTTATTACATTTAGTATGTCGTTTGTGACATTTGTTAATTGGTTAATTCTATCTTTAATTGCGTTATTTTTGTTTATTTGTATTGTCAATTACATTTGATCGAGATACTAAAGAACTTTGAAATAAAACACCCGAACTACCACGTTATAATTGTTTTTATTAACTCAAATCAAGTTTATCTAATTCCGTCAAGACAATAGTTAAAGTGGCGCGAGCAAAGATTGCTTCGTTGGTGGTTGCAATGGAAAAGAAGGAAAAAGTACGGTTTTGCAATCGACGCACTACCAGAAATCGCAAGCTTTGTTCAAAAGAAAAGTCCCGCTTTGATTCCATAGCACAGCACAAATGCACACAACAAAACAAAGCATATGCATTGCATAGGAAAATGAAAACCGCAAGAGTGATCCGCTAACTCTTGCACTGCAATATGCACAGTGGGTGCACTGCGGGAAATCGTACGAGGGTACAAGTGCACATGCATAATGTAGGCATGCTCTTCATAGAAAGAATTTGCGGAACATCTTTGCTCTTGGTAATAATCAATATAGAAAATCTACATAGGATAAGCTTTACAAATTTT
Source organism: Volucella bombylans (assembly GCA_949129095.1). Classification (NCBI taxonomy): domain Eukaryota; kingdom Metazoa; phylum Arthropoda; class Insecta; order Diptera; family Syrphidae; genus Volucella; species Volucella bombylans. The sequence goes on from OX422141.1 coordinate 64,927,499, forward strand.
TTTATAATATTTAAGTTAATTAATTAATATTGAGTGTAGCTCTTCGATACGACCCAAACCCCATTGGGAAGGAAGCAAATTAGGCTCTTTTACAACAACGAGGTCACCCAGCTTGAAGTCCCGGTTTGTATGTCCCCATTTTGGGCTTCGCTGAAGCGAGGCTATATAATCAGAAAATCGATTTGTTGGAACCTCCAAACAACTAGGTTCTGGCATGACGGTATATGGGCGACCTACTCGTATAACAAAATGAGAAGGGGTTAACGGATTCAAATCAGTATCGGAAATGGCACATAATGGTCGAGAATTCAGCAAAGCTTCTATCCGGGAAAGTAAAGTGCACATTTCTTCAAAAGTGAGTAGGTTGCTTCCGACAATGCGATGAAGATGTTGCTTAACATATTTGACGCCTGCTTCCCATTGCTCGCCAAAGTGGGGAGCATGAGGAGCAATGAATTCACATCGGATATTCTTCTGCCAAAGCCGTTGACACCTGCTCATTGTGCTTCGAGGACCGAACCAACTCGTACACTTCCGATAATTTCCGAGCAGCTCCTTGGAAGTTGATGCTGCTATCAGAATGGATGACACTACACTTTCCTCGTCCAGCGATGAACCTCCGCAGGGCATTATAGAAAGGTCGCTGACAACTTCCAAGTGGCCTTGATCACCATACATATGAAAAGAGCAAAGTACCCTTTTATCAGCTTTGGTCTTCGAAGTTTCGATGCACACAGCGTAATTGGAACCGCATAGTCGCATCCGGTTTGATCAAATGCAAATGATGGTGAAAGACGAGGCGAAGGCAAATTCCCCATCAGCTGCGTGGAGGTCGAAGAACGGAGGCGAAAGCAATCCAGACAGTCATGTACCACCTTACGAAACATGCGCAATACGATGATTCTTTGGTAGGATGATTGGGTGTTTAATGCTAAAGGAAACATATGGAGCATCCGAGATCCGCCCCCCAACTCGCAGCAACCCTACCTCATCAACAAACGGAGATAACAAAGATAATTTCGACCGTTGGGAAACCCTTCTTTTGCTGTTTCAACGAATGAATTTCTTTCTTGAACTCCTTTTGACAAAACCGAAGACAAGTCTCCTTAGAGGTACGGAGCTTCGAGAAAATTAAAAAATTCAAGCATCGCCTGTCAAGGGAAAGCCTGCAATTCCGCGCAAAACGTAGGACAGTAGGCAACAATTCGAATTAGCTTGGTCCAGGAATATATCAAAAAAATGATTTTCCGGTAGCGAAGTTAGTACAGCAGCTGGGCATTTCCTTTCTTCGGGAGCATTTTCCACTTCCTTGATGCCTGTCCAGGCCATTGGCCATATTCTGATTGTCCAAGCAGGACCTTTCCACCACAAATCCCAATTCAGCAGCTTACTTGGTTCCACACCTCTTGAAGCGCTATCAGCTGGATTCTCTTCGGAGCGAACATGACTCCAAACGGAACGTGTCAGGTTATCCAAAATCAAAGAAGGTGCCCCTTCTGCGAGGAAGAGAGGAAAGTCAAGCCAAAACAATTGTAGGGTCAGTGAAAGCGAAGAGTTTCCCTGGTGTAACATCCAACGACGAGAAAATAAGTTTCATAATGCGACTAAGGAGTAAAGCCCCACATAGTTCAAGGCGAGGAATCGAAACCTGCTTGACCGGTGCGACTCGAGTTCTAGAAGTCACAAGATGAACCTCCATGACACCATTTTCCGAAACACCCCGCGCGTAGACGATAGCAGAGTAGGCCTTTTCCGAGGCATCAGAGAATCCTATTAAATCAAATCCAAGCACTTTTTTCCATTCTTTATCTGGATAAAATGAAAAACTCTGACCCTCCTCCGTAGTACTAAGAATCCCAACAGTAAGACAAACATTTGATCAGCTCTAATCCACCACGAGAAAGAAGTCCTACCAACTATGCCTTCAACTCCAAATCACCAGACAACTAATCCGAGCCAGCCGCAAAATCAGCCGCGGCTTGTAGTCCTTAGCCAACTGCCTTAGGACTAGAATCCGACCGAAGGTGAATTATTGGGCCGAAGCCGAAGCCGAATCTAATGGAGATTTTATTTCTAAATGCTAAAGACCCTAAAATGTAATGATGAGTTTGATAAAATTTATTGGTAGATATTTTTTTTGTTTATTAATTTATTTTACAAAGATACAAACAGCAAAATAGCCAGTAAAATGTTGCAGTAGACTCTTTTAAATAACACATAAAATGAATGCTTAGCAAAGAAATAAAAACAAAAAATAACCAGTAAAAAAATCCAAAACCCTAGGTACATTCGATAACACGTAAATACAACAAAAACAGAGTTAATATGAGAAAACAAACGATGAAGTAGAATTAATAATCAAAACTAAATAACTTAATATTATATGCAAGAAACAAAAGTTTTTGTACATTTTCTCCTTGCAAATTAGCCCTCCGATCAGCATAAATTTTTCCAGCAGCACTAAATAATTGCTCACTCGCTACACTAGTAGGAGGAGCTGATAAATATTTGTTAGCTACTCTTTCACCTACTTGGAAGAGGATTTGAGGCCCAATAATTAAAAATATCAGCATTTCTTGTAGCTACCTGCTACAGAAACGAAACAAACATAAAATTAATTGCTCGAAATCTCCTCCAAAACACGGTGCGTATGATAGTTTAATTTTTGCCAAAAAATGGTTCGGCTTCGGCAAAATCTTCGGCCTTTTCTTGCCGAAGCCGAATGTTTTGCCGAAGGTGGAAATTTAAGCCGAATATGGCCGAAGCCGAAGCAGAAGCCGATTGTACGGTCGGACTCTACTTAGGACTCTTATGACCAAGAAGGGTGCTGGTGCAGTACCATAGGTTACAGTACTGAGAGGAAAATGTGCAATGAGTTCGGCTGGAGATTCTCGCCAAACCATGCGCTGGAAATCGCGATCTTTAGGGCTGACCCAAATCTGCCGGAACATTTCTACAATGTCGACGCAAAAAACAAATCGATACAGTTGGAACTGTATGTAAAAACTAACCAAATTTTTTTTAAATTGAGATCGGAAGTGGATCCTTGTGCGAACCATTAAAAACTGCCCTCATTTCGGTTGTCACGACGGCATGGAGAGGCAAGTAAAATATTTTTCCTGATGTAGGATCCACTTCGCTATCCGGAATGCGCTCTATATGGCCCAGTTCTTCACATGCTTTCATGAGCTTGCAATAACTTGCACGAAGATTTTTATCCCGAGTGTTTCCAAAACTCACATTACACCGACGAAATGGCAATTCCACAATAAACTTGTTGTCTGGAGCTCTAGAAAAGGTCTTCTCAAAATGCTGATCAGCTTCTTCATCATTACCAACAGAGGGGATATGAGAACCGACCTCTTCTATCTCCCAAAACAATTTTCAAAGCATGTCGATTTCCACCTACGTGCAGCGAAAGAACAAGATTTTTGGGCATATTGCCCGCAGTTACCCAGCCAAAAACAGTGTTGTGGCAATGATATTTTCAATACCATCCCGCAAACTACTCCACACCCTATCCGAACCAAGTAAAATATCAATAGGAGCCGGGGTGATGAATTCAGGATCCGCTAACGGTAGATCGTTCAAAGGAAGAGGACCATTACAATCAAAGGAGAGTAGGGGTGTAATAGAGGTAATGCTTTTCAATACAAATGCTTCCAAATTCATTATGGAAGTTTCAAAGCGGTTTCAATTGCAGATTTACGACTCCTTGCGTTACACCAGCGTCAACAGCAGAGATCCCATATATGGGCAAACGAGAATGGCGACGAGAAAGCCCTAGCATCCTAACCCCCTGATCGGCTACGAAGGAAACCTGCGAACCCGTGTCCAGAAGAGCACGACAAAGTTGAGAATTTGCTGCAGCATTCAACACTTCTACGACGATGGTGGGTAAAATCCCAGATGTTTGGTTACCATGTTTCATGTGATGGCTCACAATCGATGGCAGCCTTATTCGTAGAATCGCGTACGGTATTTGGGTTAAGGGATCCAGAACTATCCAGATGCATCAATGAAGGATAAGGCGTCCGAAAATGAGAGCATCGACTCTTCACGTGACAACGCGACGACGAATGTTGTGTTTCTAGGCAGTTGTACGAGTAACAAAGTCTTTGGTCTTTAGCACAACGACGACGATCTCCGATAGACAAAGCGCTAAAGTCAGAACACTGATATAAAGGATGGCTACCCTTGAATTTGGGACACTCTATATTTACAACAGCTAAACTTCTTATTCTTCCCGAAGGGTTTGACGGATATGAACCGGTTTTATTAACTCGAAACTTAGTCTCACTTGCCTCGAAGGCACTGCATATATTCTCTAGAAAGTATATCAATTATTGACTGGTAGCGAGTTCTGAAATTGGTTCTTCAAAGCCCAAGCTTTACGCGTTTCACTATCAGTTTTATTTATTAAGAGGTATATCAGCCATGGATCTCTATCTTCAGACTCCATGGCCTTTAAACCACGAACAACCTCATCCGCATTGTCTACTAATTTGCGCAACTGATTACTATCTGCACTAGACACCAACGGCATATTCAAAAAGGTCTCAATAAATTGGTGGATAATATATAACGGTGTATTGTATCTGCGTTCTAGCCAGCTCATAATTAGCATCGGATATATAAATACTGTCCAACAAACTAGCAGGTTAATCCCGCAAAAAGGATTTGAGGTACCGACATTTCTGCGAATCGGATAACTTTTTCTTGCAATCTTTGCTACCCATGAACATATCGCGAAAACATGGCCACTTCCGGTAATCACCAAACGGTGTAATCGCAAACGCGGGTAACTTAATTTGAGCCAGCTTGCACATGATTCCCCCTGATGATTTACGGCCGTGGCACCGGTGTCTATTGTTGCCATCCATTTCGCCTTACCGCTGACTATTTCCGCCAAAAGACTTTTATTGCATCATTTTGTCAGCGAAATGGATGGTGGTTTTGTGGCCGTCAACTCGTGCTCCCGACCACTGATGGCTTCGGGAAGTTTGACCGGCTTCTTGATTGCCGTTTCTGCAGGTTCATTTCTTGTTCATTCCTTCATTTGCTTGTTACCACAGTGAGGACAGCCTTTTCGTCGCACAGGTTCTTTACACTGCCTTTGAAAATGTCCTATTTTATTACAGTTCCAGCGGTGCATTCTCGTCACTAATTCCTGCGCAGGAGCATTCAACAGATGCTACTTCCCTAACGAAATGTGTTCAAGTGGAAGCCCGATTGCCAGTGCGAAGGCAAGTGCTTCAGAAAGGGTTCTTTTCCTGGCTATCTTTACTGCTGACTCTAGCTTCGAATCTGCAATTACCCTGATGAATACGTCCTTTGCCATTTCGTTGATAATTTCCTGGCCTGCGGTGGGGTATGATAAATGTGCCAGTCTACTCACATCTGCTTGGAGCTGCTGCAGTGTTTTTCCTCGTTGCAGCGTTCGGCTTTGCAATTGGACCTTGTAAACCTCCTGCTTGTGGCTATCTCCAAACCGTTTCACGATAGTCTGTACTAAAGTCACATACTCTTTATGGTTTTCGATGTCTATTGTTTGCAACAATTTTGCTGCAGGACCGTGTAAGGCCATTGTCAGGGCAATGCACTTTTCTTCATAGTCCCAGTCGTGTGTACAGGCAGCCATTTCAAACTGCTTCTTATAAGTAGACCATGAGGTTGCAACTCTTTTCTCCTTGGATCGCTTAAAGAACATTCTCGGTGTTTCTGTTTCTGTTTCCGCACCGTGTCGAGCTCTTTTGCTAGTTGCTCGATTTTGCTGTCCATTTGCTCGAATTTATCGTCAACATTCTTCTCTACTTTATCATATCATATATAAGAGAAGTCATCTGGCACTCCAAGATACCCAGGTTAGACAACGCGATATTGCTCTCCATTTTCTCGTTGTGTTCTATGATTCGAGTGCATTGTCTGCACTGCCAGTTATTTTATTACATATCACCGATAGTATACCATAGTATTTAGGGGTTCCTCTGAGGTGTTCGTAAATACGCAGGATCCGATCTACGCTTTTCTTCCACGACGAAAACTCTATCGAGTTCCCGAAGAATTCCCTAATGCTTGACCTAATTTTAAACTAAATATATAGTGCCACTAAGCAATTTGCGGTCAATTATTTGTAATGAATTGTAAATTATTGAGTAAGCATCTTTTTTCCAATTTAGTATTCAACACTTATTTTATTATAATTGTGTAGTAAGCAATTAAATTGTATAAATAAACTTAAGAATCCGCAAATAAATCAGAATAAGTTCAATTCTCGCCTATGTTTTATCGCTTTATTGATTATTATCCCCGCACCTGTTGTAAGGTGAATATCATTTTAAACATTTTTGGTAGCTCAACCAAAGAAAACACAAACGTATAGAAAAGAAAATGATGTTAAAAAAACTCGCACTCGCTCTTTTTGTAATATATATACACCATAATATGGAACGGAAGATCTCTGGAAAAGCAACAATACCTAGGAGATGCAATTGAAACACTGGAAACTTAAAAAGGACTCCAAGAATTCGGACGACAGCTGAGTGTCTGGCCAAGCAACGGCAATCATTGAAAGAGCTCTCGGATAAGTTCGTAATCAATGATACGATTATCGGAGAGTTCTTCAAGGCAGACCTTGAAGACAACTACTATGAAAAGATCAATAGAGCATACGAAACAATGCTAAAACTGATCGAAGAAGAGATATCATCCAGACGCATGACGAAATAATAGCAAACGCAGAGGACTCGGACGAGTTCGCATATCTTAAAGAGGAAAGGTATTGCTATCCGAATTTTATGTGGACAACGTCATGTCTGGCGGGGAGTCATTAGAGGAGGCCTGAGCATGTAAGAAACAGCTAATAAATCTTCTTAAGAGTGGCAGATTTAATCTACGCAAATGGAACAGTAACGTAAATAGGTTACTCGGAAAAGAAATTCAGTCGCTTAGCACTTACGAATTTGATAAGGAGGAACATCTAAAAACCCTAGGACTTCACTGGCATCCAGCGAAAGACTACTTTTCATTCAAGGTATTACCGTACGATGCGAAAACTCACTGGTCTGAAATAACTGTTCTATCAGAGATAGCGCGTGTATTCGATCCACTAGGATGGTTAGCACCGGTTGTACTAAGAGCCAAGCTGTTCCTTCAAGACATCTGGATGGAAGAAAATCTAGATTGGGATAACCCACTTCCTACCCAGTTGCAGACTAGGTGGGAAGACTTTCGAAAGGACCTCAACAGCATACAAATGATTAAAATAAATAGATGTACTAAATACTCGAACACCGCAGCGGTCATAGAAATTCATGGGTTCTGCGATGCATCGGAACGAGCGTATGGTGCTGCTGTGTACATTAGAATAATAGACAAAGAGAATAATGTAACAACCACATTACTCATGTCAAAATCCAAGCTCACACCGAAAGAAAAGAAGGGAACACTGAATACTGAAATACTGAAATACTGAAATACTGAACACAGAAGAGTAACTTAACCATACCAAAACTCGAACTATGTGGAGCTGTGCTATTGGCAAACTTGTTATGGAAGGTTAAAAAAAGACTAGTACTTGTAGTAGAAGATGCCGAACAAATCACAAGCAACATCATTTTAAATCACTGAGACTAAACCAAGCGACTCTTTAGATCGGCGGCGGGAGAATGTGTAAAACACAAGTATTTATTGTATATGTCCATATCAGGGGTAATTCACCTCCAATCATTGACTTACTTTTAAACTAAATATATTATGCCACTAAGCAACTTACGGTCAATGATCGGTAATTTACTGTTTTGACTTAATTTTTGTGTGCACAAATTGTAAATTATCAAATAAGCGTCTTTTATTCCAATTTAGTATTAAGCACTTATTGTATTACGAGTATAATTGTGTAGTAAGCAATTAAATTGTAAAAAAAATTTAAGGATCCGAAAATAAATCAGAATAAGTTCAATTCTCGCCTATGTTTTTTCACTTTATTGATTATTATCCCCCCACCCGTGGTAAGGTGATAATCATTTTAAACAGGGGTTAGGTTTTAGGTAGGTCTAGAAGGATTAGGTTGGGCTTGTTCTGGGTTAGACATAATTTGTTTATATTTCTGAAGAACTCCAGTTTAAAATATAAAGAGAATGAAATTAAATAATAAATAAATTTAAAATAGTAAGGAATGATTTGTTAAAAAAATGTTTCAAAAAGGAGATATCTAATGTTATTCGTTGATTCAATGTGTATTACAATATATTATTATATTAGTTTGATATTGTGAAACTTAGAGCAAAAAAGAGAAAAGCAACCTTTTGATACGAGAGTAATAAAAAGACTGTTTAGTTTTATTGGTATGTCAAGTAAGAAAGAAAAATTAGGATCTACACAGTACATACATATGTTGACACATAGTCCGCTTTTATACGTCGCAAGTTTCGAAAGATTCAAATGAGTGCAAAAGAGAGGGATAATGAAACAAAAAATACCCAATTAACCAAATTCCCACTGCATGTGGGTAGCAATTTCATTGCAAGTTTTTGACATTTCTTTTTCTCCTTCTTCTTTCTTTTTCGCATTTGCTTCATTACTTCTTTCGCTGTGTTACGAGCACAACATTTCAGTATGGCGGATGAACTGAAATGGACCAAAGAATTAACAAGCGGGCTCATTTCCAATTATGAAACACTGAGCGCCAAAGATGAAATGAAAGAGAATTGTCAAATAACATGCAAACCCAAAGAAGGGGAAAGGCTTCATGTAGAGTTGCGAGCATCACTGAATGACAGTTCAAAAGAAAATAAGCAGAAAATGCGCATTACACACTTGAGACGTGTGAAAGCGGACATAGCAAATTTCAATTTTCAACACTTCCATTTGTGTCATACATTTTTCAAAATTCCAAAACAACTCATTTCAAATTTTATACAGTAATAATTCAATCTTAGTACAATGCAAATTCATTAGTATGCAATTCATTAGTCTTATTATAAAGTATACCATGATTAAAACTTCTTTTGATGTATTTAAATATATGCTTCACTGCGCATATATCGGTCTCATCGGGATCCTCCAAGTGTCTCCTAACTGTACTGATGGCGAAAGAGATGTCAGGCCTCGTTGCAGCAGCCAAATACATAAGTGATCTTACTGCCTCGCGGAAAAGGAATTGTCGTCCATAAACACCCCTGACGACGGCACTTGATATCTTCTCAGATGGGGTTGAAACTGGTTTCGAATCGTCCATATTGAATTTCTTTAAAAGCCTCCTTGCATACGTCGCTTGATGAATCATTATCGCACCGACCTTCCTTTGCAAAATTTATAGTACAAGAAAATAGTTGGCATCACCATACGTTAATTCAAACTCTCGTTTTAGGCTCTTGAGAAGATGGTCCACGTCTTCTTTGCTTGATGCTGCTACCAAGCCGTCACCGATGTAGATGGCAAGCAACATTTTTTCCCCCTTGGAAGAGCTGATGTATACACAAGGATCACATAAACTTACTTTGAAATCAAATTTTTTAAGGAAGCCAGAGAACTCCTTGTTCCAGCATCTGGAAGATTGCTTTAGTCCATAAAGACTCCTTTTTAATTTGCAGACTTTTCCGCTTCCATTATCGTACCCTTCAGGTTATCGCATATAAATGTCTTCAGACAAATCGCCATTTAAAAAGGCGGTTTTAATATCAAATTGGAACAATTTTAAATTCTTAGCTGTAGCTACAGCTGAAATTGTTCTAATGGCTCTCGAAAATATCATCATGCAGGTTGTCATCTCCTCCATCTCCATCGTCTCTATGAGTTTCATCCATGATCGTCTTACTGGAATTGGCATCTCTCACGTCATCGTCCTTCTCGTCGTCGAACATTTTAACATACGTGTAATCTGCTTTGTCAATATTTTCTTTAAAATTTGAGTGATTAGCAAAGTATTCATTATATATTATATCTCTCGATATTTCTACTCTGTTGCTGCCTTCTAAAAGAATTCGATAACCCTTTGTGTTATCAGCATAGTCAACCCAAACCACTTTTTTAGCTTTTTTATCCCATTTCTTAGTTTTTTGACTCGGAATGTGCATAAAAACTTCACAGCCAAATAGTTTATAGTCGAACGTTTCACACCTTTTATTGAACCATAGTTCAAATGGAGATTTGCCTTTTATTCGGCTTGGACAGCTCCTATTCAAAACATAAACTGCGGTATTTACCGCTTCAGCCCACAGCTTTACCTTGAGATTCCTAACGCATATCATTTAACCGGCTGCTTCAACAGTCGTCCGCATATCTCGTTCGGCTCGCCCGTTTTGTTGCGGGGTGTAAGGAACAGTTTTTTGATGACATATACCCCGAGCCCTTAGTAATGTTTGTACGTCTTCATTCACGAATTTTAATCCATTATCGGTACGGAGGATTTTAACAGAACGACCTGTATTAATCTTCACCTGCTCTAGATATACCTGCAGCTGTTTAGTTACCTCAATTTTTTGTTTAAGAAAATAGACATAACGAAAATTGGAAAAATCATCTTTCATTAAAAGGAAGTACCTGGATCCTCCGTAAGACACTCATGCATGGGGCCGCAAAGATCACAGTGCACTAGCTCACCAGGCACGCACGCTTTCTTTGCACTTCTGATGAACGGCAACCTATGGCTTTTTCCGATGGTACAAGCAGCACAAAAGAATGAAGAATCTCCTGAATATTTAATATGGTTTGACTTAAGGAATTCTTTTACGTAAATTATGTTCTGGTGACAGAGTCGCTCATGACATAATTGGAGGTCATTACCAGACAGGTGACTTGAATCCTGAACAGCACTATTCACATGAATTTCACCCACCATTAACACTTGAAACAAAAGCTTGAAGATTTTATTTTCGCGCACACCAACAGCAACAACATCATCGTCCATAAGCAGCTCACATTGCTTTTTATTTGATCTCATGACTAGTCCTTTATCAAGAGCATAGCTCGCTGAAAACAAATTTAGTTTTATATGTGGAACATATACATTCACCGTTTCCAACGCTAATATTTACCGGTTTCTCAAATTTCTTGAAAGAAATAAACCAATCTTTTGTAGATGTCATGTGATCACTTGCACCCGAGTCGAGAAAACAACTATCTCTTTCCGACGTTTTGGCAAAAACAGTTTGAGATATAAATGCTTCCCCTCTTTTGATTACATTTGCAAAATTTGTCTTCTCTTTCCAATGGCCTGTTTTCTTGCACAATTTTTTGCTGCTACTTCGAAAAACGGATTTTGAAGTGGTTTTACTTTTCCTTGCGACCAGGGCTTCACACTCAATTTGATTTCGTGTATTCATTCTCGACTCTTCCATTAAGAGACGGGCAGTCAAATTCTTTAATGTTTGCTTACTCGCTGCTGTTGACTACCATGCACTGTAAAAGTGATTATATGACGGTGGTAGAGTAATTTAAATGTTTGTGATGATCATTGAGTCTGAGACATCCTCCCCCAAATCTTTAAGCTGTTGAACGATTTTTGAAGCTTTCAATTTTAATCTTCACTTTTTGCAAAGCTGTAAAATCTTTGCTGAAGCAAGTGGATTGATGTCTTAGATTTTTGCTCATATACATTCTCAAGCTTGGTCCACATGTCAAATGCATTATCACTACTCATTATATGCAGTAATGGCTCCTGCCCCATCGATGTAACAATCACTTTTTAGGACTTACTGTCGGCTTTTAACCACTTCTGGAGTGCCTCGGAGTCCGCTGCTGAAGTTTCAGTTTTGACAACCGGTTTCTTCACTGTTTCATTGGCGATCTCCCACAAATCGTATGCTTTTAGCAAAATCTTAGTTTGGAACTTCCAAACTAGCCACTGCTCACTATTCTGCAATTTGTAAACCCTTTGCAGATCAGGTTCCATTTTTATGTCAACTTACGGTCCGCGGTTTTAAGAAAAAAAATCCGTGTTTGGTCGATTACCAAAAATAACTAAATACCATCAAGTATATCTATAATTAATTTTAACGAACAAACGTCGCGTGTTCTGGGCCCATAACCTGTGAAACTTAGAGCAAAAAAGAGAAAAGCAACCTTTCGATACGAGAGTAACAAAGAGACTGTTTAGTTTTATTGTCAAGTAAGAAAGAAAAATTAGGATCTACGAGTATATAGTACATACATACTCGTACGTGTATGTTGACACATAGCAAATTCAAATTTTCTTTTTCCCTTGATTTTAAACCAAGAAGCTCTTGATAAGGAAATGCACATTTTTAATATAAAAATCGAAAGCCTGAAAGAAAATATCACACATATTGAGAAAAATATTGTGAGAATTGAAAATTATCTGTTTAATCAAGTAAACAAAACGAAACCAACAATACTTTTAAACAAAAAATGAACAATGAAAAAATAGTAATAGTTAATGAGCTTCATAGGCAGGCTCGTAGAAATTTTAAACGACGACGAGTAATATCGAAAGGAATAGATGATCTTTGGCAAGCAGATTTGGTTGTAATGGGAAAATTTTCATCTTACAACAAAGGTTATCGATTCCTTCTAACAGTCATAGACACTTTTTCAAAATTTGCTTGGGTTATTCCTCTGAAAATCAAAAATGCTGTTGGCGTTACCAAAGCTATGAAAAGCATATTTGTTTTAGATCGATCACCAATCAATTTACAAACTTATGCTGGAAAATAATTTTTCCTTAAAAAAATTCGAAACCTAATGAAAAGCTATCATATTAATCATTACTCATTATACAGCGTCTTAAAAGCATCGATAGTTGAACGTTTCAACAGAACTTTGAAAAATCTCATGTGGAAACAGTTTAGTTACGATGGATCATATAAATGGATTAATATTTACAAGGACTTGGTTAAAAATATAATAATTCAAAACAAAGAACTATTAAAATTTCTTCGGCTAGTGTAAATTCTTCCAATGAAGATCATATATTAAGCACTGTCTATAATAAATTGAAAGTATTTACTAAACCAAAGTTTAGTGTTGGTGAAAGAGTGCAAATCATACTTTTAGTAAAGGTTACACCCCAAACTGGACAACAGAAATATTTAAAATTAAAAAAGTTCAAATCACTTTTCCGATTACATATATTTTAGAGGACTATGAAGGCAAAATAATCAAAGGAGGATTCTATGAATGTGAGCTGATGAAAACAAGTTTTCCAAACAGTTACCTTGTGGAGAAAATTCTCAAAACCAGAGGGAATAGAGCCTTGGTAAAATGGTTAGGATTTTCAAATGAACACAACTCTTGGATCGAAAAAAATTATATATTATGAGTCACACTCTACCACACACCCGCACCGACCCACCCTCCCACCCACTTCTGTAACTTTCAACAGTGTAAAACAGTTTTTGAAGGATAATCTTGCTCAGACAAATGTAATACTTTATGTGAAGGGAGCTGAAAAGAAAAAGTGGATTGAAGAGATTCTTGGAAATATCAAAATCAACAATATTATCCTTGATCTCGAAGAACTTGGATGCGCAAGCTTGTGTTAGCTGCGAGAGCAAAACATGGATGCTGTGCACTTGAAAAGGCATTACTTCTAAGAAAAGCTTTGAACGATTTGGAATAAGCTACACTACACATTATTCAAGATTTTGTAACCAATTTAACCAATAAATAAAAAGAAAAAGAAAAAGTTTATTTGTTTTCTCACTATTTATTTTGATTCCTAACATTATTTATTCCTTTCATTTACAACTTTTTAATTCGTACTTGTGAAGATCTTCCCAATGGGCCAACACATGTCAGGGTATGCGCTTCCTTGTTAATTATATTTGACGTTTCTTCACTCATGCTGCTATACCGTGATGGAAGAAAAACCTGTTATATGAAGATATATGTATTTTTTGTTTTCATATGTACAGAATGTGTGTACTTAAATGAAAATCCACCAACTCGCACAGAATGCGCTTAACGTATTTAGTTTTGCACATTTTAATTTGTCTTATTTCATAAAGCAAATCTTTTTTCAATAAGGAAACTTTTACTTTATCCTTAAAGACACCAGTTTCAAGCTGGTTTAATTCCTTTTGATAGTCCATTTGTTCGTTATCCTAAGATCGATTTAAGGGGTGTGTAATAAAACAAAATGTGGTTTCACATTTTTTGATTTGTTAATTTAGAACAGGATGACCGCAAAATATGATATCATATGACTATTGCCGTTTTATATCAGTTATAGGTGCGTCAGTAGACAAACGCATGTATATAAAACATTCAAAACAATTACCACAAGTTCACGAAATTTATTTCCATAAACAACAATCATGTATCTTATCATTACCCATGTCACTCACGCTTCAAATACCGGAAATTTTACTTCAACCAACAACAACAATCACATACCACATGCCTTGTCACACACTTCTCATGCCACAGCACACTTCCAAAACCACAAAAAACATTACTTTGACCGACCTGACACGAGGAACCTGGTACCATGAACCCCCCCCCACCCTCCCACCTTCAATCTGGCACCAAGGATCCCACATCCGACAACCTGCAACCTGGTAACCTGCAATCTGCAACCTGGTACCAGGAATCCCGCACCAACAACGTACATATAGTTCTATCACATTTCTCACTACATATTTATCATATTTTATCATATTTTACTCTTATCACCAACCACACACTTACAAAACCACAAAAAAACACACTGCAAAACCACAAAAAACACATCGCAAAACCACAAAAAACACACTGACACACTTAACCGCTTCAAGGCTATTGACACGTGACGTCATGGTGCTCCCTGCTCCCTGTGCGCCAGGATCAGCAAATCCTATCTACTAGCATATCTGAAATTTAACTTTGTACCTCCTGTTTGTGTACGTATGGGTACCTGTAAGTTTTGGGGTAAATAGGTATTTCGTCGGTAGTTTTAGTTTGGTGTTGTACTACATTTGAAAATGTTAGCTTTTGTCACTATATTTTCTGCATCATTTTAAAATAGATTTGCGTTCTTCAGTATTAAGATATTCTGGTCGAATTTCTTGAGAAATATCGTTAAAAATTGGCGTATCGTACTCTTGAGTTTGGATTTCTAAATTGTTAAATTCTCTTGTTTCAAAGCTTGTAAGTAATTTTACCTTGAGCTGATGTTGTAAAAAGAGGGTTTGATCATCTGGCGTATTATTTTGGACTTTGATTTCAGCATACCAATTTGTTGCATTGTAAATGCCTTCGGTTATATCTAAGTTTCTTACCATTTTCCTTTTGGGAACAAGGATGTCACCGCTTTGATTGTCCACCGGTAATCTTATAATTGTGCTACAGTGGGAAGGTATTCTAAACTACTGCGACACAAGATTTGGTTTGAATAAGAGTGGGATTTTTGCGTTTGCTATAGATAATGTTTTATTGGGTAAATCTATAGTGGCTTTAAGCGTATTCCAGGCATCTAGGCCCAATAGGCAGTCGAAGTATTCATGGAACTTGTAAATAAGAAATATTATTACACCAAGCTGTTTCAGCTCATAAAAATTTGGAAGTGTTACTTGTTCGTCTATGCTGTGTTTCTGTAAGATTGTTGTAATTATCGTCGGTGTAATTGTATTAACGTCGTCAGGGTGAACGTATTCTGGGTTGATAAATGAGGCGGATGTCTCTGTATCTACAAGAAATTTCAAATGTTTTCCAAAAGGAGAGGAAATATGTATGTACGGAAGTGTTTGTCCACGTTTATTTATGTGCAAGTATATTGGGGATCCGAGGCTAGAAGAAGAAAATTTTCTTCACATTTGTATTCAGAATTATTGAGAATGGGTTCACTTGGAATAAAGTATTTTTTTTAATGCATTTTATTTTATTATTTTTAAATATACTATACTTATATGCTAAGAACAAAAATGCTTAAAAGCTAGCTTAACGTTACTTAATTAACTTATTCTAACCTACTGATCCTCCAAGCTAAACTATGTTCTTATTCTATGTCTTTCGACGTCTAATTTAACATTTTAAAAATAAATACTAGTTAGACTAAGAAAATATTAAGTATTTTTAAAAAAAAACATAGTAAATGAAAATTTTTTTTTGTATTTACATTCAATTTAAACTACTTAAACTAACTACCTATGCTAACTTATGCTATACCTTATACTACTTAGCCTAACTATACAATTTAACTTAGCCTAAATGTTGCCAAACTTCAAGTTGCTAACCTAATTGTTAGCAAACACTAGGTTGCCAACCTTCAATACCTTAAACCTACCCTAACCTATGTAAGTCGGCCATTTGCTAAACGTAGCAAAGAAAATATAACCAACTTTGCCTTCTGACTATGCTAACCTGGATTCGAAGGAAACGGCGAAGGAATCAGGTTTTCTTCACTCAACCACCAAACATTTTGGTGCTGCAGAACAATATCTTTTTATCGCTTTCTGAAACCGCACTACTAAACTTGAGACGTTCAACACTACCGTGTGCGACGTCTCTGTTGTAGTTGAGTAGCCCCTCACCAACTGCATGAGCTACGTGGAAAATTAGCGGCACCGCAAACCTATCCTGGATCGGCCCTTTCATGTCAAAGTAGTGGAACGATTCAGGGGGGACGAAGCCTTTCCAGCGCACACTCTCATGATATAAGTAGTTGGGGTAGTAGGACTCAGGTATCAGGTTGTCGGATGAGGTCACTGCTCTTGCAATATGCCTTTGAGTCAACTTAATAGCGAAGACCACTCTTATTAGATTCGCCCTGTTGTATAGAACTCCATGTCTAGTGTTCTGTAAAGGTGAAGACAAACGCTAAGGTAAGCCCTCTCAAACACCCCAAATCTTTTCCATTAGGCTGCTATAAAACAGTCTCCTTGTGAGGGCATAAATGCAGCATCTGCATTCTAGTTGAAATATAGATATTAGTCTAGCCAGATCCCAAGGTATCTGACTACATTTCAACAAGCAAGTGGGTGGCCGTTTTGTCCAATGATCAAGAATTTTCGCCAGTTCTTTCTAAATTTCCTAGAGGCACCATACAACGGCGTTCAGACTTTCGCAAAATCGCCTAATTTGTTCGACGTCACGCTGCAAAAGCATGTTAATGACCTCAACTTTTGGACCTCTTCTGTAGCTAACAAGTCGTCTGCGTACGCTATGCTATAGGGGTGGCCGTGGTGTAGTGGTAGTAGCAAACGCTTCTCACTCGGAGGGTCCAGGTTCGAATCCTGCCCATGGCAAAATCAGTTTTTCATTGTATAATTGGAACTCAGACAAAAAAATTCTGCGTGTGAAGGCATAACACTGACACGTAGATTTGGCTGTTATAAGAGTTTCAAGCAATGAAAAAAATACTGGGAATTATATCTTGAATCACTCTGAGTGAAGAAAAACTCTCCGTCCTATTCGGACTCCCACCCCTGGAGAGCAAACATAGAAACCAAACACACCTGAGTTTCAAACCACTACAAAAACAATTTTCCTTTCTCCTCCTTCTATCTTTCCGCCCGCGCCCTGGCAACAGTAAAAGGGTATCAACCCCTTAGGCGCGCGTAAATTATAAAAAAAAAAAAAAAAAAAAAGTGACCCTCATTAAAATCGCTCGTATCAATGTTGAATTCACCGCACCTTGTTGCAGGCCGTTTTTAATTTGAAATGTTCCAACAGAAGTCGCATCGCCATTTTTCACGCTGAACTGTCTGTTGGTGAGTATATTATCAAGAATGTGGTTTACTGATGCCTGAAGTCTGGTCAACCCGTACACTGGTTTTTGCTTTTATTCCACTGGTTATCTGACACCAGTTTAGACGCGGCATGTATGACATTCTGCCCCGCCTTAAAAACGATTTGACTACCCGGAACTATATTATTGTCCTCAACCCACTGAGTCAGAAACCTGTTGATTACCTTTTCGAACACCTTGCTGATATTCAGAAGAAGACTTATCGACCGGATATTCGCCGGATTTGATGTATCTTTACTCCTTTTAGGGATGGGAAAAACCACCGACGTTTCCAATGCTTTAAATAATGTGAA
Organism: Volucella bombylans; assembly: GCA_949129095.1. Lineage (NCBI taxonomy): Eukaryota > Metazoa > Arthropoda > Insecta > Diptera > Syrphidae > Volucella > Volucella bombylans. The sequence goes on from OX422141.1 coordinate 64,945,478, forward strand.
TTATTCATTGCATCGTTAAACAGTGTAAATTTCTACCGTTTCTAGAGGGATATGTCGAAGCAAAATGTTCGGTATACCATCGATTCCCACTGATTCTTTACTTCTTATTGTCGAAGATCGCATGGAGTTCTTCCTCTGAGATGAACGGGGGTAGGTCCCCTTCATCGGCGATGACCATATTTGCCATATACGTCACCGGACTGGGTGAAACTCTAGCTCTCGAATCTCCAGTTCAATATGTATGCGAAATGTCGCAGGTTGAAATTGTACGGAAGGACTAGATTCTCTAGGTCGTGATTTGAACCAATGACATCGTTGGTTTTATACACTTCCTGAAAAGTCGCTCCCATGTCAGTATTCGTTCGTTGTCCGTCGTTCTAGGAATGTTAAGACACTGTAGGTCGTTTTGATTTGTTCTCCGAAATATTTTATTTATTTGCGGGAATATAGTCGGGTTACTGGAATTTTCAGCCCGAATTCTATTGTTCCATTCCAAACTTACAGATGCTATGTAATTCTCTCTTATCAATATTTTGAGGTTTTTAATTGACGACTTCAGTGTCCTAACCTCCACGTTATGTCTGTCAGTAAACCGCCTGTACAAGGTTTTCAATCTTGACAGCAGTCTACTTTTGTGTCAGTGCAGTGCGCCAATGGTAGCATTTTGGAATACGTCTTCGTTGGGTGTGTATTCATACCGAGGTATTGTAATGTCCATCGTCTGTTTAATTGCTTGGCCCAATTGTTTTAGGTACCTGTCAAGCTCCTCGTTAGACAGATTCCTATTAGACGGTGAGTAGAGCGAATTCGAGGAGAGTGGTATTGTCAAATTTCTGGAGAAGTGTGTCCAGCGAGTCTTACTGTAATTGTAAAAATGAGGAGAGTGCTATTGTCAAGGTTCTGGAGAAATGTGTCCAGCGAGTCTTACTGTAATTGTAAAAATGCCAAGGAACAAACTCCTCCAACTCCGCAATTTCGTAAGGAATTATTATTTCTGTACTTAAACCGCAATGGTCACTGTCGTACACGAATGTATGCAGACAGTTTAACATTTGTAGATCACTCCCAGTCAGTTGTATCCGTAAGTCGTACAGAAATAGGACCAAATAAGAGCCGTATCTAGGAAACTACGGACTGTCCGTCGCCTTCAAACCAAGTCTATACATGACACTGTGCTGGGCTCACCAATTGAGTAGTAGGTTCCCTCTAATATTATTTCCCCAATCTCAATGTTTGGCATTAAAATCCCCGCCGATTATATAATAGTTCTCCTCCAATTCCAGTCTAAGGAGTCGAAAGAGTCTATCGAGCTCTGAGATGAATAGCGTGGATTGAGAAGCATCAGGCGCGTAGACAGAGACCGTGAACAAGCACTTTCCGCTACCGAGAGGGATGCGCACGACACTTGTCTCTAGCACCCGGAACCCATACAAAGCACCCTTGTACACACTTCTAAATGAAATTTTTTTTCTAATAAAGATCGCTACACCACCTCTTTGTGTGGAGTTAGGTCGATTTCTTCTTCTACTATTATATACTGTGTTCCATATTGTGCTTATCGGTAAGCTTAGTTTCTCTAGCGAAAAGCACATCAGGAGAGTGGTCTTCCAGCAACTTAAACAGCGCGATCCTAATCAGTGAATGGACATTCAGTGCAAGGACCTTCAGGGTTTGCTCCACCATGCGCATACCGATTACGACATGAGGTGCGTTAGACCCGGCAGCAGAGCATAAATTTGATCCACCCGCTTAGCTTGTTCCTGTACTTGACGTTGAACCTGAGCCAGAGAGAACGGTGCTCTTGGCGCTTGGGCCGAGGAAGCAACCATGGCTTTTTATACCATTGTACCCCTACCTGCCGCCATTTGGGCGAAAGTAATTCGGGGCGTGACGACAGAAGTTTGAAGTTGTGCGGATGGACGCTTAATCTCCGCTTTCTGCTGACGAGCCATGTTTGCTTTTTTTATGTCTTGGAACTTGGCACAACACCGAGTTGTGTGTCACGAGTTCTTGCAAAAAGCACATGCGAGTTGGCTTTTGTCTGACTCTCTCTCTCTTGACACAAAGTACATTCCGGTGAACTGTGGTTCTTTCCACACTTAACACATCGAGGCTGCATTTGGCAGTTTGATGCGGCATGGCCGAACCTTTGGCACGTTGTATGATGCTATCGCTACTTTTTAATTTCTTCCAGTGAACAACCTGGTAGTCCAGGACTTTGATACCCCTTAGATCAAGTTTGCTGTTGGGAGTGAGCTGCACTAGGAAGAACGGTAGTTTCCGCTTTTCCGTTTTTGCTCTTGTGTAAAAGGCTTAGCACCTACAAATTTTCAGATCTTCGCACTCTTTCATTTGAAGCAGTTTTAAGAGCTTCCCGGGATCAGCGGACGGTTCCAGTCCTTTCAATAGGGCCGTTTTAAATTTATCACCTATCTGTGTGTACGTGAAGTACTCTGTCGTCGTTTCATTCAACAGGTTTTGCATTTATTTGTAGCCCTCCACTGGATGACGTGCCTGCCTGAGCCAAATCTTTTAATGATAAAATTCTTACCTGTGGTCGACTTATACAAGCCCTTGGTTTCCTGGACCTCCATATTGTAGGTGTTGATTGGAGGCACCTTTTTTTTCTTTTTCTGCTGCTGCTGTTGTTGTTTCTGCTATTTTTGCTGCTGCGGTTGTTGCTTTTGCTGCTGTATTGTTTTATTTTTCTGCTGCTTTTGCACATGCTGTGTTTTTATTGGTGCAGTTGTTGTTGCTGTTGCTGTAGGGAGCTCGCCTTAGCTTCTTGCTCCCTTTGTCTCCGGGCGGTTTGCTTAGCTTTAATAGCAAGCACATTTTTTGTAATTGCAAGATGCTCCTAATAATTGCATTCAATTACTCTTCATCTTCCGACTTAGAGGTAGCCAACGAGGCAAAGTTGTTCTTACACCCTTTATAATGTCTCGTTCTATCAGAGACGTATAAGGATTTATCATCCGACTCATGGCGTCATTCTTTTTGCGCTGCTATTGGCGCCGCAGACGTTGACCCCCCCTCCCCCTCCAAATTCCTTACTTAGCAGCATTTTGTTAGAGATGCAAAAAGGGGGGCGTTTCGCTAAGTTTGAAGTTATACTTATTTTTTCCTCCGTTTAATAGTTCTTTCTGTTGGGTGCCGTCCACTAATCTCACAACGGGGATAACGGGACGGTCTTTACCACTCATCACGTGTCTTTTTGTGTCCACTTCTCTAATTTTCTTATTTATTTTCAATTAAAAAATTAAAAATTAAAAACGGGAAATGGTTTTCCACGGGCTGGGATTGAACCCGCACTTTTTGGAACTTATATAATTTTACACCTGCGTACTACCATCATTTCATTTATTTTCATTTTAAATGAATTTTTATTTTTAGACTTCATTTACACTTACAAGCTAGACAAAAAAATGCTTAAAAAACTTACAAATAATCTTATTCTATGTTACTGGCCCCATGCGGGCACTCTAAGTTAAACATAAGTTAAACTTAATCTATGTCTTTCGACGTTTCGTACAGACTATTTTTATTTTTGTTTTTACATTTATTAAAACTAAAACTAAGAAAATAAACTTTAAGAAGAAAAACTTAGTATATGAACTTTTTGTTATAATATAAAACTTAAAACTAAACCTATAAACTACCTAAAACTAAATCTTAACCTACTTAATCCTACTTCAACTATCTAATTCTGTTCCGTATTTTAGAGAGTGTTACCCACCTCTACTCTAATATAATTTTGTTTCTTTTTTTGTTTTTTAATTTTTTTTTGTAATTTTTATTTTTTATTATTTTATTTTTTTCTTAAAACTACCCTAATTTTAGGTAAAATTATGAAAGCCGGCCACGGCTAATAAAATATGCAGAAGACCGACTTTGCTTCCTATGGACTTGGAGGAATTCGACGACTAAACTTCCCCTCCTTCATCTAGCCACCAGAATTGTTGGTGCTGCCGAGCAACATGCCGTATGTCGCGACTCCCTACAGAACCTACTGAACCGGAGACGCTTCGCACTGCCATGTGCGATGTCTCTGTCGTAGTTGAGTCGCATGTCCGCAGCTGTTCGAGCAACGTGGAATATTAGCGGCACCGCCAATCTGTCCTGGATCAGACCTTTCATATCTAGGTAGAGGAACGCTTCTGGATGAACAAAGCCGTCAAAGCGAACTCTCTCATGATACATATAATTAGGATAGTAAGCCCCGGAGATCAGGTTGTTCGATGAGGTCATTGCTCATGCAATGTGCCTTCGATTCAACTTAATGACGAAATTGTCCACTCTTATTAGGTTCGCCCTATTGTACAAGACCTCATTAGGATAGAATTTTATGTACTCAGACTCTGGTGTCCTGTATAAGCGAAGACAAGTCCTATGACAAACCCTCTCAAACACCCGAATCTTTTCCAATAAACTTGCTCTTACGTTGAACCACACGGGACATCCAAACACAAACATAGGCCTGATAAGGGCTATGTAGCAGATCACCTTCACCCTCGCATCGAGTTGGCTGTTATAAAACAGTCTCTTTGTAAGGGCAAAAGCACCTCTGGTTCTGGCCAGAGCAACATCTATATGTTTGTTAAAATACAGATATTTATCTAGCCAGATCCCAAGGTATTTGACTACATTTCGACAAGCAAGTGGCTGCCCGTGCTGCCCCACGATCGAGAACTTTCGCCAATTCTTTCTGGTATCCCTAGAGGAACCAGACAAAAGCTTCCTAAACAAAATTGTTTCCGACTTGATTTTCAACTTCCAGTCATCGCAATATCATTTAATTTTATCGAAGTCACGTTGCAAGAGTATATTAATGACCGCAATCTTTAGACCTGTTCTGTACGCGATTAAGTCGTCTACGTACGCTATGGCATGGTGAAGTGAACCTATCAGATCACTCGTGTAAATGTTGAATGTTGTTTAATGTTAAGTGTTGCAGCAGAAGTCACATCGCCATTCTTCACGATGAACTGTATACTGGAGAGCATATCAAAAAGAATATACAGCAATGGTTTACTAATGCCAACTTGTCCAGCTGGAAAAAGAGTCCCTCTAACCATACGGTATCGAAGGCTTTTTCCGAGTCAATCAGGCAGGCACCAGTGCACTGATTCTTGCCTTTGTTCCATTGGATATCAGACACCAGTTTAGACGCAGCATGAATAACATCATGCCCCGCCTTCAAACCGAATTGATTATCTGGAACTATATGTTTGTCCTCAACCCACTTAGTCAGGACTCTATTGATCACCTTATCGAAAACTTGATGTTTGGAAGGAGACTGATCGTCTCCGGTCGATCGCCGGATTGGATGTGTCTTTATCCCTTTTGGGGATGGAGTGTACTACCGCTGTTTTCCAATGCGTTGGATAATGTGCATTATGCATTGAATTATTAAATAAATAAATTGGTATAAATTTCCACCGCTTCTGGTGGGAGATGTCGAAGCACAATGTTCGGTATTTCATCGGTTCCCATTGATTTCTTACTTCTAAGCGATTCGAAGTTCGTTTGGAGCTCTGCCTTCGAAATGAACGGTGGTAGTACCATTTCGTTGGTGATGGCATTATGATAACGTCACTGAACTGGATGAAACCTGAGCTCTCGAATCGCCAATTCACTATTTCATTTCGAAGGTAGTCCTTTTCTTACAAAGATCGCAACCCCTCCTCCCTTAATGGAGTTGGGTCGGTTTCTCCGTACTATTTTATATCTTCTGTGCCTCAATTTGTGTCTTTTGGTAAGCTGTTCGCTCCTCTTTAATTTTTCCCAGTGTACAACCAGGTAGTCTAGGATTTTGATGATCCTTAGACCATCCAGTTTGCTGTTGGGACTTAGCTGAACCAGGAAGTACGGTAGTTTCCGCTTCTCCCTTTTGGCTCTAGGCGTGATGAATGACTTAACTCCTACGAATTTGAGTTCTTCGCACTCCTTCTCTTTCAGCAGGGCAAGGAGCTCCTCCAGATCAGTCGACGGTTTTAATCCCCTCAGCAGCATTGTCTGCAGCTTTTCACCTTTCGGTGTGAAGGAGAAGAACTCCGTCGTCGAATCCCTTAACAGGTTTTTAATTTTGTGATAATACATGCCTATCTAAACCAAGTCTTTTAACAAAAAAATTATTGCCTATGGCCGACTTACATAATTCTATAGTGTCTTTCAACTCCATCTTGAAGGTATTGATTGGAGGTACCCGTTGCTTAGTTGATTTCTGTGGTTGTTGTTGTTGTTTTTGTTGTTGCTTTTATTGTAGCTGTTGTTTATGCTTCTGCTGTTGCTGCTGCTTCTGCTGGTGCTTTTGCTGTTGCTGCTGCTGCTTTTGCTGTTGCTGCTGTTGTTGCTACCATTGTTGTTGTTGCTTATGTTGTTGTGATTTTTGTTGTTGTTGCTGTTTTTGTATGTTTTGTTGTTGTATCGTAGTTTTCTGTGTGTTTTTTGCGGTATAGACTCGCTTATTTGTGACTGCTTCTGTGAGTCCTGGAGTTGCTCCTCCTTCTGTCTCCTCGCAACTTGTGTGGATTTAATAGCCAGCACCTTTAGTTGCAGCTCTTTGATACTGCTATACATTGCTTGCATCTCTTCCTCATCGTCGTCTGACTCCGAGGCGGCTAACGATGCGAAAATGTTACCACCTCCCATATAGTGTCCTTCTCCACCGTCAGATACATATGGGAAATCGTCTTTGTCAATTTCTTGTCTATTTTGTTGTTGTGCTGCTGCCCTTGACGATGTTGTTGACACCTTTTCCCTCACTCTACCAGGCAGCTTTTCAATAGACGCTGAAAGGGAAGGGCGTTTCACAAGATTAAGAGTAGGCCTCAGCTTCCTCCTCCTCTTAGCGCTAATTTCTGGTTTCCCAGAATGAGAATGGGCCGACATAACGGCCTGATGACAACCAGTCACCTGCTGGTCGCACTATTTGAATAGCGGCCCGCTCACTTTCACTCATTGTCTGACTGTTCACTTCTTTATTGTATTTTTTTTACTTTTAAAAATGAAAATAAAAATAAAAAGCCCGATATGTTTCGGGGTTAGAACCCACGACCTCTGCTTTATCGGCAGACACCACTACCACTGGGCCACCGAAGCACTTGGCCAAAATGTTTCTGATTGTTTTTTTATTAAGTTCTCCACGGAGATCTATGAACGACTGACATGCGTACTACCGCACTACGCCAACTGTGGCTATGAAAACTTGTATGTTGATATGTGGTTATAATATAATGATTCACCAGGGGAAAGCCGAAACAGGTCTATGCACTAACGTGGTCTGTGGACGACTGGAATAAAGTAGTATTGGTCCAATTGTGGATATTAATTTTGAGCATTACTCAGTAGGATACTGTATGGAAGGGTTGTTATAATAGACACTACTAAACTCTGTAGGATTCTGTATGGAGGGGTTGCTTTGATCTTCCACGATCTCTGTTCCTTTTGTTACAGAATTACTTCGTTATTCAATGTTATGAATTTCTTTATCGTATTGATTATTTTGTCGGAATGAATTACTTTGTTGTCCGGAAGATGGTCTTTTTAATAAAGTTTGGGCCGAAAGTGTATCCATCGGCTCTGGTTTTGGTGGTCTTGATGGAGGAGTATTTGGGTTTTGTGTAATTAATCTTTGGTAATTACTTTGTTGGGGTCTATATTGTTGTTGGATATACGGTAGTCTCTGATAATTTATTTGCTATTGAGGTCTAAATGACTGCTGAACAATTGGTGGTCTCAGGTTTGGTTGGCCAAATCTCGGATAGATGAAATTTGGATAGTGAAAGATTCTCTGCATAGGATTAGAAGGACTTTACAGTAGGCTTTTAATTTGACGGTTAGGGCTCATAGATGGTTTAGAAAGAGGCTTATGTTCATATCTGATATAAGACATGTTCTACTCTCTGATGCAATTAGCGATTGCTTCGGCTAATGATTGTGGTTTCATAGGTCTTACTGTAGCACCCAATAGTTCTTACAGTTTGGTTAAAAATATATTAAGGCACATTTCATTATACAGTTCTCCCATTGCTTTAATCACATTGGGGTTTCTGTTCTGTATTTGAATATGGTTCCTTATTGTGGAAAGCATTTCGATGACCTCGCTATAAAATTGCTCTGTTGTTTTGCTTTCTTGTTGAAGGTTATGAAGGTATTTGATAAACGCAGTTTCGTTACGCTCATCTGCGTAATGTATTATTAGGTTAGCTTTAATTTGGGACCACTCTAATGGCGTTCCGTATATGTTGACAACCTCGTTGGCAGGTCCTTCAATTTTATCACGAATAGCGCGTAATAGAAGTTTGCCATAGGTATTATTATTTATAGATGTGACTAACGAGAGAATTTCTTCTACGTTTATTATAAAATCTTAGAGGAGGCGAGGATTGCCTTCATATTTGGGCAGATCCTTAATAGCATCTGGTATTCATATAGAATTAAAAAGGTCATTTGGACCGAAGTTATTAGAACGATTTGATGTACCACTAGTCGTCATTTCAATATTATTATTTGTTTTAGATAGTTGTATTTCACTACTAATGTCAATAACACCTTCGTCTCTACTACTTTCTAAACAATTCACTTTACTTTCTGTTTGATATGGTTTATTTCTTAATCTATTTTTGATTGAGTTGGGCATTGATTTCAAGCATAATGGAATTTAATTTTTTTTTTTTTAACTTATGATATTTTTTTTATTTTAAGGTATTTTAACTATATCATGAATTTAACTTACAGTAAAATGAGTGTTGCCATGTTCGCTGTGTTGGTTGATAGTGGCTTAGTGCCGTTGTGTACAGATTCTGGAATTGAATAGTTGAAACTCAGCCAAACTGAATGTTGCTTGTGTTCCTTGTATTTGTTCTCACCTTTCAAAGGTCAGTGCAAGGTGGGTGCCACGAATGCTCACAGCGCCGCAGAAAAAAGTGAGAATCGCATGCTGTAGAGAGCTTTTGGAGATGTGTAGTGAGAACGCGGACGGTGTTATGGATCGAATTGTTACTGGGGACGAAACATGGGTCCACCACTATAACCCTGAAAGCAAACAAGAGTCCATGCAGTGGCATAAAAAAGGAACAGACCCCCCGAAGAAGTTCAAAGTCACTCCGTCTGCCGGGAAGCTCATGGCCACAGTTTTTTGGGGCTCAAAGGGAATCTTGCTCATTGAGTACAAAAAAAAGGTGAAATCATCAACGCCACATCCTACGCTTCCACTTTGCATAATTTGCGGGAGGAAATTAAAAAGAAAAGACGGGGTAAACTCGCAGCGGGTGTGTTGCTTCTTCATGACAACGCTCCTGTTCACACGGCGCGAGTTTCCAAGGCTGCTGCGCGAGATTGTGGTTTCGAAGAAATCCAACACCCACCCTATAGTCCAGACCTTGCCCCTAGTGATTATTTCCTGTTTCCTGAATTCGCATTTTCCTTCATATCGATACCGAGAATATATTGAACGCCCCTCGTAGTTACCTGTCAATCTCCTCGTTTGTCAGATTTCTGTTGGACGGTGGGAAGAGCGAATTCGAGGAAAGTGCTCTCGTCAGTGTTCTTGCGAAGTGTGTTATTGCATGTCAGTTGTATTCGTGAGTCGAACAGCAGAAGACCCAAATTGTACCCGTGTCTGGGAAACGACGGGCTATCCGTCGCCTTAAGCCCGAGTCGACACACTACACTGACCCCACCAATTTAATAGTAGGTTCCCTCTAGTATTTGTGTATTACTTCCCCAATCACTATGTTTGGCGTTGAAATCTCCGCCGACAATAAAATAGTTGTCTTCCAATTCAAGTCTCAGGAATCGAAAAAGCGTCTCGAGCTCTTAGATGAAGAAGGTGGATTGAGTAACCTTAGGCGCATAGACAGAGACCATGTACAACCGTTTTCCACTACGGAGGGGGATATACACGATGCATTCTTCCAGCACCTGGAACCTACGTACTACACGACTGTATACTCTTTTAAAACATATACATTTTCTTACGAAAATCGCAACGCCTCCTCCCTGCATGGAGTTGGGTCAGTTTCTTCGTACTATTTTGTATCTTCTGTGCCTCATTTTGTGTCTTTTCATAAGCTTAGTTTCGCCTAACCAAAAGCACATCAGGGGCTTGGTTATTAAGCAACCTAAATAATGCGGCTCGTCGCCCGAACCTTTGGCAGCGAACACATTGTAAAATGTTGCCGCCCCGCTTTACCTTTTCGCAGTGTACAACCTGGTAGTCTAGGACTTTGATGCTCCTTAGACCATCCAGATTGCTGGTGGGACTTAGCTCAACCGGGAAGAATGGCGGTTTCCACTCTCCCTTTTGACTCTGACTGTGGCGAAAGGCTTGACCCCCACGAATTGGAGCCCTTCGCACTTCTTCTCTGGAGTGCAAGCAGATCCTCTGGATCAGTACGGTTCTAATCATCTCAGCAGCATTGTTTGCAGCTTGTCGCCCTTCGGGGTGTAAAAGAAGAACTCCGTCGTCGAATTAAGTGTTTTAATATAAAAATTATTACCTATGGCCGACTTACATCGTCCTATCGTTTCCTTATCTTAAATATATTTATGGGTGGAACCCTTTGTTGTTTCTGTTTTTGTTTTTGGTGCTGTTGTTGTTGTTTCTGGTGCTGTTGTGGCTACTGATTTTGTTACGGCTGCTGATGTTTTTGCTGTTGCCATTGTTGTGGCTGCTCTTGTTACTTCTGCTGGTGTTTAGTTTTTAGTTTTTGTTGGTGTTGTTGTAACACTTGTTATTGTTTTTGTTTGATGTTGATGCTGCTTTTGAGCTAGTTAGGTTTGCTGTTGCTGTTGGGATTGCTCTTGCCCTTTCCTCTTACTTCTGAGCATTTGCATTTCTCTTATGGCAAGAACTCTTTGACACCATTTCTTCCTCTTCATCTTCCGATTCGGTTTGAGCCAAGGAAACGAAGATGTTCTCTCCCAGAGAGAACTCACCACAATCGGAGATATATGGGTTGTCATCAGTAACTTGCCCTGGACGATTATTTGCTGCCATTAATGACGTCGAATGCGCCACTTCCATCACTCCGCCAGGCAGCATTTCTGTGGAAGCTTGTCGGGAAGGACGTTGCACCAAGTTAGGAATTGGCCTTAGCTTCCTCCTTCTGTTAGTCTTTGGTGTTTGGCTTGAACTACTTGAAGCCTCACCTGATATTTGAGCAGATCCCGCATAGCGGACCGCTTTCCACAATCCATCACGTGTTATTTACTACAACACTAGTTACACTTTAAATTGATACTTATTTGTATTATATTTTAAATAAAAATGAAAAAAAAGTGTCTGCACGACTCGGAGTCGAACCCACAACCTTTGCCGTCTCAAGCGAACTCACTATCACTGTGCTAATTGGAGCCTAAATCCAATCTGTCAAATGTTTTAGTTAAATAATCACTTCTCACTTACAAGCCGAATCGATGCTTTCAATGTGGGGAGGCCGTTGACTAAGTATCAATTTACTTGTCTGTGGGGCAGTTAATTTTAATGAGGTTATTAATGCTGATGATTGGACGTTGGATTCAGGTGCGAGCGAGAATATGTCGCGAATGGTTTTACAATTTCATTTCACTTCATCATCTGGTACAATGAACAGTTGGTAATGGAAGTAAAATTAATGCATGTGGTAAAGGTGATATTAAAATTTTAGCATTCAACAATCAAAAGTGGGTTGAAAAGAGATTAGTAAATGTTTACTTTGTTCCCGGAATCAAGATAAACTTATTTTCGTCTGGCACTGCTCTCGATAAGAATTATTTCTTAACTTCCACAAATCAAAAGTGCAAAATAACCAGGTCTGATGGGTCTGTAGTAGACGTTGGTGTCCGTCATGATCGCTTGTATAAGATGTTGTTTAATGTTATCAAACAACAAGAGCTACTATCTGCATGCTACTCGTCGAAGGTTGAATCGCTTCAAACATGTACAAATTTTTCTGCGATCCGTGCGCTTTTGGGAAGATGCATAGGTCCCCTTTTGTCAACAGTAGTTCCAGATCTAATCAAACGGGCGAATTAGTGCAATGCAGACTGCTTCGATCGGTGGTTCAAAGTATTTCGTATTTTAAAAGGAAGACTTCTCCAACTGTAAAATCGTTTAGTTTATAAAAGAAAAGTCTGAAGCATGTTTTATGATAGCAAAGTATTGTAATATGTTTGTGTGGGTACAAATGATAGAACTTATTCTTTTCAATACAAATCCCTTTATTCAGTACAGTTAAAATTCACTATTTAATTCTTTCTCTCAATACAATCCAATTTCTCAACCACTTATACTTTTCTTATCTTTTACTTAAACCACTTAATCACTTCTTCTAATCAACACTTCAAATTCAACTTTGGAACTGATTTGCATACCTTTGGGATGCTGGTATTTATACTCGAATGACATACTTCGAGAACAATCCTCGCCACCCAGCGTCCTATACAATTTCCAATTTGCTAGAAAATTCGATTCCACTCTCCAGTCGAGACTTTGCTAATCCAGTATCGAAATCTTCTAGTCATCGAGTTTCGACATTTTCTGCTAGATGTCGCTGCTCACATTTAAGTGGTTATCACAATATTTTAGTTTTGGACACATTTTTGTGGTATTATTTCTTTTTGTATTATAGATATACTCAATTATTTTCCAGCTTACAACTCCATCCAGAGTTTTTAAGTCTGATCTTAAAAAATGTTTTCTTACAATTTTGATTAAATGTGGCACATAATACATTCCATACACTTTTTTTTCTTTATAAAGAAAGGAACTGTTCTCTTCATCCAGCCTTAGTTTATTGAAAAGGCTTGAATTCATCACAGCAAATGCCTCTTACGTTTAGTTCCAGCTTTCTACATATATCAATACAGTTGTATCCTTCAATTTCGAGCTGCTCTGTTGGTATATTGCTTGGACAGATCACATGATATAGACTTGTTTATATTTACCGAATATACCACGAATCATGAATACGCAAAGTGATTTCTCACACAAATCTAATCTTTGATTTTCTCCATAATCAACGAAGCCTTTGATTATGTCTTTATATTTGTTGTATGTTAAATTCGCCTGGATACTGATCTCATCGAATATTTTACTGACTTCTTTGTCTTTTGGTTCCAATGTTAAAACATTTTTTTGTATTTCCTCAAAAACATTTACGTTTAGACCAGGAGATAACCTTTTGAGTTTTATCCATTTATGCAATGAAGCTGGGTGTGGCAACTGCAATTGCAGCTGATCGCGAAGAAAATTATATCCAGACGAGCGAAAAAATATACATTGGCAAATCCATCTTTATTCTTGGGTAAATCGTCGTTTGCTTGTAATAAAATGAGTTTGCAAAATTTTTTCGAATTTTTATTTATATCATGTAAGAAATCTAGTCCTTCTTCTATTGTTTGCTTTTGATATTCTCTAAGCTGTGCTTTATCTTTTTTTGACTGCGGACTTTAATTGCCATGATATTTCTGAATTTTAGAGTTTTTTTAGCTCTCTGTTTGAGGATTTTGTTAATTTTTTTCAGTCTACTTATTTGTTGAATTTAAAAAAACGGATTTTTTGTGTTCGCTTCGCATTTCTTGCATACAGATTGTATGGCATTTAAATATCTGTAGCAGTCTGTATCGGTACTCGTTTGCACTTTTAAACTTTTGCGATTAGAGTACTTTATTTTGGCTTGCTTAGGATCAAAAGCAAGTTCATTGTCATTAGATTCCAAAAGCATTTCACTCCTTTTCATAAAAAGCGTAGGAACAGAGTCGTGTTTTAATTTTTTTTTCCCAAAAAATTTGAAATCGAAATGTTTACTACAAATGTATGGCCGTTTATGATTTTCAACATTATCACGGGATTCTTCTGGCTGTGCTAGCCAGTCATTACGAGGGGCGTTCAATATATTCTCGGTATCGATATGAAGGAAAATGCGAGTTCAATTTAAATTGTTTTTATTTTTCAATATAATCTCCCCTAACATCAATGCATTTGTTACATCTTGAGATAAGCTTTTTTAAACCCTCAAAAAAAATAATTTCCTCTTTCTCTGCAAAATACCCATTTATTGCCGACTTGAGTTCTTCATCATCCGAAAATCTTTTTCCACGAAGACATTTTTTCAAATCCGGAAACAGGAAATAATCACTAGGGGCAAGGTCTGGACTATAGGGTGGGTGTTGGATTTCTTCGAAACCACAATCTCGCGCAGCAGCCTTGGAAACTCGCGCCGTGTGAACAGGAGCGTTGTCATGAAGAAGCAACACACCCGCTGCGAGTTTACCCCGTCTTTTCTTTTTAATTTCCTCCCGCAAATTATGCAAAGTGGAAGCGTAGGATGTGGCGTTGATGATTTCACCTTTTTTTTGTACTCAATGAGCAAGATTCCCTTTGAGCCCCAAAAAACTGTGGCCATGAGCTTCCCGGCAGACGGAGTGACTTTGAACTTCTTCGGGGGGTCTGTTCCTTTTTTATGCCACTGCATGGACTCTTGTTTGCTTTCAGGGTCATAGTGGTGGACCCATGTTTCGTCCCCAGTAACAATTCGATCCATAACACCGTCCGCGTTCTCACTACACATCTCCAAAAGCTCTCTACAGCATGCGATTCTCACTTTTTTCTGAGGCGCTGTGAGCATTCGTGGCACCCACCTTGCACTGACCTTTGAAAGGATAAGATGGTCATGAAGAATGGTGTGAATGGTACCAATTGAAAGCTTGGTGATCTCTGCCATCATTTTCACCTTTATTCGGGCATCCTCAAGAACAAGTTTTTCGACTTCTTTGATGCTTTCTCCCGTACAAGCAGTAGCCGGGGCGCCGGAGCGGAGGTCGTCTTCAATGCTCTCTCTGCCTCTCTTGAACTCACTTGACCACTTTTGCACAGTTGATAATGAAGGGTCGGAACCCTGGTAAACAGCCACCATCTCTTCATGAATAGTTTTTTGACTTTTTCCTTGCTTAGTGAGAAATTTAATTACAGCGCGATGCTCAATTTTCACCATCATCGTCTCAGTTGCCATTATGATTCTGTTTAACTAGAGATAAAACGCGAATTAATAATCACATTTATATGAAATTTTACATGAATGCACTAAAATAATAGTATTACTTGATAAATAAGTCAATTTATATATACAACCACAGCTTCACCCTTTTTAGGAAATCTGAGCATTTTTTTTCTGGAAATTGGGCAGTTGTTGCATTGCAGCATACAATAGCGCACTTTATTCGCCACGACATTTCCTCTAAGTTAACTTTTTTGTATTTGTAAGTACCAAGGTACTTCAACCTGAAATAAACTTAATATATTTTACCTTTCCTAGATTAACTCTTCAACATTTTTATTGGGCACACACAGTAAAATATCAGTTTTCACTTCGAAAAAATACAATTTAAATATTTTTTACAACACAGATCGAAACATCGATTAATGTAGCAAAATGAAAAGGGAAAATACGTACCTACATATGAATATATGTACATACACATGTATGTATAAATGAAATTTACCACATTTTCGGCGTCTATTACGAGAGACTGGAAAGTGTATTTGCGAGGGCAAACATCTTTCAGGGTGTGAAGTAGCACTCGCTTCACACATTGTACCATACCTTCCCGCACTCCTCCCTCCGAAGGATTCGCTGGCCAGTTGAACACCCTCTTAACTCCCTTAGTGGCCAGTTCATCTTGCACACAATCACAGTCAAACACTTCGGAGAATCGTTTCGCTTCCTGGTTAGCCCCGACAAAATTGGTTCCATTATCAGATACAATTTCTACTGGGACTCCACGGTAATTGCATGCATGCGTCGGTCAATAAATCGACGGCGATCTCGATGTGTATGGGCAGGTGAATAGTACTGCTCAACTCTGCTCAGCGCCGCGGCCAATCGAAACGGTAAACGCAACAAAAAAATCGAAACCTGTGTAGCAAAATGGTATTATCGGGCGTCCGGCAGGGGGCCCTTCATTTCAGTGACAGACGTTGCCTTGGAAATCCTTCACTTGGGGATTGACAAAAATTACTTTTTAAAACACTAAAAAAGTAACTAATAATTTTTTTCCAATTAATAATTGGGGAACCATTATTTGATTTAACATTCACACTTGTGTGCAAACTTCGGTGTGAGCATCGGTGTCGCTTTCCGCCATACACATCACACAATATTCGAACACATTAGTTCTTTATCGAACTTGGACATAGAAGGAACAGTGCTATTAGTAGTCGCAGTCCCTAATTGACATTTTGAAACATTTTTTTATCCGATCTTAACACTACTGCGATCAAACAAAGACTGATATTTTGTATGAGCGTGCGCGCAACAACCCATCCACAGCACACTTCTAGGAACACCGAAACAAAAAATTAAAATGTTTTGATTTTGCTTACACAGTGTGGCACACCGTAAAATCGGTGCGCGGACTGCCCCATAGGCACCACACATTTCAGCACACCGACACATGTGTGATGTGTATGGGCCGCTTTAGGGCGTTTTCGTGTGGGCAGTCAGAAAGCTTTTTTTGTGTACTCCGATTTTGATTCCAATGGAATACTAAAAACTTCTTTGAAGTTTTATTTTTTAAATATACTATATTTGCTTGCGAATCAATTTGAACACTCATAATAATAAATTGGCCAAACACAACCGATTGCAGGAACACAGAAATCTAGCTTGACACACAATACTATTTGACGGTTATACATTTTGACATAAAATCCAGGGGAGTAATTTTGATTCTCAAATGAAAACGAGAACCAAATTTTTTTTCTGAAAAAATGAGAGCAAATGGCTTTACGTAACTTTTCTTCTCTCAATACGGGAAAAAAACACAAACGAAAACGCCATCAGCCATTGACCAGCTACCAAAGATTTAAGGGCTGACCAGAATGTGAATCTGAAGCTTCAATCTTGAATCGCTGTCAAACGCAGATACACGTCAATCGTGAATCTGTATCTCGAAGTTGGGTGCTTTTCAACTTCGAGATACAGTTTCACACAGTTACACATTGTGTTGGCGCTTACGGCTATACATGTATTCAACTTTTGGCAGTTCGATATCAGATGATTCACATTCTGGTCAGCCCTTAAATTTTAATGCTAAATAAATAACTGCTTAAAAACAACACCCGATCGTAAAATTTATAGCATTAAGAAATTTAGTTCTTAACATCAACACCAACGGCAAAATTGTACGAATACCTTTATGGAATAAATTGCCAAATTGACTGGATTCTGCCAATTATCAGCTGACTTTGATTAGTTTGATAAGTTAGAACTAGGATAGATATCGTAGGCATGTTGTGTTCGTGAAAACTTTCTTTAACATAAAATATTGATGTTAAATACAAAAGTGGTGATAATGGATGGCCGTGATAACAAGGAGAGTTCTAATTTGCTGCAAAATTCTGAAAATTTAAGTCTTTCTGACCTAGAGCTGCCAGAAATAGAGCATCAAAGAAAACGTAAAGTAAGAAGGTTGGAAAATATAGATTCTGGTTGAAAACAAAACGATTAATTTTTTTCGTTTAGAAAAACAAGACCAAGATTATCAACAAATAGGCATAGAACGGAATCTGCCGCTGCATCTGGGCATCGCAATATCATTTTCGTAGGGTCCGGTTTTCTTGTTACATTGTGTTGGTTACTTATTCTTTCCTATACCATGTCAGTAATACGCCTAGAGAATCAACGATTACAAACTGAAATTAAAAGAGGTAATTATTAAATGAATTCAATCCGAAATCAGGATAAATACTAGGTTCATATGAAGACAATAAACATAGGTATAAAAAGGGTATATACAAACAAGAACTCGGACAGTTGGTGTTTGTTACTTTAGCCCCAAAAATATATTTATACATGTATCATTTTTTTTCTTTTTTTGAAATACATTTTGAATGCTTTGTGTTTATACTTTAAATTTATGACATAATATTTAGATTACTTGATTACATTATACAAAAAAAAATGTTGAATCCACCAAATTTGGCCTCATAAACAAAGTCGGCTACTACACTTTTAGAAGCAAGAAACAAATAAAAAACGTTGGTAATCCTTTATTTGTTTAAATTACTTTTAATCTTTTTGGTATCGATTGTACCAAGTTTTCACAAAGCGTGACCTGGAAATTGTTCCATTCTGAGTTTAATGATGTTTCTAAAGATTTTTTCACTAGAAATTGTGTAGTTCTTAACTTTTTCTAAATAGCTTCCAATTCTATAATATTTACTTCAGCAGACGGAGGTGGTGTTTTCAGAACATTTTTAAATTTGCAGTTGGAAAGAAGGCACAATCGAGTATTAAAAGCTTGTGCTTCTGATCGTTGTCTTGATAGAAATAATAATCGTCATTTATTCTTAATTTTTCCACACTTTGAGCAAAATAATTTCTTAGTATGTCAATATATTTGTATTGATCCATCACTCCATCAACAATGACGAGACTTCCGGGTTCAGCCGCAGACACAACCCCAAATAAAACCGATTCACCTCCATGTTTAAATTCGTTTTCCTTAGCTCCTCGTTAAGTTTTCGCCACACATAAGCATATCCATCCGAACGAAATAAATTAAATTTACTCCTCCGATAACAAAACACGTTTCAAGAACGAGAAGTCCTTATCTTGTTAATGTTTGAAAATTTTCTTTCTTTTAATTCTACGAGTATTTATAGCGCTAATGAACTATTTCTTTCGGGCGACTCTGTCGTGATTTTTTTTCGCTACACTACTCGATAAGAATTCAGTGTAGCCATGTGTCCAACTTCTTTTTGAGATGAAATTTGGTGGATTTTAAAAAAAGAAGTATATAAATCAAAAGTACAAACACAGCTTTTAAAGTGCCTAAAACAAAAACGAATATAATACTTGTGCCAATTTATTTTTGGGTTAAAACAGGGGAACCAACTGTCCAATTTCTTTTTTGACCAACTGTATGTATGAGCATATAGGCTAACTTCGGATTAAGTGTGTGTATTAACAAAAGAGAGTACGAGTATTTCCCATTATGAATACTCATAGAAATTCGTTTGAAAATGCTTTTGTAACATAAAAAATATTATCATATTTAAAAATAAAAATTATTAATTATTTATTTATTATATTTCCTGAGCCAACCCCTAAAAGCAAGGCATTTCGGGGCATATTTGATAAAGAAACTGACATTTGACATATATTTTAACTCGATAATATATATTAGTTATTGTTTTCATCCCGTTGAATTTCGTGAACAATTAGAATTCAGCAGATAAAGGTTAATCAGAAACCATTTCAAATAAGGCTAAAATTATCGCACATTTTCTCAATCGAAATTTTAACTTGCGGAGTTCGTATCTTCTGTTTATTATCTTATTATTATTATTATTATAATATTTTATTAGCACATAATTTAAATTACATGGTAATATTACGATTTAACGAGCCTAGCTGCAGGGACTATAATTATAAGTCTAGTTATAAATAAAATTATGTTTTGATATGTCTATGGGATATACAGGAGTAATTCTCTCAGGATTATATTTCTTGTAGTGGTGGTGGTATTGAGTCCAGGTGTCTTTGGAATTGGCAACTATTGCATTTTGGGAGAGCCTGATAAAATCCACTTTGGAGTAAACATTGAACATATAAACCGGAGAGTATTTGCTAACAATGGATCCATTTTCGAATATGACAGCGTATGATGTGTATTCTGTGGTCTTTGAGTTTAAAAGTGAATGTGAATATTGGGAGAGGGATATATTTAATCTTGATGGTGTGTTAGCGGATTGAGTTAAAGTGACTTTGTTGGTTTTAGTCCGCTTTTACACGTCGCAAGTTTCGAAAGATTCAAATGAGTGCAAAAGAGAGGGATAATGGAACAAAAAATACCCAATTAACAAAATTCCCACTGCATGTGGGTAGCAATTTCATTGCAAGTTTTTGACATTTCTTTTTCTCCTTCTTCAACATTTCAGTATGGCGGATGAATTGAAATGGACCAAAGAATTAACAAGGGGGCTCATTTTCAATTATGAAAGACTGATCGCCAAAGATGAAATGAAAGAGAACTGTCAAATAACATACAAACGCAAAGAAGGGGAAAGTCTTCATGTAGAGTTGCGCACATCACCGAATGACAGTTCAAAAGAAAATAACCAGAACATTCTCATTACACACTTGCAACGTGTGAAAGCGGACTTAGCAGTTTGTTTTTTGATTGTCGAGTTTGATGATATAAGTTCAGATTTATTTGTGTTCCGGGTTTTTAATACTGTATTAGTATTTATTTTAACATTGTTTGTATTCGGTATTGTGGATTTTGTTGTTTGGACATTTTGTATATTTGACGAGACTGAGGGGAGGAGTTGGAATACGCTGTGTTCAGGGGCTTGGGATTGGGATTGTAAGCTAGTTGATTTTTTTTGCCTTACGGCAAAAGTTTCTGTTACAGGCGGGATTTGAGCTGAATTTTGTTGACTATAGATTCACTTAGCTTCCGCCATTAAACATTTTTTTAATGCTTTTATTGTGATGATCTCTTTTGCTTGCTTATTAGTCGGACATTCTTTAGAAGACGATGGGTGAGACAGAGAGGAGTTTGCACACATAACACGAGTGCAGGGTTTTGGTGTGTGAGGTGGGAGGTTACATGAATCACATTCTGTACTACCATTGCACCGTTTGATGGTGTGGCCAAGAAGTAAACAATTTCGGCATCGCATGGTATTCGGAATGTACTGTGTTATTTTTGCAGAGTAAAATCCAATATCAACTGATTTAGGGATTTGATAATGGCCAAATGTGAAGAGCATGAGACCTTTTTTAAACATTTGTAAATATCAGTGACACCCTGGGGTTTCATGTCATTTACAATTTACATCTCAGACACATTTATCAGGCATGGAGAATAAGCTATTCCTTTCGATTGGTTAAGGCGATCATGCAATTTTACTTCTACTGGGCAAATGTTCTCATAATCTTTGCTAATAATGTCGGTTTGTTACTATTCTTCCGGGACATAATAATCAAATGGGGATTTTTTGCACTAGACTGAATTTTAAGATCTTGGAAGATGTCGAAGGGCAAAGTGTTATGTTTTTGTTTTTTTTTGGCTGTATGTCAGGGTCGTCAGGACCGAGATCGATAGATCCAAAGCGACCACTTACGTGGTTCGGCCCGTGGGCCATTTTTTCACTTTGAATTATTCACTCACGTTTACACAAAGCGAGAAACAAAGAAGAAATTTAAATTCAACAAATAAAGGAAAAAAATACGGTTAAACGGGCTAATCCGGTTTGCGCATTTTGCGGAAGAAGTAAATCACACCCTTAACAGAGGACGGATGTTATTGGCTCAGAAGTTAGACCGTGACTGTGTTCTGAAATATTTGTGCAAACAAGATGAACATTTTTTATTTGTATTTTATACTATTTTCTTTCAATGCAAATGATCCACATAGTCATGAAATAATGCAAATTGAAAAAAAAAAATCGAAAATACTATAATGGTGCAAATAGTTTCACATGTTGTTGATTAAACTTATTAAATAGTTTAGATTAAAAAAGAACTCTATTGGCAAGATAATAATGGATTTTTGTTTTCGGAATTCTGTGATATTGTTATTTAAAAAAAGCAGGACAATATCAATACTTCTTTGCACCTCCTTTAGCTTTTATAGCAGCTTTTAGTCTTTGAGGCATTGATTTTACTAGGGTTTCCAAGTAGTCAGTAGAAAGGACTTTGATTATATAATACAATTATTCTATCGGGTTTAAGTCAATATAATATAATATAAAAAAATTGTATAATTTTTTCAGCATTTTCCTCGTAGATATCAAAACTGAATAATAGTGGTATGAATAAATTAAGGAAAAATACCTTGTTTGCAATATGACAAGGAGCGTGATCTTCTTGAAATACAAAATCTTCATTCGCTGGAAACAGCTCTTACGATAGTTGGAAATAATGAATTTGTTAAGATGTCCATATACTTTTGAGCCTTGACATGGCCTTCAATGAACTCTAATCTTCCTAAATTCGTACCAGAGAAGCATCCCCATACCATTACATTAACTGGGTGCATGGGACATGTGAGGATGCAATTTTCTTTGTACTTCTCTCCCTTTTTCCTATGAACGAACTGCGTTCCATCACTTCCAAGCCTATTGAATTTCGATTCATCCGGTCAAATAACATTCATCCACTCATGATATCCCCAATTGAGATAAGTTTTCACAAATTGTAATTTCTTTGCCTTCATACCTAGTGTCAAAAGAGGTTTCTTGCGTGGATGTCTAGCCAGTCTGGGAGCGTTTATTCGCTCAGGTTGCTGCTCTTAAAATAAGTCAACAGAGGTAAGACAGCTGCATATGCCCAAATTAACTGTGTGTTTATCAAAACATATGTACATAGATGTAGGGTTTTCTATGTGGTGTCTTTAATGGTGAAACCTTGATATATTTGTTTTGCTTGCTAATAAACCTGGCATGATTTGAATTTATGCTTGTGTGGTAACAATTGCTCATTATTATTAGCAAGAACACAGCTTATTTGACTATAATTTTCCTTTAAGATTAGAAAAAAAAAATACAAGCGCAAAGAACTTTGTATTTGATTATTTTCATTAATTTTTCGTAGACGTGTGTTCGTATTTGCAAATAAGAAATTTTAACCTTTAAATTATAAGGATACGACTCAATTTGTCAAAATAGGTAATTAATTTAAAGAATTTTTTTTAAAATTGAACAAAATGAAATTTGTTACGACGTTTTTTCTTTTATTTTTGTGTTAATAAATTTGGTATCTTACTAAGAAGTGCACACCATTGCCGTGAATGCACCCCTAGCCTCGCCTTTGAAAGGTTCTTATAAAATTCATACCCTGCAATATTTCTTAT
Organism: Volucella bombylans; assembly: GCA_949129095.1. Classification (NCBI taxonomy): domain Eukaryota; kingdom Metazoa; phylum Arthropoda; class Insecta; order Diptera; family Syrphidae; genus Volucella; species Volucella bombylans. Next base: position 64,968,326 of record OX422141.1, read on the forward strand.
TTCAGCAGCTTTTATCAATTTTTATCAATTCTGTGTCTAATTGAGAATAATTCCGGAGATTTTGGAAGCCGCAGAATGGGTTCACCAGTGCATTTACGTGTTCTAAATGCAATGTCGCGGGGGCGACATCTTAGGCCTCCTGAATTGCATAGGTATTGTTATATATTACAGTGGTTCGTCAAGTTTTAACATACCCATCGCAATATTGGATTATGTACGAGAAGTACAAATCCAAAATGACCGCGACGAAAATGAAAATCTTCTGATGTAGGTTAGATAAGTTACAATGGCTGTTGGGAAAACGAACCCACTTAGGCCTATTGGCACATTGTGATGCCACGTGGATCTGTGATCCTCCTGCTTTTAGGACCAATTTAAGTTTAGATCGCTTAAGTCATTGGGGAAAAAAGCAGTCAAGTACAGTTTTCTTCTTTGAGAAAGAGCTGGGCATGTACAGAGTGGGTGGATGATTCTCTCCTCCTATTTCTGCAGTAGTCGTTTGTAAAAACGCCAAGCTTTTTAAAATGCTTGCCTATAAGACAGTGTTTAGTGATGATACCTATGAAAGCGTTGACATGTTTCCCATGTAGAAAGATCAAACTCTTAGAGCGATTCAGACCCAGTTTTGGCCAGATTTGTTTGTTCGCTAAACAGGTTGACCCAACAGTCCACCTACGATTTGTTCTTGTAATAGCATCCAACTTTAGTTTTAGTTTGCATGTAGCGATTATTATACCAATATAAATTTTTCGGGTTATATAAGTAGAGCGATTCCAATTTTGGCGGATTCGTCTGTCCTACAATTCTTTGGAAATCGGGTTTAAATCGTAGCTGATGTATTATAACAATATGTGATTTAATAAGAAGTACCCGCATTCGCGGAAGTCTTCACAGTGAAGACTAAAAAGAAATAGAGGTTCAATTTCCAGCCGTGTTTCGAAAGACCTTTACTTGTTTAAGAGATATTTGGAAATTTTCCATCTCTAGTTTACTATAAATTAATAAAAATTTGTGCCTGATTATGCATATCTTTAGAACTTTAAATTTTATTCTTCAAAATTCAATAATAATTGACAAGGAAATTTAGGAGATTATTTAGTTTATGGAAAAACTAAACGTATCTCTTTGTTTCACAATGCGAGGTAGAGTATTGGTTACAACATCAATCTTCTGCATCTCGTATGAAACATCTTCATTGTAGAAAATATTTTGAGCGAATTTCTCACGTTAAAATGAAATTTGACATTGATGTCACCTTATAGAATTCAGCATTTTTATACATCGATTCGTGCTCTTTGTAGCAGACAACATTACACTGAGGTTTGGTGAAACATACGATGTTTTTGCATTGCGTACTTAAAAAATATATATAGAAACTCAGTACCGCTCTCATTTTTATTTTATTTTTTGATTTTGATCCAGTTTCTGTTTTCCATTTTATAATGTATTGTATTGTTTCCATTTTATGATGTAAGTTTTTTGGAAAATTGTATAGAGATGAGAGAGAAAGATGTTTGGGCTCAGTCGCTATTTCGCTCCATGGGTGGCATCAGATGGAAGGAATTCTTGTCTTTCACCACTCAAGTTGAATGGTTTGGAATTTAACAGTCTGCAGAAATGTATTTTCAACACCATCCGCACCGAATGGGACTTTATTACTAAATTTCAATTACTCGTCTTGTTGCGAACATTTTTTCCATAACAAGCTGGAATCTTTTTCCCCCTATTCACCCTTAAATCTTTGGATTTGTCATATATACCCGACTTTTCTTTGGAGAGTGTTGGACAGCCATGGTTACATAAGGCATTGGAAGCTTTTCCAATGTCTTGGATTGAGTTTGAACCAGTCCCAGCTTAGCAGACAAAAGTAGCAGTACTGGACTTTGCCGGTTGCAAAGTTTTGATTTATTGGACATCCGCTGTTATCAAACATAAAATATGTGATTCAGTTTTTTTTTGCCTCGAATTCATTTGGTTTTTTTTTTTGCAAATCCTTTTGAAATTGCAGTCATGCTGACTTCTAAAACGTAATTAAAAGTAACACTTGTTCTGGGTTTTTGTTTTTTATTAATAATTGGAGATTTTTGATAGATGATTTCAGTGTCATTGTCATGTTTCTTAAGGGCCCTTCGCATCCGTTGCATTCATTACGTCGACGTGTTCAATTGATAACTGTATAGAATAGTGCATTCTTATGCAAGGAGGACTATAAGCAACATATATGTGACGGATGCGACATATTTTAAACTTTCAACTTTTTTATCCTTTGACAGTTCACACATTCACGCATTGAAGTTTACACATTCACTTATTGATGTTCACGCATTCATAAATTGAGAGTAAGCAATTTCATTGGTGGAAGATTGAGAAAATGTAGAGAAACTGGCATAGCTTCAAAAGAAAACATTATCAGCAATATCAAAATGTCATCGGCTGCCTTTTGCCAACGTAGGTATGCGACGGACTTTATGGGGCTCTTTTTTCTGGCAATACGTTAATACCGTCAACGAAACGACGAAGCAACGGACTGACGGATTCTATGGCTCTCGACATTAGTTTTTGACAACCGTTTAGAATAGAAGTATAAATCAGTGCTGGTGAAAAAAAAAATTAACTGATAGTTTTGACACAATTTTCCCAAACACATGCATTGTATTAACTTGAATATAACATCTTAGGAAGTGTTTAATATTTGTTTTTTATTTGCGATCGCTTGAAATCAAAAAATCAGATTTTAAATTCTAATTTTTATTTGAACTCGGTTACTTTGTTTGATAAACTGTACAGCAGTTACAAGTGTACAGGATATACAAGTGTCGGGTATACCCAAATTTAATAGCGGCGCGGTATTAGTATCGTGCGAAAATTGGAAATGCTAAAGGATATTGTAAAGGAAAAAGCCCAGAATTAAAATCAGTTTTATTGCGGATAATTTTAATGAAAGTGAAGTAATAAATGGTATAACTCAAAGTCAGAGTCTTAACAGTGCAGTGGTTGGTTTGGATGTGAAGAGACCAATTTGATAACAATTTAATGAGTACATGCTTCTCAAACTTGTACCATAAAAACAATTTTAATGAACTTATAACGCTATTCGATGAAAGAACTAAAAAATGTCGTGCGAAAATTACTATCGAAAAGATAATCTATAAATCTGTTGAACGCGCTTGGTTCACATCGGTTTGATCAAAATACGTTGTACGTGGCATCCCAAATAGCAAACTGGCTGTATTCATGCTTTATAGCCAGTATATCTGAAATAAATATGTCGATCACAATTACAGAATACATTTCTGCCAATATTACTATGAATAGTATTTTTAAATTCCAATATTGTAATAAAAGATCATTATTTCTTATAATTAAAAAGTGCATCAATAAAAAGATCTTAACGGGATTAATAAGAACATTATTTTAAATTCAATAGAATTAATTGGTCCTACTGAATTATTTCCTTATAATTGGAAAACATCAGTAATCACATCGGTAGAGAAAGTATGCAACACAATTAACTGTGAGGAATTTCCTCCAGTGAATATTGCCACTACAAGAAAATATACTGGAGCGAATTTCCTCCAGTGAATATTGCCACTACAAGAAAATATACTGGAGCGACTCGTGGAAAGCCACTTTCAGCATTATATAGAAGAAAATGGCTTAATAATCAAGGAGCAGTCCGGATTCAGAGGAAAATATTCATGCGAGACAGATTTAAAGAAATTGATTCTGGAAATTCAGTGATCGCTGTATTTTTGGACTTAAAAAGGGCATTCGAAACAATTGATCGGGATATTTTGATACAAAAACTAGAAGCTTTCAAAAATCAAAAATGAATGGGGTGTTGTCGAGTTCATTGGACGTAGAACTAGGTGTGCCACAAGGTTCGGTTTTGGGAGTTTTTCTTTTTCTTCTATAAATTAATGACGTTAAATATTGTGCCCAATTTTGTAAGATAATTTTGCTGATGATACTTTGCTTTACATAAGTATTAAGAATGTTGAGAGTATGCATGAGAAGCGGACTTGGAAAATGTAAATGAGTGGCTTAAAATGAACAAGTTGAAATTGAATATAAAACAGACAAAATGCATGTAATTTTAAATTGTTGATTCTTCGGTTATGAATGTAAGAATGGATGGTGAGATTATTGAGTATGTAAGAAGTATTAAATAATAATTAAATAGTATTTGAACTTTAGGGAGCATGTTGATTATATATATGGTTTTTTAAAAAGAATAAGAAGGGTATTAACTTATGAATGAGCAATTTTAATATATAATGGCATTATTTATTCTACTACTTTTTTACAACTGCACTATATGCCTGTAAGCAGGGAATAAAAGATCTGCTTCAAATTCTGCAGAATAAAGCTATGCGCATAATTCTAAAATGCAATATTTACACTCTGGTTAAAATAATGCTAGATGCTCTACAGTGGATAACAATAGAACAACGATTAATTATCAGTGTAATGGCTTATACTTCTTTGCTGCTTCAGTTTCCCATTTTACCTGCTGGGCTGGTGGAACTGCTTCTTCCGGTGTTGACATCGCGTAATTCGCTGGTTTCGCTATTGGAATACCGATTTTTGTTTTTCTTCAAAATTGTTTTATATTACAAATTAATAAAAAAACAACTCGAAAAATTTGGCGATCGATCCCGGAAACTTGTAATAACTAAACAGCCTCTTTCATTTTCTTAATTTTTTCTTTTTATATTCATTTTTATTAGAATTAATTTAATAATATTGTTGCAAAAACTTGGCAACACAAGAAAAAGGAAACCACAAAGAAAACAAAAGAAAAAGAAAACCTCTCGGGAACCAGACACATTTTGACTTTCGACAAAGAAAGAAGAAAAAAAAGGAGACTACCTTTTTTTTGTGAAAATCAAATTTTTGAGATTAAATAAAATTGTTAACATAGATTCTTTTCTTTTTTTGGTTTTGTTCATTAAGTAAACGTTTCGCTACACTGGTGTCAGCTGTGGGGTACAGAAATATTTGCAGTTCAAGTATTCCCACAGTAACCATGGACAAGACTTCATTAAAAGAAATGTTCGACACGCTTTTCTTGGAATTCACTGCTGTCAAGCGCAAACTAAGCGAAACTGTTGCAGCGCAGCACACCAAATTTGAGGAAAAACTCAACAGCTACGCACATCTATGGAAAAGCGATTGGAAGAAATAGAATCCACGATTGACAATTGGAACGTGACAAGCTTACCGCAACGACAACGACAGTCCTCTCCACGTAACGCTGCATCAACTCGGGTTATTACGAACGCCAATGATTTGTATCAAGCTGAAACAGGCACACCTGAAACAAACTCTTTTGGAAGTCCTATTCAATTAGCATCCAATTGGCAGATGTCAACGGAGAACGGTGCAGATCAGCCTGCAGTGCTTACGTTGAATATTCCTGAATCATGTGTTAATATTGACAAACCCCTTACTCTTTCGGTGACATCGTACGACAATAATTCCTGGTTAGCATATGAGCGCCAATTCGAATTAGTCGCAAAACACCAAGGCTGGACAGAGGAAGAGAAAGGCGAAATGCTATTAGTGAATTTGAAGGGAGTTGCTTTGGTTGTATTGGGAGTGTTGCCATCTGGCGAGCCACCAAATTACTTACTACTTGTTACTTGTCTCCGTCAACATTTTTCTTTGGACACACATGCAAGTTTTGCACATCTGCGAAACAGAGTACAGCGAACCAGGGAATCGCTGGCCGAATTTGCACTGGAAATCCAAAGACTTGCCTCCCTTGTCTTAAATGGCTAGCCTCCGGATGTATTACATAAAATTGTCTTAAGCCAGTTCATCGGAGGAATTCGGGACAGTCAGGTTCAAAATTTGGTAGCTGTAAATCGTCCATCGTGTCTGTCCGAAGCACTTAGTGTTACCCAAGATATCTCGCTGCGATTAGAAAAACGTTCAGTTTTCCAGACAACCATATCAAGTGAAAAAAACGACCGGACGAGTCGAGGGAACATGCAAGCAAAAATAGAAAAATCCAACGGATCTTCGGCATTGAGGGAAGTATTCTCAATGCTATCGACGTCGGGAAACTAATATCCACCATCTTAAAGGGGCAACAGTTGGTGAAAGATGGTAGCGAGCCAAAAAAAAGTAATACGATGCTACCAGCTGATCAGAGTGCTGCCCAGAGACGAAGGCCTCATACCATAGGTGCTTTTGCATTGTGTACCACTAGTTTAGTGGTAAATGGGCGTAACTGTCATCATCGATACTGGTGAGGAGGTGTCACTTCTTAACATTTCATTCGTCGAAAAGAATGCATTAAAATCAACTAAACATCGCATAAGAGGAATCACAGGTAATGAAGTGATGGCTGAAGGTCGAAGCAGAGCAACGGTGGAACTCCATGGATCATCGTTCCAACACGAATTTCTCGTAATTGGCGTAGATGTTGCGTGTATCCTAGGAGTTGACTTTTTGCAAAATCATCGCTGTACGCTGGACTTTTCCACAATGACGATGACAATTGGGGGTCGGTCATTATCACTTCGAGTTCCTAGGGGCATTCACCGAATTCTTCTTTACACAACGGTACAGCAGACTCTACCCGCCAACTCAGTCACTTTTGGAGGGAACATTGCCAGCCAGCAACGTAAGTGGAGATTTGATGATTGAATCCTGCGAAGAATCTGAGTTATCGTCCTCGGTGCACTTATCACGAACTCTGGTGAATCATTCCAAAGACGCCGTTAAGGTACGTTGTCTCAATGATAGTTCTAACCCTATTACTATTCGCAGAAATACAATCATCGGAGGGGCTATGGAGGTTAAAGTCGTCGATGTGCCAAATATTTCCGTAAATGTGACAGTGAGAGTCAACGCCAGCAATTTTCTTCACTACTTGCCAAATACAACGACATCTTTTGCAAAGGGCCTAGCGACTTAGGACGTACTTCGTTAACGACCCATCGAATTGATACTGGATCGTCATGGCCAATCAAGCTGCCGGCCCGAAGAGTACCACTGGCAAAGAGAAAAATAGTGGCACCATTAATTCAGGACATGGAGGAGGTGTTATCGAGAAGTCATCGAGTTCTTGGTCCGCCCCGATAGTTTTAGTGGGGAAAAAGGACGTCACTGCAAGGTTTTGTGTTGATTACCGCCGATTAAACTATGTCACAAAAGAGGATTCCTATCCGCTGCCTAGGATGGACCACATTTCGGGCATTTCTCTGGCGCCTGTTGGTTTTCCACTATAGTTTTACACAGTGGTTATTGGCAGGTGGTGATGGAGGACGGCGATAAAGAGAAGACAGCTTTTTCTACGTGGGCGGGTTTGTGGCAGTTTAAAGTCATGCCGTTTGGCCTGTGTAATGCTCCAGCCACATTTGAGTGCTTGACGGATCGGGTTTTCCAAGGACTCTTTTGGGATGTCGCATTGATTTACCTAGATGACATTATCGTCCACAGACAAAACTTTCGAGGAGCATCTTCGTAATTTGGAACTTATGTTTGATCAGCTAAGGCAGGCTAATCTGAATTTTTTTTAGACTTACGCCGGTTGAGGTCTTTGCCGATTCGTCAAGTCTGCAAATCTGTAATTAAATCGTCTTTCGAGTTGAAGCAGTCTAGCTACTGCTCTATGAATTGATTCTCTTAATTTGTCCTCTACTAATTCTTCTTTGAATCGTATGTGAACAATATATCGCCCATTTGGGTCTCGGTAATATGTTTCCTCATAGATTACCTCACATCTTCGATTGTCTGGTGTTTGTAGATCTTGATTACCAACTTCTTCCAACTCCCAAAATTTTTCGAGTTGTTTTTCTATCGTCGTCTGGATAATCATCCCTGTGATTTTGCTTTCATCAAAGCTCTTGATTGTAGAGGTACGACCTGTTATGAGCCAACCCAACCTTGATTTCTGCGCTATTGGAGAGATTTTAGAGCCTTTACGTACAAGGAGTACAAGAAAATGTCACCATAAATGTCGGCCCCAATAATCGTGTCGATTCGACCGGGGGCGTTGAACGTTGGATCTGCTAGCATTAAGCTCTGGAATTGATGTGTTACTGTTTTTCCAGTTTCCTCAGCTAGTAATAGCTTTGTGAGTTTTGGTAACACTAGCGCCTGCACTTGAATGTTAAAATTGGATTGAAATCGTGGGAGTACCATGAACTCCACGCTATGTGCGACGCCGTCATGTCCGCTAACAAACACTCTTTCCTTCTTTAATTGCAGCGACTGTGCTACTTCATCAGTGACCAGTGCTGCTATTCGCTTTTATAATTGCTGTGGCAAGCAGGACATTTTGATTCTGGTGGAAAAAGCTTGTCTGGATTTGTGGATCAGCTCGTGGATGTTCTGCTTGCCGTCTCTCAACTTTGTCCAAATGTAGTATTGAATGATATTTCTTATTACAGTGCTTGCATGTATTTTTGCTCATGCAAGAAGTTTGCTTATCATGTCGCAAGCAGGTTATGCAGAGTTTTGCTACCCTTACTTTATCATAGCGTTTCTTTGGTGTCCAGCTCATAAACTTGCGGTACGAATAAACAAATATTGTTTTCTCCTTGACAAAAGGCACAATTTAATTTTGTGGAGATATAGACGCTAAGTGTTGCTTCTTTGCTGACGAAGTTAGGCCGTCCAGTGCCTGATATCTTCTCGCCAAAAAGGCGTATAGCGTTTGGAGCGATGCCATCTTGGTTGGCTTTTCTAGTCCTTGTTCAAAGAGGCTTTAATTTCTAGATCCAATGCCTTTATGACGAGATGAACGATGATTGCATCCTATGATGAGGTGTTAAAACCCATGTTCTTAATGGCTGACAGAAATTCTTTTGTTGCGTCGAGGATTGCCATAACTGAATTATCTGTTGACTGCTTCATTTGATAACCAGCTTTAAGCATTTTCCTGTGTCTTCGGTGTATCACTATCTTTTTTAAAGTTGATAGTTGCTTTTTCTAGCTCGTCCGCTAGAGCCTTTTGTCTCGCACCAATGAAGACATTTTTTTTGTTTGTTTAACAAATACCAATGTTAGTATCCTTGGAAACGCATTAATGTAGTCGACAGTAGGATCGAAGGACCAATGTTAAGACAGCTAAAAAACTGTTACTAAAGACCTCTTACCACTGGTGGGGGGAAGTCAATAAAAGAAGAAAATGTACTGTTTTTGCTGCCTGGTTCAACTGAACTGACCCGTTTATTTATTAACTGGAGGGCATTTATTCGTTTCCTGATGGTTGGCAGCATGTCGTTTCTCCCTATTCTGGGATATGTTTTGAAAGAGCAAGTTAATAATGAACGTTCTTTTGGGCTTTTTACAATTGGAAAAAATATTTATTTTTCTTCTACCCAAAAAGGAACTTGAACCTTTTTTAAAATTAGTGTGTGCCAAGGTGCTTATTTGCTTTCAAAACTGCTTTCAAAATGCCACAAAACTCCAGTTTATCGGAGAAAATATTAAGGAAAATGCAACTAAATGCTTTTGCTTTTGATTTCTATTGGGTCAACTTGGTTAATTTAATTAATTTCCCTATGGCTTAAAATTTAATCTTTAAAACTAAAATCTCCATATAAAACTGGAGCAAACGCACTAAATGAAATTTAAATTTTACATTCTACAATACGATTGAATTCGCCCAATGGAAAGCCACTCAAAGCAACTTTGGAACCAACACTGCGAACATAGCCGCGAGATTTTCTGATTTAATGTCAAACTGAAATCGAGTCTGCTAACTTTGAAATTATAGCTTTGTTCAATGAGAAAAAAGGCAAGGCAGAGCAGCGCAAGTTTGTGAAAAATGTCAGATCAAATGAGAGCAGGAAAGTACGGCCATATGTTAGTTGCCAAAAATGACAACTTCATTTTCGATTGATGGATAATTATTTGAGTTTACAAGTTTAGTATAAATCGTGAAATAAAAACAATAAAATAATGGAACTTAATTTGTTGAAACAAATGGTATTAGAGGCGATGGATTCAGAAAGCAACAATAGTTTTTCAAGTGATAGTTCGAGGACAAAACAATTAATTTACAATCTCACAATACGTTTTTCACAAATCTGCTCTACCTCAAAAGTAAGAGCAGAAATCCTGCCCAGGGCAGAGTCCAGGCAGAGTCATTGAACAAAAAGCAAACATGAGCTGGGCAGAAATTTTTCTCATTGAACACGAAAACCTGAAATGTTCATGCTCTGGACTGAGCTGGGCAGCCGCATTGAACAAAGCTTATATGTAAAAGTGGGTATAAAAGTGAGTTGGAGAGTTTTTTGAAAAAGTAGATAGATATTTTTAAACCTGATACGTACGCGATAAAATTGTTTGCGTACACTATGGCAATTTGATGTAGTCCTACAAGATCATCTGTGCAGATAATGAATAGCATCGGCGAATTAACTGCACATTGTTGCAGACCGTTATTCATATTTAACGTTCCAGCAGAAGTTCTTTGGGCCATGGAAATTCGAATGGTTTACTTTCCTTTTGTGTGTCACTGGGAACGTAGTTAAAGAAAGGAAAGTAGATATTATATATGTCAAATACTGTTTAAGATTTGGTAACACCCCATCGTCCAATTTTATAACTGACACCTGCTGTCGCAACGGAGCTGTAAGAGCAGCATTAAAAAATCGTTTCGACAATCAAAGGTTACTGGCTGAAATTCACGTATCAAGGTTAATTAATATGAAGGCGGCGGTAGACGAGACAGCAAATGCTCTACTAACAGTTGTGGTTATGTTATGTTATGCAGCTACCAGTTGACCAGTGGGACGACGCACTAGCTGTACCAAAAATTGTGTCCAAGCTTCCTACCAGTACAGGACGAGAATGGTGCATGTGTTCGGATTCCAATAATTACGACATTAAAGCAACTTCTACGGTTTCTGGAAAAAAGGGCTCATAATCTTTCCACGGAAATAGGTCGAGTAGCACAGCGTCCGGAATCATCTTCGAACAGAACACAGCACCGCAATCAGAATGTGAAATTTACTTGGTTGCAGCGGACGATGCGAAGTGCTGCCATTGCCAAGGGCCTCATAGGGTTTCGCGGTGCCAATCCCTTATCAACATGAAACCAGAACAGCGCATTTGCTTGATTCAAGGAGATCGTACGGTGTTGCTTGCTTCTGCGCGCGCATATGCACATGGAGAACGGAATGTGCACGTCGATGTGACTCAATGGACGCATTTAGATGGTCTTCAACTAGCCGATCTGAGTTTTGGTACACCTGGTGTGATAGATGTACTTCAGGGGGAACCAAGATGAACCGCATGCTCAATAAACCCAATTCGGATGGGTAGTTTTTGGTCCGGCTTCGACTGCACCCATATCAGCACGCCCTATTTGCAGTCTCGGTGCTTAAATGTCCGAGGTTGAACCGACTTTGGAGGAACTCGTACGACACTTTTGGAAACTCCAAAACGTTCGTGGAGATGATATTTTCGGATATTTTCAGCGACGCATTCTCGTACCAGAAATGGCAGGTATGTTGTATACATATCGTTTCGTACTGACGTCAACAAACTTGGAGATTCCTATCGAAGTGCACTGCGGCAATTTCACTGCCTCGAATGTCGACTGGCCGGGAATGATGATTTGCGAGAAAGGTACCTAACCTTCATGCGTGAATATTTTGCCCTCGGTCATATGGAATATGTTGTCACCCTGGCGACCATCTAAGCAGGTATTTCATTCCACACCACGCACTGGCCACAAAGTTTCGCGTTGTATTCAATGCATCAGCTCGAACAAGTACAGGGATCTCGCTAAATGACGTTCAGCTGATTGGTCTTACAATACAAGATTCCTTGGTAAATATAATTCTTTCGTCATTACCTCATCGCTCTCACAGCGGATATTGAAGAAATGTTCCGCCAGATATTGGTGGCACCTGAGCTTCGCCAGTAAAAGCGCATTCTGTGGCGTGAGTCACCTGAAAATGACATTGGGGTTTACGATCCAGTGGTGAATCATGAAGAAATGCTGTTGGCTACGAACGTCGATAAAATTCTCTCAGCTGGTCATTTTAAACTGCGGAAGTGGAGTTCCAAAAGACTTCAGGCCATTCGAAAGGTCAAGGGTATGATGCAACCAACGGATGAATATGTCATCGATCCTGCGACAGCTTCGGTGCTTGGATTAAGGTGGGATCCAGGAAGCGCCGAATTGCTCTTCAGCGTAAATATTATTCAACCTGCCAAATCTCCTATGAAGAGGCGAGTTCTTAGTGAAGTTGCACAGTTGTTTCATCCAACAGGTCTGCTCCCACCAGTCATTATAAGGGGCAAGATCTACATCCAGAATCTACCTACGGAACTGTCTGAATAATAGCTTACATTTCGGAATGGTCTCCACGCACTACACCATTTTCTAGTGCCCAGATGGCTGGGCATGACAGATGGGGAAGTAACAACAATCCACGGTTTTTGCGATGCCAGCTCAATGGCATAGATAATGCTACAGATACTGGATTTGCACGCTAAACAGGCTGTACGAACATTTCTGCACAACTGTACCATTTGTCGACGTCATCGTGGTGCTATTCTTGCGAAACAAATGGCCACGTTACCAAGGCTAAGGGTAACTGCTGCTCGGCCCTTCAGTGCATCAGGCGTTGACTATTTTGGCCCATTTTTTCTAGGTACTGGAGCAAAACGGTCCAGGTTAACCATCAAGACCTATTTGGCTATCTTTATTTGTATGGTTACATAGGCTGTACATATAGAGGTAGTGGACGATCTTATTTCCCAGGTGTTTCAAGCGGCCTTTACGAGATTTATCAGCCACCGCGGGCCCTGTCGAGATCTATATAGCGATACGGCACAACCTTTATTGGGGCAAACCGCATGCTTAAAGGAGACTTGGGTACTTGGACCAGTGATGCAAATCAACAAGCGGTGGCCAACATGGGGACGAATTGGCATTTTATCACACCCAGCTAAACGTCATCTAGTGCGCCTAGTAGGAGCCCAAAATCTATGGTCAGTTGCACATCTTGGCGGTGCGTATTGAGGCGTGCTTAAATTCGTGTCCACTCATACCCGTGCACGATGACCCAGACGACATTCTAGGTTTGTCGCCAGCCCATTTTCTTATTGGGTCCTCCATCATCGCAGTATCCGAGCCAATTCTCACCGAAGTTTCCCGTAATCGACTTAAGCTCTGGCAATGGTTGCAACAGGTCCACTAGAAGTTTTGGCAAAGATGGAGCGACGAGTACTTGCACACATTAGAAACTCGAAGCAAATGGAAACGACGCGAAGAGCTGACATTGTCTTAGTACGACATGCAAATTTACCCCCGACGTTTGGCGTTTGGGCCGAATCACGCAAGTTCATCCTGGTAGCGATGGGCAAATCCGCAACGTAACATTGAGAATCGCACATGGCAAATGTACCCGGGCAGTCCAAAAATTGTGCAGGCTGGCGGAGTACCTGGTTCGAACTATCAAAAAAGGCACAAGGGAAAAACTTGAGACAGTGACTATTTTGTAGAGGTATACAAATTTACATTTTTGTATAATTATTATAAAAATAAGAACTACCGTTTAATTAATCTTTACCTATTTAAAAACTTTCTTAATTCATGTTATTTAATTTTTTATATATTTCTATTGTTTTTGTATTCATTTTTTTATCCTGTGTGATTGTGCGCAGTTCTGTCGAAATTGATCCCATCCACATAACTTAAATGTTCCTCAAAATAAATGACAGACGCGCTTTGCTCCATATGTGGCTGTCCCAAAATTTAAGGAAATGAAGAATGAGTTCCCTTTACTTTATTGTACAAATTTGTTCTGAATCAGCCCTTTATTACCGAGATAGAGGAATGCCTCTGGAGGAACGGAGCCATTGAATCGCACATTCTATTGATGAATATAATTGGGGTTCAAGGTTGATTGTTTGTCGAGTCCACTGCATTGGAGTCAACTTAAAAATCAAATTACCCCCTTTTTTTGTTCGCCCTGTTTGCAAGACCTCCATAAGATCGAATTGTATCCATATAATCCAATTCAGGTGTTCTGTACAAGCGAAAAAGTCCAAAAGGAAAGCCCTCTTAAACACCTGAGTATTTTCCAATAAAGTTGCTCTTTCACGGGACATGCGAATATGTACTAGCGTAGGCCGTATAAGGGGCGTTTATCGGATTACTTGCACCCTCCCATCGAGTTGGTATAAAGCAGTGGCTTGGTTCTGAAATAGTGTTCAAAACTTCCACTAGATCGACAAAGACAACATCCATATTCTTCTCGACATCGCAATATTTTTAAGTTTTTTATAAAACAAATACTAATTTAATTAAAAAGAAAACAAATGTTATCATATATAAATTTTTTTAGGCAATGATAATAATTTAACGATTCTTTTTACAGTTTCTGTGATAAGCCAAAACCTTCCGGAAGAAATGCAAATGTGGCACGAGAAATCATCGTTATTGGAAAAAAACCAAAGTAAAATATTTGAAAAACTAAGTGAAATTCAAATAGTATTAGAAGTATTAAGAAGTAATTTAACAAAATACACCACTAGAGCAGATATTCGTACAGAGTATTCCAAAGATGATAAGTTTGTGGCGGATTTAGGGGCTAAACTAGAAGCAGTTTCTAGTGATATAGAAATCATTAAAGACCACTTAATTGTGGTCCAAAAAAACAATACTGATTTCCAACAAGTGTTAAATAAGCTAATGGTATAATTTAAAACACTTTTCAATGTTCAGATTTACTGGAAGCAAGTTTTCTTTCTAGGAGCGTTTTAGTGAAATATCTAACTTTATTCCAGAAAAGAATAAAAATGAAAGCGAATGTTTACAGAAACTTCAAAACGTACAATTTAACTTTGAGAACCAAATAAGAAGTGTAACAGCTAATTTAAGTGTGGTTAACGATACACTTACACAAAAAGCACATATATTAAATGAGGAGCTGTTAACTCATAAGGTAGTTGCTCTAATGTTGATAAGAATTCAAATACAACCGATTGTAATTTTTTCAGACAAAATTGTACGATCTGATGGATAAATCAGCAAATATTACCTCACACGTCACATCCATTAAAAATGATTGGACTAAATATAGACAACAAATCAGCGATTGTGAAGTAAAGCTTCAAAATTTTGAAAATATTGTAAGTATAAGATATAATTATAATCACTATCATCTTTTCAGTGAATATTTATAAATTATTTTTATTTTTAAATTTGGTTTCAATAAGAAAAAGAGGAGAGGGAAGAAGTCTTATTTTAAAGTTCTTAAATTTAATAATAATGTTTAAAAAAAAATTTAGTTCGATTTGAACATTGTTTGTTTCAGTTTTTACATTATTTGGAAATTTGTATTCCTTTCTAAAATAACATGTTTTGGGTTTTCGAATTTCTAAAAAAGTTGTACATTTAAATTATCATTATTTCTTAAGTTATATGGTTGTGCACTGACTCTAGTTGTCAGTCTTTTACTTAAATACCTGGACACCATGTTGTTTTTATATAAACAAAAATAAGTGCACACAAAATTATTCTTTGTTTTATATTTAACCATTTTAGCATCTCTAGCATACTTCTAGCATACAATAGTATTGTTGGCCAATACTCAAAGTAGGGTAATACTATTGTATTATACATTTTGATTTGCATTGAAATACAGAGTTTTTTTCCAATTCTACAAAAAAAACGATTTTTTTGGCCTTTACATACGTATTCGAAATGCTTCTTAAAATCAATTTTGCTGCCAATTATACTCCTAAATCCTTTATTTCAATGAAAATTCAAATGTTTCTTCTTTTTTTTTAAATAGCGGGTGCTCAAAGGGTTAAGGTACCCTTAAAATGTTTAAACAGAGTGAGGGCATTTCTTTTACATTTAACTTAAGTTTATTCATGATTAAATAAGATTTAATGTTTTTTATTTCTTCACTTTTTACTTATACAATCACATAGTTCATATTCGTTAATATTCAAAAGTCCATCATGAGTAAATAATTTAATTTGACTATATTTTATTATTTTTTTAATATCATTAATGTATAGCAAAAACAAAAGTAGACCCAGGAGAGATCCTTGAGGCACTCCTAATTCTGTTTCAATAGGTTCATATAAATCATCAACATCTTGCCTATGTCCAATGAGATATGATTTGAACCATTCATATTCAACTCCTCTTGCCCCATACGTATATATATACTCGTAACTTTGTTAATATTTTATTCCTGTCTACCATTTCGAAAACTCTCTCTTATTAGCATGTAATTTCTCTTTCCGGTCGTTATTTGTTGATTTTATTTCGTGTGTTATTGGCCATTTGTAATAAATTAATCAAATGAACACATCGTTATTGTCTGGAAATAAATCACCGACTGCTACATACGTTCTTTGTTGCATATTCATCTCATTTCGTTTTGACAGAATACAAGCATTCTGCCGAATTCTTGAAAATTGTCGATTGGGTTAGTTCCCATTTCTCTTTCCGGTCGTTATTTGTTGATTTTATTTCGTGTGTTATTGGCCATTTGTAATAAATTAATCAAATGAACACGTCGTTATTGTCTGGAAATAAGTCACCGACTGCTACATACGTTCTTTGTTGCATATTCATCTCATTTCGTTTTGACAGAATACAAGCATTCTGCCGAATTCCTGAAAATTGTCGATTGGGTTAGTTCCCAAGAGTACAGACAATGCGGCATAGATTACGTCTGGAAATTGTTTCTAGGACGCAATATAACGCGTATTAAATTTTACTACACATGTATTATAATTTACTGCAAATGCTCTGTGACGATCGTTTAACAAATTTTATATTACTTGTAACATCTTGATTTTTGTAAAGAACTAATTCGCCGATTGCGGGGCTCTGCGACCTAAAAGAGTTTTTGTATCACAAAATCGGTATTTAGAAGCCAAAAGAGGCTCTCTCTGGAGAAGATTTTGACAATTTACCCAGTGATTAAATTTCTCTAAGGAAGTATCGTCTCCATAGAGCATTCACATAAAATATGTTCCGCAGTTACGTCGTCTTCCATGCAAAGACGAAATTCACTTTAGACCTATTTTGTGTAGGTGATATTGAAGGTGGCAGCGCCCCGTTAGAGATATAACTAGTCTTCTGATATCATCCCATTTGAATTGTAGGGTTTCTTTGTTGTAGAAGGGTTTGATGGCTCTTTTAGGCTGGTGAAGCCCTGGAATGTTTTCAAAGTGGGATATATACACTTTGTTCTCCCAACTCTTTATTGTTGAGTTCATTGCTGAATTCGCAATATTACAGAATGCCTCAGGGGACCGGTGAAAGAAAGCCGAACCGTTTCTGGCCAGTTCTTGGGCTATTACATTTCTGACAATATTTTTATGACTACGAACCTAACAAAGTTTTACTTTGTTTTTATAGGAAAGGTCTTGTAGTGCATTGAAGCAGTGCCTCTTTCTGGAGCACAGATCTTGGTAGGCGGTCATTTACCACGCAGATCATGTCGAATTTGGGGATTTCTGAGAGAAGATTCTTTTGATCCATGTGATCTAAGTGATTAATCTGTTCTGTTTACAGTAGTCTGACCGTGCTGTGAATTGCCATTTTTTTTATGAAGGGATATAGTGGCGTTAAACCAATTAAGGCTTTTATAGCTACTGTGGTGCATTACGTCGTCGATGCCGTGGCATGCAAGTCTGTAGCAGCTTCAACTTCAGCTTTTGTATAGCAGTCTTATCTTTTGTTTTGTTCCACCATACTACTGACGAGTATGTGATGATATATCATCAGTGTATGTGATGATATATCAAATAGGTGAGCTTTGGATTTATTCCCCAGGTCTTACCATAATACGATGGCAGCTCAGATGGCTTTAGTCTCTTTGGTAATTTTCCTGTTAAAATGTGGATTCATATTTAGTTTTTAGTCGAGAACAATTCCTAGATATTTTTCTTCATTGATGTACTCAATTATTGTATCATTAAGTGAGATCTGGTCAAGACTCAGATTTTTCTTACGAGTGAAGAGAACAAGTATAGCTTTACTGGAGTTGGTTGAGCGGTTTTTTCTAACATACCAATCGTTTAATATTCAGAGCAGTCTGTATCTTATTGCAAACTTCCTTAGGGTGTTCAGCCTTCACTATAATGACTAAGTCGTCGCCATATCGTATTGTTTGATAGCTCAGGTAACTAAGTTTTACTAGTAGGTCATCAATGACAAGTGACCACAAGAGCGTCCAGAGAACACCTCCTTGTAAACAACCTTTGACGGCGGTGACTGAGATTTTAGTCTCACCGGTTTTCGGGCATCGCTCTAACCCAACGGCTAGTGGGATGGTCAATACCCTTTTCAGACATGACATTGTCATGCGATTTCGTTTTTGCTCCACTGTTAGCAAAAGTTTTCTTATGCCCAAGTTTTCGTGTAGGATATTCTGTATGCGTTCAATTGTGATGTGTACAATGTCAGCAATCTCTCTGACCTTCATCCGATGATCTGCTAACACGATATCATGGATTTTATTATCCATATCATCCGTAGTCACCTCAATCGGCCGGTGATGGTAGTCGTCGAAGGTTCATAGTCCTTATAAACGGTAGATATGAGCTTAGGCGTGATTTCGTGATCACAGGTAAAACTGTGACTGTAATTTTCAAATCACTGTGATTTTAACATGTGATTGTGAATTGCAAATTCACGGTTGGTATGCTTATTAGCTATTACTGCGAAACTGTAATTTTAATTCAATTATCACATTTTTCTGTTTATACGGCACTGCTAACTCAAACTTTTCTAAACGGCAATTGAGAATTTTTCAACTACAACATGTTAAAACGCGTTCAATTCAAATTAAAAAAATCAAATGGCAACAACAACACAACGCAGCGCAAAAAGAGAATACGAAAAAATGTAACTGTGCATCGCGTACCATATAATTTTTTTTCTTAAAATCTACCCTAACCAAAGCACTCGCTACTTTGTTACTAATCCTACATATCAGATAATTTCGCTGTTTATCCTGTGATTGTGATTCGTGTAGTGACTGTGAGTATATTCTCTTTATCGTGAATCGTGATTTTCAGACTGTGATTGTGAATTGCGATGGGAAAGAAATAAAAAAATCGCAATAACGTTTAACGCACTCACGCTTTATTTGAATGTCAATCACAGGTAGTGATTGCGACTTTGCAATCACTGTTAATAAATCTCAGGTAGTGATTTTGTGCTCATGTCTAATAAACGGTGAAGTTGCATCACTTTGATTTCCTCACAAATCTTCCCATCCAATTGCACCATTATTGCAATGTACTCATATTGGTATTATTCATACTACACCTTACTTTAACTAACATAAATTCACTGAAATTGAATTATTACAGGGTTCTTAACTTTTTTAGTATTTATTTTCACATGCGTCAATTAATTTTATAATACTAAAGCAAGAAAAAATAAGAACACATATTTTAATAAAACTTATTTGTGCACGTTGTTATTTGAGTGTTAATTTAAAGAGGAATCCATAGTTACAAAATTTTAAGTTAGAAAGTTAGTGTAGAAATAAAATGGGATTGGATGTCATGACATACGAACTTAATCGTTTAATCGTGTGATGGACAACTGACTGTTGGGTAAAATTCGTTTGTGATTCCAGGCAGATGTGAACGTGTGAATAGATTGGATGACAAAAACATATTTATACATGTTAAGCATTATATTTAAAGGAATCATTACATTAAGCGTTGATGTTAGACAAATTCATTCATATACGAAAGCTGTTTGATAAGGTTAATTAAAGGAAATATACAAAAGTATGCGTATTTTTTTTGCATTGTATTGTATTTATTTATTCATTATCATGTTAAAACTAGCTAACAATAGATAATTCTTTAATTTAGGATATCAAAAAATTAGTTTACTAGTAAAAAATGATGAACAAATTAAAGATCCTTCTAAAACCTAAGTTTGTGTTGAAAGATGCATGGAAAATATATGAATAAATGTGTACGTAAGAATAACTGACGTGAATAACTCAGGTGCTCTTTAGTTACAACTTTAATAATTCAAAAGATAGAGTATTAAACCGAAAAAAGAAAAAAAAATTATTTCAATGAGAGAAAAAAAAGAACGAGAAAAGAATCTATTTTCAGCATTAGCTCCAAGCTTAAAGGGTCCATAGTAAAAAGCCAGTCTTTAAGTGATTTTAAAAAATAGTAAGTTTTGTTTGGGTCGTATAGACATAGGAAGTTTGTTAAACATTCTACGCGAAGTAACTACATAAAAATTCATAAAATGTGTTTTGTGCACGTGTGTCAAAAAGTGCCATTTTGTTTACTCGCAAGTTATAAGTCGAAGAATTCCTAAAAGGAACATTAGCGCTTCGTTTAAAGAACTCTTTGAGTACCTTGGAAACATATAGATTCCTGAGTGGCAATACCTGAATACTTGTAAAAAGCGGCCAACTTTCCGTATAGCGATTTTTGCCACACATAATTCCAATTATATGCTTTTAGGCAACGACTAGTGCACTTAGGGTACTTAGATAGGTGCCTCCCCAACTAACAATCCAATATTGAAGCTTTGACTGGACTAAGCCGTAAAAGAGCATTGAAAGTACTCTCTGCGAGCAGTATGGCTTCAGGAGATACATTTTCCGTGTTAATAAAGTCATATATTATTTTAAATGTAGGGCTTGTGCCTTCCAATTTAGTTTGTTATCAATGGACTGCTTCAATATTAAAGCAGCATGTGGAACAATTATCAATAACGCTGAAGTTTTGCTTCCCACAGGTGTGTAATTTTTGGCAATCGCTTGAATGAAAAACAAACCAGCTTGCTAAATTATTTTGGCATAGCTAAGTTCATTATTTTTGTTTTTTTCATTTTTCGTTGTTAATTTTCGCAACGCATTCATGGAGCGAAGGCGATGTCGTCTGCAAATGCGCTTTGATTTCCGTACTGCACGGTACTGGGCCTAGCACAGAACCTTGGGGAACGCCATTTCTAAGCTTAAGTGAAGTACTGTAAAATTCATTGACCAATACTCTTTGCTCCCTCTCCAGTAAATAAGACTTAAACCAATTGTAGGTCATTCCTCTGAAACCAGCCTTGTATAATTTTCCTAAGATTATATTTAAGTCCAACATATCGAATGCTTTGGTCATATCAATGAAAAGAGCCATAGTACAATGGCTTTTGTTAACTCCACTGAACAAATCGCAGCAGACATTTAAAATTGCATCCTCCGTGGATCTCCCAGGTCTAAAACCATACCGTGCTTCTGAAAAGAAGTTACTTCTTTTTAAAAACGTCAGCATTCTTGATTTCATTAATTTTTCGAAAATTTTTGATATCGTGGGAAGCAGAGAAATTGGTGTATAATTGGCCATATTTCTACAACTCCCTTTCTTAAACAACGGCAGAACCTCTGCCCTTTTTAGAGCCCCCGGAAACACGCTGCTGTTAACACTGTGTTTAAAAAGATAACACAAGACATAAACAATTTACCAAGAGATTTTTTTCAGAGTTATGGCAGAAATACCATCACTTGTGCAGGTTTTCTTGTTTTGCAAAGTCATAATTGTCTTGAGAATTTCACAGGAAGTAAACTGGTGAAAAAATAAGCTCGATGAGATATTGCAGTTACAACTGGAAGGTGGTTCGGAGGGTTTAATAGTATCAGAAATATTGACAAAGAACCTATTGAATGTATTTGCTATAGCACGCGGATCGGTCAAGGTTGAGTTATCAACCTATATGTTAGGAATATCATTAGACTTCTTTTTCCTACCTAAGATATTATTTACTAATTCCCATTTTCTCTTTATGTTTCCCCTGGCTTGAGTTAAGCGATTGAAGTAGTAGCTATCACGTGCTTGTTCTATCATAATCTTAGTTCTATTGCACAAATTATCGTAATAGCTTTTCAGACTAAGATTTTGTGGGTGTTTTCTACATTTTTTTTGCAAATTCCTTTTTACGCTTTATTTGATTAAGTAGGCGTATGTCATCCAAGGCTTTAAAAACGAGTCTCGCTCCCTGATGTTTAGGATAGTGGTTGTACTATGGACATGATTGATTAAGATCGCAATGAAAGCATTGTAGGCCACAGAAGAAGGGTGGCTTTCCAAGAAAACTGTTTCCCAAAATTCATACCTGAGTTTTTCCTTCAATGCTAATTCAATAGTCTATTTGGGCTTTTTGCCTGCTAAAATTTTTCCTAGGCGAAACTAATTTCACATAAATGGTGATCGGTTATTTTATAGTCGAGAACTTCACAATTAAAGACCATACTTATATTTTTATTAAGTCTTATAAATATATGGTCAATGCAGCTACTGGTTGAGCATGTTATGCGGGTAGGTATATTCACCATACGAAGCCATCAGTAGCCATCAATCAGAATCGTAAAGAAGATCTATATTAATGTCGCCTATGACTATTAAATTCTTCGTTTTTATAATACTTAACACGGTATTTAACTCTTCGGTAAAAACACTCTTTCGACAGCAATGTAGCCGGTAAATGCAAAGCAACGTAAAGCTTGAGTTTGTAAGTGAAAAATTAACTTTGATAGTATCTGCACTTTTTAAACTGATTTTGAAGCAATCGTGCACAATACCACTTTTTATGTAAACTGCTATACCGCCGGCAGAGTACGATGCGTTGCAGTTACCAAAAGGAATATAACCCTCTATGTTATAAGAGTCAAACTCTTTTTCATACACCCAAATCTCATTAAGTTCAATAAATAGAGGTAATTTTAGAAGGGACTGGACATGGACTAAGAAATTATCAAAATTTTTTCTTAAGCTGCGAATATTTTGCTGTATGCAAAAGGATTCATCACAATTAAATACATACGAAACAATATCACAAGATTTGTTTTTGTTTACACGATTACGAAGGGCGGGATTGTTATCTGTTATCTGTTTTCATATTATTTTTCAAGATCAGAGATGCACAATAAATTCTAATTGCATTATCGCCCTCTTTTTTCCTCATGTAAGCAATCCCATTTCTCGTATACTGCTTCGACTGCTTAACTGCAGCTGCCGTTAATAGTTGAATAGTTGACGTGTATTGTAGGTTAGGCTCTCGTTGATATACATGTTCTCTCTCACTCCTTGGGTGTTGATTAGAGTTGTCTTCAAGTTTGCTTTTGCCTCCTTCTTTGCTCTGATTACCTTGTCCTTCATGTTCCGCGAGACAAATTTGACGTGGAAAATGTTTTTTTGTTTGGTTTACCTCTGCCGCCGCTTATTTATTAGATGACGAAGAAACAGCTGGAGGTGAGTGAACTTTGATTTGTTTTGTGTAGCAAAAATCGTGTCACCCTCATTACCATTTACGTTGAGACCGTTGCGAAAAATGTTAAGAGCGAGATCAATGTTTGTTGCTGCTGTGTTTGGTTTCCCGAGAGGAACATTGAGGATGTCGATGCTGTTTACCTTCTTCTCCAGTAAACTGATTTTTCCCTCAAATAGATTTTTTTTTTTTTTTTTTTTTATAATTTACGCGCGCCTAAGGGGTTGGATACCCTTTTACTGTTGCCAGGGCGCGGGCGGAAAGATAGAAGGAGGAGAAAGGAAAATTGTTTGTGTAGTGGCTTGAAACTCAGGTGTGTTTGGTTTCTATGTTTACTCTCCAGGGGTGGGA
The DNA here is from genome assembly GCA_949129095.1 of Volucella bombylans. Taxonomy (NCBI): domain Eukaryota; kingdom Metazoa; phylum Arthropoda; class Insecta; order Diptera; family Syrphidae; genus Volucella; species Volucella bombylans. Next base: position 64,991,931 of record OX422141.1, read on the forward strand.
GTCCGAATAGGACGGAGAGTTTTTCTTCACTCAGAGTGATTCGAGATATAATTCCCAGTATTTTTTTCATTGCTTGAAACTCTTATAACAGCCAAATCTACGTGTCAGTGTTATGCCTTCACACGCAGAATTTTTTTGTCTGAGTTTCAAATATACAATGAAAAACTGATTTTGCCATGGGCAGGATTCGAACCTGGACCCTCCGAGTGAGAAGCGTTTGCTACTACCACTACACTTGTTGGTAATTGCAATTTACTTGGTAGTAGCTGCAAGCAAATCGACTTGATTTTGTGGAATGGTCTTGAGAGAAACAACTTCTTTATAGACCATTTCCAGAGTTATTGTACGATTTTCAAATTCTTTCGGTGTAGACAAAGATTGAATTGTGCTTTTATTGTGTTTGGTGCATGATGGTTGGTTTGCAATCGGAGATTGGCTTTGCTTGCCATTAACAGCAGTGGCATCGGAAAAAGAGGAACGCCGCTGCTTAGTGCATATTATACAGATTTATTCTTTTTCATATAGTCCAGTTCGGTGGCATTTAATTTAGCGCAGTTACCATGAAAAAAAGTTTTGCAATCACTGCACTCCACTTTTAAGTCTGCTCTATCTATTTTAAGGTTGCAAGCGTTACACAGCATTTTAAATGACAAGTATAATAATGAAACAGATCGAGAAATTAGTTTGCAAAAGCGTAGGTAAACAAAGAAAAGTAACCTTATAGAGAGAGAAAGTTCTCGGCACGTTTGTACCCCACGAAGCACTTTAGCACAATATACCTGTCTATCTTAATTAAAAATATAATATAATTAAAAATAAACCTAACAAGGAGTTTAATATTGTTTAAAAAAAATATACAAACAAATTGAATTGATCTAACGATACTTTTTTTTATATGCTTTTTTATAAAACAAATACTAGTCCAGTACCTACATTATATGTACAGTAAAGTATAACCAGATTAAATTTGCCCATTCATGGTTTGATATTGATTATTATTTTTGTAAATCTTGCAGGTGTCCGATGTGGTAAATAAAACATTAAACTTTGAAAAATTGCTACCAGACGCCCGATTCAACTTTCTATCAACTAATGAACCACCACGAAATGCAAATATTTCCAAAAACAGAACGTTATAGGCATTGGGATGATTATAAATTATAATAAACTTGACCTTTTTTTCCTCAAAAATTATTATAAATATAATAGTGCAATTTGGAAAACATAACGAAAATTTTAACAAGCACTAAAATTTAAGCAAGAAGTTAAAATAGAACTGTAGGGAGCAATTATAACTATCAACAGAAAACTGTTTTAAAAATTGTTATTTTTTTATGAAAATAGATTTCGAAGAATGTTAAGTGATAAGAGCTTGGATTTCCTTTTGGATTTGGATTTAATGTAAAGGATATACACATTCGTACATATACTTTCCTTAAATAGCCATAATTTAAAATCTAGTATATGTCTTTGCAATAGTTGATCCAGAGTTCAGTTTACAAAATGTACATACAAGTTTTACCAAAATAAACTAAATAAAGAATTTCCCTATAATAAAACTTTTAGTTTACAATTAATTTTATGAAAATTTATATATATACATACCGTACTGGATAAATGAAAGTTACCACCTGCAAAACACTTCATTATAGATATGATTTAAAATATAAGTGTGAACCACTACTATAAATTGCTTTCATAAACTATTATTAATGAATCCTTTGATGGGATTTTTTTATTTGGAGGTTTTAACATTAATATTTTTAACGTAGTACACAATAATGAATGTGTTAGTGTAATGCAAAAAGTAAAGTTTGAAGATAAACATTTTCGACAAATTTGAATGGAGTTCAAAGATTCAATTTACTTTTGCTTAAGTTTTTTTTTATCTGAAGTATCTAACCGGGGAATAAAAACGCCGTAATTTCTTTTTATGTCCACCGCGACCCTTAATAACCGTTTGAATTCTGCGTGGCATATAATTTATTAAACTTTGACTGTATTCACTTGTTATGTCATTTTTGGAGGCTTCCTTAATTGCTGTCTTAAATTCTTCTTCGCTCTTTGAGTTTCTCGATACTAGTTTAGTCTTTAAAATTTTCCAGGAAATCTCAATCGGGTTCAAATTGGGGATGTTTCAAGGTCAGCGTAGTGTTTTTAGTGTGATACTTACAAAATCCTTTGCCTAATAGAACACAACATACATAATTATGGATAAATAACGCCGATTAATTTCTAATCTTCCATTGATTTTGTAGGGAAGAGGCACCAGATGGTCTCTTACGATTTTTATGTAGCTCTACGTTCATTGAGCTAGTGCAAAACATTAATTCCATTGGCCGCAACATTGAATACAACCCCATTTCATAAAACTTAGAGGAAAATAGTTTTTTTGTTAATGCGCACTCTCTTTTCAAATCTTCTCCCCCTATCCGCCGTAAGTACTGGATATCATCTGATGATTTAAGGTTATATTTACTTTCGTCAGTAAGGCTAACAGCTTTCCAATTTTGATAAGTTCTGGAGAATTCCAACCTTGCGGCTTTAATTTTTGTGGTCAAAGACGGTTTTTTACTGGGGGCCCTGGCTGCCAATTCAAATGAATTCAGCCTTCTGCTGACTGTACAAATGCTATTTTTGTTCGATTATTTGTTCGTGTTCATTCAAAAAACAGCTTTCACTTGCTTTGGCGATTTTCTTCGATTCGCGCACGATATTTGTTTTAAAATCCGGTCTTCTCTATGGGTCGTCTTTTACTCGTAGCTTAACCCGTGTCAGTTTTCTTCGCTGACGTGTGGGCATATGGCTGCATCCAATTCTCTTACAAATCCCGGGCTAAAAAGCCTTCATTGTTTTAAAACTTAATTGAACACTTGTTCACTAGAAAGTTGTTTACCATTTTGCCTACACTGCACTAAAAACGAAACTAAACTAAACTGAACCAAACATCAAGTAATTAAAGGAGACACAAAATGTAACTGTTTAAACCGTTACATATGTTTCCATGTGCCGATACAAAAACTTTTGCCCAATGACAATTGATAAATTTAAAACACTTCTCTCGTTGGTGAGTACAATATTATATACAAAAGTTTGTTTATAAACTCTATATTCTGTTTGTATAAGGCAAAACGGATACAAGTATGAGATACGTAATTACTTCGATGGTACATATCACTATAACCCTCAGATTTGTTGCTGCTGGAGATTCATGCCGTTCTTTGGAATTTCTTTCACGAATTTCGAGCAAAAAAATTGTAAATTTGTTCCAAAAGTGATGTCATCAATTTTCGATCCACTTATCAGAACGCATATGAAGATTTCGAAAATAAAAATAAGATGATTCTACGTACTACATGCCTATATTAACATTTTCTGAACCTTAGTGATTCATGCGATAATTTTGACGAACGCTTGGATTTTCCACATACCATAGGGGCCATTGGTGGGAAACATATTCGGATTCTTGTCGTCTTGTTAGCAGTGGTTGATGCATACAGTATATTTATTTACATCGATGTTAGAAGCGACGAAGAGCAGTAAATGCGATCAATATAAAGATAGCTCGCTACATAAAGCTGTAACAGCTGGAACGCTGTATCTACCGGAACCGAAGCCATTAAGAGGAAAGGAAGTGGGTACTTCTTCCTACGAGTATTTTATTGGGACGGCATCTTCGGTTTAGGTAAACATTTGATAAAAATGTATGCTAAAAATAGCAGATTAAGTATATCGTAAGAAATTTTCAACTATAGGCTAATTCGCTCGATTCAAGTATTGGTCTTAATACCATACCCCCTCACAAATACTTACTACATGCAACATTACTTTATATGCATTTTGTTTCAATTTATTATAACTACAACTTCTGGTCGACCCATAAAAAATAGGACAGCAGAAGAGGAATAAGACTAAAACTAAATAAAACATAAACAACGAGCCCAATGCATTCGGCTTACTTATTGTGAAACCAGATCCAGTGCACTCTATGAACCCATTGAACAAGAAATATTAATTTCAGATACACTTGAGCAATACTGCTCGGCTAACTTAAGTAATCCATATTGCTTTAAATGTTGAATAGTAAAATTATGTTTTCTTGTGACATTCGGATAGGACAAGTTGATCAGTTTTGAGTCAACTCAAAAACTAGCAATTACGGTGCAGCTCCGTATTGAAACGGCGACCTTAGTACTATACTTCTATATATAAAATTATTTTAACCATAAAGACGAAAATAAGAATAGGTGAGAAATAAAATAAAAGTTGCACACGCGAGTTCTTCGGCTTAGGAACGAATCACGATATTTCAGAGTATGTCCGAAAGTAGGCTTGAAGGTGGACGAGACGGGTGTTACGGTTGAAGATTTGAAGGGGCGGAATGCTACTGGTGATTTCTACGGAGCACTGATGGTAGAAATGGCGATACAACAAAGTGAGACACGAGTCATTTTGTCGGTGTTCGGTATTAGCATCATTAGTTTTATCGAACGATTTTGAATCCTAGCTAGTAGCCGCAAAGATGTTTTAAGCGCACCTGACCAGATGTGTGCACTGTATTCAAATTTTGGGCGGATGAATGCCTTATACTGGGCGAGTTTTTTAACTTGAGACATCCAAATTACTCGAAAAATACGCGATATCGCAAAAAATGTTTCAGACAAAAGTCACAAGGTTCTGAAGGGGACATTGAGCTCAAGGTCAAGGTCAAACTCGTGGTCACCATCTTATGTCCCCTTCAGAACCTTGTGCCTTTTGTCTGAAACATTTTTCGTGATATTTCGTACTTTTCGAGTAATTTTGACGTCTTAAGGTTTATGACGCCCTCTGACGGGAAAAGAACGAATTTTTGAAAAAAGTGTTTCATGTAAGAGAATTGTAATTTTTCACGCAGATTACGAATCTGTCAAAAAAAATAGCGGTTCCCATTAAAAAATCAAAAGTGACCTTCGTTTGACTTTGAAAATGGGGCTCAATGTCAAACTCGTGGTCACCATCTTATGTCCCCTTCAGAACCTTGTGACTTTTGTCTGAAACACTTTTCGCGATATCGCGTATTTTTCGAGTAATTTGGATGTCTCACGTTAAAAAACTAACTCACCGAAAGTTTTTCGGTTTCGAAGATGCAAGTGCCATTCGTGGATAATGTCTTGTTGTTTAAATTTCGCTTTAACGACAGCAGACAGCATTGTGTTTTGGAAGCATTAAATTCCATTCTGTTGATAGTTCCCCAATTGGTTATGCTATTAATATCGGAATTTAATGAGCTTAACTGATGCTGCCGTTCTAGTTCTACAACCGCAGAGCACAGACAAATATGAAAAGCAGAGAGTACTGTCGTCAGCAAAGGTATATTTTGGATTAGAAGTGGCAGACAAGAGATCATTTATAAAAATTAAAAAGAAAGTCGAGACAGAACGGAGTCCTGGGGCACATCAACATTAATTTTTTGAATATCAGACTTGAAACCATCCAAGACAACTTGAGTTGAACGTTCCGAAAGGTAGTTTCTAATCCATTGAAGAAGAGAGTCGTCGATCCCTAATGTACACATTTTCGACAAAAGAGCCTGATGCCAAACTCTGTCAAGTGCCTTAGAAATATCAAGTGCAACTATCTTTCTTTCGCCAGATTGATATATGCTTTGGTTCCACTTGGTGAGACATGCCATCAAATCACCAGTGGACCTATTGTACTGCCGGTCATTGAGAAATTTTCGTGTTTCGAGATATTTCATGAGTTTTCAATTTATCAGTGTTTCCATTATCTTCGAAAGAAAGGACATGGGTGCAATGGGTCTGTAGGAAGAGAGAGAGAGGAAGATGCGCCTTTTTTAGGGACGGGTAGGACAAATGCTGTCTTAAAGAGTAGGATTGATGAAAAAGCTAACGTAGTGGTTTTGCCAGTAAGGAAGAACACCTCTTCAGAAGATATACCATCTGGACCAGATGATTTATGTATATTGAGATCTTTAAGCACACGAGTGCGAAAGTGGATTCATCCCATTGAAGATTCGACGCACTCAAGTGTAGGCGGAGACAAAGTACAATCTGGGAGTGTTGAACTTGCAACAAATGTGCAACAAGCAGATTGGCCTTGTCTAAAGACCTGGCAGCTGGAATGTCGTTTTAAATGAGCGTTGGGATGGTGGATGAGGCAGAATTTCAGATGTTTTTGACAAACGACCAAAAGCTTTTACTACCTTTGGGACATTGTAGTATTTTTGACTCAACTTTTGGGTGTATTGAAATTACACACGCTTAAAAAAGACGTTGAAGTCATTCCTGGCTCGTTTAAAAGTTTTTCGGTTTTCCCCTGTCGTAATAACGATTTCAGTATGGGGATACAATTCTTTGTAGGGAGTCAGACAGCGCAGCAAACTCGTTAAAAATCGAATCGCTGTCCAGTTTGAGGATTCTGTAAATAAAGCAATAGTGGATAATTTGCTATCGGAGATGTAATTTTAACCACATGAAGTTGAATTCCGGATTGGAACAGGGATTACATTGTGGTGGACTTTGGTAAGCAGCATCACTAACGCCCAAATAGCGGAAAATCTTGCGCACTTGTGTTGGGTATATTGCAAATAAACAGTGGCTGTATGATGTCACCTCTTTCAGCCCTCACTTTATTCGGATGAATTCCTTGAAGCGTCCAACCAAATACCGTATCCACCGCCCTCAAGTGGTCGGACAGACGCCGCTGCGTACCCGTCACAATAGACTAGTAATAATCAGTAACAATCAAAACACTAATTCTGTCTTCAACTTCGAAGTTAGCGACTACACAATCAGCTAATTTTAAACAGCAAAAAGATTTACACGACGACTCTGGTGCGCTATATTTCGGCACATGTTTCGGGTACTATGCTTACTTCGATTCTAATCGTTATCTGCGCATATTGACTTTTTACACACAAGCTAATATTCTTGAAAGATTTACTCTGTGTTTTTTGCTTGCACTCGAAGGGAATCACTGATATTTGCACTAAGTATTTCGTAGTGTTTTTCTGCGACGCTCTCTTTCAAAAAAACTCAGTTGACTACTTCAATGACAACGCGCAATAATTTACTTTGTGTCTTCTTCCCGATGGCTATGCAACGTGCGTTTTTTAGAAAAACACTGTCAAGGGAACTTTGCACATACATAGCACTTCCGCCATTAAATCTAAAAAGCATGGATATGACAGCCACGTGGAAAAATATTCTAAATTTTTTTAAAATTTACATGCGTGAGTTAAAGATAAATTTAAATAAAACACTTTTGAATTATTTTCGACTAAATTTTATTAAACAAATTTTCCTTCTATCCATCTACACTTCATGTGAACTGCTAGTCTACTCCTTCCGAAAACGTTACCCAAGCGTCACCCAAGCGCAAACAAGCCAAAGGACACCGTTACCAAAACAATAAAACATAGAACATGAAAAAGCAAAGCGACGCGTAAACATTTGTTGCCAAGATTGGTAGGAACGATTGGCGTAGATTTGTTGCTGACGCTTAAGTGTGCACCTAGATGTAGGCAACGTCTTGCGGAACGTAACTCGTGCGTCTAATCTCGAGACACAAGAGGACAAAAGAAAAGTGGCGTTACTCCTACATTACATTGGATCAGAATCTTTAGACGTTTTCTACACCTTTGATAAGGATTAGGACACCATAACATATAAAAAAATTCTTGAAAAGTTTGACGCATTTTTTCTTATTAATATAAATATGGAAAGGCACACCTTTTTCTCCAGAAGAGTCTATGGAAGACTTTGTCACTGCTCTTAAAAATCTCAGTTTAACTTGTGATTTTTCAAATCTACGGGAGGAGCTTGTACGTGACATATTCATTGCAGTCTAAACAATAATTTGGGTCATCTGAAAGAAAAATTACTCAATGAAGGAAAAATAACACTCGAGAGATCCATCGACATCTCTAGAAGCATGTGCAACAATTACAGCAGCAACAACAATTAAACGGTAACTTCACTGGAGCGTTGAGGCAAAATTCAAGTTCAAACCAAGGCTATCGGCGAAATTCAAGAAATTTCCACCAGCATACTCAGTCATCGTCATTATATTATCAAAGAAGTCCGGAAACCTACACCCGGAATCAAAACTACCGCATTATCACACCAATACACACAATCGCCATCATCCTAAAAATGATCAGCTCTCAAGGTCATCACCTTTGAAGGGTAACAACAGGCTATGCAGCAACTGTGGTCAAAAGCACAAGTACACCTGTCCTGCTATCGGCATTATCTGTTATAAAAGATCACTTTGCCAAGATGTGCCGCAACAAAGTTCATATCCGCAATCCTCATTATTCTCCCAGTGCCTCCGATAGTGAATCAAATTCGTTAGTGTTATTTATCGCCACAATCCGACAAAGCCAGTGTCAAAAGTGGTGGAACATTACTCTTCAAACCAACAATAGTGAGTTTACTTGTCAATTGAACACAGGGGCCGAAGGGAATGTCATGTCGACTAAGCAATTCAATTTACTCGGAATATCGGATAAGTATATTAAACCAAATGCTGATAAACTTATTACATTTACTGGGGAAGAAATTTATTCGTTTGGATATTGCATTTTAGATTGTTTCAGATTAGATTATTCTTAAAGTTAAATTTATAATTACAGCAAGAGGGTGTGGGCGCAAAAAGAAACACTTGTTTTGACAGGCGGTGTTATCTTTATTTGGTAACAAAGATAAGAAGGAAAAAACTGCATTCTGCTTCTATTTACAGCAAAGTGAACTTCGGCTCAATGACCTGATCAGGTGGTCCGAATATTATTAGTTTTGTTAATAGATGTCTGTTGATGGTCAGAATGACGTCACCAAATCATACCGATTGTGCCGAGGACACCACCCACCCTTAATGTTCTAAAAAGGGGAATTTTTTGTCAAAATACCTACTGTAAACAATAGTCGTATAAAAGGTCAAATATTATTGCAAATAAATGAATAATCTTTTTATAACGTTGGAAGCGCGGTGGTTTTATTTTAACATGAAAAATACGGTTTTCTTCAAAATTTTTTGGTCATTGTTTCAGAAAACTTTTATTTTACAAATCCATTTTTCTTTGTTCAACGCCCGAACATTTGGTCCTATCAAGCCGGATTAACTTTGTTGAATTTTTTTACGTTTTAACACATTACTTTTTGTATGAATTTGCGAAAGACAAAAGTTAAAAATTTTAATTAAATTTGTGTGCTGTGTGTGCAACTTGAACTTGGACTGACTGAAACTGAGACTAGTGCTGCGGTTTCGATCTGGTGGACATTGGAGATCATCTGGAGATTCAACATTTCACAAGTAAGCGAATTTTATTTACTTTGTGTGGCTTTGTATTAAAATAGTAAGGTTGTTAAAAATGAAACCTACAAAGCTGAGTCGAGTACTCTCGCAGCTCGAAAAGGACGTCTCAAATTTCGCCAAAAGGGGCTCCACGACACGAACGGCGAATTATTTGGCAGGCCGCTTGAATCTTTTAGAGAAATCCATGGAGTCGGCTGCTGAAATTTATGAAAAATGTGTTAGTGAGCTTCAGGACGACGATAAAGGTAATGAAATTGAGACTACTTACGAGAAAATTCGAGAATTGTATTTCGAGTACAGAGGTGATTTGATGGACACAATCGATAAGGTCAAAATAAATATAACGCCAATATGGACGTCACCGATATGGACTCCAGTAATTTAAAATCATCCCATAATGCGGATTTGAGGCTGAAGAAGATCCCGGTTCCAGTTTTCTCAGGGAGCTACGAGTCTTGGCGTTGTTTTCACGATCTGTTTGTGTCGCTGGTCCATCATAATTCATCGTTGTCGGAAATCCAAAAGATGCACTATCTCAAAACGAGCGTAACAGGTGAAGCTGAGAAGCTTTTAGCACATTTAGGTATTGCTAACGGCAACTACACTAAAGCATGGGCTATTCTCGAAGACAGGTACGATCACCCTCGATTTTTGGTGAACAGTCAACTCAAAACTTTATTCAATTTGGCGACGACTACCCAGGAGCGAGCTGAATTCATCAAAGAGTTGTTAGACACGTCAACAGAAGTGGTGCACAGTTTGGACAACTTGAAGGTACCTGTCCAACACTGGGATGTGGTTCTGGTTTACATCCTGCTGCAGAAACTTCCTTCAAAAACGCAACAGCTTTGGGAGGAGAGGCTGGGATCCAAAAGGGACAGCAAGGAACTACCAACCTTTGCGGAATTCACCCAATTCCTCGAAACCAGGTTCCGTACACTAGAGGCGGTTAATTATCAGCAGGGTCGACCATCAGATTCGTTGAAGAAGGTACCGCAGCGCAACTCGTTCTACGTCCAATCAAACACCTCGAAGTTCATCTGCAAGCTTTGCAACAAAGGTCAGCATGCTATCAGGAAATGCAACAAATTTCTAAAAATGAACATCTCTGATAAATATCAAAATGTGAACAAATTAGGTCTATGTATTAACTATTTAGCGTATAGTCATTCGTCACAACAATGTCCAAGTACACGTAGGTGCTATTATTGTCAGCAGCCACATCATTCACTATTACACAATAGCAAAATCACGCTTCTCAATTACAAAATCAAATCCCGCATTTTAACCCTTCCAACCCCTCCACTATAAGAAATAACTCAAACCCTCAATCTTCCCATATAAAGAATATTAATCAATTCTCACATTCAAATGTCCAACCACCACAGACACAAACATATATTACCTCCACATTCAATAGGGAAGCTCCAGTTTTCCACCCATCTAACGAAGAACAACCTTCAACAAGTTCTGGTGTGAGAAACCATCACTCAACACTGGACCCCAACACACAGGTTTTGCTGTCTACAGCCATTGTTAAGGTAAGGACATCTTCGGGAGACAGTTTACCACTTCGAGCCTTGTTGGACTCAGGCTCCGAGGCTTCTTTTATCACGGAGTCCGCTGTTCAGCTACTCCGTTTGAAATCTAAGTCAACTGTTGGGATGGATTTTGTTCGGCAGATCAACAGTCGAACCTCGATCAACCAGGGTTTTCTTCCAAACATCGGACGTCGATGCACAACTTCGAAGATTTTGAAGAAACTCCGTTCGAGCCCTGTGAAACCACCGAAGACACCGCATGCGAAGAACATTTTGTACACAATGTTAGGCGTATGGCAGATGGACGCTATCAAGTAGCACTGCCGTTTAAGGAAAATCTTCATCCGGTACTAGGAATGTCACGTGAAGGAGCTCTTCAACGTTTCAGGTCCCTGGAGAGGCGTGTAGCGGCTGATCAACAACTGCATACCCAATACGCTTTATGCATCGAAGAGTACTTGCAGCTTGGTCATATGAGTGAAGTTGAAGAAGACGACGTATCCAAAAGCAGTCATTATTTTCTCCCACATCATGCCGTTCTAAAGGAAACCGGCTCAACGACTAAGCTTAGGGTCGTGTTTGATGCATCATATAGGACATCCGACGGATCTTCCTTAAATGATCATCTGATGACTGGTCCCTCCTTGCAACACAATGTCACTGATGTTACTCTACGTTGGAGACTATATCGTTTCTCCTTTTCAGCGGACATCGAGAAAATGTACCGGCAGATATGGGTAACAGAGTTGGACTCAAACTATCAGCTGATATTTTGGCGTAAGCATCCAACTGAGCAATTAAAGGTCTTTAGACTTAAGACGGTGACGTTTGGAACTGCTTCAGCTCCTTACCTAGCGATTCGGACATTGGTGGAGGTAGCGAAAGCGGCAGAAGCTCCGTATCCTAGGGCTGCGAAGATGATTCGCACCGAAATTTACGTCGACGACTTGTTTTCCGGTGCGGATACCATTGAAGAAGCAAACATAAAAAAGAAGGAAGTTAAGGCCGTCCTAGAAAAGGCAGGTTTCAACTTACGGAAATGGACGTCAAACGCGGAAGAGCTGCTCAAGGATATTCCAACCCAGGATCGAGAATTATCTCTAGCGGTTCCGTCGGAAGGATCAGATCGGATCAAAACGTTGGGTATTCATTGGCTTCCCAATGCTGGCAACTTTTGTTTCAGGTTCACGCCTCCGGATAGCCAACAGTCAACGAAACGTTTCATATTGTCAACGATTGCTCGACTGTTTGACCCCATGGAATGGATATCACCGTGTATTTTAAAAGCGAAACTCATCATGCAGCTCCTCTGGATTCAAAGGGTCTCTTGGGATGAGCCAATCGAGAAAGGGGTGCTCGACAGCTGGATCAGCCTATACAACGACTTATCAGCCATTAATGATATACGGATTCCGAGGTGGGTTCAAACAGTTGACAAGAAGTGCCGTATGGAATTACACGGCTTTACCGATGCGTCAGAGAAGGTGTATGGAGCAGCAGTCTATCTTCGGGCACAAGACAGCCAAGGAAAGGTTCATATGCACCTTATGATGTCAAAATCCAAACTCGCACCAATGCAACCGGTTAGTCTTCCTCGCCTTGAGCTCTGCGGTGCTGTTACGCTGGCGAAACTGTTACACTACGTTTCATGCACACTCGGCCTGAAGGAAACCCCAATTCATGCATGGACAGATTCTACCATTACATTGGCATGGATTCTTGCACCGGCTTCACGTTGGGAGACATTCGTCAGGAATTGCGTTAGCGAGATCCAACGGTTAACGGACAGTCACATCTGGAAACATGTCCCAACGCAACACAATCCTGCAGATTTGGCGTCCAGAGGTATTATGCCTTCTTTGTTAGTTGGTGAGACACTGTGGTGGAACGGTCCGGAATTTCTGCGATCAACTTGGATATTCGATTTGCCAGCACAGCCAGTAAGTCTCTCGACAGAGGAAGGTAAAAGGAAGGTTCAAGTTCATTCTGCGATGTTGAGAGAAAATGTACTAACCCAACTGATCCATCGATCATCGAATTTATCTCGACTTGTCCGGGGAACAGCCTGTTGCAAACGCTTCATCAATAACGCAAAGTCAAATTCATTAAACCGTCATTTCGGATCTTTTTTACCCAGTGAATTGGACAACGCTGCAAAAATAGTTGCGCGGTCCGCCCAGAATGAAATGTTTGCCGAAAACACGAATTCCAAGGGTATGGGATCCTTAAACCCATTCGTCGACGGGGAAGGAGTTCTTCGTGTAGGCGGAAGGTTGCGGAATGCAAACATTCCTTACGACCAACAGCACCCGATAATTTTGGAACCCAGACATCATTTCACTAAACTCATCATCCGCGATTCTCATGAAAGGTCATTGCACGGGGGAATCCAACTTATGATGTTGCACATTCGAAAAAATATTGGATATTACAATTCAAAAGAGCTGTAAAAAAGCATATAAATAGTTGTACGACATGCTACAGGTTTCGGAGTCAAACAGCACATCAACTAATGGGAGAATTACCTGCACCCCGAGTGACGGTATCAAGACCTTTTTCCCATACAGGTGTAGACTACGCGGGACCTATCAATATCCGAGCATGGAAGGGCCGTGGATCCAAGTGCCACAAAGGGTACATAGCTGTGTTTGTTTGTTTAGCCACCAAAGCTATTCACCTTGAAGCAGTAAGCGATCTAACAACTCAAGCCTTCTTAGCAGCATTTAGAAGGTTTACGGCGAGACGAGGAGTCTGTGGTCAAATTTATAGCGACTGCGGAACTAATTTCGTTGGAGCAGATACAGAACTGCGTCGTCTAATGAAAGGCGCAATCCATGACTGGAAGGAGATTGCAGACACCACAGTAGCAGAAGGAACCCAGTGGAACTTCATCCCCCCAGCTTCTCCCCATTTTGGAGGATTATGGGAAGCAGGGGTGAAGAGTGTTAAGTACCACTTAAAACGGATTGTCGGTAACGGCACACTCACCTTTGAGGAGCTCACCACGTTTTTGACGCAGATCGAAGCGTGTTTAAACTCGAGGCCTCTGTGCCCCTTAACCGAGAACCCCGACGACTTCGAACCACTTACTCCTGCACACTTCCTAATAGGAACGACCTTATTCAGCGTACCAGAACCAGACATGTCCATAGGCAAACAAGGACACATCGACAGGTGGAAAGCAGTTCAAGCACACGTACAAACCTTTTGGAAGCAGTGGCAAGTAGAATATTTAGCTCGGCTGCAACAACGCCCGAAATGGTTGAAGCAGCAAACCCAACTGAAAGTAGGTGACCTTGTTCTTTTGAAGGACGAACGACTTCCGCCCGCGAAATGGAATTTAGGCCGCATCCAAGAACTATATCCAGGAGCAGATAACATTACACGCGTCGTAAAAATAAAAACACAACAAGGAACTTTGAAACGACCAATAACAAAACTTTTCCCGCTACCAACAAACCAACCGCAATCTACAAATCTTGAACCTGAGAACTAGTTCAATAACAAGCGCAACACAAACAGAAACTACGCAAAACGTCACTAATGCAATTCAAAATCTAAATATACGCACATCTTTACCCAAAAAAAAAATATATAAGTATATATAGTATATAAATGGATTAATAAATTCACAGAATAAAAATAATAAAGGTCTACAGACGAAAACATTCCACACACAAAAAAAATGTACATACAAATTCACACAACTCTCAATCTCGACCAACCTGCATCCCACACCAATCACACATTTCCACACACTGTAACATTCCTGGAATTTAACATACAGTCCACTCACTCGCACTTTACTTACTTACGCAATAATCCAAAATGAAACATTCAATATAAACTACTCTACTACACAACACACGCACTCACATAATTCATCGAAGCATCGACACCTCAGTTGCAGAATAGTCCAATAGTCCATTTATCATTTCCCACCAAAAAAAAAAAACACACACACTCTCTCTCTCACACACACACACGCATTTCTGAGGGACGCGAAAAAAAAACCCATAATGAATTTCAACTAATTTTATTTAACTCTAATTCAAATCACCTCTCTCTCACACACACACACGCATCACTGAGGGACGCGAAAAAAAAAACCATAATGAATTTCAACTAATTTTATTTAACTCTAATTCAAATCACCTGTATTATATTGGATTTCAAACACATGTCAAATCCTAAAATTATTAAATCTAAATTTTTAACACGATTATACACGAACCACCGAAATTGAGTTACAAACCGGGTACCTACGTCACGCCAGCATAAACCACCAACAACTGCACCTCAAAAAAAAAGAAAATATACTAACTCACGATGGCGAGTTATCGTCATCGCAACAACAGCTCAGCCAATATCGTATTGCAACAACACGCAAAATGGAATCAACTATCATCGCCGGCATACAACAAGAGAAGACAGCGAAGCAAAAGCAACAAAAATGGCATACGATCGAATTACACACATAAACGGGATCGTGTGTGGGCTTGATTGCCGGATTATGAATGTTAGGTGTTTTAATGTACAATTGTCCATTGCTGTCTAGTGTCACTGCCCTTATATAATCATATGCAATAATCCGTTGTTTCTTTTCATGTACCAAAACGCATGCATTGTTTACGATGACGAGAGTATGGCAGAAGCAACAATATAGGCAGCTGCAAACTGGCAAGAGATCGTAAGAAGACCAGGGCGTAGTTAAGAAAATACTTTTTTTTGTCGGGGGAGAATGTTGACGGTCAGAATGACGTCACCAAATCATACCGATTGTGCCGAGGACACCACCCACCCTTAATGTTCTAAAAAGGGGAATTTCTTGTAATTGTCAAAATACCTACTGTAAACAATAGTCGTATAAAAGGTCAAATATTATTGCAAATAAATGAATAATCTTTTTATAACGTTGGAAGCGCGGTGGTTTTATTTTAACGTGATGTTTGGTTTGGTCATTGTTCCAGAAAACTTTTATTTTACAAATCCATTTTTCTTTGTTCAACGCCCGAACAATGTCGTTGGCTGAATGGTCGAAAACTTTTTTTTGCAGAGGGTGCTTTCTTATATTTCTTGTGATTTGTATACTCTTATGTTCTTTTTACTTTTACCTACATAATTATTGTAGATTTCAATTGCAAAGGCATTTTAGGATTGAATAATTGCATCCAAATGGGTTTAATTCAAATAACGGATATTAATAATAATTATGTAAGTGTACACAACGTTAAGAAGTGTGAAGCTGGCAATATCATTCCTAGTTTTTTATCTAATTATAAAAACGTTTTTATTGGTTTAAGTTGTCTAGAAGGGAAGTGTCATTTAAAACTTAAGATTGATGTTCTTCCAGTTGTCGACGGTCCAAAAAAAATTTCCTATAGTATGATGCCTTCATTGAAAAGTGAGTTGCAACGCTTAGAAGGGTTGAAAGTCATAACTAAGGTTACTAGCAGAGTAGGTCAGGAAGATTGGCACGGGCAGGAAGAGAGGGAACGCTTTTTATTGAAGTGGGTAAAAGAAGGGTTACTTCCACCGAAAATCCATTTCTAAAGAGGATTTTCGGGTGAAGCACGTCGTTTTTTTTCCATATCGTTCCATTCCTGACATATTTTTTTCATTTTAGTTTTGATCGTTGATGAGAAAGGAAGTGTGAAGAATAGGAAAAAAGGTATGTTTCAAGCCAACTGCTCAAATTTGATAATTAAAAATGCTCCAATTCAAGTGTTCCACTTATCAAAAATCTTTCAACCCCATGACAATGTGAACACGACGTTCATGGTGAGGACTTTCATCCCGGGAAATAGATGATGTTTTATGACGTGAAAAGGGGACGTAAAGAGAAATGGAATTAAATATTTCACTGTCGAAAATGGAGACAGCATCAGATTAGGATAGGTTGGTAAAATCGAAAGAGAATTTGCTAAGATATGTATGGATTTTCCGAAAATTAGCTTTATGGAAGTTGTAAGAAGAGATGGTAGTTGAAGAAGTGGGCTGGGGTGGAGAGTTATGGAAGAATGAGAGAAGAAGAGGGGGGTGAAAGTTGTCTACAGTTGATAGGGTAAAGTGACGGTACGTTACTTTGGAGTTAATAGGATCGCTAGTGAAAATAAGGTCTAATTGGCCGCCGATTGAGTTAGAGATGCCACTTACTTGGCATAGGATTGAGTCATTTATGCTATCAATGAATAGACATTCCTTTCATGAACTAGCGTTTGACGCGGTACAAAATACGTGATCATCCAATGGAATCCACTTCAGCAGGGCAGATTAAAGTCACCAAAGATAAGGATATCACTTAGGTCAATTAGTTGGTCAATTGCTTTAATAGCAAAAATGTAGGATTCGATAGGTTGAGCTGGGAGAATGTAGGAATACATAACGTACAGGGACTTATTGGGAAGTGTTATTTTAATTTAAACAAAGTCAAGTTTAACAGAAGAAGAGATAGCGATGAGGGAATAGTTGAGGTTATTGTGAATAGCAAGTAGGACACCTCTACATGGAGAATCAACTTTAGGGATGGCAGGATCGTTAAACTTAGAAGATGGGAATAGCTCCTGGCTCTTTATATCGGGGATCAGATTGATTTCTGTAAAAGCATAGACGTCGAAAGAGAGGTCATGTGATTTAGACAAGACAGCACGAGTTTTAGAGCGCAAGCCTTTTACATTTAGGTAGTAAAATGCAATAGTTAGTATGGGAGTGTATACGAGATGCAGGCAAAGAAGGCAAGTTAGGAACGAAAAAATTGATCATGGTCAGCTCAGCTGCGCTGAAGGTTTTTAGAGTGTACATAGCTGCGAAAAGAAGCGAGGTCATCGGCAACCTTATGGGCAGGTGTGTCGAAGATTTCGTGGTACCTGTTGTAAAGTTTCCTGAGATTAGTTATATTTGTAGGAATTCGTTCCTGTTGGATGGAGACCCTGCCACTTGTTTTCGTTTTTCACTCAAAGGAAACAGAGTCGGATTTATTGTAAAGATATTTTCGTATATCTTTTATCCCTTAGCCTAGATAGTGCGTAATGACATTCCGTGGTGTCTATATTCTTTTGGGTCAATTTAACGTTAGGTTGCGAAAGAGTATCAAAAATAGGGGCAGGGGCCCGTGAAACCGGGGAAGAAGAGCGAGGTAGAAGCGGGATTTAAGGTATGCGAGCTGATAAAATTAGGGTATTTGGCTCCTGTTGTAAGGTCGAAATTGGGAAAGCAGTTCCTAGTATTCATGGGAGGGGGTGTGGGTGGTTCAGCAGTGACATTATCAGGGGCAGGGGATAAATTAAAAGAAACGCGTTGGGGCTTGGATGGAAGAGAGGCACTTGGTGCTTTTGTGAAGATGCGTGAAGGGGGTTGCTTAGTGATATAAACGGGAGGGGACCAATTGGGAAATATTTTGAAATTAAGGCTCCAGTTGGGGTTGGGTTTAGGATGTGTATAGTGAATGGATCTGGGCGATTTATAATTAGCTTTATATGAGACGTTTCTTCGTTTCTTTTTCCTTGTTTTTATTGGTTGGTTGATCCGTCTATTTGGAGACCCGCATCTTTCCGAGGTTAAGGTTGGTGTTGGATGGGTTAACAAATAACCATTCATATTTAGTCGGTAGGTTAATCTTGAAACTCCGTTTGTTTTTGTGGTGAGATGTTGGGAATATTGCTCATTGGCTGATGGTGATGAGATACCTCTTTTTGAAAAACTCAGAAATCCAAGCAACGTCTGCATAATTTGGGGCACCTTTGACGAGTAGGGTGGTGAACATCTGATTCGTTGTGGGGAGTCCGTCTAGCCTGCTTTTCTACTCTGAAGGTGTCCACGTAGTGCTTAATTGTGTATCAAGTTTCCGTGGGGCTGCGACAGGAGGAGCTGGCGTTGGAGCAGTTATATCACCATAAGATTTTTGGATCGATAGGCTGGTGCGAGGATTTGGGGGTTGAGTTTTCGGCACTGGATGTGGCAATGATACGGCTTTGGTTTGTAATAATTCAGCCAAAATTTAAGTATTGTAACTGTTGTGCGGCGGGGGATGAGTTGGAAGACCATCAATTTTATGACATATTGTTTCAATGAGGTTTTCCAAATCATTCAACACTGTTCTATTCATGGTAAGTTCATCATTAAGCTCATTGATTTTATCGAAGATGACGTCAAGCATGGACTCGTAATGCTTTGACAGTTGATAATTGTTGTTCTTATATCTATTATAAGACTAAAGTTGTTGAGCCAGATCCTAAGCTACTGGTTATGCTTTTTGATAAAGCGCTGAATAAAGTTCCTGCTAGGTTATAGCGTTTTATGCTTAGGCTTCTTGCATATGATAATATTTAAACCGGGAAAGAATATGTCCGTCCCCGATACATTGTCTCGCCCCGCTTTGAGTAATAAATTATTCACAGATTTTAACAAAGATATCCGTATTCATTGTAACTTTCTTATGTGTTCTCTTCCTATTTCAATATCTAGGGCAAAGGAAGATGAAATTTGTGATGGCATCAAAAACAATTTAGTTTTATTTTATTAACTAGCATTTGAACAGTAATAAAAAATACTTTTTAAATCCAATCGACTAATCATTGCATTTAACATGCGACCCAATATTCTCTTGCTTCTAAATGAAGGTCACATGGGTATGGAAAGATGCAAGAACCAACCAAAAAGTAAAATTTATTGGCCTAACCTTAACAATGATTTTGCTAATATGGTTAACAATTGTGATGTTTGTATACGTCATCGGTCACATAACCGCAAGGAACCAATATTTCTACATAACGTTGTCACTGGATGAAGATGGATTTGTTTGAGCTAAACAAAAGAATATGCCTCCTTGTTGTCGATTATTTCCGGAAATATATTGAGATAGCCCAATTAAATAAAAGTCATTCAAGTAACATCATTATAACATATTTAAAGTCCATCTTATCGCGACATGCAATCCCTCAAATAATGGTAAGTGATAATGGACCACCTTTTAATTCTGAAGAGTTTCAACAATTTGCCTCAATCCGGTCAATCGACCACATTACCTCCAGTCCTTACTGCCTCTGGTCAAATGGTTTAGCGGAACGCTCCATTTAAACTATGAAAAAACTTTTATACAAAGGTCTTGTATCAAATGCCGACCCTTAAATCGATCTTTTACATTACGGGACTACTCGTAAAGGAAACCTTAATTCGCCATATGAATTACTAATGTCCCGTCAACTTCGAACCAAATTACCTATAATAACAAATAAAAATTATCCAGTGTTAATTGACCTGAAGAACCATGATGCAAAGCTTACACTTCAACAAAACAAAACTACAGCGCACTTTAGCAAAAATACTAGACCTCTACCACCTATGGCAGAAAACCAGAAAATTTACTATAAGAAAAAACCTACTTCTGATTGGCAACCAGGCACCATCCACGTGAAGTGTGAAGAACCTCGTTCCTATGTTATCATAGGAGAAGATGGATCTCAGTGTCGTCGAAATCGGCAACACATTTTGGGAACACCTTCTAACGCAAAAAATATAATGGAAGACTATAGTGAACAAAAAGAGCAGTCAGTTGATTTGCGAAATCAACTACCATCACAAAAAGAATTAGAACGGGGTTATATAACACGTTACGGTAGGCAAATAGTACCCCGAGATCGCTTTACTTATGAGAAAGATCACCTTCAATAAAATTGGCACGTACTTCACCCCTTTAGATACATACAAAAAAAAATGTATATACGAGGGGCGTTCAATATATTCGCGGTATCGATATGAAAGAAAATGCGAATTCAATTTAAATTATTTTTATTTTTCAATATAATCTCCCCTAACATCAATGCATTTGTTACATCTATAACTTTTAAACCCTCAAAAAAATAAATTTCCTCTTTCTCTTTCAAAATACCCATTTATTGCCGACTTGAGTTCTTCATCATCCGAAGACATTTTTTCAAATCCGGAAACAGGAAATAATCACTAGGGGCAAGGTCTGGACTATAGGGTGGGTGTTGGATTTCTTCGAAACCACAATCTCGCGCAGCAGCCTTGGAAAATCGCGCCGTGTGAACAGGAGCGTTGTCATGAAGAAGCAACACACCCGCTGCGAGTTTACCCCATCTTTTCTTTTTAATTTCCTCCCGCAAATTATGCAAAGTGGAAGCGTAGGATGTGGCGTTAATGGTTTCACCTTTTTTTTTTGTACTCAATGAGCAAGATTCCCTTTGAGTCCCAAAAAACTGTGGCCATGAGCTTCCTGGCAGACGGAGTGACTTTGAACTTCTTCGGGGGGTCTGTTCCTTTTTTATGCCACTGCATGGACTCTTGTTTGCTTTCAGGGTAATAGGGGTGGACCCATGTTTCGTCCCCAGTAACAATTCGATCCATAACACCGTCCGCGTTCTCACTACACATCTCCAAAAGCTCTCTACAGCATGCGATTCTCACTTTTTTCTGAGGCGCTGTGAGCATACGTGGCACCCACCTTGCACTGACCTTTGAAAGGTTAAGATGGTCATGAAGAATCGTGTGAATGGTACCAATTGAAAGCTTGGTGATCTCTGCCATCATTTTCACCTTTATTCGGGCATCCTCAAGAACAAGTTTTTCGACTTCTTTGATGCTTTCTCCCGTACAAGCAGTAGCCGGGGCGCCGGAGCGGGGGTCGCCTTCAATGCTCTCTCTGTCTCTCTTGAACTCACTTGACCACTTTTGTACAGTTGATAATGAAGGTGCGGAACCCTGGTAAACAGCCACCACCTCTTCATGAATAGTTTTTTGACTTTTTCCTTGCTTAGTGAGAAATTTAATTACAGCGCGATGCTCAATTTTCACCATCATCGTCTCAGTTGCCATTATGATTCTGTTTAACTAGAGATAAAACGCGAATTAATAATCACATTTATATGAAATTTTACATGAATGCACTAAAATAATAGTATTAAATAAGTCAATTTATATATACAACCACAGCTTCACCCCGATACCGAGAATATATCACGTCGTCTGTCCGAGCAATATACCCACCAAAGAACTTAAAGTTGAGGTATATAACTGCCTTGATATATGCGCAGAGTTGAAATTAAATGTAGGATCTATTTGCTGTGATCACTGTGACCCACTAATCGTAGTTTATATAGTAAGCTTAGTATAATTGAAAAAACCTTTAGCTTTATTTACAAAAACAAATCCATATATGGAATGTATAATATCCCGCATCTTTTGAAAAGTATTCCAAACAACTTAATAAAATACAATTTGACCACTTTTGATGGAATTTTTATTTGGAATGTAATTGAATACCTTTATAATACAGAAAAAAATAATACTACCAAAATATGCCCATGACTGACAGCGGCACATATTGACCCTACTGAATTTCAAAAGATGAACGTGAAGCTGGTTGCACAGGTTCTAAGCAGATCTGTATCCTGTGGAATTGAAGCTTTTGTAAAATTGAGCAAATTTCCAGGCCACATAGCCCAATTTGCGAAACCGACAGCTGAATTTATTAAAAAAATAGATCGCCTTTTCAATCTTTTAAATGGAAAACCAGCGTAATGTACGTAATGATAAAAATATCCATTTTATAATAGAAATGAAGGATTATATAATAAATATTAATTATATAATATTATATAATAAATATTAAGCAACAAGTAGATCATTCTGTTTCTAATGTTTGGCTCTAACTATAGGGAGCGTTTTGAGAATAAGGGAAACGTTATTAATGAATCATGATGATTTATATTACGTTTATGTAAATAAATTTAATGAAGATCCATTAGAAAACTTATTTGGGAAAATAAGAGCGCGGAACATAAATAAAAGTAACCCCAGTGTTGCTGAATTTAGCTCATTGATAGATAAAGTTATATCGATTAAATTTCTATTTTAATCGAAATGTTCCAATTGCGAGGAAGAAGATTCGGAATACTTGCAGGTGGATTGGAACGCCGTATTGCAGAATGATACAGAGGAGCAAACAGTGCTTAATGAGAACGTTCTTCAGAATGAAAACTGTTTCGAAAATAACATGAATACTAATAATATAATTAACCCATTAAGTGATAACACAGTATCAGTTAAGGTACCGCAAGTCAACGACCTTGCTATTAGATATTTTGCAGGATACTACTATTTCAACACGATTTCAATCTAATCGAAGTATTGATACAATTAAAAGAATATGAGAATCCAAAAGAAAATACTGTTCTCTTGTGGCCGTCCGAAAAATATTTTCAAGTATGCCGTCTTCAATACAAATATTTTCCGAATACTTTGAAAAACTGCCTTTGCATCTAATTTAAGACAAAGCATAATCAAAGAATGTATAAAGGTAACAAATATGAATTTTCCGAAATGGTTTCATACCTCTAATGCATTTTACGAGTTTAAGATTAATTTAATAAATTTCCTAATAATTGTATTGCTCTTGAAAAATTGTAAATGGGTCCTGGATATGAAATAAAAACACGATTCCCAGAAATAAAATAAAAAAATTGCAAAATGTAATGAACGCTTAAAAATGTAAGTAAGCAACGTAAGCAACGATAATCGGAGGTTTTGGAGAGTGGGAGTCGATGTCCTCGCTCGTGTCCCCTGGAAACTACTTAAGTAAGGGTGATTTAACTATAATTTTTTAAAACATGTGATTTCTTAGAATTAGTTTTCCAAATTTGTACTTAAGCCGCCTTTACTTAAGTAGGCCAAGAGCAGTGATCAATTATTATACAGGTACATATATATTTCATTCATTTTCATTTTATATGCATTTTTATTTTTGGAATTCATTTACACTTACAGCTAGACAAAAAATGCTTAAATATTAGCTTAAATAATCAATAGCTTAAATACAAATAATCTTATTCTATCTTACTGGCCCCATGCGGGCACTCTAAGTTAAACATAATACTTAATCTATGTCTTTCGACGTTTCTTACAGACTATTTTTATTTTTGTTTTACATTTATTACATTTTTTACATTTATAGGTAAGGCCAAGAAATAATCGACGAAATAGCAAAGGACGCATTCATCAGGGGAATTGCAGATTTGAAGCTACAATCAGCAGTAAGGATGGCCGGGAAAAGAACCCTTGCTGAAGCACTTGCCTTCGCTCTGGCGATGGAAGCATCCAATCAGGCTTCCAAAGGAATGCATTTCGTAAGGGAAATAGTATCTGGTGAATGCTCCTGCTCAAGACCAACTACCATGCAACGAAATATCCCGCGGGAGAGACGAAGGATGCGCTGCTGGAACTGCGATAAAGTAGGACATTTGCAAGGGCATTGTAAAGAACCGGTACGACGAGAAGGCTGCCCGCACTGGGGTAACAAGCAAATAGAAAGAAAAACCGGCAGAAAGGAATATAAAGAAACCGATCAAACCTCCCGAAGCCATAAGTTGGGAAATGCTTACTTCGCGGGGCAAAAGCCTGTAGCAGGAGTCGACTCCAGGGTAATTATCCCAGTCTCACAGGTAAAACAATGCAATGAAGTAGTCAGTGGTAAGGAAGCGAAAGAATAGGCAACTATCCAAATTATCAGGACTGAGCCAATAGAGGGTTGGAGTGTAGACGAAATCCGTTCCTCCCAACAGGCAGACAATGACATCGAACCAATATTGGCCTGGAAGGAACACGAGGAAGGACCAAGCTGGCAGCAGATATCAGATCGGAGCCAAACTCTGAAGGCATACTGGGCACAGTGGGACTCGCTTTTTGTGCAAGATGGATTGCTGAAGAGAAAATGGGAAAGTGCAGATGGGACAACATCTCGTATGCAGCTAATTGTGCCACGGTCCAGAGTCAACCAAGTACTCCATGAAATACATGGCGGAATCTCAGGAGGCCATTTGGGAATAAACAAGACGTTGGAAAAGGTAAGGGAACGTTTCTATTGGCTAAGCGCTAAACAAGATGTCGAGAATTGGTGCAAAAAGTGTATAAGATGTGCGGCTACCAAGGGTCCAAAAGTAAAGCCACATGGACAAATGCAACAATACAATGTCGGAGCACCTTTCGAACGAATAGCCATCGACATCGCTGGGCCGTTTCCCGAAACCTTTAATGGAAACCGATATACTCTCGTAGTCATGGATTACTTCAGTAAGTGGCCGGAAGTGTTTGCCATCTCAAATCAAGAGGCTAAGACCGTAGCCGAACAGATAGTCAACAACTGGGTGAGCAGATTTGGGGTCCCAATGGAGCTGCACTCTGATCAACTTTGAATCAAAACTCTTCCAGGAAATATGCCAATATTTGGGAATAAGAAAGACAAGGACAACGCCACTACACCCTCAATCTGATGGAATGGTCGAGCGATTCAATCGGACCTTGAATGAGCATCTATCTAAGGTTGTCAGCAACTGCGAGCGGGATTCGGATCGACACATACCCCTCTTCTTAATGGCCTACCGAAACGCGGTCCATAGCTCAACAGGGCACACACCATCCGAGATCTTATTTGGTCAAACAATTCGGTTGCCACGTGAAGCAAAATTCGGATCCCCACCGACGGAGCCCAAAGAGGTGAATGACGTGAATGACTTGCGCAGCAGGATTCGTAAATTGCATGAAGACACCAGAGAAAAGATGAAGCTAGCAAGCAGCCGCATGAAGACTAGGTACGATATCAAGGCGAAATCTTCCGGTTTCAACGAAGGAGATCTGGTTTGGCTGTATAATCCTCAGCGTAAGAAAGGCAAATCATCAAAATTGCAACAGGACTGGGAAGGTCCATACAAGGTGATAACCCGCATTAATGACGTTGTCTACCGGATCCAGCGTGGGGATCGAGGAAAATTGAAAGTGGTCCATTTGGATAGAATGCTGAATGACGAAGTTGTTCGGGGCGAACAACTGTAGGGAGGGAGCAATGTGATAACTACTTAAATGTGAGCAGTGACATCTAGCAGAAAATGTCGATACTGGAATAACAAAGTCTCGACTGGAGAGTGGAATCGAATTTTCTAGCAAATTGGAAATTGTATGGGACGCTGGATGGCGAGGATTGTTCTCGAAGTATGTCATTCGAGTATAAATACCAGCATCCCCAAGGTATGCAAATCAGTTCTAAAGTGAAATTTGAAGTGTTAATTAAGAGAAGTAATTAAGTGGTTTAAGTAAAAGATAAGAAAAGTATAAGCGGTTGAGAAATTGGATTGTATTGAGAGAAACAATTAAATTGTGAATTGTAACTGTACTGAATAAAGGGATTTGTATTGAAAAGAATAAGTTCTATCATTTGTACCCACACAAACATTTTACAATATAGATAATACTATGTACATATATTGGAATATATACGTGGTGTGTCCCAAAATTAATGAGAATGATTTTTTTAAAACACATGTATCAAACACAAAATGAATTGTCACCTTCAAAGTAGGATCCCGACGGTGCTGCCACTCTTCGTAGCAATGCTGGAAGGCAATTTCTAACATCGCCTTCAAATCCTTGGTCGTAGCTTTTTTAATATACTTACTTAGATGGCGCTATAGTCCGGGGTGGACTAGGACCTCAACCAACAAGCTTTTCTACCTGGCGCGGATTTTCGCCAGCTGTTTCCGGCGGTGCTGCACTCCAAGTTGGTTGAAATTCCATTCCACTTGTTCGCACTAACACACTCGTACATTCGGCCGTACATTACTGCGTTGTCCCCGAGTCCCGGAATTGAAGATTTTCGATCTTTACATACAAATATTTTGCGTACAGTTTTAAAAACTCCCTTTTACATAACTTGAAAGAAAAGGGAGCAAATATGTACTCGTAAATATATATTTTCGGAGTAGTTTCGTCGCAAGTTTCGAAAGATTCAAATGAGTGCAAAAAGAGGGATAATATTTTTGACATTTCTTTTTCTCCTTCTTCTTTCTTTTTCGCATTTGCTTCATTATTTCTTTGGCTGTTGTTACGAGCACAACATTTCAGTATGGCGGATGAACTGAAATGGGCTAAAGAATTAACAAGCGGGCTCTTTTTCAATTATGAAACACTGAGCCCCAAAGATGAAATGAAAGAGAACTGTCAAATAACATGAAAAACCAAAGAAGTAACTTGTAACTTTATTTATTGAGACCTTTTCCTTTTTTTTTTACATATAATGATAAGTTAAAATTAGAATAATAGGGTGCCGACTTGGAATTGGTCTGGCAGTAACAATAATTTCAATTATTAAAACATTTTTGTGTAAAAACAGATTAAGATTTAACTACTTAAATGAAATGAGTTCATACGAAAAGTGTTCGCTAAAAAAAAAAAACTGACTTTAAGTGTGGTGAATTTAGAAAATGAGAGAAGGAATTGAAAACAGTGAGGCCACTTATTTGTGACGTACTAGTAAATAATTCCGACCCTTTACAGCTGTGGTACATATTTTTTATTTTTATTTTTTTTTTTTATAATTTACGCGCGCCTAAGGGGTTAGATACCCTTTTACTGTTGCCAGGGTGCGGGCAGAGAGGTGGAAGGAGGAGAAAGGAAAATTGTTTTGTAGTGGTTTGAAACTCAGGTGTATTTGGTTTCTATATTAGCTCTCCAGGGGTGGGAGTCCGAATAGGACGGAGAGTTCTTTCTTCACTCAGAGTGATTCGAAGTTATAATTCGCACTAGTTTTTTGTGGTTGAAACTCTACAACAGCCAAATCTACGTTTTAGTGTTATACCTTCACACGCAGAATTTTTCTGTCTGAGTTCCCATTACACAAATGAAAATCTGACTTGCCATGTGCAGGATTCGAACCTTGGACCCTCAGAGTGAGAAGCGATTGCTAGTACCACTACACCACGCCCACCCCATTGTTTTATACTATAGTTATGCAAATTAAGATATTAATTATACTTCTAGTTAATAATGGTAATGTAGTAACAAAACAATGTTTAGTACTATGCAGTATTAAAAAAATTAATAATAAATTTAAGGCAGGATTATCACATCGTTTTGTAGATTCGTGGATGTACTAATATATATAAAGCTAATAGATATAGTGTATATTGTGTATAATCCTAATGGAATTATTCACATAAGATTATTTGTACATCAGGTTGCTTAAAATAAAAATAAAAATACTTTAGTTCATATCGTAAAACCTTAATGTAACAAAAGTGTTCATTGGTTTCATAGTGTAAAAGTAAAGGGTCCGCCATCTAACGTTCTTTTTTCAACTAGTGCTTATTTCGTGAATGGTAACGCTTAGCCCATGTCTTATTTGACAGATAATTAGTTTTATCCTTCTGGTTAATAATAAAATAATTTCATTCAAATGGCTGCCTCGGGTGGCCATGCAGTAGCCTACACGATCGGTCCAATTTTTAAGCACATTATCGATTGTGTGCAGCTGTATTTCACCAATGGCTTCACGAATATTGTCCTTTAAAGCGTCAATTGTCTTTGGCTTGTCGGCGTAACACTTATCTCTTACGTCATCCCACAAAAATTAGTCCAACGGTGTCAAATCGCAGTTCCGAGGTGGCCAAACGACATCAGCTCTGCGGCTGATAATGCGATTTTCAAAAACATGGAGTGTAGCTTCGGCTGTGTGGCACGTAGCGCCGTCCTGTTGAAACCAAATGTTGCCAATATCCTCATCTTCAATTTTTGTGAACAAAAATTCGTTGAACATGGCCCGATAACGATCGCCATTGACTGTAACGACCAAAAAAAAGAAAAATGGCCCAATTATGCCTCTGGACCAAAATCCGCACCAAACAGTGACTCGTTTTGGGTGTATCGGCTTTTCAATGTATGCGTGCGGGTTTTCTGTGCCCCAAATGCGACAATTTTGCTTGTTTACATACCCGCCAAGATCAAAATGAGCTTCATCTGAAAAGATGATTTTTTTGGCAAAATCGGCATCTTCTCTAAGTCGATCGCAGGCCCACTTAGCGAAGCTAAAACGCATTGGATGGTCAGTTGGCTTCAACTCCTGAACCAATTGGACTTTGTATGGCGTCATACTAAGGTCTTTATGCAAAATTCGTCTCAATGATGTCTCCGAAATGTTCAATTGTTGAGAACGACGGTGAATTGATGTTGATGGCGCTTCACGCACACTTTCTGCCACAGCAGCAATATTCTCGGGTATACGGACTGTTTTTGGCTTTTCACGCTTTAGTTTATCGATGAGGATGCCAGTTTCTTTCACTTTTTTCACATGATAACGAACATACGGAGCTGACGGTGCTTCTCTTCTTCCAAAATCCGTACGCAATTTTCGCACACATTCTGCAATATTACCATGATTTTCAAAGTAATGTCGCAATATTTCCCAGCGTTGTTCAAGCGTATACACAACCATATTCGTTCAGCGGAAGGATAAAACTAATTATCTGTCGAATCGGATATGAGCTGAGTGTTACCATTCACGAAATAAGCACTAGTTGAAAAAAAAAACGTTAGATGGCGGACCCTTTATATTTAGTAAATATAAGGAGTTATTTACATAATTCAGTCTGGTGCTTAGGTCTATAGTAACAAATTTACGGATATTTACATTTGGGATGAGTCTTAAATTCTCGGTGGGGACAAGGTATTATCCTCTATAATTAGCGGGATTCGCTCTTCTATAGAAAACTGGCAGGAGTGAATTGTCGGGTGCTAAAGTCAACTGCGGAGCCGAGTCCTCATTTATGATGCTTACTGGTGAAATGTAATATCTTTCAGTAATGTTGAAGTCGCAATTTTCTAAAAAGATGTTCCTTAGAATTGGATTCTCGTGGCTGTTAAGTAGTTTCAAGTGCTTCTTGGACAGTAAAATTAAATATTTTAACAGAGGTGAAATTTGCGCAGATGTGTAGATTGCCTCGTTTCTAAACCATTTTCCGGACGTTCTTCTGTGCTTGGAAACACACTTTCTGAGCACGTTTTTTTCGAATCTTTGCATTTCTTCTGCGACATTTGGGGAGATATGAAACCAGGCTGTGAAACCATAAGAGAGTACTTGGCGGACTAGTGTCTTATATATAAGGGTTTTTGTTTTGGTATTCACTGCTTTTGAGTTCAAAAGTGACTTCAGCCTTGCGGCGGCGGCTTTAGCCAGTTTAAGTGCGTTCCAGGCTTGTGGATTAATTTTTAATCGTTCGTGAAGGATGACACCTAGATATTTTATATTTGTTTTCACAGGAATATTTCTCCCTTCAATGGATAGCGTAAGTTGTTTGCTCTCTCTAACGGCTAGATGATGCCCTCTTGATGAGGCATTTCGGAAACAAATTAGCTCGCACTTATTGTGATTTAGGCTTATTCCCCAGTCCTTGTAGTACTTGAGGATGTTGTTTAAGTGAGGCTGGATTCCCTGAAGCGCTACATGGGGCCTTTCGTGAGAGCCAATTATTATGGTATCATCTACATAAAGAATGGAGTTGCTGGAATTATGTTGAGACGGGAAATCGCTAAGGAAAATATTGAAGAGGAGAGGACCAAGGATAGAACCTTGAGGGTCTCCCGCGTTTACAGGTACTGTCTCTGAAAATTGGTTGTTCAATTTTATTCTTAAGATTCGGTGGGTTAAAAAGCTGGAAATGATTTTGCAAAAGTGGGTGGGAAAGCCTAAAGAAATGATCTTAGAGAGTAGGCCATCGTGCCAAACTGTATCGAAGGCCTGACGCAGATCAAGTGAGCATGCGAGGGTACATTTTTGCTGTCTTAAGTTATAGAGGATAATGTTTTCCAAGTGCAGTAGGGCATATTCTGTTGAGTGACTGTTTTTGAAACCAAATTGATTATTATGGATAAAGTTACGATCTTTTAAAAGTGGTCTGATTTTATTGTAAAGGACTTTTTCTAAAATCTTTCCTAGGTTAGATAACTATGAAATAGGTCTGAAATTGTCTATATTACTTGTATTACTTTTTTTTTTTTTTAATAGGAATGAGGGTAGCACTTTTCCAGGAAAGGGGGAAATAAGAATTGTTAATGCAATTGTTTACTATCACTGTAAGAGGAGAGGAAATTGTCTTGATACATTTTTTAATTACGAAGTTGGAGATTTCGTCTGGGCCTGAGGATTCTGTGTTGTTTATATTACTTATAATGAGGGATATTGAGCTTTCGGAGGTGAACTGCTCACCATTGGGGCGGCTAGCCGAGTTTTCGGCCGAGAAATTCGATGTCCTTTGTTCAACATTCCAGGCAAGAAAAGCACTTACCAGAGTGCGTACTCCGACGGTGTTAAGTTCGTTCGCAGTAGGAGTGACACGTTCATAGATCTCAGTATAGTAGTTTTGGTAGGCTAACAGTTTGGCTTCCGTGTCGTGAAGGACGCTATTACCTACTGTTAGCGGGGCTTGTTCGGAGAATCGGTTCATTTTTTTTCTGCCAGTGAGCTGATCGATTACTTTAAATACTGCTGGCGACGGTTTAACATTCATAAGTTTTTCCCTAAGACGTTCATTTAGATCATTACAAACCGCGTCTTTGATGATTTTCGAGAGACAGGCTATTTGTGAGGAGAGGCACTTATACTCATCATTTATTCTGTTACAAAAATTCTTTTCAATTGTCTTTTCCAGATTTTTCTAGTTTTGAATAGGTTTAATGTGTCAGAGGAGATGTTTAAGTAGTGTTTTTTTTAAATTACAGGCTTAGAATGGGATTGAATACAACTTTGAAGTGAGGTTGAAAGTAGGTCAACGTGAGTATCTATTTCACTGTTGGAGAGGTTGCGATTAAGAGGAATAGGATTATTTGAGATTAACTGTGAGAGTTCAAAGTTGAACAGATTTCAATCGGTGTTTATTATACTGACTGGGAAGGGCTCTGAGAGAAATGGTACAAAAGACATTTCCATTTTGATGGAAAGTAATAGGGTAAAGTGGTCGGAAATAGCATCTAGGGTTACGCAGTAGAAGTTTTGGTCTAAATTTGGAGGGGATAAAGTGTTGTTGGAAATTAAGAAGAAATCAAGATGGGATGTTGCAGCTGGCCGCGTCGGACCCTCTGGCGCAACTATGTTTAGATTTAAAAAGTGACTGGATTGGAACCAATTAAATAGCAACTGCCCGTTGTGGTTACTAGTCGTATCTCCCCAGTATTGATGTCTAGCGTTGAACACGACTCCCAGTATGAACTGCTCGTTCGTTCCCGCTAAATTAAGTAGATCATTCAATGCCAGCGTTAGTTCAGAGCCGGCACTACAAGGTACGTAGATTGAGGCTAATGTGCATTTTGAATTTCTAGAGTGGTCTATTGTGATAGAGATTAAGGTGGCCGAAATGACATGGTTAACAAAGCGGATCTCAGAACATTTTACATTGTTTTTTATTAAAATGCCTGTGCCTCTACCTGAAGGGTTTGAGATAAACTGATAACCGTAGAAATATCGTTTGTGATTTTCGGTCAAACATGTTCCTGGAGGAAAAGGGCTACTGGTGAAAAATCAGATAGCAGTTGGCTTACCTCGATCATTTTGTCTAAAGCAATGAAGCCTAGGTAAGCACCAGGTTTATCAGGATCACTTAGTTTTGAATATGTCGGACAGGATTCACGGACATTTTGATCAAAGAGGAGATAGATAGACCGAATAATTTCTCAGATTCTTTTAAGAAGTTGGAGAAGAAGTTAGCTCCAAAATTGTCATTTGAGGGCTGGTAATGGTGCAATGTCCCACGGGTCACATCAGCGTAGGAGACTGAGCTTAAGTAGCTAGTTGGGGGGATACTTTGGTTAGGAAGCCTGTTATTAGATATTGGGTGATTAATTTTCTCTCTGCGTTGTAGGAATTCAACCCGCTTAGGGCAGCCCTTAAAGTTTGCCGTGTGTTCAACTTGTTTGCAGTTTACACATGCGACTTCTTCCGATTTTTCTTTTAGGATGCATTTGCCTTCGTCATGCGCATTATTGCACTTCACACACCTTGCCCTGAAAGCGCAGTAGGAACTAGTGTGTCCGAAGCGTTGGCACCTGAAACATTGTACAGGGCCATTTCTTTTAAAGGAATCCCACCAGATTTTATGCTGCAGGACAAATTTGATACTTTTAAGTCGGGCAAGATTTTCCATGTCCTGGACCGAGCACGAGAAAAAACCTAGGTCAATACCTACTTCTTTCGACCATTTTGTACCGAAGGGCTTTTCCTCAACCTTCAACGAGGGATCTAGTCTCTCCAGTTCTTCCCTAAGCTCCTGACAAGAAAAACCATTAGATAGTCCCTTTAGTAAGACGGACGGTCTACTTAGTTGCTTAGGCATGAACGAATAAGCTTCAACTGCACAATCTTTGAAATGTTTCATGAAGGTGGCGTGAAGACCTAAATCCCTAACCGAGACTTTGAATCTTCCAAAACCTTTACTTTGGAACTTAATGTCTTTGGTTGAATTGTTGTGATATGTTTTTACATAGTCCAATAGTGATTTTGATTTGATAACAAAAATTGGTGGACACCATACCTCATTGGGCTTGTCTTCGTAGAGTGGAGAAACATTACCACTATGTGTCCCACGCCGACTTGTTGATGGTAGCTGCTCAGTTGAAGGGTCAGCTAAAGTATCGTCTAATATC
Source organism: Volucella bombylans (assembly GCA_949129095.1). Taxonomy (NCBI): domain Eukaryota; kingdom Metazoa; phylum Arthropoda; class Insecta; order Diptera; family Syrphidae; genus Volucella; species Volucella bombylans. Next base: position 65,025,260 of record OX422141.1, read on the forward strand.
GCAGACCGGTTTTGCGAGTCTTTGTTTTTTGTCTTTGTCTTCTGTTGCGTAATTTTTTTTGGGGTTTGGGGTATTATCAAATCTTATTTTCTTCTTTCCACTACTCGCTTAAACGATTTTTGGTCATTCACTAATAAATTATTGAGAATAATTAAATTGTTGTCAACATGAGAAGATGGCATCACTGTATCGATTGTTTCGCTGTGGTGAATTCCATCCACTGCTGCATGTACCTCAATGGTGTTAGTAGGGGTGCTTTTGTTATCATTCGCCCAGATGCTTACAGATTTGTTTACAGCTTTAATATCTTCGCGATTTAGTAAGTTAGATGGTAGCACGCGTTGATTCCTATTTTGCTTACAAATTGGCGTGCTTGCAATTTGTGCACCAAAGGAATTTGAATTTCGCACTGATTGTTTAGAGGTTTTGGAGGGAGCTTCGGAGGGAGCCCTCCTATTTTACCGGGTATCATTGCTTTGTATACTCGTACTTATCAGCAAACACTTTATTAATTTAATGAAACACTTGTAACACTTTACAGTTTTGTATAACTTACAACACTTATGTATTTTTAGTTGTTGGTATACAGATTCAGAACTGTATACTTTTTAGGTGGTTGTAATTGATTTACACAGGCAGATAAATTCACCACACGTCCGAACACTTCAAATGCGCAGATAAAACTCTAAAAACCAAAGAAGGGGGAAAGGCTTTCGTGTAAACTAGCGCGCAACACTGAATGACAGTTCGAAAGAAAATGACCAGAACATGCGCATTACACACTTGCGACGTGTAAAAGCGGACTTACTTTTGGTCGGCTAGCCGACACGAGCTTTCGGAGTAATATAAAGCTTTTTTATTTTCGCTCTTTCTTGCTTTGTTTACTGAGAGATTTTTTTTTCTCTCACCACAAGTTGAGGACAGTGGCACAAGGAATATGAATAGCAAGTGCAATGGGCTTCCGGGAAGGGGTATGAAGACTTGGCTGTTTGTTTTCATTCGACTGCAATAGGAAATTATATAATTTTTCATGAATTGGTATTTGAGCGTATGGGTATGTATGTAAAAGAGAAAAATTCAAAGGCCGGAAAAGTTGAATATTGCTTTATATTTTGTAATTGAAGTTTGACAAGCAAAATATTAGGTATTCGTGTTATTAATATGCAGTGCAGATACACCTGTGTGCAAAATAATAGCAGTGATAGATGCTTAACTTTTTATTTTATAAGAAACCAATTTTATAGTACCTGTATTTTAATTATTTATTTTTTCTTTCTCTAACGTTCTAAATTTAAAATTAAGTAACCTTGATCAAAAGGAATTTATTCAGAAAATTAAAAATACACGTTTATTCATCTAAATCTATATTATTCCCTTCAAATTAATCCCCATCGACTGCAACACACTTATGTCAGCGCTCATCATCCAACTACAGACTTATTTTGGTTTTTCCTTTATATGTGGCACTGCGTACCACACACCACTCGCATTAAACACCATCATAAGGAAATCAAAGAAGCTTGTGGGAACACTTCGAGGAGAAAGGGAAAAGGGTGCGTGCTAACCATAAGTGATTTATGATATAGATAAGCATTAAAAGCATAAATTTAAATTTAGAATTGTAGTTGCGGTACGCTACATAAAAATAGCGAAGAGTCTAGCGACCTTCCCACATAACCAGAGAAGTGAGAACGAGGCGATCACGGCAAAAAAAAGAAAAAATAAATAAATAAGATACCGTGATCGCCACCTTTTTTTTCCTTGTTTCTCCTTATTTCGCGGTTCAGCAGTCCACCAATTTATAAAAAAAAAAATATAATATTTTAATTTTTATATTTATATTAATATTTGATATAAATATTAATGTTAGTTTTAGTGTTAGTGTAACTGTTATAATCTATTAGTTAAGATTGATATTGTATTTATTGTATTGTATAGTTAGTGCTATTAGATAGCAACACATATGTATATATATATATATTTTTTTGTCGTAGCCATAAAAGAAGAAAAAATCTGAGCTCAAATTTGAGGCAGGTCTGTACCAGAGAAAGTAGATTAGTTTTCTTTGTAGAAAAAAAAATATACTGTGTGAGTTTTTTAACTTGAGACATCCAAATTACTCGAAAAATACGCGATATCGCGAAAAGTGTTTCAGATAAAAGTCACAAGGTTCTGAAGGGGACATAAGATGGTGACCACGAGTTTGACCTTGAGCCCCATTTTCAAGGTCAAACGAAGGTCACTTTTGGTTTTTTAATGGGAACCCCTATTTTTTTTTACAGATTCGTAATCTGCGTGAAAAATTACAATTCTTTTACATGAAACACTTTTTTCAAAAATGCAAAAATTAAGACATCAAAATTACTCGAAAAGTACGAAAAATCGCGAAAAATGTTTCAGACAAGTCACGAAGTTCTTAAGGGGACATAAGATGGTGACCACGAGTTTGACCTTGAGACCCATTTACAAGGTCAAACGAAGGTCACTTTTGGTTTTTTAATGGGAACCCCAATTTTTTTTACGGATTCGTAATCTGCGTGAAAAATTTCAATTCTTTTACATGAAACACTTTTTTCAAAAATACGTTCTTTCCCGTCAGAGGGCGCCATGAAACTGAAGACATCAAAATTACTCGAAAAGTACGAAAAATCGCGAAAAATGTTTCAGACAAGTCACGAAGTTCTGAAGGGGACATAAGAAGGTGACCACGAGTTTGACCTTGAGACCAATTTTCAAGGTCAAACGAAGGTCACTTTTGATTTTTCAAATGATAATTCCTGATTTTCATTGCTCGTAGGCTTGTCATTTGTTTTTACATACTGCGTTTAGCATAACCCAGAAACAACGACGTGGACGTAGCAGTTTCCTTCGGGGTGATTAATTAGAGTGGGTCCGCTTGCCTCCCACTGTTGAATCATTGAATTCATCCCATTTCGACGTGTTTTTCCCGAGACTATTTCAATAAATGTTCGAAAATGTGACCATTCACTTCAATACACTTGTCTATCCGCGCTCCAAATGAACCAACAGAACTGAGAGTTATTTCTGGCGTAATCTTCCGGCAAGCTTCAGTTATTCGTTTTTTCATGTCCTCACGTGTTATTGGCTTTTTTCTGTAAACCTCACTTTTTAAGTAGCCCCACAAGAAGAAATCAAGTGCCGTAAGATCAGGTGATCTAGCAGGCTATTGCCTCGGACCCTCTCGTCCGATCCATCGTTGATGGTAAACATTGTTTCATACGCCCCGGGCTACTTAGGAATAATGGGCTAGACAACCATCATGTTGAAACCACATTGTTTGTCGCAGCTCCAATGGCAGTTCTTCTAGTAATACTGGAACATGGTCCCGCAAGAAGTTTGCATACTTTTCGCCATTCATGTTGCCTTCAATAAAATATGGACCTATTAATTTATCCCCAATAATTCCCGCCCAAATATTAACATTCCAAGGGTGCTGGCGTTCAACTTGTCGCAACCAAAAAGGGTTTTCGGTAGCCCAGTAATGCATACTATGTCGACTGACCGTACCGTGAAAGTGAAAGTCGACTCATCAGAGAATAACACCTTGGCGAAAAAAGGGGGCCTCGTTCAATTTAAATTTGCTGAAGAAAATTTCAAGACAGTTCTTGATGCATTGAAACATGATAAGGATGGTATTTATGCCGATGTAATATCTTACAGACAGTCGTTTGAGTAATTCCTGATTCACGAATTATTTGGCGAGTGCTAATGTGAGGATCGTGTGCAACGGCAGCTAACACTGCTATTTAATAGTCCTCAACAGACACCCTATCTGACCGATTCCTTTTCTTTGGTTGCACACTTTCTTCACCAGTGAATGACCCAGTGACCCGATAAAAGGAAGCGCGCGATCGTATCTGGTCTGGGAAACGTTGGGCGTAAAGAGCAACAACACCATCGATGTTCCTTCCACTTTCTCCATAAATCAATATCATTTCAATTTTCTCTTGAATTGAAATAGCCTGCATTATTAATCTGGAAAAAGTTACTAATAATAATCAGTTCCTCAAAACAAATATCGAACTTCTAACTGAAGTACACTTCCGTTCAAGTAGAAAAAAAGGGCAGAGTGCACATCATACACTCTCAGTTAAGTTTAGGACAATTTGTCTCTATCTGAAATTTCTTTGAGTTTTAACTTCACTCGAGGCAATAATGGCTTCCTCAAAACAAATCTCGACCTTCTAACACCCTAACAACGTTGGAAACCGATTAATGATTTAGGCGTGCTAGTGCAGTGGTATCTAGCACTGAATGAATAAGACCTTTTAGACAAAGTCGTGTGCCCCATTGAGGAATACGACTGAGCTATGAAAATCAGGAATTATCATTTGAAAAATCAAAAGTGACCTTCGTTTGACCTTGAAAATGGGTCTCAAGATCAAACTTGTGGTCAGCATCTAATGGCCCCTTCAGAACTTTGTGACTTTTGTCTGAAACATTTTTCGCGATATCGCGTATTTTTCGAGTAATTTTGATGTCTTCAGTTTCATGGCGCCCTCTGACGGGAAAGAACGCATTTTTGAAAAAAGTGTTTCATGTAAAAGAATTGTAATTTTTCACGCAGATTATGAATCTGTCAAAAAAATAGGGGTTCCCATTAAAAAATCAAAAGTGACCTTCGTTTGACCTTGAAAATGGGGCTTACGGTCAAACTCGTGGTCACCATCTTATGTCCTCTTCAGAACCTTGTGACTTTTGTCTGAAACATTTTTCGCAATATTGCGTATTTTTCGAGTAATTTGGATGTCTCACCCTGTATATAAAAAAAGGTTTTTTTTTTGTTATATTAATTAGTAAATACGCCCTTACAAATGTACCCATAATCGGGCTTTGAATACTGTAGAGCACGAAAGGTATACTGTAATAAAAGAGCAGAAAAAAAAATTTTTGTTTTTGTCGAAAAATAATAGCGTGCAAACAGGCGCTATCATGTGCAGCTAGAAGAAAATTTTTCAGGGAGTGTCATACGAAGGTAAGAAGATTTCGGCTGGGGATGATGTGAGAGGATGAGACGATATCCGCTCATTGGGGAAATCCTGAAGTCGGCCACCGGATTTCCAAGTTGGGAGGGAAATGGCCAGCGCTGATCAACACCGCAGCGCCACTCAGCATCGTAAGTTCCGTCCGTTTTAAAGGTTTGTATTTTGAATTGGCATGATTTATGTTTTTTTGTTGTAGTAGGTTCTGTCAAGGAGTGAGGACAAGAACCAGCCCCATCCGGCGAGCCTAGCCGTGCCTCGCAAGCATGCCACGCTCCTCACTTCGAGACATCCTTTCCGTTCCTTTTCATTTCCTTTCCCAGTCCGGTCCACATCCTAGTTTCCTGTCATCTTCTCATCTCCAACGCCCTCTATAATCCCATATTTATATTCAAACCATTTTCTTCCTACCTTCCTTTCTTCCTATCTTCCACCATCTATCTACCAAAAACCCCTATTATAACAATCTGAATAAATTTATTATCTGTGCTATTAGTTTATTTTCATATAATAAGTCAGAGTAAACTTTTCCCAATGTATTTGTTATTCCTTGACCTATGCCGTGTAGGCTTGTTGTTTCGTTTAATGTAAAATAAATTTTGAATCTGTCTTTTCTTTATTAGAGAAATATATGCGCCCATGTCGACTATAAATGTTGTTGTATCATTATTTAATGTCGTCTGTAGTTCAATGAATGATGTTAAATTCAAATTTATATTGTAGATCTTACTGTTTGTTTTTATGTTACCTACTGGGTACTTGGGGAAAATTCGTTTTCCTTGCTGTGTCATTCTGATGGATCTATTGTTTCTATTAGGATTGTTATTATATCTGTGTTGGTTAAAATCATTTATATTATTGCCATTATTGTTACTATTGTAAAATGTTTGTGTGGGTACAAATGATAGAACTTATTCTTTTCAATACAAATCCCTTTATTCAGTACAGTTACAATTCACTATTTAATTCTTTCTCTCAGTACAATTCAATTTCTCAACCACATATATTTTTCTTATCTTTTACTTAAACCACTTAATCACTTCTTCTAATTAACACTTCAAATTCAAATTTGGAACTGATTTGCATACCTTTGGGATGCTGGTATTTATACTCGAATGACATACTTCGAGAACAATCCTCGCCACCCAGCGTCCCATACAATTTCCAATTTGCTAGAAAATTCGATTCTACTCTCCAGTCGAGACTGCTAATCCAGTATCGAAACCTTCTAGTCTTCGAGTTTCGACATTTTCTGCTAGATGTCGCTGCTCACATTTGACTGGTTATCACATTGCTCCCTCCCTACAGTTGTTCGTCCCGAACAACTTCGTCATTCAGCATCCCGTTGAAATGACACATTCTATCCAAATGGACCACTTTCAATTTTCCTCGATCCCCACGCTGGATCCGGTAGACAACGTCATTAATGCGGGTTATCACCTTGTATGGACCTTCCCAGTCCTGTTGCAATTTTGGTGATTTGCCTTTCTTACGCTGAGGATTATACAGCCAAACCAGATCTCCTTCGTTGAAACCGGAAGATTTCGCCTTGATATCGTACCTAGTTTTCATGCGGCTGCTTGCTAGCTTCATCTTTTCTCTGGTGTCTTCATGCAATTTACGAATCCTGCTGCGTAAGTCATTCACGTACTCGTTCACCTCTTTGGGCTCTGTCGGTGGGGATCCGAATTTTGCTTCACTTGGCAACCGAATTGTTTGACCAAATAAGATCTCGGATGGTGTGTGCCCTGTTGAGCTATGGACCGCGTTTCGGTAGGCCATTAAGAAGAGGGGTATGTGTCGATCCCAATCCCGCTGGCAGTTGCTGACAACCTTAGATAGATGCTCATTCAAGGTCCGATTGAATCGCTCGACCATTCCATCAGATTGAGGGTGTAGTGGCGTTGTCCTTGTCTTTCTTATTCCCAAATATTGGCATATTTCCTGGAAGACTTTTGATTCAAAGTTTCGCCCTTGATCAGAGTGCAGCTCCATTGGGACCCCAAATCTGCTCACCCAGTTGTTGACTATCTGTGCGGCTACGGTCTTAGCCTCTTGATTTGGGATGGCAAACACTTCCGGCCACTTACTGAAGTAATCCATGACTACGAGAGTATATCGGTTTCCATTAAAGGTTTCGGGAAACGGCCCAGCGATGTCGATGGCTATTCGTTCGAAAGGTGCTCCGACATTGTATTGTTGCATTTGTCCATGTGGCTTTACTTTTGGACCCTTGGTAGCCGCACACCTTATGCACTTTTTGCACCAATTCTCGACATCTTGTTTACCGCTTAGCCAATAGAAACGTTCCCTTACCTTTTCCAACGTCTTGTTTATTCCCAAATGGCCTCCTGAGATTCCGTCATGTATTTCATGGAGCACTTGGTTGACTCTGGACCGTGGCACAATTAGCTGCATACGAGATGTTGTCCCATCTGCACTTTCCCATTTTCTCTTCAGCAATCCATCTTGCACAAAAAGCGAGTCCCACTGTGCCCAGTATGCCTTCAGAGTTTGGCTCCGATCTGATATTTGCTGCCAGCTTGGTCTTTCCTCGTGTTCCTTCCAGGCCAATATTGGTTCGATGTCATTGTCTGCCTGTTGGGAGGAACGGATTTCGTCTATACTCCAACCCTCTATTGGCTCAGTCCTGATCATTTGGATAGTTGCCTGTTCTTTCGCTTCTTTACGGTTGCAGTGTTCGCATTTTACCCCGCACGGTCGACGAGAGAGAGCATCAGCATTTGAGTGGAGTGTTCCCTTGCGGTGTTGCACTTCAAAGTCGTAGCCCTGCAACTGCTCGATCCATCTTGCAACTTGGCCTTCAGGGTTCTTAAATTGGAGTAGCCATTTCAGAGCTGCGTGGTCTGTCCGGAGAATGAACTTTTGTCCGTAGAGGTACTTATGGAAATGCTTCGTAGCCAGAATTAAAGCCAGAAGCTCGCGCCGGGTTACACAGTAGTTGCTTTCAGGTCTGGAGAGTACTTTACTGTAATATGCGACCACTTTCTCTTGACCATCATGAACCTGGGAAATCACAGCTCCGACCCCAACATTGCTAGCGTCTGCGTCCACGATGAACATTTTTCCGGGCGTCGGGTAACCCAAGATGGGGGCATTGCACAGCTGTCGCTTCAGTTCTTGAAATGCTTTTTCGCATTCTCCAGACCACCTGAACTGTCGGCCTTTTTCCGTAAGTTGATGCAGGCTCTTTGCAATGCCAGCAAAATCCTTTACGAACCTTCTGTAATACGTGGCGAGGCCCAAGAAGCTTCTCAGTTGGTGTTTATCTTTTGGAGAAGGCCAACTTTTCACGGCTTCGATTTTGTCAGGATCCGTTCTTACTCCTTCCGCTGATATAATGTGACCCAGATATTTTACTTCCGGACGAAACAAGGCACACTTTTCTGGGTTGAGCTTTAAATGAGCACTTCGTAGCCTCTCAAACACTTCTTTTAGATTTTCGCGGTGCTCCTCGTACGTCTTGCCTATGACGATAACGTCGTCCAAATATACTAGGCAGGTTTTCCAGGTGAGTCCTTGCAATGTTCGTTCCATTAGTCGCTCGAAGGTGGCCGGAGCGTTGCACAGTCCAAACGGCATCACTGCAAACTGCCAAAGACCGCTTCCTGCAGTGAAGGCAGTTTTCTCACGATCCGCACGATTTATCTCTACCTGCCAGTAACCGCTCTTCAAGTCAAGTGTTGAAAACCATTTCGCTCCAGAAAGCATATCCAAAGTGTCATCGATTCTCGGAAGTGGGTAACTGTCCTTTTTAGTGACATCATTGAGACGTCGGTAGTCTACACAAAATCTCGTGCTGCCATCTTTCTTCTTCATGAGGACCACTGGAGATGCCCACGGACTTTGCGATTCTTCAATCACTCCTTCAGCTTTCATTTTCGACATCATTTCGGCAACTTCTGTTTGCTTTGCCAATGGAAGACGCCTTGCAGGTTGACGGATTGGTCGAGCGTCTCCGGTGTCAATGTGGTGTTGAACAATATGCGTACGTCGATATTCTCCGTCTTGTGTAGCAAATATATCAGCGTACTCACCGATTAATTTTTCTGCCAGGATTCGCTGATCTTCGTCCAGATTACAGAGGCTGAGAATTTTGTTCTTGATTTTTATGCTCTGAACTGTTGTGACCGGTTTTGCACCCTTTTTTTCCGTTGTAGTCGATATAGCCTCAACAGGTACACATTTTCCCACTATCTCCCCCTTTTTCACCTTTACACTGAATGTCTTTGGATTTAGAATCCTTACAGGGACCATGTTGTTCTTTGGCTCCACTAAGGTCTTTCCCACCATGAAGTCTCTTTTCTTTTCTGGCTCCATCAAATAGAATCGGTGGCTACCAGGACCACCTTCCACTTCTGCCCACAAAATTGCTTCTGACGAAGGCTCTAGACTCTGATTGCTGCAGATAACGACATTTGAGACTGTGGTATTGGCGTTTCCGTATATCATTGGTATCTCCATGTTTCCGTATTTCAGGGTTTGTGCCCCCAAGTCGACTACAAGTCCATGTTCTCTCATGAAGTCTGTACCAATGATGCACTCGTCACATATGTCAGCTACCAGAAACGCGTGAGTGAATGTTATTCCGGCCAGTTGGAGTTTTATGCGGACTTCACCATATACCTTAATCGTTGCTCCTGTAGCTGTTCGCAAGCTGCAGCTGCTAGTGTTATGCAGCCAAGACTTCTGCACAAGATTCCTCCTGATGATTGAGGCCATGGCACCGGTGTCTATTGTTGCCATCCATTTTTCTTTTCCGCTGACTACTTCTACTAGAAGGCTTTCGCTGCGTCGTTTTGCCAGCGAGACTTGGATGATGGTCCTGGGGCCGTCGACTCCTGCTACCAACTTCTGCCCCGCGAAGTTGGTGCTTAAGCATTTCCCGACTGATGGCTTCGGGAAGGTTGACCGGCTTCTTGATAGCTGTTTCTGCGGGTTTCTTCCTCTATTTGCTTGTCACCAAAGTGAGGGCAGTCTTTTCGTCGCACCGGTTCTTTACACTGCCTTTGAAGGTGTCCTATTTTATTGCAATTCCAGCAGCGCATTATTCGTCTATCCCGTCGAGTATCTCGTTCCTCGGCACTAATTCTTGTGCAGGAGCATTCGACAGATGCTACTTCCCTGACGAAATGTGTTCCCCTGGAAGCCTGATTGGCTGCTTCCATCGCCAGAGCGAAGGCAAGTGCTTCAGCAAGGGTTCTTTTCCCGGCCATCCTTACTGCTGACTGTAGCTTCGAATCTGCAATTCCCCTGATAAATGCATCTTTTGCCATTTCGTCGATAATTTCCTGGCCTGCGGTGGGGTATGACAGATGTGCCAGTCTACTCACGTCTGCTTGGAGCTGCTGAAGTGTTTCTCCTCGTTGCTGCGTTCGGCTTTGCAATTGGACCTTGTAGACCTCCTGCATGTGGCTATCCCCAAACCGTTTCTCGATAGCCTGTACTAAAGTCACATAATCTTTGTGCTTTTCGATATCTACTGTTTGCAACAATTCTGCTGCAGGACCGTGCAAGGCCATTGTTAGGGCAAAGCACTTTTCCTCATTGTCCCAGTCGTTTGCACAGGCAGCCATTTCAAACTGCTTCTTATAAGTAGACCATGAGGTCTGGCCATCGAATGAGGGAGGCTTCAAATCTTTTCTCCTTGGACCGCTTAAAGAACATTCTCGCAGTTTCTGTTTTCGCACTGTGTCGAGCTCTTTTGCCAGTTGCTGAACTTTGCTGTCCATTTCCTCGAATTTTTCGCCAACATTCTTCTCTATTCTATCAAATTTGTCATCAACGTTCTTCTCTATTCTTTCAAATTTGTCATCGATTTCTTCGAATTTTTGCTGGAGAATGTTCTTTTGTTCTTCCAGATTATTCTTTTGTTCATCCATTTTCTGTTGAAGACCGTGCAGATTGTTGGTTTGTTCGTCCAATTTTTGTTCCAGACTGTTCTGGAGAATGTTCTTCTGTTCTTCCATATTTTTCTTTTGTTCGTCCATTTTTAATAAGAGGAGTTGCATCATTGCAGCCATGTCATTGCCGGTACTTGTCTGTTCATCCTCGTCAACATCAAAGGAATATGCATCAGGATCGTGTCCCTCGTTGTTCAAAGCCTCCTGAAGTCGGAGCACCAGGTCACTTTTTCCTCCACTGGCGCTGAGGCTCCTCTTGTTCAACTCGGATTTGAGTTGGACGAGGGTCAACTGCAATAGTTTTCGACCCATTCTAGCCTTTTCAAATAGTCAGAAAACACTTTTTTTTTTTTTTTTTTTTACACACACAATAAGTCCTATCCCACTTCTGACACCAATGTAAAATGTTTGTGTGGGTACAAATGATAGAACTTATTCTTTTCAATACAAATCCCTTTATTCAGTACAGTTACAATTCACTATTTAATTCTTTCTCTCAGTACAATTCAATTTCTCAACCACATATACTTTTCTTATCTTTTACTTAAACCACTTAATCACTTCTTCTAATTAACACTTCAAATTCAAATTTGGAACTGATTTGCATACCTTTGGGATGCTGGTATTTATACTCGAATGACATACTTCGAGAACAATTCTCGCCACCCAGCGTCCCATACAATTTCCAATTTGCTAGAAAATTCGATTCTACTCTCCAGTCGAGACTGCTAATCCAGTATCGAAACCTTCTAGTCTTCGAGTTTCGACATTTTCTGCTAGATGTCGCTGCTCACATTTGACTGGTTATCACACTATTATAGTTTCCACGTCTACGTCTACGTCCACGACCCTGGCCACGTCCGTATTCACGTCCACGAGTGATTATTACTCGTACTTCGGTTATTATTATTTTGATAATAATCTCTACCGCGTTTGTTTCTAAAATGGGGTATTGCATTTTTCTGGCCATTAGCTTCGGTACAGCTATTTACGAATTTGACTAGTTTCATGTTATTAAAGTGACCAGCCTCCATGATAAGGTTTACTTTATCATTGTTGGAATTCTTTATCATAACTTTTATAGCCATTTTGGTGTAAGTCCGGCCAATTGAGGTGTAAGTCCGTCTGAAATATAAGCGCTCTGTAATTTTTGTGTAAGTTCCTCAATCTCGTGTGCATATGATTTGCCGGTTTGGAACTTTTACGGATGTTCATCAGTTTTGCGGTAATTAGGTCAACTGATTCGCCCTTTACTGCTGTTTTTAGTCTTTGGATTACCTGTTCTATTGCTGTTTCCGTTCCTGCTAGCAGGTTTATAGCGTTCCCTTTTAATTTTGTTTTTATTAAATTAATGGCATTAATGTTGTTGCCTATGTCTATGCTCTGTCGTTCACTGCTCGAATGACTTTGTTAAACTGGAGTAGTTTACGTTTAGTATTACCCTAATATTTTCAAGGCTATTTACTAACACCTCAAGGTATCTATTTAAAGTCTCCTGGCCTACAGGTCTATTTGTATTTAGACATTTATAGGACCTAACGAGTACTTCTTTATTTTTCCGTACTTTATCTATAAATCTGTAGCCATTCCATTTAATTGGCTCTGAACATGACTCAACAAATTTTTTTGTTCTCTTTAAGTATGCCTATCTCATCTATCTCACCTACATCATTGCAAGTACACGCTATCGTCTTCTTGATTTTGTTAGATTTGTGACACTGACGCAGCGCTTGCCATCTAGGTCGTCTTGAGCGACGACGGACAGCCAAGATTACAGTTATTATTATTAGACACAACTCATAATTTACAGATTGTCAGTTAACTTCTACTTCGTTTATTATATTTGCACTTGGCCTTTTTAGTTTCGACTCTTGCTTGCCCATGCCTTTATTTTATCTTTTGTTTCAATAATGTAGTGTTTTTTAACAAATGTATGCCATGTTTATTTCTTAATTAATCCTTATTTATATTAACATACATACTTCTTTTTTTAATTCTATTTATATTAACGTTAATCTTATTTGAGTCCTTACTTATATCAACATAAGTCTTATTTTAATCCTTATTTATATTATCAACCATCTTATTTTAACCCTTATTCATAATAATATACATCTTATTTTAATCCTTATCTTTTTGCTTAGATTATTGACATATTTATATCGTCCCTATTTGTTTTAGCAACGGCTTTACGCCACTATATGCCCCTTGAAGATGCGCTGCAATAATGCGGCTAGCGCATACTTCATTAAACATTTTTTTTTCTTAAAATAATTATTACATTTTTTATATCAGGTTTTCCAATAAGGACTTGACAAATTTTTTTCAAATAAAACGCAAACCATTTTAGATATTTCAAAAACTTTATTATCGGCTTGAAGTAAAATCAAAACATTTATGAATCGAACTCGACTTCGTTCATATGGTCACCGCGGGCACGTTTGCAGCGGTCGATTCGTTGGACCCAATTTTCGACGACTCGGCCACATATTTCGGCCGAAACGGCCGCTATTTCGCGTTAAATGTTGGCTCTGAGCTCTTCCAACGTCGTCGACGTGTTGGCATAAACCAATGACTTAGCGAAACCCTACAGAAAATAGTCAAGAGGCGGTAAATCGCACGAACGAGGCGGCCAATCGAATGGCCCATGTCTTGAGATAACACGCTCACCATATTTTCTCTTCAATAAATCGATTGTAGCGTGTGCTGTGTGACTTGTGGCATCATCCTGTTAAAACCACATGTCGTCCAAGTCCATATCTTCCAATTCGGGCCAAAAATAATGGGTGATCATGGCGCGACAACGCTGACCATTCACAGTAACGTGACGATCGTTATCGTCGACGAAAAAATATGGCCCAATAACACCGCCGGCAGCAAACCGCACCAAACAGTTATTTTTTGTGGATGAAGTGGTGATTCATGAAGCACATGTGGATTTTCACCCGACCAATAACGCATATTTTGCTTATTGACGAACCCAGTGAGCCAAAAATGAGCTTCGTCACTGAAAATGATTTTGCGATGAAATTCATCATCTTGGCGCATCTTCTCCAGAACCCAATCGGAGATTGCTTCAAATGGTCCATCGGCTTCAATTCTTGAGTCAGCTTGATCTTGTATGGGTTTAAACCAAGATCCTTACGCAAAATACGCCATAATGTGGTCTGAGCGATGCCCAATTCTTGAGAACGCCGAGGAATTGACTGATTTGGATCGTTTGCTACGGACGCCTGAATTTGTTATTGCCTGTCTAATAGGGCGAGAATTACGACTGAAAATTGGAGTTAACGCTCTTAAAGTTGCAGTCACCGCCTCCGAATTTCGGTAGAAAATTTTTATAATTTGCAGATGTTGCTCGTTCGTGTACTTTACCATGATGAAAATGTTGAGTTCACTGAATAAATTGACAGTGACAGTTTGATGATTAGTGAAAGAGTGCGTTCACAAATTAAATTCAAAGTTGTCAAGTCCCTATTGGAAAACCCTTTAGAACCTATTCTTTTCAATACAAATTGCTTTATTCAATTCACTGTTTTATACAGTTTCAATTCACAATTTAATCGGTTATCTATAGGGGTTTTTTTTGTTTTTCATTTTCTCTGCATTTTTATTTATACACCTTAAATTACTTAAGTATTAGCTTAAAGAACTTAAAATTATCTTATATTAACTTACTGGCCCCATGCAGGCACTCTAAGTTAAACCTAACACTTAAACTATGTCTTTCGACGAACCTTACAGTCTAATTTTATTTCTATTTTTACATTTATTAATACTAAAACTAAGAAAATAAATGTTAAGCAAAAACCTAGTAAACGGACATTTTTTAATTTTTTGTAAAACTTAAAACTAAAAGCCTACAAACTATCTAATAATAGATCTTAATCTACTTAACCTACTAATACAATAGGGGTCTCCGTAGTGTAGTGGTACGAGCAATCGCTTCTCACTCGTCAAGATTCGAATCCTACTCATGGTAAGTTTTTCATTTGTGTAATTTGAATTCAGTCAGAAAAATCTGCGTGTGAAGGCATAACACTGACATGTAGATTTGGCTGTTGTAGAGTTTCCAGCACAAAACAAGCGTGAATATTGATAAACTTCGAATCATTACGAGTGAAGAAACATCTTCGTCCTATTCGGACTCCCACCCCCGGAGAACTAACATTGAAACCAAATATACCTGAGTTTCAAACCACTACATCACAACAATGCTTTCCTTTCTCCTCCTTCTACCTTTCCGCCCGCGCCAAGGCAACAGTAAAGGGTATCATAACCCCTTAGGCGCGCGTAAATTATAAAAAAAATCCAATTTGTCTAAAGCTTATACTTTTCTTATCTTTTACTTAAACCACTTAATCACTTCTCTTAATTCACATTTCAAATTCAACTGATGAATTAACTTGCATACCTTGGGGATGCTGATGTTTATACTCGAATGATATATTTCGAGAACAGTCCGGGCCACCCAGCGTCCCATACCATTTCTATTTAGCCAGAAAACTCGATTCCATTCTATATTCAGCAATGGTTGAATCAAATATGCTAATCAAATATAGATTACGATGTTCACATTCAGATATCACAATATGTAGTCTAATGAGAACTTCTGTCCGTTGTAAGCGCTTAAGTATTGTCTTTTATAACTGTTAACTTTCGTTCTGATATCGATCTATTTACTAAATCTTAATCCCTTATGTTCCTCGTATTTTCATCGAATTGTGTGTTAATTTTAATTTGACTATTTAATCCCTGAATTGCATTTTCATTATTACTATTTCTTATTTTAAGGTCCTGCCCTTCTTTTCCTCATTTGATTTGTCCATGGTACCGAATAAATATTTCTAAACAGTTCGTACAAAATTTAAGAATCCTCTCTTGGATCGTGTCTTAGGCGGCATGATAATATTGTAAGTATTTTTGTATAAAACATTTTGAGAAACATTCTTTTCTTATCTCCGGGTCTTGCCAATGACCTCGATTTTTTTTTAATTTCCTGTAATGTTTCTACCAACTTAGTTAACTTAACGATGTGAACATCTGATTGATGGTTTCTCCTTTCTCCATATTTATCGTCGTGAAAACGCTGCTACTCATTTATTGGTTGCCATCATTTGGAAGATTAGCATCAGTGGGAGAATCTACAAATTGTATTGGTTTTAATATATACTGTATCTAACTTTTTCAATATAAAATTAGGATCACTCTTATGTCTTACATGTTTGTAATTGTTGATGTAATCTATATAATTCTCTGGCTTCTGTATAATATTTGAAAATCTGTAAACATCTTTGTGTTAACTAATTCTGCCTGATTCATGGTAAGTAAAATCTCGGTTATTGTACTGTGTAAGCGTTCTATATCGGCGTTGAATGTATGTATTGGTAAATATTTCGTTCCCTAAAGAAATCCCTAATATACGCAGTGTTAAACTCGTTACCTATGATTAGGTGAGCCTACTCCAGTCAAATATTCAGTGATAGCTTTTGTTTCTTAAATGTGGTCTTTACTTTCTCATCTGTACACATACCCTTTCTTTGTTAGTTTATCAATCATCGTTAAAAATATGTGCTTGTGGAGATGGTAAATACCTATATGAATTATTTCGATAGGTCTCTCTTAACTGAATTTTTCTTGTATCGGTTTCCCCACATGCTTAGCTTTCTGACAGACTTCGCAATTGTTTATGTATTATTTGTATAATTACTCGAGTAAGTTTGGGACAATAAATTTGTTGTTTCAGTGTATTATACTCGTACGATTCTATAATAGAGTTGACTTTCTCTAACGTGATAAATGGATATCTGTTTCCTAGCTTCATCTTCTGTTCTTAAATCTTTTACTCTCGGTGTCACTTTTTCAAATTTAGCTTACTTGTTCCCCGCATATAAATTTATCATTATTTGCTGGACTTTGTTATGATATGGCTTCCATACTTTGGGGTAAATGCCGATTGTCCTTTGGGACATTTCTTTGAGTTTGTCCGTTATTAATCCTATAGGGTCTGAGCCTTTAATATACAAAGTTATTTTACCATCTACTTTTTTGATTTTTGGTTCCTTACCTTAACTTAAAATGATTTTTTGTTTTTAATTATATATTGACCGTGCCTTCTTTGATTGGAATGTGATCAAATTATTCCCCCATTTCTGAATAGACTGTTTAATTTTCGGACATTTTATTAACTTCCTCTTCAATTCTGCTTAGAAAATCATCAACTTTATTCTCTTGACTCTTGAGATATTCGATCTCATATTCAAACTCTTGCAATTTAAGTAACCATCTACAGATGCTCTGAGAGGATTCGGAACCATCAACACTGCGCGACAAGTTTCAATTTCTTTTGTGTAACACTAGTATAATAAGGTATTCCCTTATCAATTTTATTTAAGGATATAGCAATGATTATCTTGTAAAACGTACCGATACGTTATTCTAAAACATAAATATTTGTAATTCCTATGATTCAGCTAAATGTTTGTTCATTTTCCTTGGCAAAGATATCTTAGGTTCTGGTTATAACAGATTCAATTCTAGTATTCTAGAACCGAGAATTTCAGACTGTCTGATGGATAAATTTAAATCGCGGAACAAATCACAAAAACAAGTTTAAGTCGCGGAACACAGAATACACAAATACCTTAAATTTTGTTTTAAATTCTTTTTGAAAACTCTTTGACTTTAGTTAAACAAAAACAACAGCCATCATAATGGTTCACTTGTTCACGTCACATCATTGGAACAGCACATCGCATCGACTTCTTTTTCCCATTTAACCACTGGTTAAGTGTAACATAATATGAGATATAAAACAATTTCGGAGTCCAAAACAAGACAAAGTTTTGAAGTTTTGTACAAAGATTTAAATAAAGTTGATAAGCCTGCTTTACTTTTTCAGTTACAGCCTTTACTATATATTGGCTACACATATAGCAAAATTTATTTGGGCAGTTTTCACAAGTGCGATGACCGATTTTTTCCATACTTAGTTTATAGATCGTATTGTACCACTTAAAACTGTGTCAACACAACTTAAATCGCTTTTTTAAATTATTCCGATTGTCAACTGACCGAGCAAGACACCTAAATTGAATTATGGGTGCATTTAACACATGAAGGTAGCTTTTATAAATGTGTCAATAACGCGAGAAGTTGATGTGATGGGACAGTTTTGCTTTCCATTATTATTTTAAGGAACTGTAAAGAAGCAGTTACACATAGCATCACTCATGTTACCAAGATCTTGTCACGCTGTGAGTCGGTAGTATTCTTGAATGTTTTCCCCACAGGTATAGTCTTAATTTAGATACACTCCACGCAATGACTATAAATTCTTTATCCGTTACTGTATAATTTCTTTCGGTATGGGCCCTTGAAATGTATCAAACCGGTTGTTTGTCCTGTGTGAGGACAGTTCTGATGGCGATGTTACTTGATTCGGTGAATAGATGCAACGGTTTTTTAAATCTCGGAAACCTTAAAATTGGGTGTGTTATCAATTTAAGTATGAGTGTCTCGAGCGCATTTCAATATTCGGGGTCATTAACATTTATCTTGGTGTCTTTTTTAAGATACCTGGTCATTGGATATACTATTTTTGTCTAATTCTTTATAAATTTTCAGTAGTCCGAAGCTTCTAGAAAACTTCTAAGTTGTTTTTCTGGTTTCCAGAGTGAACGATTTTTGATTGCATTCGGCATTATGCTCTCTTACGCCAGGATGTGATCTAAAAACTATTTCTCTCTCAAGAAATGAGCATTTACCGATTTGCAATTCTAAATGATAATTGTTCGGGATTTTAAAATATCTCTAAGATTTTTTCAATGATCTTTTAGAGACCTGGAGAATATCAAAATTTCGTCTAAATAGACAACGCAAGTTTTGTTTATGTATTAAGTGGTTCATTAATCGTTGAAGGGAAGAATTTAGATCGCCTGTGTGGGGCCAGTAAGTTAGTATAAGATTGTTAAGTAATTTTAAGCTAACATTTAAGCATTTTTTGTTAGTATGTAAGCGTTAATGATTAAGTAAATAAAATGCACTTAAAACTGAAAAAAAAGTGAAACTGGAAACTTGCGCGCTTTTAAGCGGTAAAAGCATGCAAACATATTCGTATAATCCTTGTGGAATTATAATTGCTGTGTTTGCTATATGATCTGGATGCTACCCCTTTGCTAAATCCAGAGTTGAATAAATTGCTTAACTTGTCACAGAGATTGCCTATATTTGGTAAAGGAATACGGTCATTTAACGCTATATAGTCGACATCTGACCATCTCTGTCTGATTTTTTTCCATCAACGACGATCGCATACTCTTGCTGGTTATACCCAGTCACTCCAGGTCTATAATGCGTTAAAGGACTTCATCTTCGTGTTTTTTTGGCAACCTATACACTTTTGAATGTATTGGTTTATCTTCTTTAATATTTATTTCGTGTTTTACTGTCGCCATATCGATATTGGATATCTTGGAATTCATCTAGAAAGGGAGTCAATGCAGCCGAAATTGGGATTAACTTTTTCCCATACTTTCAACCAAATTCATTCGATATGCACATTCTCTAATTTACATAAAAAATTATAACGTGTTAAATGGGCTTTTATTAATTGTGTCAACGGTAACACTGACGAGCAACGAAGGGGAAAAATATTGTTCGTTTTTGCCGGCGAGATGGTCGGTGTGGCATAAGAGACATATTCAAGCATATCATTCATTCCTTTGAATGCTTTAAGCTAAATATTGTAGTTCTTTATTTCAACTTCTTTAACTTACGAGTATATTAAAAAGTGAATTCCTAAAATACGAAATTTGGCTATTCCTTTGGCAAGTCAGACAAGTTATTATAATTGAAGAAGAAAAGGTAAATTTAACGAAGAGTCATCAGTTCAGTGTACGAAAAAAAAGAGCGAGGTACAACGACGCAATCAACAGAGATAAAAGATGCATGGAATTAATAGCTCAAAACTACCCCAACGATATATTTAACCAAGCTACAACGGCATACATACATATATGTATCAACGAATAAGATGACACTAACACACGCAACGAGTACAAACGAATTGTTCTAGATGATAAACACAACGAAGCTTCAGCGATTGTCAAGACGGCTTTTGCTATACACAGCGCATGAGTTTAATGCGCATGTTTTGGTTATTTTCTTTTTAACATTACAGAAGATGAGCACATTTTTACACGAAGCCTTTTTCTCATTCTTTGGTTTTTCATGTTATTTAACAGCTCTCTTTCATTTCATCTTTCGTGGTGTTGCGTTGAAAGTGTGCAAATTTATAGTGAAATTAATTCTAAAAATAAAAATGGCATTTCAGGACCTAAACAATTTATTGGACCCTGCGGAAATGACTATTGGTTGCATGGATATAAAATCGGGTATATAATTGAAAATGGTCCACTTAAATTAATCCGCTTTACTGAAATGTTGCACTACAACAACAGACGAATTAGTAATGAAGCAAATTCGAAAAACAAAGAAGAAGAAGAAATGTCGAAAAGATGCAATGAAAATGAAATGAATTTAGTTACTCGTAATTGCATGATATCATTAGCAACATCTTCACAAGTGCAGCAAAATACAGGCGATAATACCAACAACACCAAACGAGGTAAATAGAGTTGCACACGCATCACATACCCTCAAAGACCTAGTGGTAAGTATGCCATCTTCTGGAGCACAAGTATGGCATCCGAATGGTTCCCAAGATGTAATCGGAATACTACCAGAGTTCGACCTACTGAAGCGAACACTTTCATAAGGGAGTTCATTAGCAATATGGAGCTGCTATAAAGTCTATATATGAGTAGTTGAGGTAATGAAATGAAAGTAATGCACCCATGTTTCAATAGCGGTCGGAGTTTGTTCTTGAGTTCACGGCGATTGCGGCAGTTGTCCATCAAGATTTAATGAATTGCAAACGGAAAGAGAGCGAATCGCTGACGGAATACTATTATGTAATGCTGACCATCGGAAGACGAGGTAAGTTGGATGACCTTTCCATTAATTCGTACATAATTAAGGGCTTAAACGATTCTATCCTTACATGAATATTGCTCGCGCTTAATCTGCTCAATTCACTCAAGAACATGTCTTCATTAACTACGACTTGTCGGGTTTTTTTTTTTCTTTTTTATAATCAGCGCGCGCTCAAGTGGTTTGAGTACCCTTAAGGTGATTGTACACAGCGCGGGCAAAGGAAATTTACGGAGGAAGAAAAGAGAGGTACCGATGTACATTATTTTTAAATGTTTGCAAGTTATAACGACCAGGAAATACAGAGATCGGCAGGGCATTCCATAAGCGAGTTGTACGGCTTAGGAACGAATCACGATATTTTAGAGTAGGTCCGAAAATGGGCTTGAGGGTATACTGATAAGCATTCATAGCGAGACGGGTGTTACGGTTGAAAGTTTGAATGGGCGGAATGCTACTGGTGATTTCAGTGGAGCACAGGTGGTGGAAATAGCGATTAAACAAAGTGAGACACGAGACATTTCGTCGGTGTTCGAGGGTGTCCATTGATTGACTGATATTAGTATCGTCAATAAGTTTTATCACACGGTTTTGAGTCCTATCTAGCAGGTGCAGAGATGTTTTAGGAGCACCTGACCAGATGTGGGAGTTGTACTCCAATTTTGGGCGGATGAATGCCTTATATATTGAGGCCAGATCAGAGGGGGTAAAATATTTCTTACATCGCTTGAGGAAACCTAGACATTTCGCAGCATTTTTGGCGACATCAAATATGTGGTCATTCCAACGTAAGCTGTCATTGACACACATACCGAGAATGGAAAGTTTTTCGGTTTCGACGATGCAAGTGCCATTCATTGATAATGGCTGGGTGTTTAAATTTCGCTTTAAAGACAGCAGACAGCATTGTGTTTTGGAAGCATTAAACTCCACTCTGTTGATAGTTCCCCAATTGGTTATGCTGTTGATATCGGAATTTAATGAGCTTAGCATACGCTGCCGTTCTCGTACTACAGCCGAAGAGCAGGGCCGTGAGTCCGGGAACGAATATGAAAAGCAGAGAATACTGTCATCAGCAAAGGAATATATTGGATTAGAAGTAGCAGACAAGAGATCGTTAATTAAAATTAAAAAGAGTGTCGGTGACAGAACAGAGCCATGGGGCACACCAGTATTTATTTTGTGAATATCAGACTTGAAACCGTCCAAGACAACTTGAATTGAACGTTCCGAAAGGTAGTTTCTAATCCATTGAAGAAGAGAGTCGTCGATCCCAAATGCACGCAATTTCGACAAAAGAGCCTGATGCCAAACTCTGTCAAATGCCTTAGAAATATCAAGTGCAACTATCTTGCTTTCGCCAGATTGATGTACGCTTTGGTTCCACTTTTCGGTGAGACATGCCATCAAATCACCAGTGGACCTGTTGCTACGAAAACCGTATTGCCGGTCATTGAGAAGTTTTCGTGTTTCGAGATATTTCATGAGCTGACGATTTATCAGTGTTTCCATGACCTTGGAAAGAAGGGACGTAAGTGCAATGGGCCTGTAGCAGGAGAGAGAAGATGATTCGCCTTTTTTAGGGACGGGCTGGACAAATGCTTACGAAGCATACACACAGATGAAATTTTTGCACCAGTAATGAAGGAAGTCGTATTCTGCATTCAGCGACAATGAAGGTAATCATTCCCTAATAAGAGAGTCTTCAACTCCAAAGTATATTCCACGGAGAGAATCTGTGAAAATGATTTTAAGTTTCAATGGAAGAGTAAACCGTGTTCATTGAAATTAAGATCACCAAGGGAGAAAATTAAATAGACGCGAAGTTTCAGATTGTTCCGGATGATTTTCTGCTGCAAGCAATACTTTTGGGTTGTGATGTCCAGGTCGGAAGAACCAGCGGGTTGTTTTGGAATCAGAGGTTTTGCAAGTGAAAACCGGTTCATCAAAGAAGTTCAACATCGGCGAAGAACTCGAAACAATACAATACGGAATGCCATAAATAATATCCTCGTTAATTGTTGTTTGATTGTTTCGCCGAAGATGTATCTCGAATAGCGTCTTCTACAAGTACGTCTATGAAAATAAACGTTACCATGGATAAGCCCATTTGGGGTAAACGATACCAGGTGCCACCTGCGCAAAGGAAGAAGCTGTCTGAGATTGTGTATAATCTGCTTAGACATGGGATAATTCGTCCGAAAAGCAATGCCCATGCATATTCCGTAGTATTGGTGCCGAGGTGCATAGAGGAGCTTCCAATGCCACTGAGGTAAGACGGTTTTTGATCATCATGGGGTTCTTCAAGAAATTCGTGGAGGATTATAGCTAAATATATAGGAAGATAATATAAATAGGAAGATTATATATATAGGAAGTTACAGCTTTTGATTGCTGAAGTGAACATAAAGAAGCATTTAAAATTTTAACAGTTGCGCTCATAAACAAACTAGTTCTTACGTTATTCGATATGAGTAAGTACCATAAAACAGGAACACTATTCCAACGTGAAGGCAAAGACAAGAAGCCAGTTTTTACTATAGTAGACAACGCAGTAACACGGAAAGCCGGTATTCTAATCATGAGATAGAAGTTTTCGCGATCGTGGAGGCATTAGAAACATGTAGGGTTTACGTTCGAGAGCAATCTGTACCATCTAGCGTTCTATACAATTTTCCATGTCACTAGAAAATTCGATACCATTCTCCATCTACCAATGATTGAGCCTTTTGCTATTCAAATAAGGAAACCTTCGGTTATAGAAATATAGATGACGTTGCTCACATTTAGATGGATATCACACTGCTCCTTCACTAAAGTTGTTCGCTTCGAACAACTTCGTCATTCATCGCTCCGTTGAAATGGCACATTCTATACAAATGGACCACCTTAAAATCTCGTCGACCCCCACGCTAGATACTGTAGACAACGTCAGTATTGCGGGCTATCATTCCATCAGATTGTGGATGTAATGGCGTAATGATGTAATTCTACGGGAATTAACAGAGGGAATATTTAAGAAATTTACTTCTGGATCCTGCATATTAATTAAGTGCTAGAAGATCCGCATCCGAATTAATAATAATGTATCTGCCGTTATCCCCCTTGTGCATAAGAACCCTCCCATTTTTATTCCATACATACTTATACATTCAGACGTTCACGGACCACGGTAGTGTACAGACCTGTTTCGGCTTTTCATTAGTGAATTTGGTAAATTATTATACATATATATAATTAATATACAAACTTTCAAAGACACGGTTGGCGTAGTGTGATAGTGCGCGGACGCGAAATATTACATATTTCAAATTGTGCGGGTTCATTCCCTGCCCGAGGACGAAATTTGTTTTCTTTTTTTTTTCTCTTAAACTAATATTTAATTGAAAATAAAGAATAAATTAGTGACGTGGTCACAAACAAACAATTGATGAGTGACAAAGACCGTCCCGTTATCCCCACTGTGGGATTAGTGCACGGCACAAAAACAAATAATATTGGAGCTGCCCGCCCAACAGCAGTGAGTGAAAAAGCTGTCAAACGGAAAAAAATAACGAGAACATCAAATTCAGCAAAACGCCCCTCTCTATGCACGTCTAACGAAATGCTGCTAAGTAGGGAATTGGGGGGGGCGTCAACGTCTGCGGCAGCAATAGCAGCGCAAAACCAAAGACGTCACGATTCGGAAGATGAATCCGTCTCTTATAGAGTGGCACATCACAAAGGCGATAATAGCTTTGCGTCGTTGGCAACTTCTGAGTCGGAAGACGAAGAAGAACAACTGAATGCCATTAATAGCAGCATCCAGCAACTTCAAAAAGAGATGCTTGCTATTAAAGCTAGGCAAATCGCCCGAAGGCAAAGGGATCAGGAAGCTAAGGCAAGATCCCAACAGCAACAGCCACTGCAGGAGAAAAGTGCGCAGAAACAGCAGCAAACACATCAAGTGCAAAAGCAGCAAAAAACGCAGCAGCTAAAGCAACAACCGCAGCAGCAAAAACGATACCAAAAACAGCAACATCAGCAGCAACAACAAAAGCAACAGCAGCAACACCAACAACAGCAGCAGCAGAAGAAGAAGAAGGAGAAGGTGCCTCCTATCAACACCTATAACTTAGAGGTAAATGCAACCAAAGACCTTTGTAAGCTGGTCATTGGTAATAGTTTTAACATAAAGAGATTGGGGAACGATCGCCATGCCATCCACTGCACTACAGTGGAGGGCTACGCGAAAGTAAAAGAGCTCCTAAAGGAAACGACGACGGAGCATTACTCATTCACACCGAAGTGTGAAAAGCGGCAATCTATGCTGCTGAAGGGGTTAGAACCGTCTTCTGATCCTGAGGAGATCCTGGCACTGCTCAAAGAGAAGGAGTGCGAGGGACTCAAGTTTGTGGGGGTAAAGCCATTTACCACAGCTAGAGCCAGGCGGGAGAAACGGAGTATGCCGTTCTTCCTGGTGCAGCTCAGTCCCGAAAGCCGTCTGGATAGTCTAAGGAGTATCAATGTCCTAGACTGCCAGGTGGTTCACTGGGAAAAACTAAAAAGGAGCGAAGGCGTTATACAATGCGTTCGCTGCCAGAGGTTCGGGCACGCCGCGTCGAACTGCCAAATGCAGCCTCGATGCGTGAAGTGCGCTAAGAACCACAGTTCCGAAGAATGTCCTCTGGGTGTTGACGGAGCATCCGGTAGGTCGCAGCTCTCGTGCGTGTTATGTGGAAACGTGGGACACACCGCAAACTATCGGGGTTGTCCTAAGTTCGCTGACATTAAGAAAGCAAAACTGGCTCGGCAGCAGAAGGTGGAGGTCAAAGGTTCACCTGTCAGGTTTCAAACACCAGCCGTCACGTCCCAAATTTCCTACGCCCAAATGGCGTCTGGTAGGGGGGCTACGGTACAGCAAGCGACTGTTGCTTCTCCGGCGCCAACGCCGAGAACAACGGAAGCTGCACCTAACATGCTGGCCATCTTGCTTGCAATCCAAGGGCAGATGGCTCAGCTGCAAAAGCAGGTTCAAGAACAGGCCAAGCGGGTGGACCAGATCTACACGCTGCTGCCGGGCCTAACGCAACACATGTCGTAATGGGTACGCACATGGTGGAGCAAACTTTGAAGGTCCTTGCAGTGAATGTTAATTCACTGATTAGGATTGAACGAAGAGCCGCAATGTTTAAATTGCTACAAGACCAAACTCCTGATGTGCTTTTCGCTAGCGAAACTAAGCTAACCGATGAGCACAAACTGGAGTACAATAATTATATCGTTAGAAGAAGAAACCGGCCCAGATCCAAACGTGGAGGCGGTGTCGCGATCTTCATTAAAGAAGGTATAAAATTTCACAGAGTGTACAAGGGCGTGTTGCGCAGGTTCCGGGTGTTGGAGGCAGTCGTTGTTTACATCCCGCTCCACAGTGGAAAGCGGCTGTACTTGGCCTCTGTTTATGCACCTGATACTTCACAATCCACCCTATTCATTACAGAGCTCGACACGCTTTTTCGACTTCTGAGGCTGAAATCGGGGGAGAATTATTTTATAATCGGCGGGGATTTCAACGCTAGACACAGAGATTGGGGAAATAATTTGCCAAATACTAGAGGGAACCTACTACTCGATTGGTGGGGTCAGCACGATGTCATGTACAGACTCGGTCTTAAAGCGACGGATAACCCGTCATTTCCCAGAGGCGGGTCTTATTTGGATCTACTGCTGTACGATGAACGTATACGACTCACAGGTACGAATATACAAACGCTAAACTGTCTGCGCACATTCGTGTATGACAGCGACCATTGCGGTTTTAGCACCGAAATTACAGTTCCCAACGAAATTGCGGAATTGGAGGAGTTTGTCCAAAGATATTCTTACAACTACAGTAAGACTCGATGGACACGCTTCTCCGCAACCTTGACAAGAGCGCTCTCTTCGAACACGCTCCAACCACCGCCCAATAGGAATTTGTCAAACGAGGAGATCGACAATTACCTAAAACAAATGGACGAGGCAATTAAACAAACTATGGACACTACAATACCGCGGTATCGACGTACGACTAACGAAGACCTGTTCCGCAATCCTACTATTGACGCACTGCACCGACAGAAAAGTAGACTTCTGACAAGACTTAAAAACTTGTACAGACAGTTAACTGACAGACAAGACCCGGAGATTAGGACACTGAAGTCGTCGATTAAAAATATTCAAACGCTAATAAAAGAGAATTACAGAACTTCTGTAAGTTTGTATTGGAACAACAAGGTTCGGGCTGTAAACACCAGCAACCCGAACATGTTTCCGCAAATAAATAAACTATTTCGGAGAAAAAATCAAAACGACCTTCAGTGTCTTAAAATGGCCCGGACAACAGACAACGAACGGTTACTGACAATAGCAGGTATTGATCCAAGTGAGGCCGCTGATGATGACGCCTTCTTTGTGATCGAGGATCCACAGGAGAAGGTTGAGACCATAGGGGCGACTTTCCAGGAAGTATACAAGGCCATTGATATCATTGGCCCTAATTATGACCTGGACAGTCGCGTCTTGGGGCACGACTTCTGCATTCGAAATGAAATAGGGAACTGGCGATCCGAGGGCTCTGGTTTCACCCGGTTTAGCGACGAAAATATGGCAAATAATGTCACGACCAGAGAGGGTGACCTACCCCCTTTCATTTCGAGGGAAGAACTCCATGAGATCTTCGACACAATCAGGGCTAAGAAATCAGTAGGGACCGATGGTATTCCGAACATCGTGCTTCGACATCTTCCTCTAGAAGCGGTGGACATTTACACCACCCTGTTTAATAATGCAATGAATAATGCACATTATCCAGCGCATTGGAAAACGGCGGTGGTTCAACCTATCCCCAAAAAGGGGAAGGATATATCCAATCCGGCGAATCTCCGGTCGATAAGTCTCCTTCCGAATATCAGTAAGGTTTTTGAAAAAGTAATCAATAGAGCTCTGTCTAGGTGGGTTGAGGACAAACATATAGTTCCGGATAATCAATTCGGTTTTAAGGCGGGACATGATATCTCACATGCCGCGTCTAAACTGGTGTCCGATATCCAATGGAACAAAGGCAAGAAACAGTGCACTGGTGCCTGCCTTGTTGACTTGGAGAAGGCCTTCGACACCGTATGGTTAGAGGGTCTTTTCTATAAGCTGACTAGGCTGGGCATCAGTAAACCTCTCTTGTACATTCTTTATAATATGCTAACCAACAGACAGTTCATCGTGAAAAATGGCGATGTGACTTCTGTTGGAATATTTCAAATTAGAAATGGTCTTCAGCAAGGCGCGGTCAATTCGCCAATCCTATTCAACATTTTTACAAGCGACTTGATAGGTTCACTTCCCCATACTATTGCGTACGCAGACGATTTGATAGCGTACAGAACAGGTAAAAAAATCGAGGTCATTAATACTCTCTTGCAAAGTGACTTCGATATGATAAGACGATTTTGCGATGACTGGAAGTTGAAAATCAACTTTCAGAAGTCGGAAACCATTCTCTTTAGGACGCCATTGTCTGGAGCCTCTAGGGATACCAGAACAAATTGGAGAAAGTTCTCTATCATTGGACAACGCGGACAACCTCTTGCCTGTCGAAATGTAGTCAGATACCTTGGAATCTGGCTAGATCAGTTTCTGTATTTTGGCAAAAGTGTAGATGCTGCTCTGGCCAGAGCTAGAGGTGCTTTTGCCCTTACAAAGAGACTGTTTTATAGCAGCCAACTCGATGCGAGGGTAAAGGTAATCTGCTACATGGCCCTTATTAGGCCCATGCTGGTATTTGGTTGTCCTGTGTGGTTCAATGTAAGAGCAAGCTTAATGGAAAAGATTCGGGTGTTTGAGAGGGCTTGTCTTAGGGCTTGTCTTCGCTTGTACAGAACACCAGAGTCGGAGTACAAGAAATTTTATCCTAATGAGGTCCTTTACAATAGGGCGAACCTAATACGAGTGGACAATTTCGTAATTAAGCTGACTCGAAGGCACATTGCAAGAGCAATGACTTCGACGAATAACCTGTTATCTGGGGCTTACTACCCCAATTACCTTTACCACGAGAGTGTGCGCTCTGACGGCTTCGTTCCACCGGAAGCATTCCTCTACCTAGATCAGATAGGGTTGATCCAGGATAGATCAGCGGTGCCGTTAATCTTCCATGTCGCTCGGACAGCTGGGGACAGGCGACTCAACTACAACAGAGACGTCGCACACGGCAGTGTGGATCGCCTCAGGTTCAGTAGGGCGGTGGGGAATCGCGATAAGAGGGATGTCGTTCGGCAGCACCAGCATTTCTGGTGGTTGAATGATGGAGAAGATGTTTCGTCATCGTTTCCGTCAATTACGGAACAGCCTCACTAATGAGGCAGAGCTGACCAATCTATTTGCTCAGTAAATAGCGATGGCCAGCTTACATAGGTTTAGGTTAGCATTTAAGTAATATATACATGCGTTAGTGTATATAAAGGTATATACTAACATATGTATATTATTGTGTATAATGTCTAAGTGTGTTTATGTGTGTATTGTGCATTTAGGTTAGGTAGGCTAAGGTTTATTTTAAGTTAGATACTAAGTTTTTATAAAAAATAAAAAATTATGTCCATATGCTAAGTTTTTCTTAACAAATATTTTTTTCTTAGCCTTAAGTATTCAATATAAATAGTTCTAAGCAAAATGTAAATAAAGTCGAAAGACATAGTTATAAGTATTCAGAGTAGCTTAGAGTGCCTGTGTGGGGCCAGTAAGTTAGTATAAGTTTGTTAAGTAATTGTAAGCTAGCATTTAAGCATTTTTTGTTAGAATGTAAGAGTTAGTGTTAAGAAAATAAAATGCATTTAAAACTAAAACTAAAACATACTTATACATTTTTTCTTGTTTAAACTTCTGAGCTGCTTTCAAAAGATACCTTGTTGTACCACTTAAAAATTCGCTAATATAAATTTTACTACTTAAACACAACGGAAAATTTTTGAAAAAAGTTTAGTTTTATTACTTAATTTGTTTTTCATTACTAAATATGTATTTCTTTAGCTTAGAAATAAAACTAACCACTAAAACATTTGAGTTATTCATAGTGGGATTATTCGAATTTTTTACATTTTTGAAAAAGCAATTATTAATATCAACTTCAGATATCAGGTTCAGAAAATAACGGGAATTTTTAAATTTCGTGGGTTGGGAGAGTCAGATTATCAAAATTTTTTAAATTATGTTGGTATACATGCCTCTGAAGTATGATAACATTTTCAGCTGTATTCATTGTGGCAGCCGCTAAAGTTAGACGTGTTTTTATGAGTTCGGCGATTTTCGTTTGTTAAAAGAAATGGTTCAAAGATTTTGTATCAAAATTTGCGTAAAAAATTAAATGAAGTGTAACAAAGTATGTTAAAAAGCCTATTGTGAGTCTGCTATGAGTAAAACAAGGGTTTACGAGTGGTATAAGGGTTTACAATGATGATCGGCGAATCATAATCAGAGAAGTCACTGATCATGTTGGCATAACGATTGGCTCATGCCATGAAATTTTTTCGAGTGTTTTGGGTATGAAGCGCGTGGCAGCAAAATTTGTTCCAAAATTGTTGAACTTTGAAAAAAAAACAGCGGCAAATAGAAGTTGCTCAGGAGTCACTAAATGAAGTCAACGCCGATGCAGAATTACTGAAACGTATTATAACAGGTGAGGAAACATGGGTTTATGGATATGACATCGAAACTAAGGCTCTATTGTCCCAGTGGAGACATTCAGGCTCGCCGAGACCGAAAAAAAGTGCATCGCTGAAAGAGCTAATGGCTAACCCAAAGATCAAATTTGAGAAGTATTTCGAGGATTGGAAGAAGCGCTGGCGCAACTGCATAATATCTAATGGGTTCTATTTTAAAGGTGCCAACATTAATGTAGACGAATAAATAAATTGTTTTTTCGAAAAACTAAAATTCCCGTTATTTTCTGAACACACCTAGTATATATGCGCATACTCTTTTAGAAAAAACTTGCAAAGCACAATTAAGAGCATTGGAGTTGTTGATATTTGGGACACCAACAATTTCAACACACTTCTTTCTTGGTGTAAGAAATTAGCTTCTTTTTGAAGTGCAATCACGGTTTGTAAGAGTTTGTTTTTTCATCTTGCACGAGCTTATTAAAGCCTACGCATTTTCAGATCCAAGAGCAATAATTTCATAATACACAGACTCTAACATTATATTAGTAGCACTTTGTGGAATATGCTGTTGATCTGGATAATTTCGTTGGCATGATTGTTGTTTTTGCTATTGATCGCACTGATGTTCTTTTTGTGGTTCCGAAGCTGATACGGCGTGTTTTGACAAATCAGCTGATGAGAGAGATGAGTTATTGCCATTAAGTTTTTGTTGTGGAAAATGCTCTCGTTGTTATTTAGTTATTGCCAGAGGGGGAGACCGAAGGGGCCCCTACTCGTAACGGAACAGCTTTTACACCGAAATTGGTTACTGCTTTTTTGCAAAAAGTCTGCATCAGCTGGTTGAATATTTACACAAGTGCAATGAAAATATTGATTGCAACCCACATATTTTATTTTAGACTGATTGTGTTCAACCTTAATTTTGCAAATACAAGGCATTTTGAGTGATTTTTTTGTGTTTTAAGATAAAAAATTCACGAGCTTATGTCAGTAGGCGTTGACCCCACAACACGCACATGGTCAGTTCTTGAAATGCTTTTTCACACTCTTCAGACCACCTGAACTGTCCGTCTTTTTCTGTAAGTTGATGCAGGCTCTTTGCAATACCAGCAGAATCTTTATGAACCTTCTGTAGTACGTGGCAAGCCCCAAGAAACTTCTGAGTTGGTGTTTATCTTTTGGGCCAGGCCAACTTTTTACGGCTTCGCTTTTGTTAGGATCCGTCCTTACTCTTTGCGCTGATATAATGTGACGCAGATATTTTACTTCCGGACGGAACAAGGCACACTTTACTGGATTCAGCTTTAGTTGAGCGCTTCGCAGCCTCTCAAGCATTTCTTTTAGATTTTCGCGATGCTCCTCGAACGACCTATATACTAGGTCGTCCAAATACACTAGGCAGGTTTTCCACGTGAGTCCTTGCAATGTTCGTTCCATTAGTCACTCGAAGGTGGCCGGAGCGTGTCACAGTGCAAATTGCATCAATATAAACTGCCAGAGACCGCTTTCTGTAGTGAAGGCAGTTTTCTCACGATCCGTACGATTTACCTCTACCTGCCAGTAACCGCTCTTCAAGTCAAGAGTTGAAAACCATTCCGCTCCAGAAAACGTATCCAAAGTGTGGTCGATTCTCGGAAGTGGGTCCTTTTGGTGACATCGTTGAAACTTCTGTAGTCTACACAAAACCTCTACTTCACGAGGACCACTGAAGATGCCCATGGACCTCAAGATGCCCTCAATCAGTTCCTCAACTTTCATCTTCAAAACCATTTCGGAAAGATCTGCTTGCTTTGCCAAAACGCCTTCTAGGCTCGACCAATCCGAGCATCTCCGGTGTCAATGTGGTGTAGAACTAGTTGCGTACGTCCATATTCTCCGTCTTGAGTAGCAAATATATCAGCGTACTCACCGATAAGCTTTTGTGCCAGTACACGTTGCTTTTGATCCAGATTATAGAGGCTGAGAATTCTGTTCCTGAGTTTTATACTGTGGAAACTCGCGACCGGTGTTGCACAATTTTTTCCATTGTGGTCGAAATAGCCTCAATAGCGACACATTTTCCCCGTATGCCTTCAGAGTTTGGCTCCGGTCTGATATCTGCTGCCAACTTAGTCTTTCCTCGTGTTCCTTCCAAGCCAATATTGAAGTAAAGTCTGAAGCTTGCGGCGACTTATGCGACCACTTTCCCTTGACCATCATCAACTTGGGAGATCACAACTCCGACCCCAGCATTGCTAGCGCGACAGATACGAGTACATTATTATTAATTCGTTGTAACATATCGGTGTAATTTGCTTAATTCTGATGTCTTAAAAATCAAAAATGAATTATAAAAAACTAGCAGTTTTTTGTATATATAGATTCAATGAGCCATCTATTTCATGAAATGTGTTTTATAAGGAATTAGAAAATCTCTTAACAAAGGAGTCATCTAATGATATAATCTTATTAGGCGATATCAATATAGATATTTCGCAAAAATCAATTCCAGTTGACAACTATTTGTTTTAGCTATTTTCGTATGGCTTGGAGTCATGCATTAACAAACCAACACGCATTTTATTTCTTATAGTACTTGCATTGACCACATCATGGTGCGCCTATTCCAATCCCAAAGATTCCTGATCAGTAGCTTTGTTTTAAATATGGAGCTAACCCATCGTTGCATGACATGTTTAATGCCTGAAACACATGTGCATTCGAGTTTCAAGCAGTTCGTCGTGCATCAACGCACTTAAAAGACATGTGTAGTTGGTTTATGACAGTTCATCGAAGATTTTTTTGATACTGACAGTCTTGAACTTCACATTGTATTTATTTTTCCTTTGCAATGGAAATAGATAAATGCTTTATCCCTTAAACATATATTTTTGTAATTTTGTTTCTTATCAAACAAGAAACTGTGTTCTCTCATAAATTCTATTAATTTTCCTTCCATTGTTTCACATATTTAAACTAAATATATTTTCAAAATTGACACTCCAACTGTCAAATTACCAAAAATGTACCAAATGTACTAGAGTATAAATCTACTGCACGTACTGGATGCATACAATTTAGAATTAGAGACATCTTGTATCGACGCAAGGTGTGCAGCTGGCACATGTGTTCGCTCGTATAAGAAACAGTTCTCTAAATTTGACGCACAGTATTTTCTGCACATGTGTTTCAGGCATAAGCCTACAAGATGTTTTCGATGCACGTTCAATTAACTTATCCTCCGGTTCTTCTTTCACAAAAATTGATTTTATTGCATTAAATAATTTACTTCGTTTTGAATGTTGGGAAAACGTACTTGGAGAAAGTGATCCGCCAAATGTTATTTGATTGTTATAGAAATTGTAAATAGATATGTTAAACAATGTTCGAGAACAGTAGAGAAAAGAGACAAATTCAAAAAGCTAAAACCGTGCATAACTATTGAGTTAATCCACAAAATCAAAGACAAAAACAAACTTAACAAGGAAAATATTTAATACCCTAATAATGACAATATCACTATTGCGTACAAGCAATTAGGTAAAGAGATTTCCGAAGATGTTTTGCTATGCAAAAAAAATTTGCTTAAATAAGCTCCATGATATTAAGGGTGATACAAAAAAGAAGGAAATTGGTTAAAGA
Source organism: Volucella bombylans (assembly GCA_949129095.1). NCBI lineage: Eukaryota > Metazoa > Arthropoda > Insecta > Diptera > Syrphidae > Volucella > Volucella bombylans. The sequence continues at coordinate 65,059,475 of OX422141.1, forward strand.
AAAATAGAACAAACCAAATGAAAACATTTATATTCAGAGCTTAAAAGATAATAACTCTATTTTAACTAACCCCAACGTTTCAGCAGATAAATTCACAGATTTTTTGCTTCCGTTGGTACAAAAATAGTATCAGATAATGGCGCAGATTTTTCCAATTGTGAATGCTTAGCAAATTATATGATTTCATCTCAGAATTTCTTTTTTCGTCTTATGACATCGTCCGAATTATATAAAATCATCGTCTCTCTCAAAAATTCTGGTTCTAAAATAACGCGTTGCTTTTCAAACAACTTTGCCAAAAATGTAGCTTTGAATATCTGTGATATTTTATGCCACATTTATAACAAAGTCATTTTTAGTAGTGTTTTTCCAGAAGACTAAAAGCGAGCTGAAGTAATACCTTTATTTAAAAAGGAAGAAAAAACATCAATAAATAATTACGAGTATAGGCCCATTTCTTTACTCTCGATATTTTCAAATATTTTTGAAAAAGCTGTTAAGAATAGAATGATGCATTTTTTTTAAAAAAGAAAACAATTTTTTTAATGAATTTCAATTTGGCTTCTATTCCAGTTTTTCAACTGAAGGAGCCCTTTTGAATTTCTGTTTGAATGTTTATGATGGTTTTAATTAAAAGAATTTATCTGCTGCTCTATTTATTGATATAACAAAAGCTGCTGTTATAAATCATGATCTAGAAATCTTACGCCACTGGTTCAGGATGCATAAATGACTATAAGTAACAAAACAAAAATTATGTGTTTTAATGTGTGCGGTAAAGAAGTAGATTTGGGACTATTTTTTGTTCACTGTGCAATATGTAACAAATATATATGTACATATCAAATATATTTGTAACTTGGTGGTAGGCTCTCAGACATTTTTTGACTAGCGTGTATGCTCTGATAAGTGTTTCGAAATTGAGAAGGTTAAGACTTTTAAATGTCTTTGTTTTCTGCTTGATATGCCCATACCGATGTACTTAAAACATATCTCATCGCTGCTACTAGGCAAATATATTTTAAAAATTATATTGCTCTTGGGATAGTCTTAAGTGTATTTACTATGGGTTAGTTCATTCTAAACTTAAGTATGGCATTGTTTGCTGGGGGTACACATAACAACAAAATAAACCCACCTCTGGTCTCTCAAAAACAAGTTATCCGTCTTATTTCCAATAAAAAACGGCAATCAAATAGTCCAGTACTTTTCAGAAGCCTGAAGATACTTCCATTAAAACTCATGTAAAAATAGAAATAAAGTGTTAAAAATATTTTTCATGAGATCTGGCTATCTATTGAATGGATGATGTTCTACCTGCAACCTAAGAATCAAGAACCAAAATTTGGTTTCAGTACCTCATTACAATCTACTATTTGTTTTACATTTTTTTACGTCTACAGCGCCAAGACTATTTAACTGCTTTTCACATTAAATAAGATTATTAATAAATATATCCATTTTTCTAAAAAGAGTGAAACAATGGCTTTTATCCATATCCATCTACGTCGCCGGGCCATTTCCCGAAATCTTTAGTGGTAACCGATGCTTGGTCATGGATTACTTCAGTAAGTGGCCGGAAGTGTTTGCCATCCCAAATCAAGATTCTAAGACCATAGCAGAAGAGATAGTCAACAACCGAATAAGCAGATTTGGGGTTCTAATGGAACTACACTCTAATCAAGCTCGAAACTTTGAATCAAAAGTCTGGGAATAAGAAAGACAAGGACAATGCCATTGCACTCACAATCGAATGGAATGGTCGAGCGAGTCCGTACAAGATGATAACCCGCAATACTGACGCTGTCTACCGTATCTAGCGTGGGGATCGAGGAAAATTTAAGGTGGTCTATTTGGATAGAATTTGCCATTTTAACGGAGCATTGAATGACGAAGTTGTTCGGAGCGAACAACTTTAGTGAAGGAGCAGTGTGATATCCATCTAAATGTGAGCAACGTCATCTATATTTCCATAACCGAAGATTTCCTTATTGGAATGGAAAAAGGCTCAACCATTGGTAAATGGAGAATGGTCTCGAATTTTCTAGCGACATGGAAAATTGTATGCAACGCTAGATGGCACAGATTCTTCTTGAGAATCTTTCTAATGTCTCCATGATCTCAACAACTTCCATCTCATGATTAGAATGCCGGCTTTCCGCGTTACTGCATTGTCGACTATAGCAAGAAACTGGTTTCTTGTCTTTGCCTTCACGCTGGGATGGTGTTCCTGACTGTTGGAGAGGTTTACATAATTAAAATTTGGATACCTAATTATAATAATATATGATAATGTAAAATATATAATATGTAAAAGGGTAAATGTAAATCATTAGTAATACACTGCATTACCAATGATAATAATATGCAGAAAATTCCCAATATAAATGCTTGTAATTAAAACACAGTATACTGCATACCTTTTGGGGACAAACCAATTACGCTCAAAATTATAACGAAGTGAACAAGACCTGTTTTATTTCTCCGCTCTTATCAAAAGTCTTAAAGATAATTAGTTGGTCCGTGTGGTGATCCTTTTATCGCTTTATTTCATGGTCCTTCGAGTCTTTACGATTGATAGTAAATCAATCAACGTGTGTGAATAACTTTTAACATAAACCATTAATTTAAATAAACTATAGACAAAAAGGGAAGAACAGATCTACCAATGAGTTTTTTTAAGGTGCAAATCGGTTTTCCGCGTCGTGCAATTTTTCCGTTCCTTAAATTGTGTTTTAAAAAAACATAAGGCTAATAAAAAATTTCAGTCAAATCGCCGCTATAACCTTCATCCCTGTTGTTCGACCCTTTGACCGTTCCTGTGAACATTTTTGCTCACCGTTGGACTACATTGCAACAGCACATCCACCGTTGAGTCCGTTGCTACCGCAAAGACTCCGTCGGGATATCCGCTATAACTGTGAAATATACACCTGAGATACGGCTTTGATGTCAAATCAATTTTCTGCAGATCTTCGGCAATTTAAAGAATCTGAAAGATATGTAAGTTGAAATACGGGGTGTGTTTTAATTTTTTTTTCTCTTACGAGTATTTTTTTTTACTTGATTTCAACAATGAGCACCGCTCTTAAGCTCCAAAAGAATTTGCTAAAGCAAATTACAAAGGATTGGGAAAATTTTGGAAAGAGATCCCCGAAGGAGACTACAAAAAATTACATCCCGAATAGGATTGCCGTGCTGGAGCAAAATTTCAAGATTAGTACCCAACATAACACCTATGGAATATCCGCAGTTGAAGCTGGAAAGGAAGACGAATTAGTGGAAATTTTCGAAAGTATAAAAGACAATTACCTGGACTACAAAACAGGGCTATTAGATAGCATGGATAAACTTCAAGCAACAGTTCATACTCCGGTGAATGGTAATATAAGTACTTCTAGCAATAAGAACATCATTCGTTTGCTGAAAATAAATTGACCGGTCTTTTTGGGAGAATATGAATCCTGGAGATCATTTCACAATCTTTTAGTTTCTTTAATACATACAAATAAAGCATTAACCGAGGTTCAGAAATTACATTATTTGAAATCTAGTTTAGGGGTTGAGGCCGAGCGTCTCCTTCAACATTTAGTCATTGACAACGGGAACTATAAGCCAGCATGGCACATTCTCACATCTCGCTATGACCATAAACGTGTCCTTGTTAATGCGCAACTTAGAATCTTTTTTGCACAAGAGAACATTATCCACGAGACCGCTGCTGAAAAAATTACTGGATACATCAGTGGAATGTCAACACGCGTTGAAAAATCGTAGGTACCGGTGGAACACTGGGACACATTATATTTTGTTTAGTGAAACAACTCCCTACAAGAACACAACAACTTTGGGAAGAAAAGCTAGGGACTGATAAAGAAATACCAAAGTTTGAATGCTTCACTGAATTTTTAGAAGCGAGGTTTAGGACAATGGAGGCAGTTGGTCAACGGGAAGTTAAAGGAATCAGTAAGATCTCTAGGGCACCATTAACAAAAACAAAATCGTTTTACTTAAAGCAGGGGCAAAAGAGTCAGTTCAGCTGCAAAGTGTGCAATAAAGGGCCTCATACACTTCGGACCTGCAACCGGTTTCTTAAAATGGACATCGCGTCTCACAGGAATGTCGTGAATAAAATCGGCATATGCGAGAATTGTCTGTCATATAGTCACGCAACCCATTAGTGTCCCAGCAGAGTCCAATGCTACTTTTGCCAACAGCTTCACCACTCCCTTTTACATATTAACCCCCCTTCACTCGCACAATTCAATTCACACACAGCAAATAACCAACACTACACAACCCGCCTAATTCGGTCACCACCACCCAACATACATGCACCCCCACACAATCCCATTTATCCACAATAAACTTAAACGCTATCCCCTTTCAGCCCACTCAACAGGTCAACACTTTTCACTCAGTAGAATTCCATGTAGACGTGTTACTCGCAAGAGCGCTGGTGAAAGTAAGATCCGCTTCAGGTGTAGACGTTACACACCGCAGATTGATAGATCCGGATTCAGAGGCCACCTTTATTACTGATCGGGCATCAAGAGATTAGGTATGTAGGGAAAACGGACTTTCGTAGAGGTATCAGGGTTGGGGAAACGACATCTACTCCGAGATAGTACTGCCATAAATCATCCGTGACGAGGAAGCAAAGACACCCATTGCGCAGAACACGTCACTTGGGTGGATTCTGATGGATAAAATACATAATCCAATTCGGACCATAAGGAACTTCCTTCAAATACAATGCTTGATGTCAGCCGGCAACTAAAACGATTCTGGGAGGTGGAAGAAACACCCTTTAAGGCTCATCAAACATATGAGGAAAAGATATGTGAGGAGTTCTACAAGGTAACGATGAAAAGGTTGGAAAGCGGACGATACGAAGTATCGTTATCATTTAAGAAAGGGAGCAAACCTGGGCTTGTATCCTCGAAGGAAGGTGCGTTGCGTAGGTTTGCTCAGCTAGAACGACGATTCAGGTACGACACTACACTTCACTTAGAGTACAAGAAGTGTAGAGACGAGTACTTACATTTGGGACATATGAAAGAAGTCGAAGACAGCAAGGACGAAGTACTGAAGACCAGATATCACTACTTCGTGCCGCACCACGCCGTGTCCAAAGCATCCAGTCTAACGACAAAACTCTTTGATGCTGCAGCCAAAACTTCGGACGGAACTTCGTTGAACCAACAATGATGACTTAATGACAGGATCTAAACAACAGACGGATATTATTGAAATTATATTAAGATGGAGAAAACATAAATATACCAGACATTGAGAAAATGTACAGGCAAATCCGTGTCAGCTCAGCCGACTCTTATTACCAGATGATAGTTTGGCGTGACTGTGATATCAATTCAATCAAGGCATATCGTACCCAGACAGTTATGTTCGGAACAAACTGTACACTCTACCTTGCCATTCGATCGCTCAATCAACTGGCTACTGATGAGGAGCACAACTATCCTTTGGGCGCACGAAGCACGAATAGTGAGAGATGACACTTATATAGACGATCTATTCGCTGGAGCTGATACAGTCGAGGAAACAGTGTTGAAGCGCGATGAAGTTAACAGTTTGCTGGCCGCGGGAGGGTTCAATCTGCGGAAATGGGCAAGCAATTCCAACGAGGTTTTGGAACAAATACCTTTAGATCAGCGGGAAGTTGTCTTTTCTTTGCCTTAGATACCCCAGATCAGGTCAACACTTTATGAATCAAGTGGTTTCCAGTAGACGATAGTCTTTCTTTTCAGAATATTCAACTCAATGGTGCTGACCCAAGAAAAAGGATGGATTTCATCCTGCGTCGTCAAGGGCAAAATTCTGATGCAGAAACTGTGGCGTAACGAGCTGAAGTGGGACGAGCCTATTTCATTGGAGTTGAAGAAGAAAAGGAATGCTTTTCGTGAGGACTTGCCGCAACTTGAAAAGATCCGTATCCCTCGATGGATCCACACACACAGCACTCTTAAGGAACTAGACTTACACCTTCGAGCTCTCGATTCCAACGACGTCATCCACGTACAGTTGCTTATCGCTTACACATTCCGGGGTCGACTACGCAGGTCCGATCGGAGTAAAGTCATGGAAAGGACGGGGGGGCCAAAACCTTCACGGCGTACTTTGCCATTTTTGTGTGTTTGGCTACCAAGGCCATACACATCGAATTGGTGAGCGATCCACACAAGCGTTCATCGCAGTCCTTCGACGATTCACGGCGAGAAGAGTCAAGTCATTTGACAAATCGAAGTTTGATTGGAAGGATGTGGTAAAAACGATCTCCAAAGAGGGAATAGAGTGGAATTTTATTCCTCCAGCTTCCCCGCACTTTGGTGGACTGTGGGAAGCCGGAGTAAAGTCAACAAAATACCACCTTAAAAGATCATCGGCACTGACATTTACATATTTGAGGAACTCACCACGCTTCTACATCAAATAGAAGCAGTGGAAAGCCGAATATTTGACGCGTCTGCAACAGCGCCCAAAGTGGCACAAAATTGAGGAGCAACCCAAGATAGGAGATCTAGTCCTGATCAAGGATGATCACCTACCCCCCACAAAATGGAGTTTAGCACGCGTCATAGTTACGTACCCTGGGACAGATAATTTGGTTCTGGTCGTCAGGTTGAAAACACAGAATGGAGAAATAAAATGACCGATCACAAAAATTTGCTTACTTCCGACCAACAGCACATATAAAGAACACGAATTAATTTAATTGCTTATCATCTCCCACAAAACATACACATCCAAATCAACAATAATAAATCTTCATAAAATATATTAACACAAAATCTTCAAAACGCCGACGGCAAACCACAAAACTCAGAATGCAGACGGCAAGTACAAACCACAGTTTATGTCCGGAATTTATCTTATGCGTATACCAAAACCTTTATTATATGTTTTATAATGATTACTATAGACATAACAATAACAAATTAATAACGCAATCTACACAATCTTCAAAGAAATTAATCACAAAATCGAATCAAATAATAACAAATCCTTTTAAAGAGTCTTGCAATCAGTTTCAGTACATAGACTCCCACTCAACACATTCAGCTGATAGCGCATGTTTTCATGCGATTAAACTCTCATGACCCACATTCGAAACACACACAAAATTCCAAAATTTATTGTTTTGGAATAACACATCAACAAAAACATACACCCATGACACTCAAGCAAACACATGCATAGCCATTTCAGTCACACACACATAATTTCGCCGCAAATCGAAATACCAATACAACAAACGCGCCGTCGTTTTATTTTTAATACGAGTACTATGCACTTATGTTTTTCTCACAAAAAACGACAAAAAATATTTTCACTAATGCCCTTTTTTCAAGTTTTTTTTTCTCCTGGTACAAAATGGTACATTTCGAAAATTGGAGTTCAAGGACAACACTACACTTCACGAAAATCTTGATTGTGTACAAATTTCCTAAACGAACTACGCGCACGAAATAGAGGGATATGCAACTTCCATTAAGAAAAACACTGCACAGTTGCAACAACAATGACAATTGATCCAGTAAGGCATTCTCAAATATTTAATAATTTTATTTTAAATTACCTGGTCAATACACAATACTTACATTATTCATCAATATCACCATACCAGGAAGTCCACAATTTTAATAAAACCCGTTTTTACTCTTTATTTTCCTCGCACAACACAGCACTTGCACTACACATTATGCCGGTTCGGCAATCAACACAAAAAACAAAAAACAAAAAACAACACAACAACGAAGATTATCAAAACGCACGAAGAAGAAGATGGATATGGATGATCGACAAGGAAAGCAACAACATGAAGGCAGAGACACTTTGCTAAATTAAGGTTCGACACACATTGAGAACTATGTTCCCGGCCGGGGAGGATGTTGGAGAAGTTTACATAATTAAAATTTGGATACCTAATCATAATAATTATGATAATGTAAAATATAATATATGTAAAATGGTAGATGTAAATCATTAGTAATGCATTGCATTACCAATAATAATGTGGGATTGGAAGCCTGACGAACACACAATACCCTAGACATATTATATATTACAAATGACAGACTAATTACTTAACTAACAGACGGCAAGATCATACGAGAACGAAGACAAAAGAAGACACACAAACATACACAGCACCACCGTGATACAACAATCGAATGATAACGAGTCACTTTTTCTTACTCTGCATCAGGCGACAGACAATACACAGTAATAACATTAAACAAATATACGATACGACGAATGAACTAGAGCTAGTCCCTTTCCCTTTCTTAAAGTCTAAATGTTTGGCATTAACCAGCGAACGCGAAGGGACTAAAATTGTGAAATTGAAAGTGAATAATAAAACTCCCATATTCTTAAATCGTAGTGTATTTTATTTATATTGTAATTTTAAAATTATCAGAAGAAAAAATAAATAAATAAACAATTAAATTAAACAAAGAGGAAAAGAAGTGTGCTTGTACCGAAAACCCAACAACAGCAGGAGTAGACCGTCCACAGAGAAGTGACAAAGCCGGAAGGAAACAGAAAGGAGAGATGGAAGAAGTGAAATATCGCAGCTGTGGGGCAAGTAATCCTTTTGTAATCTCTTTCGCTGATTCTTTTTTTTTCATTCGGTAATTTCGAGATTTAAATTTTAATAAATATTTTGACTTAAAATTATATTGGAATTAGAATATTTTTTTTTTCAATATTTGTTTTTTCGATTTAAAAGAATATTTGGATTTAAATAAATACAGCATTTTGGTTTAAAAGAGCAGTTTAGATAAAGCCGTTTTTTATATATAAAATGAACGTAGAAACGGTACTAGCTCTGACTTTAGACAGACTTAAACTTACCGGTTACTGGACGTAAAGACGCACTACAAGATAGGCTACTTGACCACTACGCGTGATCCCGCGGCGATGGCGCAGCAGCTGAGGGGGAGGAAGATCGTGACGATTTCGTTGCAGCAACAGTAACTCTAAGGTTGTTGTGCAATCTAACAACCCGTCAAATATGTCGGCTAATCACGTGGTAACACCAACGTCCAACTCAACTGCAGAACTGGTAGCTAGGACATTTGGGGCGGAGGCAACTGTCGTCACCTCATCGACTTCGTCAACACCAAACTAAGGGGCAAATAGCCGCAACACGTCAAACACAGTCGCACCTGAGGGGAGAGGGATCTTTACATTGCGAGACATTCAGGAGTCGTTGCTTTCTTTTAGTAGACATTAAGCGATGGATCCAAGAGTTTGAGGACAAGGCAGCGATGGTTAGTTGGAAAGAAGTGCAGAAATTTATCTACGCAAAACAACTTTTAAGTGGCGCCGCAAAAATGTTCGTCCGTAGTCAGCAAGGAATCTATGGCTGGAACTCCTTAAAGTCCGCATTGAAAGCCGAATTTGGACTGCAAAAGTTCATCGCTCGTTAGACACGCGGAAAAAACAAACTGGTGAATCTTTTGTGGAGTATCTTTATGCCCTGATGGAAATAGCCCGACCGATAAATCTAGATGAAGAAAGTTTGATCGAGTATTTTGTTGAAAGCATACCCGACAGTGCTTAAAACTAGGCGGTATTGTATCAGGTGAAAGACATTGGTGAGTTTAAAATACAGCTGCGCGTTTATGAGAATGTGGTGAGAGATATCTTCCCTGTGGTGCTAATGGATGATGTGTTGGAACGTCTACAAGGTGCGCAGGTGTTCACGACCTTAGATTTGGAGAATGGCTTTTTCCACGTTCCAGTCGAAGCAACTACACGGAAATATACGTCGTTCGTGACGCCAGAAGGACAGTTCGAGTTTCTTTACGTGCCAGTTGGAATTTCAAACTCACCCGCAGTGTTTGCAAGGTACATCTACGCGGTATTACGGGAATTAGTACAGGCCGGAATCGCCGTTGTTTATATAGATGATTTGATCATTCCATCCGTCGACGAGGATGAAAATATTAAGAAGCTGACGTTGGTGTTGAAAGAAGCCTCGGAGTAGGGTCTACGAATAAAATGGAGAAAGTGCCAGTTCCTGAAGAGAAAAAGACTAATAAGAAAGCACTTCAACGTATCTTAGGTCAGGCGTCGTATTTCAGACGGCTCATGGAAGGATTCGCAGTTATCGCGAAGCCCCTGTCTGATTTATTGCGTAAGAACGCCGAATTCGAGTGGGGAACTGAACAACAAGTTTCTATTCAGAAACTCAAGCCTGCAACTGTTTCAGCGCCCGTCTTACGGTTATACAATCCCAAATCATCCACAGAAATTCATACAGATGCCAGTAAGTATCGATATAGAGCGGTTTTGCTGAAGAAAGACCCTGACGATCAGCAATTCCATCCGGTGCAGTACATGAGTAGGAAGACCACGCCCTTCGAGGAAAAATATCATTCCTATGAGTTAGAGGTATTGGCGGTCATCGAAGCTCTGAAGAAATGGCGAGTGTACGTATTAGGAAACAAGTTTAAGATTATAACGGACTGTAACGCCTTTGCAATGACGATCAAGAAAGAGTATGTTCCGTTAAGTGTATCCCGCTGGGCGATGATTTTACAAGAATTCCAGTACGACACAGAACACCGGTCAGGATCGAAGATGAAGCACGCAGACGCCCTGAGTCGCGTATATTGCTTGATGATTGTCGATTCGTTGTGTCATCGACTTCAAGATGCTCAACTGAAGGAGGACTGGATAAAACCCGTGCTAAAGGTTCTCGAAAGGGAAGAATATGAAGAATTCTTTATAATCAGCCGAGGGAGTCTTGTTCAAAGACACTGTCAAGGAGTTAGTGGGAGTACCGGATGCAATAGAAAACGAAATTATTAGACTTGCGCACCAACAGGGACGTTTTTGCACTAGAAAAACCCAAGATTTGATAGAGAAGACTTTCTTCATCCCAGGGTTGGCAAAGAAAGTTGCAGACGTTGTCAAGGGCTGTGTAAAATGTATTCTTGCGGAAGCTCAGGCGGGCAAGAAGGAGGGCTACCTGAGGCCGATTGATAAGGAGGATCAGCCATTAGGAAATTTTCATGTTGATCACGTCGGACCAATGGAGCAAACACACAAGCAGTATAATCATATCCTTGTGGTGGTCGACGCATTTTCAAAATTCGTTTGGCTCCATTCAAAGAAGAGTACTGGAGCGAGTGAAGTGGTTGACCGACTGTGGAGAAAAGCCAATGTCTTTGGGAACCCGCGTCGGATTATCGCAGACAGGGGTACCGCCTTCATATTATTCAATATTCAAAACCTATTGCACGGAGCAGGGCATTCAGCATTTGGTAATAGCGACTGGAGTTTCGAGGGGTAACGGAGAAGAATAGGGGATTCATCGATTTATTGTCCCAATGCTGTCGAAGGCCTGCCAAGGAAACGCTGAGCGCTGGTATCAACATGTAGACAAGGTGCAGTGAGTTCTAAATAATTCACCATCACGAAGTACGAAGTTTGCCCCCTTCAGAATACTCACTGGCTTGGAAATGAGGCTCCCTGGTTCAACGGGAAAATAAACAAAATTTTAATAAATCACGAGTACCCGAAAAGGTCTACGAGCTAAATGAGTTGGTCGCAATCAAGCGCACTCAGTTTGGGGCAGGCATGAAGCTACGGCCTAAATATTTGGGACCTTACAAGATAACCAGAATACTTAATCACGGAAGGTATGAAGTCCATAAAATTGGAGACCACGAGGGACCTTTGAGGGCAAACACAGTCGCTGAGAACATGAAAAAATGGAGCACTTGATTCGGGTCGAATGAGCTGTCAGGATAGCCGAATGTGGGATTGGGAAGCTTGACGAACACACAATTCCCTAGACATATGATACATTACAAATGACAGACTAATTACTTAACTAACGTACGACAAGATCGTACGAGAACGAAGACAAAAGAAGACACACAAACATACACAGCACCAGCGGTTAACAAACACGTGATACAACAATCGAATGATAACGAGTCACTTTTTCCCCTTTGAGTAAATATTTTTACTCTGCATCAGGCGACAGACAATATACAGTACTAACGGTAAACAAACATACGATACGATAAATGAACTAAAGCTAGTCCCTTTCACTTCTTAAAGTAAATTCGAGTGAATTCAGTTTGGCATCAACCAGCGAACGTGATGGGACTAAAATTGTGAAATTTAAAGTGAATAATAAAACTCCCATATTCTTACATCGTAGTGTATTTTATTTATATTGCAATTTTAAAATCCCACAATAATGATATGCAGAAAATTCCCAATATAAATGCTTGTAATTAAAACAATATAAATGATTGCATACCTTGTCGGGATAAACCAATTACACTCAAAATTATAACGAAGTGAGACGTGTTTTATTTCTCCGCTCTTATCAAAAGTCTTAAATATAATTAGTTAGTCCGTGTGGTGATCCTTTTATCGTTTCATTTCACTGACAACTGGCATCCGTATGTATTTCATGGTACTTACTTGTGTCGAATAACGTAAGAACTAGAACTAGTTTCTTGATGAGCGCAACCGGTAACATTTTAAATGCTTCTTTATGTTCACTTCCCCAATCAAAAGCTGTATCTTCCTATGTATGTAATCTTCCTATATATATAATCTTCCTATATATTTAGCTATAATCCTCCACGAATTTCATGAAGAACCTCGTGATGGCCAAAAACCGTCTTACCTCAGTAGAATTGTTAGGCATTGGAAACTCCTCAATGCACCTCGGCAGCAATACTACGGAATCTGCCGGAGGAGTAACGTTTATTTTCATAGACGTACTTTTACAACACCCTAAACGAGATACATCTTCGGCGAAACAATCAAGATAATTAGCAAGGATATTATTTATGGCATTCCATTGGGTTGTTTCGAGTTGTTCGCCGATGTTGAACTTCTCTGAAGAATCGGTTTTCACTTGCAAAACTTCTGCTTCCAAAACAACTCGCTGATTCTTCCGACCCAGAACATCACAACCCAAAACTATTGCTTGCGGTAGAAAATCATCCGGAACAATCTCAAACTTCGCGTCTATTTTATTTCTCCCGTGTTAATCTTAATTTCTATGAACACGGTTGATATTGATACTACGAATCTATTTTATAGATTCTCTCCGCGGAATATTCTTTGGAGATGAAGACTCTCTTATTAGGGAATGATCACTTCCAGTGTTGCCGAATGGAGAGTACGACTTAATTCATTACTGGTGCGAAAATTTCATCTGCGTGTATGCTTTTTTCGACCTTGGCTACTATTGATTTTCATGCACGGAAATTCTTTGTCTCGTGACTTACATTGCAGCAGGTACCAAGTGCCTTTCGCAGTGGTTGTGTGCATTTTGAAGCGATATATCCATTTCATTGCTGTTGTAGCGTTTTACGTAACTCCGTCCGCTCGTGACCCGACAAGAACCTACGTTTCTTCCTGTCTTTTCAGCTGGTGTCCTCGTTGCAGTTGTAGGTGGAGTCATAGTTAATGAAAACATGTTCTTCAGCGATTTCAGCAGATCGTTCCACGTATTTGCAAATTAAGTGCGAGCAATGCTCATGTAAGGATAGAATCGTTTAAGCCGTCAATTATGTGAAATGAGAATTTAATGGAAAGGTCATCCAATTTACCTCCGTAGAAGGAAAATCTTTCATGAACTCAAGAACAAACTCCGACCGTTATTGAAACATGGTTTGTGCATCCAGCCAGACCATTTCACTACTCCAACTGTATAGACTTTAGAACAGCACCATCTTGCTAATGAATTGCCCTGATGAAAGTTTTCGCCTCAGTAGGTCGAACTCTAGTAGTATTCCGATTACATCTTGGGAACCATTCGGATGTCATACTTGTACTGTAGTATAAGATGGCATACTTAGCACTGGGTCTTCGAGGGTATGTGGTGCGTATGCTGTTTACCTCGTTTGGTGTCGTTGGCATTGTCGCCTGTATTTTGCTGCACTTGTGCGGCTGTTGCTAATGATTTCATGCTATGTCATGTTATATTCACTGCCATTTCGCCCACGGTTTTTGCCAAATCTACCATGATCGTTTTTAAATAGTCCATTTCGGCTTGAAAAGTCCTTTTGCGCGTATTATTGCCTAACGTTGACAAATTGTTGTCGCCCAAAAGCTTTTTTAATTGTTGTAATTTAATCATTTTTATTTCTGCTACGACGCACGTTTCTTTGTTCACCTTAAAAAATAAAAAATTATTTACTGCATTTTAGACTCCTTGTCTTTTTCGTTGACAATCGCTGCAGCTTCGTTGTGTTTATCATTTAGAACAATTTGTTTATACTCGTTGTGTGTGTTAGTGTCATCTTATTCGTTGATACCTATATGTATGTATGCCGTTGTAGCTTGGTTAAACATATCGTTGGGGTAGTTTTCAGCTATTAATTCCATGCATCTTTTATCTCTGTTGATTGCGTCGTTGTACCTCGCTCTTTTTTATTCGTACACTGAACTGATGACTCTTCGTTAAATTTACCTTTTCTTCTTCAATTATAATAACTTGTCTGACTTGCCAAAGGAATAGCCAAATTTCGTATTTTATTAATTCACTTTCTATTACAAGTTAAAGAAGTTGAAATAAAGAACTACAATATTTAACTTAAAGCGTTCAAAGCTACAAACGATATGCTTGAATATGTCTCTTATGCCACACCGATCTTCTCACCGGCACTACGAACAATATTTTTTCCGTCGTTGTTCATCAGTGATGCCGTTGACATAATTAATACAAGTCTATTTAACATATTCTTTTTTTTATGTAAATTAGGGAATGTGGACACGAATGAATTTGGTTGAATGTAAGATGAATCGTGAAAAGGAAGTACACAATTTTTAGACGATTTGCCGTGTTTATTTAGGAATTTGAATATTTGGCTCGAACAACAATTATGAACTCACTCAAACTTGACATGGCAACGCACCCAGTTTTGAATGCTGAAAGTTGAAATTAGAACAATTAATTGCACGTTCAGAGTACGAACATATATCAATTTCCCGCACCAACAGAATTCAGTTACAGCAATAATACGTTTATTAGAAAATAAGAACTATATAATACTTCTAGGTATGGATGTTCTAAAAAAATAGCTACAACTATTGATATCGAGGAAGGAAAGATAACTCTAAAAACAAGACCATTCTAAAGATAGAACTTGGACAAAAGATGTCCTGCAATTATCTAGAAAAAGGTAATCCTGATTTCGGCAGTGTTGACTCCCCTTCTAGATGAATTCCAAGATATCCAATATCGGGATGGCGACAATAAAACACGAAATCCATGTTAAAGAATATAAACCAATACATTCAAAATTGTATAGGTTGCAAAAAAAAAAACAAAACACGAAGATGAAGTCCTTAAACTGATTATACACCTGGAGCGACATGGTATAATCAGCAAGAGTATGAGTAGATACGTTTCCCCGATCGTGGTTTTTGCCAAAAGTCCGATAGAGATGGTCAGGTACAGTACAGCATTTCTGTTGACTGTAGAGCGTTAAATGATCGTATTTTTTGCAGATTAGAATTTATTAAATTTAACTCAATTGAAAAATAAACACCTCAAATGTAAACTTAAAAATTTGTTAGTTATTATTTGTTTGAATAAACATGTTTGCTTATAAATATATCATGCGAGAAATACAAGAAATATGTCACTGTCAAACTCCATTATAAAAACAGAATACTTTTTTACAGAAATATACATTATAACGTTGCAAATAAACCGGAGTAGAGGTTTCATTTTTTTCCGTAATTTTCTAATCGTCTTTTTAAGTTCACAAACGAACCATTTTGGTCACCCCGCATATTTCATCGATTGGAGTATTTCTCACTGGAAGCCATCTATAGAGAACTATCTATAGAGAAACATCTACCTGCTGGACGATTCTGCATCAAAGATCTCATCTTTAAGTTATTGCTGTATTGCTGCACAAGATTTTTCATCAATTGAATGTTATTTTGCCTCCCCCGAGACTTTTCGTCCACTGGAATTCAATAAAAACAAGTAAGTGCACTTTCTTTGTTCTTACATAGTTAATATATTATTTATTAGTGTGTATGATACATATATACCATATAAACAAAAAATGTATATATGTATAAAACGAAAGGCAACGCATTTGAAAAAATTTTAAACCAGTTAGAGAAAGACACTTCGAATTTTGCTAAGGCTTTTGCCTACATTTGCTGAATTTACTCACTTTTTGGAGACAAGGTTCCGGACTATAGAGGCAGTCAATCTGCAGCAAGTACCAATAGCGTCAAAATCCAGTAAGCCTGCATCTCATTGAAACGTTCTGCATACGGAAACCAACACCCAGGAGTACTCCTGTAAAATTTGCAGCAAAGGTCGACACGCGATTAGGAATTGCAGCAAGTTTCTGAAATTAAGTATTTCTGATAGGTTTAAACAGGTAAATAGAGTAGGCGTTTGTCGAAATTGTTTATCATATCGCTCATTAAAAGAATTCCTTCATAACTCAAAAAACGTCATTCCAGAGAAAACGTTATTAAATATTAAAATTGTTTTATTTTATAACTATATTATAGTCATACCTTTGGGCACTGTCCGAGTAGTCGATGATGCTATTATTGCCAACAATCACACCATTCTCTCTTTCATTTTAAAAGCAATCCATCGGCAGGCCAAACAAATTCTTTTATTCCACAAGGACGCACTTCGGCTTCAACTACATCTTTGATGAACATTGCTGCGTCAACCTTTCTACCCTCGAAAACAACAGTGTCTCATCCGAACGTCAACACATTCTACTCTACAAATCCAAGAACACAGGTACTATTAACAACTGCCATTATCAAAGTCTCCTCGGCGATAGGTGAACCAATTTCTTAACGAGCTTTGTTAGACTCAGGATCAGAGGCCAGTTTCATAACAACATCAGTTGTTCAATTACTTTGTCTACCGTCAAATCCAACCTCTGCTGAAGTTTCTGGGTTGGATTTGGCCAGGAGCGGCGTCTACTCAAAGGTGGTGGATATTTCTTTGGCTTCTCACCACTCATCTTTGGGAGCGTCTACTCAAGCTCTTGTTATTAAGTCGTTGTCTGGGCATGTTGCCAGCCATCGTCAACCGACACAAAGGGATTTACCCATCGCTCAGAAGACCAACTCAGGATGGATCCTATTTGGAAAAGCTCCAATAATGACCCAGAGGATCAACACCTTTATGCAAAAATGTTGATTTGAAGCAGAGCTCCGTCGAATTAGATGGAAATTAGAAGAGATGACTCACCAATAGTACCAACGTCCTGAAGACATCGAATGTGAAACACATTTTGTTAAGAATTTTCGGCGTCTTGCCGACGGTCATTTCCAAGTGGCACTTTCATTTAAGGAATATGTACATCCTATGCTGGGCTGATCGAAGGAAGGTGCTCTCGCTCGTTTTAAAAGCCTGGAAAGAGGACTGGAAGCAAATCAACAAATTAAAACAGCGATATACTCAATACCTCGAGGAATACCTTCATCTTGGAAACATGGAAGAGATTGAAGAAAACTCGATACCGGATCTGCATCACTATTATGTGCCACATCACGTCGTTCTTAAGGAAGGGAGCTGAAAAGCTAGTCTGTGTGGTGTTCGACGCATCGTTCATTAAACGGCCATCTGATGGTTAGTACGGCGCTTCATCACGGAGGTACTACCGCTACACATTCACATGAGATATAGATAAGGTGTATCGGCAAATTAGAGTACCACAAAGAGAAGCCAATTACCAGCTTATCCTTTGGCTCAAGCAACTATCAGGCATTTTGAAGAGCTTTCGCCTCAAGACTGTAACCTTTGGCACAGCACTTGTACCATACCTGGCCATTTGCACCCTTTAGGCATTAGCAAAGGAAGTTAAAGAGTTACATCCGAGAGCTACTAAGACGATTCACGACGAAATGTACGTAGATGATTTGATTTCAGGCGCTGATACCATACCGGAAGCTAAGAAAAAATTGGATGAAGTTAAGAGGATTTTAATAATAATAACCATGTCGAGATTCTAGATGGTGTACCTATTCAGGATGCATCCTTCGCATTTCTTATAGGTGGTTCTGATAGGGTGAAGACTTTCAGGCTGCAGTGGCTTCCTCGTGACTATGTTTTCGCCTTTTTCTACACACCTTTCAATATTCAGAAGCCAACTAAATGGTCCATACTCTCATCGATAGCCCGATTATTATATCCGATGGGCTGGGTTGCTCCTTCAATCACCAAGGCGAGACTGATCATGCAGCTTTTCTGGGTCCGAAAACAATCTTGGGACGATGTCGTGGATCCCAATATCCTGGAAGAGTGGACAATATTTTACAATGATTTGCCAACTATTAACAGTCTAAGAATTCCACGCTGGTTGAACGTTTCAGCGGCGCCTAATCGCCTTCAGCTACACGAGTTCTGTGATTTATCTGAAAGGGCATATGGAGCTGCAGTGTATCTAAGAGTCGAGGATACAGATGGTAATATTCACATGCACTTGCTCTTCTCAAAATCCAAGGTCGCACCTGTGAGTCGAGTTACTCTTCTTCGGTTGGAACTGTGCGGATCCGTTATATTCGCCAAACTCATAGACGACATTAGACAAACTCTTGCAGGGAGCGGCATTTCCATCTTCGCATGGATAGATTTCATGAAATAGAGTCGGGCAGATCCAACGGTTGACAAATGTGGATATGTGGAACCATGTTAATACCCATCACAATCCTGCTGATCTAGTCTCCCGAGGAATACTGCCAACAGATTTAGTCCGGGCCAACTTATGGTGGAACGGACCCAACTTCTTATGGGTTGGATGAGTGTTTGACTTTCCAGATTAACCTGCTAACTTCGACACCGAGCAAGGAAAGAAAAACATAAACGTTCCTCACACCAATGTCTCCGATAGTAGGATCAGTCAACTTTTTTTTCGATTCTCTACCGACTTATCGACTTTTAGAAATAACCGCCTATTGCCAAAGATTTGGTTCAAACTGCCGAAAACAAATCGCGGAACGAATTTGTGCACCCATAATTACCGACCTCGAAGCAACAACAAAGACTCTAATACGCGTAGCTCAACTTGAAATGTTTCCTCAAGGCATCGACAAGATCAGGGGTATGGGGCCCTTAAATCCATTTACGGATTTAGAAGGCATCATTCGAGTCGGAGGAAGACTTAAAAACGCTGATCTCTCGTACGACCAACGGCATCCAATGGTCCTGGAAACAAAACATCCATTCACAAAATTACTGGTAAATGAATCTCACACCAGGGCCTTCATACCCTGGTGCAATTAATGATGAGATACCTGCGCAATAGGTTTTGGATTTTGCGAATAAAAAGAGCAGTCAAAACACAGATTCACGGATGCACCATATGTTACAGATATCGTAGCAAAACGGCTTACCAAATCATGGGAGATCACCCCAGCCCTAGAGTAAGGATGTCGAAGCCCTTTACACACACCGGAATCAGCTACGCAGGGCCAATCGATATAAAAACATGGACAGCCCGAGGAGCAAAAAGTTATAAAGATTATCTGAACCCCAAAGCACTTCACTTAGAAGCAGTTACCGACCAAACTACACAAGCCTTTATAGCAGCCTTTCGACGATTTATGGCGTGAAGACGATTTTGTCACCAAGTGTACAGCGACTGCGGCACAAATTTCGTGGAACTTCGCCGGTTATTGGATAACGCTACCCACGATTGGAGGGAAATAGTTGAAGGTTTGGCCACCGTAGAAACCCAGTGGAAGGCTTCCTCTCATTTTGGAGGTTTATGCGAAGCAGGTGTTAAGAGTGTGAAACACCACTTCAAAAGAGTCGTAGGGAATGGGACACTCTGTTATGTTTGATTCCCAGTACCGATAGAGCGATGTCCCGAACCAAACGATAACTATTTCCCTGGGATCCCGCTATCCTAGCTGTGGGTTCCTCCAGGTAGGGCTTGGACGGCAGCTAGACTTGGGTAAAATAAAAAGGGCGCCACGAGATTTTTCCCCCGGAATCACGAAACCTTTCGAGAAAAAAAAGAAGGAAAATCTTCCCCGAATCAAGAAAAAAAAAACGAACAAAAAAAGGCACTAAAAAAAATAGATTTTCCACAACGTTATAAAAGCGCCGTTGGGGCTCGACGTTTTATTTTTTATTTTTTTTTCCACTTAGCGGTACACTTGTCGATAGAGTGACCCTCTATTTCCACGGTCCCGAAAGAAAAAAAAACAGCGCGTGTCCCGTCTATTCTCATGAATTTTCGCACGCGCGACCTACTGGAGTCTCACTTCATAAAATAGAAAAAACGCGTTTCTAATTTTTATTTTCGATACTACACTGCAATATACTTATCTTTACTATTTCGGTGATGTTCCCCGTTCTGGCACAATCTAGCGTCCAGCTACTACTTCTCCACTATCCTTCTTCCATTCCTTCTCTCCTTTTCCTCTCCCCTTTTCCTTTTGTTTAGCCAAGCCCGAAACTCGCGACCCTATTAAAAAAAAAACTTTTCAAAAAAAGGATAGAATTGCTTTGCGCAATTCCTAAACTTCTAAAACAAAAAAACTTGTTTTGAGCTTATGGAAGCTCTTAACTATGCCTAACTATTTCTCTTACCATTAGATTCTACAAAGAAAAAGGAGAAAGGAAGTTCGATGGAAAGGTAGCTGGAGTGTTGGGCCGAAAGGAAAAATGTAGAAAAATCCAGAAGGGATTGTTTCATTGTTGTGCGTTGGCTGTTGGGTGTTATTGTTTGTTTATTTTTATTTGTGTGTTTCTTTGTCTCCATTAGTTTTTTTTTTTTTGGTCCTTATAATGAGCGCGCGCTCAAGGGGTTTGTGTACCGTTAAAATGTTTGCTCACAGTGCGGGCAAAGGAGACTTAGAGAGGTACCGATGTACATTGTTTTTAAATGTTTGCAAGTTGTGACGACTTGTATTAGAATTTTAAACGCTTACGAGAGGAGTTGCAGTCATTTCTGGCTCGTTTGAACTTTTTTCGGTTTTCCTCTGTTGGGTTGATTTTGAAGGACCGAAAAAACATTTCTCTAACCCTGACGGTATCTTTACAGCTCGAGAAGTACGATGCCTTTTCTTTTAGTTTAATACTCTTCATCCGATGAGGAATAAAGGATCTCATTCCAAAGACAATAGTGTCAGCAGCGGCATCCACGTCGTTATCGAGTAAACATAACGACCAGTTAAAATTCATAAAGAAGCTACTAAGACCGCCGCAGTTGGCTTTCTCGTATTGCCATAGGGTTCTTTTAAGAATTTTGTCTCTAACTGTGTGGTCGGTGTACGAGAAATTAGCTGATATGACACAATGGTCCGACGAGCCTAGAGGGGAGAGCACATCAACGGTGTACTTATCAGGGTGAGAAGTTAAAAATAAGTTCAGGGTGTTGGCGGTATGACTATCAACCTCTGGTATTCACGTGGGCTCATTTATAAGCTGCGTTAAGATGTTTTCCGCAGCGAAGCTCTCAACACACCGTCCTTCGATTGTTGTCTGTCCCGAATGTCGAAGCCACCCAGAATTGTGTATATTGAAATCGTCCGTAATAACGATTTCAGTATGAGGATACAGGGATACAATTCTTTGAATGGAGTCAGATAGCGCATCAAAAACGTTAAAAGCCTAATTGCTGTTCAGTTTGGGGCTTCTGTAAATAAAGCAGTAGTGGATAATTTGCTTACGGAGATGTAATTTTAACCACATGAAGTTTAATTCCGCATTTCAACACGGATCACATTGTGGTGGAGTTTGGTAAGCTACATCACTACGCAGGTAATGGTACTAGTTCGCAGCCAAGTTAAAATTCTGACGTTGGTTTACCGAACCAAATTTCCATAGGTGTTATGCCCTTACAACAATTTGAAACAGCGCACCAACCAAATGTTCACTCACTACCCGCTATTCATCAGGTGTTACATACACTCTAAATACAGTAACGGCAATGATTGAGTGCACGCAATGTGTAAGTTGCTTGTATGTTTGAATATTCCCTTGGTGGAGGCTGTCTTACTGCTTGACTGTCCGCCTACACTCCTCTGCTGCTCCTTCGGTGCTCCATCGGTGGGGTGCTGACTTAAAATATGTCGTCATCCTTTCACCCATAGAACATAACTTTTAAAGCTAGTACGTCGTTGGGGTGTGTCCGATTATGCTGGCCGTACGCCTGCAGACCACTGTTACCCATTGATCAATTGGCTCGGTGCATCCACATCCCTACAATGGTGCTGTCTCCACATCGGTAGCGGGATGTGGTGTCAATTAAGCCTCTTTTTATTTGGCTTTTGTTGGGGTATAGGTTCCAGGGATCGTCTTCCCCCACCCGTCATCATCGTTTTGGGGTACCTGGATTGAAAGGACCGGCGGTTCTCACCCGTCGGCGACTACGTGTTCCCACTCAACGAAAAGAGGGACTGAAGGGACTTCACAAGGAAAAGAGAGCCAAACTTGTTGCGGGAAAATTTACCACAACTTACTTATAAAGAGCTAGACACGCTTCTAACGCAAATTGAAGCGTTTCTTAACTCTAGACCTTGTGCCCCCTATCAGAAGACGCTGACGATTTTCGCGCCTTAACACCTGCTCATTTCCTAATAGGGCAAGAGATCCTGACTGTTCCGGAACCGGATCTAGGTAGCATAAAATTCAATGACCGTGGAAGGCGATTCAGCTCCGTATGAAGACGTTCTGGAATCCATGGAAAGTGGAGTATTTGACCCGGCTGCAAAATAGACCGAAGTGGCTAAAGCGGCAACCACCTTTAAATATCGGAGAATTTTTCCTTCTCAAAGATGAAAGACTCCCACCGTCGAGATTGAGTCTGGGTCCCATTTCCTACCCCGGAACTGACAACCTAATCAGGGTCGTAAAAATTAGAACTCAAGCTGGTGAGTTTAAAAGGCCTATCATCAAACTCTGTTCATTACCAGTAAACAACATCCCAACTGAAGACGTACCATCTATCATCCAGAAACTAAATAAGAACACATAAACCACCTCTCACTCAGTCTCACATTCAATATCAACACAACGAAATTTCATGCAACTTATATATCCCCTACGTACACATGTACAACAACAGCAAATACACACTTACAGCGACTAAAACAAAAATTCATACAGTCCATTCCATTCATCAATACATTCTACATTCACAATAATGTACAATACAACCAATTCGCATGAGTCATTCACCAGCAATAGCATACACACAGTCATACCAATTCCATTCCACATTACCATTTAGATCACATCCTGACGGAAGAGGACATAGTGCCGAACGCAAATAAAGTAGGTGCAATCAAAAATTTTTCACTCTCGAAAACAGAAAAACAACTTAGAAGTTTTCTAGAAGCTTTATACAGAATTAGACAAAAATATCATATCCAATGACCAGGTATCTTAAAAAAGACACCAAGATAAACGTTAATGACCCCAAATATTGAAATGCGCTCGAGACACTCATACTTAATTTGATAACACACCCAATTTTAAGGTTTCCGAGATTTAAAAAACCGTTGCATTTATTCACCGAATCAAGTAACATCGCCATCAGAAATGTCCCCACACAGAACAAACAATCGGTTTGATACATTTCAAGGGCCCTTACCGAAAGAAATTACTCGTATACAGTAACGGATAAAGAATTTATAGTCATTGCGTGGAGTGTATCTAAATTAAGGCCATACCTGTGGGGAAAACGTTCAAGAACACTACCGATTCACAGCGTGACAAGGTTTTGGTAACATGAGTGATGATATGTGTTTCTGTTTCTTTACAGTTCCTTAAAATAATAATGGAAAGCAAAACTGTCCCATCACGACAATTTCTCGTATTATTGACACATTTATAAAAGCTACCTTCACATGTTAAATGCACCCATAATTCAATTTAGGTGTCTTGCTCGGTCGGTTGACAGTCGGAATAATTTAAAAAAGCGATTTAAGTTGTGTTGAGATAGTTTTAAGCGTTACAATACGATCTGTAAACTAAGTATGGAAAATATCGGTTATCGCACTTGTGAAAATTGCCCAAATAAATTTAGTTATGTGTGTAGCTAATATATAGTAAAGGCTGTAATTGAAAAAGTAAAGCAGGCTTATCAACTTTATTTAAATCGTTATACAAAACTTTGTCTCGTTTTGGATTCCGAAATTGTTTTATATCTCATATTATGTACACTTAACCAATGGTTAAATAGGAAAAAGAAGTCGATGCGTTGTGTTATTCCAATGATTTGGCGTGAACAAGTGAACCATTATGATGACTGTTATTTTTGTTTAACTAAAGTCAAAGAGTTTTCAAAAAAAATTTAAAACAAAATTTAGGGTATTTTGTGTATTCTGTGTTCCGCGATTTAAATTCATCCATCAGACAGTCTGAAATTCTCGATTCTAGATTACAAGAATGGAATCTGTTATAACCAGAACCAAAGATATCTTTGCCAAGGAAAAGGAACACACATTTAGCTGAATCATAGGAATTACAAATATTTATGTTTTAAAATGAATTAAATGAGTTTACCTTTTTGAATTTTTAAGAATTTTCAATGCTAATAAATGTTTTGTTACTTCTAATTTTGTATGAATTTTTATATTAATTCTGGTATCCATAATATCCGTAACACGGAAACGGTACATTTTACAAGATAATCATTGCTATATCTTTAAATAAAATTCGCAATTGATAAGGGAATACCTTATTATACTAATGTTACACAAAAGAAATTGAAACTTGTCGCGCAGTGGTAATGGTGCCGAATCCTCTCAGCGCAACTAAAGGTGGTTACTTAAATTGCAAGAGTTTGAGTATGAGATCGAATGTCTCAGGAGTCAAGATAATAAAGTTGCTGATTTTCTAGGCAGAATTGAAGAGGAAGTTAACAAAATGTCCGACAATTAAGCAGTCTATTCAGAAACGGGGGAATAATTTGATCATATTCAATCAAAGAAGGCATAGACATTATATAATTACAAACAACAAATTTTTAAATTACGGTAAGTAACCAGAAATCGAAAAAGTAGATGGTAAAATAACTTTGTATATTAAAGGCTCAGACCCTATAGGATTAATAACGGACAAACTCAAAGAAATATCCCAAAGGACAATCGGCATTTACCCCGAAGTAAAGGAGCCAGATCATAACAAAGTCCAGCAAATAATGATAAATTTATATGCAGGGTACAAGTAAGCTATATTTGAAAAAATGACACCGAGAGTAAAAGATTTAAGAACAGAAGATGAAGCTAGGAAACAGATATCCGTTTATCACATTAGAGAAAGTCAACTCTATTATAGAATCGTATAATACACTGAAAACACAAAATTGTTGTCCCAAACTTACTCGAGTAATTACACAAATAATGCATAAACAATTGCGAAGTCTATCAGAAAGCTAAGTATGTGAGGAAACCGATACCAGAAAAATTCAGTTAAGAGAGACCTATCGAAATAATTCATATAGATTCATATGGTAAATACCATCTCCACAAGCACATATTTTTAACGATGATTGATAAACTACCAAAGAAAGTGTATGTGTACAGATGCGAAACTAAAAACCACATTTAAAAAACCGAAACTATCACTGAACATTTGACTAGAGTAGGCTCACCCAATCATAGGTAACGAGTTTAACACTGCGTATATTAGGGATTTCTTTAGGGAACGAAATATTTACCAATTCATACATTCAACGCCGACATAGAACGCTTACACAGTACAATAACTGAGATTTTACTTACCATGAATCAGGCAGAATTAGTAAACACAAATATGTTTACAGATTTTTAAATATTATACAGAAACCAGACAATTATATAGATTAAATCAAAAATTACAAACATGTAAGACATAAGAGTGATCCTAATTTTATATTGAAAAAGTTAGATACATAAATAGAACGAATATTAAACAACCAATACAATTTGTAGATTCTCCCACTGATGTTAATCTTCCAAACGATGGCAACGAATAAATGAGTAGCAGCGTTTTCACGACGATAAATATGGGTGTTAAGAAAATTTGTTTCTAAAAAAGATTATGTCACAAACAAACAATGCTAATAGCGATTCAATAATTATTGACACCGCGGCTTGGACTCTCAGTCGAACAGTACTAATTTCGTTTATTCTTTCTGCCCTTCTGATATGAAAAAAGGCACGCAAAATATGGTGTAGGAATACACGAATCCCTCTTTTATAAATATCTGTCAGCTTCAAAAAAGTGTCATTTACCATTTAAGGACTCAAGCCACGAGACGTGCCCACTTATAAAGTAAGTTACTTGCACATTAAATATTAAAAACTTGACTGTATTTCCTTTCAGACAATAAAACGCCCCCTTGCGTTCTTAATAAATCACTTGTCAAGTGTAGGCGCTTTTAATTTGTTACGGGAGAAGTTAAATTCTTTAGACACGGGGGTCTCTATTGCCGCCGCTACAATATTTTTATTCTTTTATAAAAAGAATTGCCAGTTCGCGCAGAATGTTACCTATAAGAAGCCAAGGCGAATTGTTGCCGCCGTACATCTAGTTGATGTCAATCAATCCCAGAAGAATCCAAGGAGAATTGCTGCCGTCGTATATATTTGTTGATGTCAATAAATCCCAGAAGAAGTTCTCGCCTCAAGGAGGGTAAGTTCGTTCCCGAAAATAATAATTCACGCTTGCCAGGTGTCACAGAGAGCCCCAGTACACTTATGGAAGATCGAGGAAGTGAGTCGGATGTGGATGCGACGATAGTGGAGGTGGCGGATAAGCCGCAAGATTTGTCGTCGTTAAAAGAGATGCAAAAACAGATACAGGAGCTACATTCATAGCTTGAAGCAGCAACGTTTTTTTGAAGAAAGGTTAAGTCGCCAGCAACTGGAGCATGTTCCAATTACCGTCACCACCACATCGCCTCCCACCGTATCTTCGACTGTAAACCGTTCGTCTACTGCTTTTTTAAGTCAGGGCACCGGTATTGTAACCACAGCTACAATACCGGTAGCGCCCGCTATGTGTACCGGTCTTTTCCAACACGCTTCCTCATCGCTTCCATCAACATTTCCGCCATCCCAAACGTCGATACCAACACCGATTGATATTACGCAACGATTATCAACATTTCTACCAACTTTAAACACTCTCTCTTCCACCCTATAGTCAGCCGATGCATGTAATTCCACCGCAAATTTATACGTCGCCATCATATAGCGTTAGTTATCCAACACTACATCGTGGCAGAAAGTTACACGATCTCCCCGAATTCACCGGAAGGCCAGAGGAATGACCGATGTTTTCCACTGCATTTTAAGAATCCACACAGACGTTCAACTATACAAAGGTTGAAATCATATTTCGCCTACGGAAGTGCATCAAAGGTAAGGCCAAAGACGTCCGCGAAGCTCTATTGATCCATCCAAATAATGTGGATCGAGTGATGGCAGCTCTGGGGTTTCGGTTTGGTAGGCCGGAGTGTCTTCTACGGAATATTCTGGAGGCTTGAAGCTTGAACTGTTAATCCCTTTTTCAACAAGAGTGCAGAATCTCTCCAGTTTCTTGGAGTCAAGTGGCCTACATCAACACCTAGCTAACCCAACGCTAATTGATAAACTCATAGCCAAGCTGCCAATGAGTAAACGTTTGGAGTGGGCCCAAAGGAGTGTCTGCATTGTACCATATCCCACGCTGAAACATTTCGACGAGTGGCTCAGTGGAATCGCCTGACTAGTGTGCTTGGTCACCACTAATTCATTAGATCAGCCAGCCAGACTTGATTCCTGTCGCCACTGTAAGGGCATGTCACATCAAGTCGCCAGTTGCAGTGCCTACACATGTTTGGACGTTCAGAAGAAGTGGGATTTCGATAAGAACAGGCAATTGTATTCCTGCTGCCTGAGGTATAGATACTCTGCACGCTCTTGTAGATATCGAAGACGAAGACGAAGACACTACACAGCTGCGATGCAAACGCCAACTCCAAAATCCTGTTTCGCGTTTTGCCGATGATAGCATCATGGTGAAGACTTATGCTCTCTTGGATGAAGGCTCGTCTATTACGGCCATAAGTATTGACTTACCCAAACAACTAAAGCTTAGGGGTCATAAGAAACCATTAAGCCTTCAATATCTTGGGAAGGAGACGTTAACGGAGCAGTCGTTGGTTGTGGATCTTCAAATAAGTGCAGACAAGGATCATACGGAGAGGTTTACATTGTGTAGCGTGCAAACCGTCACTGCATTAGATTTGCCAACTCAAACGCTTACAGACGCCGATCTGCAGCCGTTATATAAGCATCGTATTATGACACCCTTAATTGGCTTCGTTTAGATCCTCGTCGACATAAGCAGTTTGTGGCATTCTGCATAGCCGATGTCCTCGATAACACCAAAGTAAGTCAATGGCGAACCTAATTCCTGCGGAACAAGCGACAAGAGCGAAGAATCTTCCCAAACTTCAAGCCAGCAACTGTTGGTTAAGCGGTCCACAGTTTCTTCAAATACCCGAGGAGTATTGGCCTGCTTGGCCAAACGACATCAACGACCTAAGGCTCTTTTACATACAAACCCGGTGAGTACATCGTTTATTGACATTTCCCGATTTTCCAGATATCGTAACAGTTTCGTGGATCCTGCGATTTATTCGAGTATGCCAACGAAAGGAGAACTGTCGATATCTGAACTCAATGAAGCAGATGTTTCATTATGCCGCCAAGCCCAGAAAGATGAATTCGGTGCTGAAATTGATCATCTTAGAGAAAGCCAGTCGGTCGAAAAGAGCAGTGCTATCTTCAAGTTGACACCATATTTGTCGGATGATGGTCTACTTCGCGTTTATGGGCGGATAGATGTTGCTACGACCATACCACTTACCGCCCGACGTCCCATCATCCTACCAAAAATACATCCGCTGTCGATGCTGATCGTCGATCACTACCACCGCCTTATACGACACCAAAACGTCGATGCAGTTGCGAATGAGGTACGCCTCAAGTACTGGGTTATGAGTGTGCGTTCTGCCGTCAAAGGGCAAAGCACCAGTGTCAATATTGTCGCTTCCTGTCCGTTCAGCCATTGCCACCGCTGATGGCTGATGGGACAGTTACCAGAGGACCGTCTGACTTCGTTTACAAGGCCTTCACATATACCGGTCTTGATTATTTCGGGCCAGTTAGTGTCACAGTAAGACGCCAGAAGGAGAAGCGCTGGATCGCTCTATTTACTTGTCTGACGATAAGAGCCGTGCATCTCGAGGTTGCAGCAGATTTATCGATGGATGTTTATGTTGTGTGCATTCGCAACTTTGTCAACAGGAGAGGGGTACCAGTCCGGATCAGGAGCGATAATGGCACGAACTTCATTGGTATAAAGAAGAAGCTGTTGACTGTCGGCGGTTTCGACAATAAAGCCCTGAAAGCAGAACTTGGCTCAAAGGGAATTGATTGGGTGTTCTACTGTCAAATGACCTTGGGAAGGCTCGTCCGTTCGGTAAAGACAGCACTTTCCTACACACTCCGTGAGATAGCACCGAGACATAAGACGCTATTGAGCAATCTGTTAGGAGCAGAGAACATCGTGAATAGTCGCCCGCACGATGAAGAAGCCTTGACACCAAATCAATTTTTGCTGGGTGGCCGGAACTCAACTCAAACTCCAGGTGAAATCGACAAGAAGGCGTTATGTATCCCTAAACAATGGCGTGTAAGCCAACAGATAAAGAATCAATTTTGGAGACCCTGGATCCGAAAATATTTACCAGAACTCATCAGACGGAGTAAGTGGTTCGAAGAAGTTCCAGCTCTTGCAATAGGAGACTTGGTCGTTGTATGTGATGCAGATTTACCAAGAAGCCAGTGGAAAGAGGTAAAATTAAATGTTTCCTGGACGAGATGGCCAGGTTCGTTCCGCTGAAGTAAAAACTGCCACAGGGATTTTACTCAGGCCTGTGGTGACGCTTGCAGTACTGGATGTAGGTGAGGCTTTAGAGAGTTCAGGCTCCTGACGGGGGTGGGATGTTAAGAAAATTTGATTCTAAAAAAGATTATGTCACAAACAAACAATGCCAATAACGATTCAATAATTGTAAACGCCGCGGCTTGGACTCTCAGTCGAACAGTATTAATTTCGTTTGTTCTTTATACAGGTATAGGAATACACAAATTACTCTATTATAAATATCTGTCAGCTTAAAAAAAAAGTGTCATTTACCATTTCAGAGCCCAAGCCGCCGGAAGTGTCTACTTATAAAGTAAGTTTATTAAATATTAAAAACTTATATCTATTTCCTTTCAGAGAATAAAATGCCTCCTTTCGTTCTTAATAAATCACTTGTTAAGTGTAGTCGCCTTTTAATTTGTTACGGGGGAAGTTAAATTCTTTAGACACGGGAGAAATTATCAATCAGACCCAAACCATCGTTCACATCGTTAAGTTAAGTAAGCTGGTAGAATCATTACAGCAAATAAAAAAATTCGAGGTCATTGGGCAAGACCCGGAGATAAGAAAAGAATGTTTCTCGAGTTATACAAAATTGCTTACAATATTATCATGCCTCCTAAGACACGATCCAAGAGAGGGATCTTAAATTCTGTAGGAACTGCTCAGAAGTATTTATTCGGTACCATGGACGATGCAGATGAGGAAAATTAGCACCTTAAAATAGCAGATAGTAAAAATGAAAATGCAATTCAGGGATTAAGTAATCAAATTAAAATTAACACACCATTCGATGAAAATGTGAGGAACATAAAGGATTTAGTTTCAAAAGACAAGGAGTAAATAGAACGATATCAGAACAAAAGTTAACAGTTACAAAAGACAATACTTAAGCGCTTACAATGGACAAAAGTACTCACCAGACTAAACGTGAAAAGCGTCCTCTATATTTGATTAGTAGACGATTTCGATAGCAGAAGCATCAACCATTGGTGACAAAATTATAAAAAAATTCTAAAAAAAAATCTAAGTCATGTGTGTCATCTGTGTGATCATCTTTCAAGTGCTGTGACCGCAAATATTTACTTTTCTTCGATTTTTTTTTGTCACGTAACTCTGAGTAACTCTTCTGCAAATTACGGTCGAAAATTGAAACATAACTATTTCGGTTTTAACTAAAATATTGCTTTTTTGTCCATCCATGTATCTGAAAATCATTAATGATCCAGGTTGAACTGACTGTACGACAAAAAAATGTACTCTGCCATTTCGACAAGTAATTGAGGAAAAAAATATATTTTGATAAAGAAACCCGATTCATAGTTAATTCTTTTCAGTAAGTTAAAATGAGTACCTAGTATGAGCGAGACAGACAGTGACGTCGTGATTATGATGGATAAACACGCCATTTCGACTAGTGTGAATGAAAAAGATAGAGATGCCACCCTTGTTCTTTTATTTCATTTTTTTCCCATCAAAGAGTACACAGAACACTATGTTCTCTTGGTGTATACTACCGATCTTGTATCTTACAACAAATGTTTAAACTGTTTGCCCCCTGGGCAATGCAAGCTCTATATCTTCTTACAAATGATCTGGTAATAAGACGGGCATATCTTCTGGAGTTGATGTCTTCAAAGGCTTTTGCAATTTTTTCGCGCAGCTCGCTTACATTTTCTATCGGCTTAGAATAAACTTGTTCTTTTACTGCTTCCCAGTAAAAAAAATCAAATGGATTTAAATCAGGTGAACGGGCTGGCCACGAAATTGTACCAGACCGCCCTGTACACCTGCTCTAGTATTCCCGATCGAGGAACTCTCGTACTGTGCGAGCATAATGCGCTGGGCAGTCATCCTGTTGATACAACATGCATGCATAAATATTAAGTGGCACGTCTTCCAAAAATTTTGATAAGTGGTTCTCCAAAAAATCTAAGTAAACCTCCGCATTCAAATTCTGCGGTAGCTCGAATGGGCCAATAGTTCTACCATTCAAAATTCCCGTCCACATGTTTACAAATGTGGATTTTCCACGTGCCACTCGTGCAAATTTTGGAGGTTCATGTAGCCGTCCCTTTTAAAAGTTGATTCGTCCGACCATAGAATTTTTTCGAAGAATCTCGGATCTTTTCTGAACCTCTGCACCATCGTTTGAAAAAACTAGACTCTTTCTGGATAATCTCGGGGTAGCAGACCTTGGACACGCTGTACATGGTACGGATGGAGCTGGTTTTTCCTTAGAATTCGGTGGACTGTACTTTTGGGTACTCCTATGCTTTCTTCAATTGCACGTACTGAATCACTAGGGTTTCTTGAGACTGCTTGTAAGACTTCGTCCTCCTAGGGCATGACGGGAATTCCCTCACTAACCATTAGATTTGGAAAGCGATCCTCTGAGAATGACCGGTGCACATTTACAAACACTCGATCATCCGGATGACGCTGAGCATTTGGGTATCTCTCATGATAAAGTCTGGCTGCAGCACTAGCTTTACCCCTGCATTCCCATAAATGAGATGCATGTTAGCATATTTCTGAGCAGTGTATCGAGATGGCATGATGGTATTCGCAATACACAATCACGGAATCAACGATCAACACTAGTCCAGAAGAAATCCAGGTTCGACAGAAATGGTCAGATAGCAAATCAAAGTCGCAATGCAATGAAATCCAATAAAGAAAGCCAAAATTGCAAGCACGAAATCAACACGAACACAGAATAATGGGCTGTAAGCGAAGGAGCGTAACGCACGGCAGTATTGCACGATGTGCCTATGTGTCACTACTTAACAAGGGTGGCATCTCTAGCTGTTTCGCTCACACTAGTCGAAATTACTCGTATTAAAAAGAATTAACTATGAATCGGGTTTCTTTAACAAAATATTTCTGTTCGTCCTCAATTAAGCGCTAGTCTAGCAAGAGTCATACCATTTTCGAATCCAGACTAAATACGCCGTCTTTTAAAGTTACTTGCCAAAATGGCATAGTACATTTTTTGTCAGTACAGTCAGTTCAATTTGGGTGATTAATGATTTTCAGATACATGGATGGACAAAAAAGGAATATTTTAAAACCGATATAGCTATGTTTCAATTTTGGACCGTAATTTACAGAAGAATTACTCAGGGTTACGTGACAAAAAAAATTGAAGAAAAGTAAAGATTTGCGGTCACAGCACTTGAAAGATCGTCACAGGGTGTCAGATTTCCCGATTTTTTTTGAGTGCCAATAATTTTATAGTACATGACTTAAATTTTTTTTATAATTTTGTGATATCCGATACCACTTGTCCTATCACCCGTTTCCGGCGTGACGTTGATTTTTGGGACACCCTGTATGCTAGATAAACCAATTGACAATTTATTAGATATCATAGCTGCAAACAAAATACTAATTACTCATCCTAGCTGAATTTTGAAATTGGGAGTAATAAAATATACGGACGACTCTATTATTATGGCATTAACAAGTGCAGGATAAAATTATTGCACTCTCGATCAAATTATGCGAAACGAATCATGAGAAACATGAAGTAGACTTAGAAATATTTGTTGTAATTGTATACAAAGAAAATGAATAAGTAGGACGGAAAAAAAAATATTAATGATTTAAGAAGTAGAGGCGGTTGTATTATTCAGCAACATTGTTACATGAAAATTAACAGGAATATCGAAATAATGAATGTAAATGAAAGAACTTTCATTGTTAAAAATGCTGAAAATACAACAGCGCAAAATAATTGTTATTCCAGAAACTTAACTCTCACAGGAAATTATATTATTAGCATTCAAAATTGTATTATTAAATCAAAGATGCTATAATTAAAAACAAAGAAACTAATTATATGTTTCAGTTTTATTACGAAGACATCAATAACCCTAGATTACTAACCTATTTCAGTTGGCTGTTATTACTAATCCTCGTCGATTCGACTACGAAACATAAAAATACCATTTTTTTTTTAAACTTCTCAAAGAAAAACGATTTTTAATAACCTCATTATTATTAATTCATTTATTGTCTAGTGTTATAAGTTATAAAAAGTAGTAATACTACACGGACTATCTTTTTTTTTTGTTTTAAAAACAGTCTCTTCAAAAACCGGCAGTTATGCAATAAACAATAAAATTAATATTCAAAAACATAAAATTCATTACTTTTATTTTTTATAAATAAAAGATAATTTAATGATAAAACAAACAAAAAAACGAAAAAATTTAAAGTTTATTTTTTGTGCATGGATGGCACACTTCAACTTTGTGCTCGCCGCAAATGGTTTTTCCGCACTTGGCACATTGTGTTTTACTCATCCTTCTCTTTGAGGATGAACAAAAGGCAAAAATCTTTCTTTTTTTATTTTCTGGCCAGAACTAGTTTCTGGTTAATTTGCAGCATTCGGTTCCAATATGTTAGTTATGACTTGTCTGAGAGAAGTTGGAATTGATTTCTTCTGCAACCGTTTTTCCATCCATTCTTTGGTCAAAGAATTATGTAATTCCTTCATCAATTTTCGGCGTGAGAGTGGCTCCTTATTTTCACTAAACATATTTGCACAGTAAATTACATAACTGTTAACAAAAGCACTATTTAAAATGCCGTAGAAAATACATTGAGGCCATCTTCTAGTCTTGCGGCTACACGCCATAACAGAGCACATTTGGTCCAAAGTGTCGACCCCTCCTTTAGTTTTATTATAAAACTCAACCATATTTGGTTTCTTGACTGGATTTATGTTACCCTCTTCTTCAGATGTAGATAATAAAAATACAACTTTATTAGCCTTAGGCTTATAAGATAGAAGAGTAAGAGGGCCGTCAAAGCAAAACATGGATGTTCCAATGAATCTGCTTCTACTATTTTGAAATTCGGGTGGTATTTCCCGTTTGTTAGATCGAATTGTTCCTATTTGAGTGAGATTATATGGTTCTTTTAGTAAAGCTTTTGCTAGGGGCACCGATGTGAACCAATTGTCGGTGGTAAGGTTCCGATTTGTACCATGTATAGATTTAGTTAGCTCCCTAACGTAAAACTCACCCAATGGTAAGCCACTAGAATTTGTCCCAGAGCTCAAATACAGCATCGCGTTAATCATGTATTTGGTTGAATTATCACACATCATTACAAGCTTTATTCCATACTTAACTGGTTTGTTCGGGAAATACATTCTGAAACCTCAACGACCTCGAAAAGCCAGCAACTGCTCAGCAATTGTCACATAGCTACTTGGCTTATAATTTCCTTCACACTTATCTATAAACAAAAACCAAATTTCTCGGATTGGTGCAAATGAATCTTGGGCACGGCGCTCCAAACGAGTGGTCTTGTCGTCGAATCTTACTATAAACAATTGATAAGGAAGTCGAACCTCTCCGCGCTCATACATGCTCTGTAACGGTTTCCCCAATATGTGCTGTCAAAAAGTTCTCGGGACGAAAGGTGGTTATCTTTTAAGGCTGCTGTAAGTACTAGTATACCTAATAAAGCTTTAAGTTCAGTTTCATCTACAGGTGATTGCGTCGAACGTATTTGTTCATACTTTTGGGATTGAACTTCAATTTCTGCGTTCGTATAAGTGAAAATTTTACCATTGATATCACGAGTGATAAATAGTTCAAAACAAGTCAAAGGTCCTGGTTTTACATGAATAATATTTCAGTCTGGTAATTTTGCAGGCTTAGCGCGTAAGGTGGACCACTTGTCCTTATTCTTCCCCCTTAAACCTGGGGTAGCAAAACTAATTATTGAAGTATTTACCTCTGATTTTGAGCTTTGAGTACTTTCTTGAGCGTATGTTATATTTGTCAATGTAGAAGGAGACTCAGTACTGTTCGCTCTTTCTTCCAAATCGATATCACTATCACTATCCGTCAACTGTAAATCCTCTTCATAAACTGCATCTTCTATCTCACTTCCTGAATTTTCTTCATTCCCAGAATCAGCTGTTCACTGTTGTAAATACCTGCTTATAGGTTCGTTCTTCATCTGATAAAAAATTTGGCATAAAATTGAAAAAGAAAAATAAAAAAAATTATTTTCAAATAAACAAAAAGTCACGTTATTACTAACCTTCGTCGATTCGAGTACCGAAAGTGGATATATTTGGATAACGGCTGCGTAAACAGCGGTGTTGAAAGTTTAACCTTTGAGGGATCAATACAAAATGATCATATATGGGGAATGGGCGAGATTAGAACACTGAGCGAAAAGAAAACAAGAAAAATTTAAACAGGCGTAGTCGATTCGACGAGGATTAATAATCTAGGGTTAAAGAAAATGTCACAGCTATTACTATATTTACAAAACTTGCAAAATGTGAAAAGACGTAGGTACTATAGAATTGGTGGAATACCATAAAATAAAAACCTATATAATTGCTGGTACAACCATGTTCATAAGGACATTAATCGTAATTATTGCCAGTAATCAAAATTAATAACTTAATTGAATAACAAGGCGGTAACGCAAATAATGCAGGAGAAGATTTTGTCTAAGGAATGAGGAGTCAAGTATTGGTTTTAATATCATACCTGTTGAAAACTACTTTCTTAATACAACATTGCTTTGTCCATTATTTCAAGTAATTAGAGCACTTCACTTTTGGCCGAGCCATAAAAAAATTATGACAACGGAAGGAATAAAGGGTGATTTTTTTGCTGTTTGGTTTTTCGGTGTTCTATTTTTCACAACTCACGCGTAATTCGTGCCATGTGTCATAGTCAAATATGCTCAGTTAGCATTGCCATTTATCATGGAAGGACTTATACCCGAACAAAGCTTACAAATTATTGAATTTTATTATCAAATTTCGTGGTCTCTGAAAAATGTTTTTTGCGCACTTCGACCATTTTAGGGTCATCATAATTGACCTACTGAGTAAGTAATTCAACCACAGTTACAAAATTTCGCAACCAATTTCACACTATTGGACATCAAGCCATTTACCCATATGCGCAGAGTGTTAATGAAGACCGTGATTTGTCCATTCGTCGCCGTTCGCAGCAATTGGGATCGTGTTACTCGACTAAGTGGAGCATTTTGTGCAAAAATCTTAGTCTAAAATCTTACAAAATACAGATCGTTTAACAACTGAAGCCTAAAGACCTGCCACAGTCTCGAAATTTCGGTGAGTGGGCCTTAGAAAAGCTAGAGGAAGATTCGCTTTTTTATCGGAAAATTGTCTTCAGCGACGAAACTCATTTCTGGTTGAATGAGTATGTTAATATGCAAAATTGCGGGTGAATTGGCTGGCTAGGGCGTGCAATTTGACACCTCTAGACTAGTTTTTATGTGGATACGTCAAAGCACTCGTCTATGTTCAGCCTTGTAGACTTGAAAGACAACCTTACACGTATTATTAGCGAGATACCAGCCAATATGTTTGAAAAAGTGATTCAAAATTGGGCTCTCAGTATGGACCACTTAAAACGCAGTAGTGGTCAACATTTGCAGAAAATAATCTTTAAAAAGTAAATGGCAAGCATTGATTTATCAACTTAAATAAAAATTGTATCAATTTTAGAATTTTCCTGTATTTTTTAGACAATTAACAACCAAACGCTTAAAACATCAGCCATTATACAGTAAACCCTGCTTAAGTGAATCTTGGTTAATTGCATTTCACTGATAAGTGCCCATAAACCTCTTAAAACTGTTCTAAAAACCAAAAAACTGTGAAATTTTTGTCGTTTAAATGAACTTCGCTTAGTTGCATTATTCGCTTTAGTGCATTTGTATAACAGAAATTCCTGTACGAAACATATCTACTTAACTTGGATAAGTGACTTTAACACAATGTCGCATTTGACTTGTAAAATATCACCATTAATGAACTCGCCCCACAGATTGACAGATGTCCATCAGCTACCGCGCTTTTATTTTGTTTTTGCTCTCAATCCCACACTTTGTCTTGCTGACGACTAATTTTCGTTTTTGTTTCCCATACATACGTTGAATTAAATAGGTACGAATATGTATTTAGATACAAACAAACTTACAGCGTGCTTGAAATATTACATTTTAACTGTTTTTTAGGACATGGGGCGGAAATTAGTTACGCTTACTGCGCAACAAAAATTGAAAGTTATCTATCAACTTAAAAAAAAACGGAAAAATCCAAGGAACAAATCGAACGCGAATATGGTTGCAACAAAAGTACAATCAATCGAACAATAAAGCAAGAAAATCGTCTAAAAGAAATTGCTTGTAGGTAGGTAGGTAAGAGTGGCTGTTGGAAGTACCACTATTGGCCCATTGTGATGCCACGTGGATCTATGATCCTCTTACTAATAGAACCAGTTTAAGTTTATGATAAAGCGTAGGAGACTGTTAACGTCTATATTTTTTATATCGTTTAGGTCGTTGTAGAAGAGAGCTAGATGAAGCTTTCTTCTCTGGGAGAGAGCTGGACATGTACAAAGTAGGTGGAGGATTGTCTCCTCCTCTTCCTCGTTCATGCAGCTTCTACAGAAGTCGTTTGCAAAAGCGCCAAGCCTTCTTGCGTTGTTGCATATGAGGCAGTGTCCAGTGATGACACCTATTATGGCGCTGAGATGTTTCCTTTTTAAAAGGATCAGACACTAAGAGCGATTAAGATCCAGCTTTGGCCAGATCTGTTTGGTTGCTAGGCATGATTGCCAAACAGTCCAGCTAAGGTCTGTTCTTTTATTGGCATCCAGCTTTAATGTTAATTTGCACGTAACGATCGGTATACCTATACTACCCTTTTCCGGTAGAATAGGTAGAGTTGTTCCAATTTTGGCGAGTTCATTGGCTCTGAATTTCCCTGGAATGTCTCTGTGCCCCGTCATCCAACAAATGTGAATATTGAACTGCTCTGCCATCTCCATGAGAGATGATTGGTATTCAAGGGCGGTTTTAGAATTTAATGAGACCGTGTGCAGGGACTTGAATAGCTGCAGTCACAGCTACTTGCCTGCTAAAAATGTCGAGGGGTGTCAAATGAAACAGAATATCTAATGCCGCAGAGGGGGTAGACCTCAAGGCTCCGCTTATGCATAGGCATGCTGTTCTTTGGATTCTGCTTAGTTTAATGCAGTTGACTGCATATTCTAAGGCCGTCCACCAGACAACCACCCCGTAAGTAAATATCGGTTTTATAACCGAGATGTATAGCCAGTGGGTTATGCGAGGTTGAAGGCCCCATTTATTCCCAAGCTATTGTGGCTTTATTGACTCTTTCTTGAATGTTAGGCTTCCAGTTTAGTTTCCTGTCAAAAATGAGACCCAGACATTTGGCTGTATCGAAAAATACAAAATTGGTACCATTTATTATTCTTTCAATTTTGTATTTATTGTTGGAATTTTGTATTTCCTGGAATAGAGGACAAGATCAATTTTATGGGGATTCATTCCCAATCCACAGTGATCTGCCCAGCGGGTTAATCTATAGAGATTAACTTGAAGGAGTTCTTTAATGGTATTTAGATGCTTATCTGAGACGGCTATAGCAACGTCATCCGCATAGGCAATCAACCTGATACCACCCGCTTCCAGGTTCTTTAACTACTAAGTTCCAGAGAAGGGGAGAGAGGACACCGCCTTGCTGTGTACCTCTGCTAACACATCTTTTAGTAGAAGTCTCACCCAGTTTGGAGTTGATTATCCTCCTTTTGGCATGAGACTGATCAACTCCCCAAGTGAGTAGTCTACTTGCAGAGTTGACGGCGCAGTCGTGATTGCGGATGTGTCAGTGTTGTTAAAGGTGCCCTCTATGTGCAGGAAAGAAACCATTGTGTACTCTTTATACTGTAGGGATCGTTCGATGTGGCTAGTCAAAGCGTGCAGAGCCGTTGCCTCCGACTTGCCTTTACAGTAGGCATGTTGAGCCGTTGACAGAAGTCTTAGATCAATTTTAGCTCGTATATGGATATAAATCAGTTGTTCTAGAGTTTTCAGAAGGAAAGCTCATAAACGTATAGGTCTGAGGTCCTTTGGGACAACATGAGACTATTTTCCGGCTTTGGGAATGAATACTACATTGACTTCTCTCTATGACAGTGGAATGGGGATAGGTTCTACACAGCTCCTCATAATATTTTATAGGCCAGTTTTTTGCCTTCCAGCTTCCAGTACCACCCTTTCTAGGTTATCAACAGGGAGAGGGTCCACATGGTCGTGGCCAAGGTAAGCCGATGACAGCCAGTAAAAGCCTTTAGCAGTCTCTAGTCTGGCAACGGTTAAGTCGGGGTCACTGAGGTCGCTATTTACAAGCAAATAAATTGCTCAACTCTGCCTCATTAGTGAGGCTGGTCCGTAATTGACGGAAACGACGACGAAATATCTTCTCCATCATTCAACCACCAGAACTTCTGGTGCTGCTGAACGACATCCCTCTTATCGCGATTCCCCATCGCCCTACTGAACCTGAGACGATCCACACTGCCGTGTGCGACGTCTCTGTTGTCGTTGAGTCGCCTATCCTCAGCTGTCCGAGCGACATGGAAAATTAACGGGACCGCTGATCTATCCTGGATCAACCCTATCTGATTAAGGTAGAGGAATGCTTCCGGTGGAACGAAGCAGTCAGAGCGCATATTCTCGTGGTAAAGGTAATTGGGGTAGTAAGCCCCAGATATCAGGTTATTCGTCGAAGTCATTGCTCTTGCAATGTGCCTTCGAGTCAGCTT
This sequence comes from Volucella bombylans, assembly GCA_949129095.1. Lineage (NCBI taxonomy): Eukaryota > Metazoa > Arthropoda > Insecta > Diptera > Syrphidae > Volucella > Volucella bombylans. The sequence goes on from OX422141.1 coordinate 65,100,044, forward strand.
AATTACGAAGTTGTCCACTCGTATTAGGTTCGCCCTGTTGTAAAGGACCTCATTAGAATAAAATTTTTTGCACTCCGACTCTGGTGTTCTGTACAAGCGAAGGCAAGTCCCCTCAAACACCCGAATCTTTTCCATTAAGCTTGCTCGTCATTGAACTACAGGGGACAACCAAATACCAGCATGGGCCTGATAAGGGCCATGTAGCAGATCACCTTTACCCTCGCATCGAGTTGGCTGCTATAAAACAGTCTCTTTGTAAGGGCAAAACCACCCTTAGCTCTGGCCAGAGCAGCATCTACATTTTTACCAAAATACAGAAACTATCTAGCCAGATTCCAAGGTATCTGACTAAATCTCGACAGGCAAGAGGCTGCCCGTGTTGTCCAATGATCGAGAACTTACGCCAATTTTTTCTGGTATCCCTAGAGGCTCCAGACAACGGCGTCCTAAAGAGAATGGTTTCCGACTTCTGAAAGTTGATTTTCAACTTCCAGTCATCGCAAAATCGTCTTATCTTATCGAAGTCACTCTGCAAGAGAGTATTAATAACCTCGATTTTTGGACCTGATCTGTACGCTACCAAATCGTCTGCGTACGCAATAGTATGGGGAAGTGAGCCTATAAAGTCGGTTGTATAAATTTTAAATAGGATCGGCGAATTGACCGCGCCTTTATGAAGACCATTTTTAATTTGAAATATTCCAACAGAAGTCACATCACCATTTTTCACGATGAACTGTCTGTTGGTTAGCATATTATAAAGAATGTCCAAGAGTGGTTTACTGAAAGACCCTCTAACCATACGGTGTCGAAGGCCTTTTCCATGTCAACAAGGCAGGCACCAGTACATTGGTTTTTGCCTTTATTCCATTGGATATCAGAAACCAGTTTAGAGGCGGCAGGTGAGATATCATGTCCCGCCTTAAAACCGAATTGATTATCCGGGACTATATGTTTGTCCTCAACTCACCTAGACATAGCTCTATTGATTACCTTTTCAGAAATCTTACTGATATTCGGGAGGAGACTTATCGACCGGAGATTCGCCGGATTGGATATATCCTTCCCCTTTTTGGGGATAGGTTGAACCACCCCCGTTTTCCAATGCGCTGGATAATGTGCATTATTAAACAGGGTGGTGTAAATGTCCACCGCTCCTGGAGGAAGATGTCGAAGCACGATATACGGAATAGCAGCGGTCCCCACTGATTTCTTAACTCTGATTGTGTCGAAGATCTCATGGAGTCCTTCCTTCGAAATGAATGGGGGTAGGTCACCCTCTCTGGCAATGACATTATTTGCCATATTTTCATCGCTAAACCGGGTGAAACCAGAGCCGTTGGATCGCCAATTCTCCACTTCATTTCGAATGTAGCAGTTGTGCACCAAGACGCGACTGTCCAGGTCATAATTAGGACCAATGATATCAATAGCCTCGTGTACTTCCTGGAAAGTCGCCCCTATGGCCTCAACCTTCTTCTGCAGATCCTCGATCACAAAGAAGTCGTCATAGTCAGCGGCTTCATTTGGGTCAATACCTGCTATTGTTAGTAACCGTTCGTTGTCTGTTGTCCGGGCTATTTTAAGTCACTGAAGGTCGTTTTGATTTTTTCTCCGAAATAGTTTATTTATTTGCGTAAACATATTCGGGTCACTGGTTTTTACAGCCCGAACCTTGTTGTTCCAATACAAACTTACAGAAATTCTGTTATTCTCTTTTATTAGCGTTTGAATATTTTTAATCGACGACTTCAGTGTCCTAATCTCCGGGTCTTGTCGGTCAGTTAACTGTCTGTACAAGTTTTTGAGTCTTGACAGAAGTCTACTTTTTTGTCGGTACAGTGCATCAATAGTAGGATTGCGGAACAGGTCTTCGTTAGTCGTACGTTGATACCACGGTATTGTAGTGTCCATAGTTTGTTTAATTGTCTCGTCCATTTGTTTTAGGTAATTGTCGATCTCCTCGTTGGATAAATTCATATTGGACGGTGGGTAGAGCGTGTTCGAGGAGAGCGCTCTTTTCAAGGTTGCGGAGAAGCATGTCCATCGAGTCTTACTGTAGTTGTAAGAATATGTATCTTTGGACAAACTCCTCCAATTCCGCAATTTCGTTGGAAACTGTAATTTCGGTGCTAAAACGGCAATGGTCGCTATCATACACAAATGTGCGCAGACAGTTTAGCGTTTGTAAATTCGTACCTGTCAGACGTATACGTTCGTCGTACAGCAGTAGATCCAAATAAGACCCGCCTCTGGAAAACGACGGGTTATCCGTCGCTTTAAGACCGAGTCTGTACATGACATCGTGCTGACCACACCAATAGAGTAGTAGGTTCCCTCTAGTAATTGGCATTTTACAATATTTCCCCTATCTCCGTGTTTAGCGTTGAAATCCCCGCCAATTATAAAATAGTTCTCCCCCGATTCCAGCCTCAAAAGTCGAAAAAGCGTGTCGAGCTTTGTAATGAATAGAGTGGATTGTGAAGCCTCAGGTGCATAAACAGAGGGCAAGTACAGCCGCTTTCCACTGCGGAGCGGTATGTAAATGACAACGGCCTCCAACACCCGGAACCTGCGCAACACTACCTTGTACACTCTGTGAAATTTTATACCTTCTTTAATGAAGATCGCGACACCGCCTCCACGTTTGGATCTGGGCCGATTTCGTCTTCTGACAATATAATTATTGTACTCCAGTTTGTGCTTATCGGTTAGCTGGTTTCGCTAGCGAATAGCACATCCGGAGTTTGGACTTGTAGCAATTTAAACATCGCGGCTCTTCGTTCGATACTAATCAGTGAATTAACATTCACCGCAAGGACCTTCAAAGTTTGCTCCACCATGTGCGTACCCATTACGACATATGTTGCGCTAGTCCTGGCAGCCGCGCGTAGATCTGGTCCACCCGCTTGGCCTGTTCTTGTACCTGCTGTTGCAACTGAGTCATCTGTCCTTGGATTCCGAGCAAGATGGCCAGCATGTTAGGTGCAGCTTCCGTTGTTCTCTCCCGTAGCCCCCCTACCTGACGCCATTTGGGCGTAGGAAATTTGGGACGTGACGGCTGGTGTTTGAAACCTAAAAGGTGGACGTTTGACCTCCACCTTCTGCTGCCGAGCCAGTTTTGCTTTCTTAATGTCGGCGAACTTAGGACAACCCCGATAGTTTGCGGTATGTCCCACGTTTCCACATAACACGCACGAGAGCTGCGACCTACGGATGCTCCGTCAACACCCAGAGGACATTCTTCGGAACCGTGGTTCTTAGCGCACTTCAAGCACCGAGGCTGCATTTGGCAGTTCGACGCGGCGTGTCCGAACCTCTGGCAGCGAACGCATTGTATAATGCCTTCGCTCCTTTTTAGTTTTTCCCAGTGAACCACCTGGTAGTCTAGGACATTGATACTCCTTAGACTATCCAGACGGCTTTCGGAACTGAGCTGCAGCGGGAACAACGGCAAACTCCGCTTCTCCCGCCTGGCTCTAGCTGTGGTAAATGGCTTTACCCCCACAAACTTGAGTCCTTCACACTCCTTCTCTTTGAGTAGCGCCAGGATCTCCTCAGGATCAGTAGGAGATTCCAACCCATTCAGCAACATCGATTGCCGGTTTTCACACTTCGGTGTGAATGAGTAGTGTTCCGTTGTCGTTCCTTTTAGGAGCTCTTTCACTTTCGCGTAGCCCTCCACTGTATTACAGTGGATGGCATGGGGATCGTTCCCCAATCTCATAATTTTAAAATTATTACCAATGATCAACTTACACAGGTCCTCGGTTGCATTTACCTCTAATTTATAGGTGTTGATAGGAGGCACCTTCTCCTTCTTCTTCTGCTGCTACTGCTGTTGCCGTTTTTGTGGCTGCAGTTGTTTTAGCTGAGGCCGTTGTTATGGCTGCTCTTGTTGTTGTTGTTGGTGCTTTTTAAACTTTTGTTGGTGTTGTTGTTGGGTCTGCTTTTGAGCAAGCAGCGTCTGCTGTTGTTGCTGGGATTGCTCTTCCTCTTCCCTCTTCCTTCTTACCATTTGCCTTTCTTTGATGGCCAGTACCCTTTGTTGTAGCATTTTGATGCTGCTACTTATGGCCTTCATCTCTTCCTCTTCATCTTCCGATTCTCTCTGTGCCAATGAAGCAAATTGTTCCCTTCCCTCACTCCACCAAACAGTTTTACAGTGGAAGCTGGCAGGGTGGGACGTTGAACTAAGTTGGGAGTTGGCCTAAGCTTCCTCCTTCTCTTAGCCGTTGGTGTTTGGTCTGAACCGCTTGAAGTCTCGCCTGATAATAATTCAGTAGGTCCCGCTATTAGCATAGCGGACTGCTCTCCACAATCCATCATGAGATTTTTTTTTTACACTTCACTTGTTATTATTTCAATAAAAATTAGAAATTAAAACAGTTTGTCTACCGATGGGAATCAAAGCCAGGCCTCGGGATCGTCACACCAGGTACGATGTCGTCCAGGTCTTTACCACCTCGGCTACCGAGACTACACTTGAAAAATGCACTGGCTAAAAGTATACTTCTTATTTTTCTACACTTCTTAAGCCGAAACACAAAACACTTCTTATCTCCGTGGAGGTCTATGAACGACTGGAGTGATATGTCAGGCACACAACACGTTAACACTGAAAGCGATGCAAAAGACTAGAGGCATAGCGAGCTAAGATTACCAAAAATACACATACAAGTCATAGGGGGTAGTTACGAAACATGGAGGCCGTTTCACAACATTTTCGTTTCCCTTATGCACAACAGTTCAACGTTTTCAGAGGTGCAGAAGCTGCACTATCTGTAGTCCAGCGTCAACGGAGAGGCGAAGAGGCTCCTTCAACACTTGGCCATAGATAAGGGAAACTATGTCAACGCGTGGGAGATTCTCAAAGACAGGTATGACCACAAAAGGGTGCTGGTAAACACGCAGCTGAAGTTGTTTTTCGGGCAGTCAACCATAAATAGCGAGTCAGCGGCTGGAATAAAGGAGGTTCTCAACACATCCCAGGAAATAATCCATTCTCTAAAGAATCTGGAGCTGCCAGATTCTTATGATATGAAATGTTGAGACAATCTGTATTTTAGTAACAAAGTAGTGAAATAGTTTTGAATGTCACTTTAATCAGTTATTTACATTAATATTAAAGTTTATGATGGGGTGGCCATAAACAACAAAGGTAATTCATAGTAAACTTCAATTAACAAAAGAAGCAGGATGACGAAAATAGTCAATGAAAATTATTAAATAAAGAAAGATTAAAGAAGACAAATGCATTTAAGTTAAATTTAATTCAGAATGTCAAAAGTAACAGATTCTAAGCTAGTGTAGTTGTGGTTCAGAAGCCAGTTTTTTAGATATTTTAAACACATTCCAGGTATTGCTATTGCCCTGATACACTGTGGAAGTGCAACGACTAAGTTTAAGAACACGACGAACATTTGTCAAAGTTAATGGGTTGGGGAGTATACTCAGTGGTACATCAAGTAAGATCGTAGATCTTAGCATACGATCGCTCAACACGACCTTTCCAGGTGAAATGCAGGCTATAGTACTAAAGACCCTGACTGGACTTCTTCCGGCCCAACGGATTGGCCTTGACAAATGGTCTTACCTGGGGGGTTTGCAGTTGGCAAACCCGACATTCTATACGCCAGCAAGAATCGACTTACTCCTGGGTAATGACGTCTATAGCGAGATCGTTTTGAGTGAGATAGTCCGAAGCAGTGAGTGCTTAGGCCCAATAGTCTAGAGGACACAATTAGGCTGGATACTGATGGGCAAATTAAATGCAGACAACCGGAATACAGTCCAAAGCTTCGTAGCCACTCGACATTAACAACACTCTCAGAAAGTTCTGGGAAATAGAAGAAGGGCCTTATGAGAAAATTGAAACGCATGAAGATAAACACTTCGAAGAACATTTTCTAATCAACACAATACGTTTACCTGATGGGCGTTATCAAGTTAGACTGCCAATACGCTTACCTGATGGGCGTTATCAAGTTAGACTGCCATTCAGAAGAACTTCCCAGCATGGGTGACATATATCACGGCGCAATCAAGTGATTTGCACAATTGGAAAAGAGACTCCATTCCAACCCAACACAACACGAGGAGTATTCGAAATGTATGGCGGAGTACATTGAGCTTGGTCAAAAGACTCCAATAGAAAGTTCGGATGAACTGCTAGTAGTCCATTCCACTATTTTATCCCACATCACGCTGTTATTAAAGAATCCAGTATCACTTCAAAGTTGCGGGTCGTGTTCGACGCAACCTTCAAAACATCTTTTGGCTCTTCTTTAATGCTGATGGTAGGACCTAAAGTACAAACCAACGTTACGGATATCATTTTAAGATGGTGTAGAGATAAACATACCTTTATGGGTGACGTTAAAAAAATGTACGGCCAAGTCCGCGTTGCGTTGCCAGATGCAAATTATCAGCTAATAGTCTGGAGAGAGGATTCCTCCCAGGGGCTTAGGGTATACCGGTTAGATAAAATTACCTTTGGGACAGCACCAGCTCGCTTTTTAGCAATTCGTGTGCTGATAAAGCTTGCAAACGATGAAACAAACAACTTTTCTCTGTCAGAAGCCATTATAAAAGAAGAGACTTATGTTGATCATCAGCGGATGAGACACTATCAAAGAAGCCCAGCTTAAGCTCCAAGAGGTCAAAGACTTACTCGCAACAGCTGGCTTCCACCTGCGAAAGCATGTTAGTAACACGGTAGAAATTTTACAACACATTCAACTAGAAAAACGCGATGAAAATTTCAAGATTCCCTGTGGTGAAGATGTTGGAGTTAAAATATTAGGGATCAAGTGGAATCCTATTTCCGATGTCTTTTCCTTTGAAGTTACACAGGATTGGGAGGGAGACGTAACAAAGAGGATAATTTTATCTGCAGTTGCAAAACTTTACGATCCGATGGGGTGGATCTCGCCATGTATCGTGAAGCGAAGCTGTTACGAGAAACAACACAAGTCTTGAAGTTAGACGCAAGTAAGATATATGACTGGACAGATTCAGTCATAACGCTATGTTGGATTAGAGCAACACCGTTAAGGCGGAAAACTTTTATTGGGAACACGGTCTCGCGGATTCAACAACTCGCTAGCCAAGCTGTCTAGAAACATATCCCACCGTAGATGAATCCAGCAGACGTGGCATCACGTGGCACATTACCATCTGCAATAATTGACAGCACGTTGTGGTGGCAAGGGCCAGAGTTCCTTTGGCACCAATTAACGCCCCTTTTCTCGAACAGCCATCATGCATAGAGACAGAAAGAGAAGCCCAACCTATAAGAGTTCATGTTGGTATCGAGTGCAAAGAAAGTTTCATCGACACCCTTATAAACAAGTTTTCATCTTTATCCAGATTAAAAAGGGTGGTGGCATACTCTCTCAGATTACGACGTCACAAAACTCTTGTCCGACGGGAGAGTATTTATCACTCCTGGAAATCGAGCAGGCTAAAACCAAAATAGTGGCGTTTGTCCAGCAACAGAAGCTTCCGAAAGAAGAAAGAGAACATGTAAAAGGCTACATAACACTCAATCCGTTCACGGACGAAGACAGCATTCTTCGAGTAGGGGGATGGTTAGGTAATGCTGCACTGACCTACAACGGAAAACACCCAATGTTGCTAAGGTCGAACCACAAATTCACAAAACTGCTCATACATGAAGCACACCAAAAAACGCTTCACTGTGCCAGCCAAAAGACGGTCGCATATATTGTTGGGTACTTAACCTAAAAAAGACAATGACGAAAATAGTGCACGACTGCGTAATTTGTTTTAGGTTCAGGGAAAAACACCCAACGTAATTAATGGGCAGCCTTCCGGCAGTAAGAACCACAATAACATTCAGGAGTAGACTATGCAGGAGATAAAGACTTGGAGAGGACGCAACGCCAAAACGCTGAAGGGATATTTGGCCATTTTTGTCTGTATGGCTACGAAGGCCATACATATTGAAGTCGTAAGTGACATGACAATGCAAGCCTTCTTAGGTGCGTTCCGACGATTCGTTGCTCGACGGGGACAATGTCGAGAATAACATAGCGATTGCGGACCTTCGAGGAGCTCTACACCCTTCTAACTCAAGTGGAAGCGTGTTTGAACTCGAGACCTCTGTGCGCACAAACGAACGAAATTACAACATTGACGACAAGACCACAACATGGAAATCACAAAAAGTAATACTGCACGACATCAAAACATCACCAATTAAAATTTTAATAGCGCAGTGACAATCAACATAATAAATCCTAGCATAAATTAAACGAAAAGACGATTGTGATGCCAAACTGCCCCTTCCCGACAGTACTCGTACCACTCGGGAACAACATATTCGGCAACAACATACATACGAGTATATAACAAGCAACTTAAAAACTAAGTCAACACAGGATCCAAATTATTTAACACAACACACAAATAGGATTTAATAAAACGAGCATTGATTCAAATAATAATAATAATATTACCCATAATATGTAAGTACAACTAATCAAACGAAGTAGCCAGGGATACATTGGCAACATGAAGCAAAGAAAAAGAAAACAAAAGAGGAATACTCAACACAAAAATGGTACTTAAAACAAATAACACTCAACACAAACAATGCTCAACAAAATAATACCCATAATCAAACAATATACAGTACACTTAAATCAATCCATAAAATTAATATATCTTTTAATAAATCACACGCAAATAAACCCACCAGATTATCAAACCAAAATCATAACATAAACCACTCAAAAAATAAGAAATAAAATTCATACAGAATCTACGAGTATGTACATATGATCAACCAATGCAACGCAATACAACCATTCAATACAGTTACTCCAATGCACTCACAAAGCATATCGAACATACATAGCATACACGATTCATACACAATAAAGAAATAAAAAACGATTCCTATTATTACACATGGTAATAAAACTAGTAAAGTAAAATAAAAGAAAAACACAACACTTAATGAATAGGTAATCCTCATCGTGCCTCAGTCAATAAAACAATTACACCACATTTGATGGAGGAAAAAGCTCTCAACAACACTACCAATGTTCACGCGCGGTAAACCATTCAACACAATGAATTGCTGAATTACGGAAACAGGAGTAGAAGTTAAAGAAAACTACAGGTCAACAATACATGCGCGAAAGAGAAGAAGATAGGGCGATCAAAATTGCATGTTATTGTCTGTCTTGTGCTCTCGTTTTTGTCAATTTATGTTTCTTTCTGGTCAAATTTACTAATCGCTTTCTCTTTGCATAAACCGAATGAAAAGGGAAATCAAATACATATAGCAAATAAAAGGTACGTGCACCAGGAGTAAGATGACATCAGAGAACGGGCAACCTGTAGTAAAGCAACACACTGAGAACTTTGTTCACCGTTGGGGGAGAATGTTGAAGGAAAGATATTATATTTATGATAATTTCTTTACTATAATGTGATTATAGCAGCTTGCACGAACATAACTCAAACAAATATCAAATAAAATGTAAAACGTTTAGCAGTATGTAACTTATCTGCAATACAGATTATACACTCTCACAGTCTTTGATTGTCCTCCGAGCGGTCAACATTGTGTTTTCCCTAGTGTTAAACTGCTCTCGTTCTCCCGTTTTCCCTTAATTTAACCCAATTGGACTATATATCAAGACTAAGCTAAGCTAAGCGCGGCTTTAATTTATTCGAGGACTCATCGTCCTCGACGAATAAGTTTAGGAGAACCAATCCTCCTACAATGTCGCGAAGTGAAATTTTTTTTAGCATACGAGTACTTGATTCCCACCCCGACACGGACAATGAAGACAATATGTATTCGAGTGTCAATCAGTTGCCTTCAAACAAAGTTTCAATTCCGCCTATAAAAATATTACACAAAACAAGTGAATATGTGCACCAACTGCTGAATGAATTGAAAATAAACGATTATTCCGTACGGCAAATCTCGCTTGGAATTAAATTATTTTGTGAATCAATCAACTCATTTCATACCGCGTGCAGTGGACTGAAATCGAAGAAGTGTCAATTATTCTCGCATGACCTTAAAGCTGAAAAATCATTCAAAGTGGTTTGAAATGTCGAGATGTCAAAATGATTAAGAAGGATAATCAAAAATTTGTGGATTATTTATATGTCCTGTATTTTGAAAATGAATCTATTCGTCTACAAGATCTTAAAAAAATATTAAATCGATTTTTCGTACACAAGTCAGATGGGAGTTTCAGCGCCGCCCAAAAACCAAATTAAGGCAGTGCCACAATTGCCAAATATTTGGCCACGGAGAAAAACATTGCAATGTGAAAACTTGTTGTAGCAATTGCTCGGGAAACCACAAAACCAATACTTGCACTTCCACAGCTATCTTCAAATGTGCAAACGGTGGCGGCAATCATAAGTCAACTGATACTACATGCGAAAGTCGAACGAAATATTTACAAATCCGAGGAAAACTTTCAGCAAAATCCACAGTTTCTCGTGTTTCTACTCCCACTCACATGCAGCCAAATGCACCTGCCAAAAACTTCAACCTCATCAGCATGAATGACTTTCCATCGCTGCCGAAGACACGTCATCAGCAAGCACCACAGCATCCACAAGTTCCACAACGAGAAGTGCAATCCAGCCATATGTTCATCCCACAAAGCTCTTCATCTGCGGAAAACTCTCTGTTCTCCCAAAAGGAACTTTCATCTCTGACAATGGAAATGATCTCTAAACTTGGAGAATGCAAATCTAAATTTGAGCAATTTAATGTAATCGCACAGCTTGCATGTAAATATTTATTTTCCAATGTCAAATAATACACTAAATACGATTAAGCTTTTATGTTGGAATGCAAGAGGTATTCGCAAAAAAATGCACTGAATTTTTCAACTTTGTCTGTACTAGGTGGGGTGAAAAGTAACCTCCTTGACCGCCAGAATGCGTTCTACTGCAAAAAAGGTTATGGTGCCTTGAAGTCCGTTCATATTTAGGCAGACATGATAAATTTCAGTGCAATACTGTCTTTAGTTTTGTTTTGACAGCTGATTGTTGTTGACGTGTTTGGTATAATGTTGAGTATGGACAAAAATGATTTTCGTTCTCTCATAAAATATTATTTTTTGAGAGGCAAAACGGCGAAGGAAACAAAAGAAATGTTGGATAAATAATATGGGGCTAATGCTCCATCAGATTACACTGTCAAATATTGGTTTCGAGAGTTTCGTGGTGGCCGCAACTCCACTACCGATCAAGTCCGCAGCGGCAGGCCCTCCAATGCGGTTACATAGGACAAGTTCAAAAAAATACATGAAATGGTATTGGCTGACCGGAAAGTGAAGGTGCGCGAGCTAGCAGATACCACAAAGATCAATACTGAGCGCACACGCCATATTTTAGGCAATATTCTGCCGCTGGGTGCCGCGCATGCTCACCCCTGACCAAAAACACGAACGCGAGAGCACTTCGAAAGAGTGTTTGGACTTGCTGATGCGGAATCGAGCGGACTTTTGGCGTCGATTGGTAACTGTTGATGAAACTTGGATCCACTTGGAAATCATCGACGCCACGGAGGAGCATTTTGCAGACCTTTCGGAAAATTACTTTTCGGACGGGATTAAGAAGTTGGAAAATCGCTGGAATAAGTGTATCAAGCTAAAAGGGGACTATATTGAATAAAATAAAAAAACATTTTAAACAAAAAAAAATTTTTCATTCCCAAGGAGGTTACTTTTCACCCCACCTAGTAATCTTAATGTTGATATATGTTTGTTAAGTGAAACTGGGCTCAGTAGTAAAGTAAAGTTTTCTTGTCGCGAGTACAATTATGAGTGTTATAGACTTGATCGTACTAACAATACCGGTGGCGGAGTTGCCATATTAGTAAAAATAGGTATTGATCACACCAGGGTAAATACAACAGTCATTGAGAATATAGGCATTGAAATAACACTTGAAAATAACTTTAAATTAAAGGTTTTCTCTGTTTACTTTCCCGGAGGTTCATCTAACGCTTACAAAGCCAGATGTTTAAAAAATGACTTGAGACGTTTGATTAGTAATGACCACTTCATTATTGGCGGTTATTTAAACTGTAGACATCGCAATTAGGGCTGTCAAAGGGCTAACTCGTGGGGTGACGTCTTAGAAAATTTGCTGACGTCACATAACTTTACAATTGTGTACCTACCTAGTCCTACTTATATACCCTCTGCAGAAAGATTTACTTTTTCTACTCTTGACTTCTTTCTCTCTAACATTCCTAGCATCCTAAGTCCACCTGTCGTCATTAACGCTTTAAGTTCTGACCATCTCCCAGTCATCTGTGATATTCTCTCTATGTGCAGTACATTTAATAAATATACTTAAATACTTTAATAAAGCAAATTGGGATGTTTTTCGATATCGCCTCTCTAATGCTCTTAACAATTGCCCTATTACTCGTAACTTGGAATCGTCAATCAATCGCAGAAATATCGACGACTCAATCAATTTCTTGGAGGCCAAAATCAAAGAAAATATTTTAGTTGCAGTTCCATTGAAGTCCCTGTGCCAAAGATCTGTCATTCTTCCACGATCTATACTAAGTTTAATAAAAACTACAAACTTTTATAGAATGGCAGAAATATCGATTGGTTAATGATTTCAGAGAAATTAAGGTACTTACACGATTAATTGGTTCGAAGATTACAGATTTTAGACACAGCAGTTGGAATAGAAAGCTTAGTTCACTCGATATCAACTGCAAACCCTTCTGGAATATCAAATAATCAGGAAAAAACATAACTCAATTTCCAGTTTGGTAGAAAATGGTTTATTAATTATTGATGGTGCGGGAAAATCTGAGCTTCTTGCCGATGTCTTCCTAAAAAATCACTTAGTAAGTCGAAATATTACTTCTCCAAAGCAATCTGTGGTTGATAGTGTGATCTCATCATTTAACGGACTAAATCCAACATTCCCTTCCGAATATATTGATATTGAGTTCCTCATTTCCTATTTGAAGCACAAGAAATCTCCTGGCTTCGATGGCATAGATAACTTAACCATTAAAAATCTCCCCCTTTGTGCAATAAAATTTCTCCGATCCATTTTTAATGCTTGTTTTAAATTAAGTTATTTTCCAATAAACTGGAAAAAAGCTAAAGTTTTTCCCTTGCTCAAGCCCGGAAAAGATCCACGCAATTCGAACAACTATAGACCCATTAGCTTGCTCAACGGATACAGCAAATTATTAGAAAAACTTATAAAACTCAAATTGGACGTTTTTCTGAAAAATAGTAACATTGTACCTGAAATGCAGTTTGGTTTCCGTGAACGACATAGTACTTCTCATCAGGTATTAAGAATTTGCAGGGAAGTAAAACAAAGCTTTGGAGGAAAAAAATCGACCGGTCTTGTATTGCTGGATTTAGAAAAAGCTTTTGACTCTGTTTGGCATGACGGTCTAATCTACAAACTCATAAACCTTGGTTGTTCTGTGTACCTTGCAAAAATTATAAAAAATTGTTTGAGCGATCGAACTTTTTCAGTTCCATTAGTCGGTTCAGTCTCTTCCCCTAAAGTTGTGCCAGCTGGTGTTCCCCAAGGATCGGTTCTGGCACCAACTCTATTTAATATATTTATATCTGACTTTCCTGTCATTCCCAACTGCCAGGTAGCTTTGTATGCTGATGACTTAGCTTTGAATGCGTCGCATACAAATGGATCAGTCATTGCAAATTATTTGCAAAATGACATTAATATAATATATGAATACTTTAAACATTGGAAAGTAAAAGTCAATGCGGATAAATGTTAATCAATCTTTTTTACAAGAAAAAGATCACCTTGCCATTTTCCTCATAATACCTTAAAAGTTAATAACCTCGATATACCATGGGCTGGTTCTATCAAGTACCTCGGGGTTTACTTGGATCAGAAACTAATTTTTGCTATAAATATCAAAAATACTTTAAATAAGTTAAACATCGCCACGAAAATGCTGTAGCCATTGATTAATCGGAAATCGATGCTGAATCATAAAAACAAAATGATAATGTTTAAGGCAATCTTTCAAGCTTTGATTATTTATGGATCTCCTGTATGGGGTAACTGTGCCAAAATACACATTAAAAAACTTCAAATAGTACAGAAAAAAATTTTGAAATTGATGTTGAATTTACCCTGGGACTTTTCAACAATAATACTACATGAAAAAGCTGGCGTTATTAAAGTTGCCAGAAGAATGGAAATTCTCAATGAGAAGTTTTTCAAGAAATGTCTACTCGTCAAAAATACACTAGTTACTGAGCTTACACCACTCTAACTTGTTTATTTGTTATTTATCTACATATATTTATCAAATCATATCCTTACCCGGTGCATCTAAGGCAGGAAGTCAATATCCAAATACAGGAACATTTAAAGGTTGGCATTATACGACACTCGAATAGATCGTATAATTCCCCACTATGGGTAGTGCCATGTACAGGAGAAAAGAAATATAGACTCGTAATAGACTTTAAAACACTTAACGCCGTGACTATTTCTGATACTTACCCAATACCCGATATTAACAGCATAATAGTCAGCCTAGGAAAAGCTCAACTCTTCACAACTCTGGATCTCACTTCAGGGTTTCACCAAATCAAGATGAAAGAAGCAGACATTCCAAAGACTGCGTTCTTCCAAAGGACAATAGACGACGTAATAAAAGCACACATAGGGAAGATCTGCTACGTATACTCGTACATTGACGACGTTATAATATTCTGGAAAAGCGTAAGGGAACATCTTGAAAACACAGAAACTATTTTAACTCCATTGCAGAAGAAAATCTTAAGGTAAATCTCAACAAGACTCAATTTTTGAAAAAAGAAACAGAATTCTTAGGGTAACTCATAGCAAGCAAGGGCATAAAACCAGACTCAAATAATGCCTGGAACTCGAGGGATTCCTGGGCCCCACATCGTATTATAGACGGTTTATAAAAGTCTTTGTGAGAACGCAAAGCCTTCAACAAATCTTACGGAAGCGGAAAGAGCTCAAATAAAGGCCACTCAAAAAAAAATCAAATTGGAATCAGCAGAATTAAAGGCGTGTAATAACCTAAAAGGACTCCTGATGTCATCAGAACATTCCTAACATTTCATCTTTACCACGGATACGTCGAACATAGCCATTGGAGCCGTTTTCTCACAGGGAGAGATTGGTAAAGATAGGCCGATAACATACATTTCTCGATTGCTTAGTAAGGCATAAGAGAACTATGCCACTATCGAGAGAGAAATGCTGGCGATTGTTTGGGTTCTCGACAAACTAAGGAATTACTTATACGAGTAAAATCAAAATCCTGACAGATCACCAACCGCTTATCTTCACCCTAACTAACCGCAATAACAATGCCAAACTAAAACGATGGAAAGCCAGGATTTAAGATCACAACTATGAACTCATCTATAGGCCTGGAAAAACAAATTTAGTCGCAGATGCCATATCCCGGCTAGAAACAGAAGCCAACACCCTAACATCGGATTCACAAACCAGGCACAACGCTGAAGAAGACAGCACATATTTGAGTCCGACCACGATGTTCCGTTAAATGTTTTTAGGGAACCAGTTAGTCACCTGTCAAAGAGGATAATTATTTGCCTACGAAGAACCCTATCCAACTTTACCAACATCCAACATAGACACCATATACGATTTCAGAATATCACAAAAGATAACCTGACCAGGATTCTCAGGGAGAAGCTTAGTTCTAATATAGTTAACGGCATAAAAATACCAGAAATATATATCACTCTTCTCAATGACATATACTCCTATAAGGAAAATTTTAAAATCCGCATAACGCAGAGATTGGTAGAAGACTTATGTAACGAAGAGAATAAAATGAGATTCGTCCAAGAAGAACATAACAGGGCAGATCGCAACGACTGGGAAAGCAAGGAACAAATTATGAACAAAGTTCATAAAACAGGTTGCAAGGCCTGTGAGGTATGCAAAACAAGGAAGTATGACAGACATCCTTCGAAGACTGAGCTTCAGGGAACCCCTAATTCCACATATCCCACGGAGATTCTACATATTCGAGCATTTTCGAGCTTGACCGGGAAAAATTCATAACATGCGTAGATAAGTTCTCAAAGTTTGCAAAATTGTTCCACATAAAGGAAAAATCTAAGGAAGAAAATTATACAAATACTGCATTATATTTCCGCAAGTTATTGTGACAGACACTAAAGGCAGCTTTCTAAGTCCAATAACTTCAAATTACATCAAATCGCTTGGTATAAAAATCTATGAACAGAACCGTGGAAAAGGTTCACTCCACAATTCTTTAAATAGCTAGGTGCCTAAGGATGGAGAATCCTGATCTTAGAATGCGTGAAAATATAGAAATTGGAGTCGATCGTTATAACATTTTTCATTCAGTAATAAAAACGAAACCCAGTGATATATTCTTCATGAAGAGTCAGCCAATTAATTATCAGAATCTCGTTGATTTTCAGGCAAAAGTTAATGAGGACCTTGTCGAACTTAAAAGGTCCTTAAAGACAACAGGGTTACTGTGGTAACCGAATCAGAGAAAAAGATCCACAAGTCCCACATCAAAAACATTTCTTAATAAAGGCTCTGTTTAATTTCAGGATGATGCAACATTTGGTCTTTGGGACAATCAACATATATGAATACAACACGCCCATAGAAACATCGAAGTTGGGGAATGTCAAAATAATCAGTGGAACCTTCAGAATTGTGAACATTATTAATCTTATAACATACGAGGATATTGTCAACCAATTCACTCCCGTGATAATAAATCAAATCGAGAAAACTAGCATCCTACGACCGCAACTAATCTATCAGTTCGAACATATTGATCAATTATCAGAAAGGCTACGCTGGAAAAATACAAGAAAACCAAGACCAATCCACCTTATTACAAACGAACTATTTGTATCGCATAAAGAAATACTCGCAGTTAAGGGGTTATGCTCAAAAACCAGGGATACAGTAATTTGCAACGAAAACCAACTTCAGGGATTATTCACGAATCACTGCATTCGATGCAACGATGCGGATTGCAACAACCAGATCTATAAGAAATCTGTCATTGAACCTCTAACTGTCTAACTGAAAATACTGTTTTCCTAACGAACTTCAATGGAACCCTTCACGAGGTTGAACGGAACACTCCTGGTGCAGTTTAACAACGAAACCATATCTGTAAATGACAGGAAGTACACCAACCAGGAAATAAGAACCTTCCAGATTTTTCCACTAATAATTAAATCCAACATAACTATTAAAGACGTAAAGGTAGATCTTGAATTTTTACATGATTTACACCTAAGAAATGTTAAAAAGTTAGATAAATTCAATATGATTACCGATATATCAATAACTTCCGATTTAATATCATATCTTTTATTAATTATTAATTTTTCTTTAATTGTTTATATATATAAATTTAGAAATGTAAATTCTATTTAAATTCAATTACCAAGGGTCAATGATCTTTATCCTCAACCTATTAAGGTCAATATTGACCCGCGAGACACTGATCGCGCTGACTGCTGCTGATCCAGCACACGCGCCGATAAAAATCCACACGAGCAGATCCAAATCTTCGGTAATTGGATATTTGTTCAGGTGCATACGAATGGGATAGTATTTCGTCTGAAATACTTTCCCATGCAATTGCAAGATAATTAACAACTTGAATATTATAAATAGATGTTAAGCAACAGAAATGTTTAGATTTAAGTGTGGCTTGAATAAAAAGACTTGTGTCTCAAAATAATAAAAAAAAATTATTCTTTTAAATTATCAACGAATAACTTAGTTTACTCTAACCTACGTTTGGCCCTACGACTCACTCCAGTTGGTATTTGTACATCTGCCACCCATACTAACTCATCTTATCAGTTGATGGCAACAATGATTCTGCCTATCGGCGATTCTGGAATTGAATAATCATCCTCCCTCATTCCTGGTTTCACATTTTGACATCTTTTCTTCTAAAATATTTATAAATACCTGTGCTGTAGTTGATTCAAATGTTCAATTGACCATCGTTGACGGAATTCGTCATTTTTAGTATGGGTGACGAGCTTCCATGGAGTGAAAATTACGATCAGTAATACTGGTGATTGGCTCTACAATGAGGAAGTGACCTGGGGTAAGAGTAGCATATTTATTTGGAGATCTTGACTGTGGTGTTATCGGTTGAGAATTTAGTATAGCATCGACTTCAATTATAGCAGTATTGAGTTCTTCATAGGTTAACGCTGTCGAAGCCAATATGTGTTGACTTCACAGCAGTTTTCCACAATCGCCCGAAGTGTGGTGATTCTGGAGGTATAAAATTAAAGTCGCAACCATTCCTGTACATGACGCTACGATTTTTTCTCTATCTCTTGCTGAATCAATAATTTGGTTTAACTCTGATAATTGATTTTCCCACGATGTTAGTAGCGCTCAAGATAACAGGCCTTTGTTGCGAAGCCGTATGACACCGTTATATTTCTATGATTTATTAGGACGTTTTCCCCTTAGCTTGTAAGGTGTGTAGATCGGTCCACATCGGTCAATGCCTGTATTCAAGAATGATAATGCTGGTTGGATTCTATGAGCCGGAAGGCTTCCCATCATTTGTGATATAAGTTTCGGTCTTAATATTGAGCAGACAACACAAATATGAACGCTAAGTCGAGCGAGTTTGTTGCCCCTTATCGGTAAGTAACTTTGCTTAACGATCGCCAAGATAATTTGAGGTCCAAGAAGCTTATTCTCCTGATGAATTTCCTAATAGTTTCCCAATAGTTTCCTAAATGGAAGGGAGTAGGGCATCCGCACGAAGGGTCGTATTGTAATGTAGATGATTCCAATCGTCCTCAAATACTTCCTTCCTGATCGAGAAATGGTGTTAGAGTTGTTAGAAGACTCTTCCTGGATACTTCATTGTGTTGTTAGAGACGATGTGTTACTCGTATATTATCTTACAACTCTACCTTTTGCATCAGTCTAATCACAGTTTGTCGGGATTAATCAAGCTCGCTGCCGTTAAGAAATGCATATGTATTGCTCTTGTCAGCATCGCATTGCCCTTTGAAATAAGTTCTGTGGTTGTTGATAAAGAGATATTGGTTTTGGGACAATCTGATGACGGTAGTGTAACAATCAAGGCACGAGACAATTATTCTGTCATATAGTAAGCCAATAATAAATGTGTAAACATTTGGAGTTGACGATTGAAGCATAAATACTCCGGTTGTTAAAACCAAAATTTAATCTTAGCCTTACAGTGGTCTTTGATTCAACTAATTGCGGCAACCTTATCTCTCTCTTTTAGCGTGCTGCTATTTGTACAGCAACAATAGGGATGTAAGAGCAGACATACCAAAGGGTTAATTTTCCAATACATTAATAAATGTCAGTATACATCAATATCTCACTGTACGCCTATACACATCAATACGCATTCATAGTAATAAAAAAAGGAATGGGGAAGCGTATATAAGTAAATCTTTTTCTATCACTGACGTAAAGATTCTGTACGATTTCTTCTAAATCTGACATACTAATCGTTTAATTATACACGTCTAAGAATGATATGCACCACATCACCTAAAAATACCTCTGTACAATCTATATACTTTAATGGGTTCTGTACTCACCATTTTATATATATGTATTAATAAACAAAAAATGTGAAATTATGAGATGTCAAAGGAAATTGTTTTGATTGCACCACTGAGTTTAAAAATTACTTTCTCTGTTGAACACTCAACCAGGAATGCCTGTACAACCACGCAATGTGCAAAACCTACCTACCCCTTTTTTCTGTTGTTGTTTTCTTACGAATCGACTGTTGCCTTGCAATCTTACCGTTTTTTGTGCGCATGTGTGAGTGGAGATATTCATGATCACAATTTTGTTCGCATGCTGCTGTTTCTTTTTCTGTTTTCTCCCTTATTTTTTTTTGTGTACTCTCCGCTATGACGGCTAGTTAATTAATCGCTACTAGCCGCGCATTTCGGCTAGTTGCTACCCACACACACACATTCATACATGGTTCCACGAATTCAGCTTTCAGAGCAAAGGGAATCACTTCCTGAGCTCTGACAGCCTCCCTGTTGAACCACCCAATCACACCAGTCGATGTTTTGTCGTATTTAGCGTATTACTCGTAGTTTTTCTGCCAGGATTCACTGATTTTCATCCAGATTACAGAGGCTTAGAATTTGTTCTTGATTTGTAAGCTCTGAACTGTTGCGACCAGTGTTGCACGAGTTGTTTCCGTTGTTGTCGATATGGCGTTAAAAGGTACATATTTTCCCACTGTCTCCCTCTTTTTCACCTTTACACTGAATGTCTTTGGAATGAGAATCCTCATAGGAACCGTGTTGTTATTTGGTTCCACTAAGGTCTTTTATACCATGAAGAGACTTCTGGCTTATTTTCTGGCTCCATCAAATAGAATCGGTGGCTACCAGGATCACTTTTGCCCAAACAATTGCTTCCGACGAAGGCTCTAGAATCTGATTTCTGCAGATGACGACTTTTAAGACGGAAGTATTGGCGTTTTCGTATATCATTGGTGTCTCCATTTTTCCGTATTTCAGGGTTTGTGCCCCAAAGTCCACTACTAGTCCATGTTCTTTCTCGATAGCCTCTACTAAAGCCACATAATCTTTGTGCTTTACGATGTCTAATGTTTGCAACAATTCTGCTGCAGGACCGTTCAAGGCCGTTGTTAGGGTATAGCACTTCTCCTCATTGTCCCAGCGATTTAAAAAATCTAAAGAATTATTGGTAAGAGAATGGTTCCGGGCTAATGGCAACCAAAAAAACCAACAAAACAAAACTATGAAACGAAACAAAACCGCAACCACACGGATGATGGTTGGTAATCGAATGAAAGAGGATGCACAAAACTGAAAGCCTCCCCAATATTGGCTCGCAAGAAAACCAAAATTGCAACCAGTAGCTGCTTCCAAAATGATCACGCCAACTGCTCAGAACACGGTGAGGGGGGAGGGGGGGGGGGTAGGAAAACGGGAAGAATACGGAAAGTAGACAATGGAAAAGTGGACGCCGACGTCCCAATTTTTATGCGAAATTTGGAAAACAAAATTAAAACAAAACAAATGAATTTTTCCCTGATGGGGAATTTGATTTGTGTTGATTTAATTATTTTTTTTCTTTGTTTTCTTGAGCGCAACAAGGGAGAACAAAGTAAGGGTTTCGTGTAGCACCAGAGGGGTTGCTCACCGTAAAATTTTATCGAAAGGGAACACTCAATTTAGCGGCCAGCAGAAGGCCCACGATTCCGTACGATCACGAGAATGGTACCGCTTGGAGCCAACGGGGTCGTGAAGCATTTTTTTCAGTAACCGCTAAAGGGTTACGGGGTTTGCCGAGGTAAGGAATCTTAGGGGATCACCGAATCACAAATATTCCCACTCAGGGGAAGATTACACAAATACCATATGTATGTTTAATATTAAAAGAAAGTGGAAACTGGTACTTAGTTATTTTCCTGCATACTTGGGGTCGTTCCTGTCTGGTTGTCGGGGTGGTTGGTTGGGAAATTGGTGAGGGGAGTGTCTTCTTCCCGCCGCTGTCACTCTTGCGGTATGTTTCGTCCGTTGGTTCCTTGTCCTTCGGCGTTTCCGTGTTTTTTCCTTGTTGGGTTTTTGTTTCTTCTTCGGTTTTTTTTTTGTTCGTTCGTTGTGTAGCTTTCCTTTGTAGCACAGCTATTATTTTATTATTTTGTTATAAATAAATTATTAATTGTTTTGTGAATTATTTAACATTATTTCAGTTTTAATTAACATTTAAATTTATGTACCAAATAAAAAATAATGATGTGACAACATTTAAATTTATGTACCAAACAAAATATAATGATGTGGCAACTCTCAACTTTTATTTGTGTCGCATCATATAATTCACACTCACTTCAAGTACCAAATTACTCTAATAGAAGAATAAAATTTTATTATATTGTGAAAAATCCACGTAAACCGTTGTTAGTGTTTTATTTAGAGAACAGCTTTTACAAGTTTACGCTCCGATTAAAAGGAATCACTCATACGTTTCGACCAAGACTTGGCCTTTCGTAAGTGATTGGAGGTTTAAGTTTATTCGTGTGTCTTCGACCAAGTTTTGGTCTTTTCACATAAATCAAAACCAATTTTCACAAGTTTCATCGAGAGGACGAATTTTCCCTCTACAATTGACGCCCAACGTGAGGCTCCAGTTCCCCACGGATTTATCGGCAATTCACGCAAGTCAGTGAAACCGATAACGCGAGTCAGTGAAACCGATGACGTGAGTCGCGGTCGCGGGTAAACGGATATTCCGTTTTGGCGTTTAGGCAAGGCTCAGCACAGGAGATAGCACCAGCAGCAGCAGTAAGACCTCTGATAGGCAAGGCTCTGTTGGAACGTACGTCGAAGAGCAAGAAGACCTACTAAGCAGCAGTAAGACCTCTGACAGGCAAGGCTCGGGGGGTAGATCAAGAAGACTGGAGGGAATGTTTGACGGTCCAGCGGCAAATACAAGAACAGGTACTACCAGCAGGATGACGACCAACGAACAAGCAAATACAACGGACATGGAACACCGTATTCCCGAAGGAACCCAGCGGTTTAAAGAGACGTTGTGCGATTGCACGGAGCGGTTTAATGGCGAATTTGACGCCCAACGTTTCGAAAATTTTATAACGAACGTTGAAATTTTTAAAAGGGTTCGCCGCATCACCGATGAAGATGCATTGATAGAGCTTCCCTTGCTTCTAAAGAATGAAGCAGCGACATGGTGGAAAGGCATCCATACGGAAATGACTACTTGGTCAAATGCCATCGAAATGATGAGAGACCAATACGCTCCACGACGACCAGTGTACATTATATTTGAGCTATTGTTTGAAAAAAAACAAAAACTGGGTGAATCAACGGACCAATTTATCAGTGCAAAAAGAGCATTATTGGCCGAAATTCCCCAGCCACCCATACCAGAGGTACACTGTATAGACATTATATACAGCCTGCTACATGATAATATCAAGAAGGGTGTTAGGAGGGGCGAGTTTAAAACATTTACCCAACTCATAGCCCTCGCAAGAGAATACGAAAGACTCCACCCAGTAGCGAAGAAGGAAGTTATAAGATGTAGCTTCTGTCATTTTGTAGGACATATGAAAGAAAATTGCCGTAAATTTAATAGCAGCGAGCAGTCCAAGCAGCAACGACCACTAGGGCCTAATAATAGAGGTCCGGAAAATCCGCTAGTTTGCTTTGGATGTGGAACCATAGGCTATATAAAAAGAAATTGTCCAAAATGCTCTAAAGGCATCAGCTCTGGAAGTGGAGCCAGCATTAATGCCTTAGACTTGAGAATTAGCGAGGGAGGTAACATACCAGCAGTGGTAGTAGAATTTGGCGGTATTAAACATGTTGCTTACTTAGATACGGCAGCCAAAACGAGTATTGCCAGCAACAGGCTGAGTGCCCAGCTAAGAAAGGAAAATCACGACTTTCGGAAAATGAAAGCGGAAATTAGACCTGCAGATGGTATTCTCAGAACCCAAGATATCTTGACGACAACCACTTATATGAAAATAGGCCGCCGACAAACCAAAATAAGCATTAGTGTGTTGTCAGAAGCCAATGACAATATCACGTTATTGGGAATCGATTATTTAGAAAGCTCTGGTATTATAATCAACCCAGCCAAGAACATATGGTATTTTGCCGATCAACCCGAATTTAGTGTTCCTTTCTTTAAATATACAGAAATTGCAACAACACCGAATTTTGCATACGGTGAAATCAGCCCAGTCTCTCCAATTTACGATCCGGCGATAGTACAAAAAATAAATAAGCTGATTGATAACGCACCAAGGTATAAAAAACCCATGCCATTGCCACCTATGAAGAAATATTCTGCAGAAGAAATATACGAAGTATTTGAGGATTCCTTACCACTACATGTCTACGACCAAGGACAACCAGGTAACAATCGGATACGAAACGTATTCCTCGATTTCTCTAATGAAGAGGAAGACCGGCTAAATGACAGACTGTTTGGGCCACCCTATAAGTTGGGCATAAACTTGACCAGTATTATAAAGAAGGATGAGGGACAATTAGATGATTTATTACAGAAGCACGACAATATTTTTAAATGGGAGGACGAGATAACTGTTCGTGGTGTAGTTCATTCCATTGAAACCGGATCTCATCAACCAGTAGCTTCCCCTCCATATCGTCTATCACCTGTGAGGAAGGAACAGCTTAAAGCTGAGTTACAGAAAATGCTTTTGCAGAAAATCATTGAACCGTGCGATTCACCATGGGCCTCACCTGTAGTGTTGGTTCCCAAAAAGAATGGTGACATCAGGGTGTGTGTTGATTACAGACAAATCAATGCCATCACCACACCAGATAGGTATCCTCTTCCTCGGATAGATGACTTGCTCCATGCAGCCAAATCCACGCCATACATGTCTACGATTGACCTTCAAGCTGGATATTGGAAAATCGGAGTAAACCCATCGGATAAGGATAAGACAGCCTTCACGTCGCCGTTTGGTACCTTTTGTTTTAATAGGATGCCATTCGGATTACGGAACGCACCCGTTACATTTCAACGCCTGATGGACCAAGTCCGATCTGGTTTAGATGACACAGTGGTCCAGGCTTACCTAGATGATCTAATTGTTTGCTCATCAACGTTAATAGAGCATATTAATGATTTAGATAAAGTTTTCAACCGGCTTAAGCAGTTCGGCTTGCGGGTAAATCTAGGAAAATGTAATTTCTGTTGCGAAGAAGTTAAGTTTCTGGGACACATTATTACGATAGATGGGATAAAAACGGATCCTGAAAAAGTGTCAGCCATACTTAATATGCAACAGCCAAAAAACGTGAAGCAAGTTCTCACGTTTCTACAAACCTGCTCATGGTAGAGACGCTTTATACCTGATTTCGCTAAAGTTTCGAAACCAATAAGCAGTCTTACAAAAAAATCAGCTGTATTCAGGTGGAGTGCATTGGAAGACGAGTCATTTCAAAAACTCAAGAATCTCTTGGTGACTGCACCTATTCTAAGTCAAGCCGACTCAACAAAGCCATACCTTTTGAAGACAGACGCCAGCAGTTATGCATTGGGAGCAGTTTTAGTCCAGGGGGAGGGCCCTGACGAGCACCCAATAGAATATGCTAGTCGCTTATTGACATCAGCAGAACAGAACTATTCGACGACAGAGAGAGAAGCACTAGCGATCGTCTGGGCGACCAATAAATTTCGCGGCTATATTGAAGGCGCAGACTTAACCCTTTTAACGGACCACCAGCCATTAAGGTGGCTAATGATGATCAAGTCACCTACTGGGCGCTTGGCACGATGGGCGTTACAACTTCAGCCATACAATATTCAAATAAAGTATATTTCAGGGAGAACGAATAGTGTAGCCGATACATTATCACGCCCGCCAATTGAATCCTGTGACATATGCTACACAGAAGTCGCGATTCCAACCCGTGGAAGCCAAGAAATTCGTCAAGAACAACTAAAAGATGATAAAATTAAAATTATTTTAAAAGCACTTGAGAGCACCGATGGTACTGAAGGTGAAAAATATGCCAATGAGGGATACATTGTGACTCATGGTGTATTATACAAGTATACAGATACTGAAGAAGCAGCGCTAGTAGTTCCAGACCAAGAAATAGAAACAATCATGAAAGCCCTTCATGATTCCCCTACTGCTGGACACTACGGAGTTGACAAAACCTTATCAAGGATAAGTTCAAAATTCTATTGGGATAAGATGTACTCTACGGTTCAGAAATATGTCAAAGAGTGTGACAAGTGTCAGCGATATAAGCCAAGTAATCTACGACCAATGGGACTTTACAAAACCACAGCAAGCAATCAAAGATTCGAGGCACTCTCTATAGACCTTTTTGGACCATTACCTGTCAGCAATGGCAACAAATGGATATTTGTAGTAGAAGACACAACTAGCAGATGGGTAGAACTTTTCCCTCTTACTGAAGCAACAGCGGAAAAATGTTCAAATGTTTTGTTACACGAAATCTTCCTACGATACGGAATCCCAAGAAGAGTAATTAGCGACAATGGTCCACAATTTATCGCTGCAATAATGCAGTATTTAACTACACGTCTCGGAATAGATCAGATGCTTACACCGGTATATCATCCACAGCCCAACATGGTGGAACGCAAGAACCGTGACCTAAAAACACAGTTGCCGATCCTCGTTGAAAATCAACATGACACATGGTCACAACACCTATCATCCATTCGTTTCGCGATGAATTCTGCAGTCTGTTCTACAACTGGACAAACAGCAGCTTATATTACTTTTGGACGCGAGCTGCAAGCACCAATACATATCTCCCATGATCTCAGTAGCAGCATTGATGATCCGAATTTCGACTCTACAATACTTCCTGTCCTAAGAGAACTACCCAACATCTTGGAAACAGTATCCAAGTTAGAAGATGACAACAAAAACAAACATGTGCAGTACGCTAATCGAAGGCGCCAAAAGGCTACAGAATATAAACTCGGGGATGAAGTCCTAATTACAACACACGTTCTTAGTAACGCAGGCAAAACAATAACATCCAAATTTGCACCTAGGCGAGATGGTCCATATATCATTATACGGCGATTCAGCGAAACACTTTTCCAAATTGCTGAAGCGGATAAGTTAGATGTACCTCTTGGAACCTATCATGTGTCTGCGCTAACTCCATTCCGAGCGAAGGACGCATCCACAATAAATAAGCCAATACGACCCATAAGAAGGAGGGGACGACCTTCCAACCGACGCTGACCTGTACAATCGTCGAGACGACTTCATGTCCAGAGGGGGAGATTGTAGCACAGCTATTATTTTATTATTTTGTTATAAATAAATTATTAATTGTTTTGTGAATTATTTAACATTATTTCAGTTTTAATTAACATTTAAATTTATGTACCAAACAAAATATAATGATGTGGCAACTCTCAACTTTTATTTGTGTCGCATCATATAATTCACACTCACTTCAAGTACCAAATTACTCTAATAGAAGAATAAAATTTTATTATATTGTGAAAAATCCACGTAAACCGTTGTTAGTGTTTTATTTAGAGAACAGCTTTTACAAGTTTACGCTCCGATTAAAAGGAATCACTCATACGTTTCGACCAAGACTTGGCCTTTCGTAAGTGATTGGAGGTTTAAGTTTATTCGTGTGTCTTCGACCAAGTTTTGGTCTTTTCACATAAATCAAAACCAATTTTCACAAGTTTCATCGAGAGTACGAATTTTCCCTCTACACCTTTAGTTTTTCTTCTTGTTGGTTACTTTTTTCGTTCGATCGCTTTTTAGTTTTCTTTTAGTTTTTCTTCTTGTTTTTTATTTATCGTTCGTTGTATAGTTTGACTTTCGTTCGCTTTTTACCCTTGTTTCGTTTTGATATCGTCTTTTTTTTGTGTACTCTCCGCTATGACGGCTAGTTAATTAATCGCTACTAGCCGCGCATTTCGGCTAGTTGCTCCCACACACACATTCATACATGGTTCCACGAATTCAGCTGTCAGAGCAAAGGGAATCACTTCCTGGGCTCTGACACAACCTCTCTGTTGAACCACCCAATCACACCAGTCGATGTTTTGTCGTGTTCGTCTTGTTCGTTCTGTATATCAAGTGACTGCTTGGGTACATATTACACCCTCGGACCCGAGACACTTTTCGGGACAATTTGAAGGACCCCAATTAGTGAGCGCCAAGTAGGAATGAAACTTTTCTAAAGAAGTATATTAAGGGCCCGTAAGTCACCTTGCAGACACGAATGAGGGGAACGGAACGTGGCTAATTGTGAGCTTTCTTTCACAATTTTTTTTTTTTTTTTTGAATTTGGGGTTTTGAGAACCAATTTATGTCGCATAAATATAGGAATTAGGGTGGGCTATCGGGGTGTCGACATCTTCGGGCATCAGGGTGTAGACCGTCCGTCCGCTAGAGTCTCCAAACCATTCGCCTGGCTCTATCCAGGGTACCTGTATGTTTATCTCTGGAGTAGGCCGAGCGAGGGAATTGGATCCAAAGAATCCAGTAAATCCAGAAAAGAATGGGGACGAAACAAGAAAAGGAATGAGGGAAGTGGGAAGTGGGGTGAAACGGACAACAACAGGATCAAAAACAATGGAGGATTTTTGGGGCGTGATTTGCACGTAACAAGCCCCACCCTTACCTCCTGGGAAATGTGCTCTCACATTTCGGCTTGCGGTTCAGCTACCAAAAGCCAATACAAAAGAGAGGGTAAAAGACAACGCAATGGGGAAACTACTATCTACATTACGGATCTTTGCATCGGTCTTGCGATGCTTAAGCAGATCATCGAGCGCACCCGCGCTCTCTGTACCTCTTTGCATAGCGACCCCATTCTGCAACGCGACTTATTTCTATCCGTCCAGGTACGGCTTGAGGTCTTTATCGTCCCGCGTTCCTTCCCCGTGGCGTCCTCAAACATGTAAGTCACGGTGGCTAGTTTCACAGCGTAGTAGTTCGCCGCGTCGGAGATCATAAAGTTCCTACGCCATACAACCTCGTTTGGTAAGTATTGAACATAGCGTCGTCTGATAATACATAACTTAGAAGCCTTCATAGTCATCGTAGCCGGCTTCGTACTTTTGACTTCCCTAAGCTTTTTAAATCGTATCCCTAGATCAGTTATGTCAGTCGCCCTATTTGCTGAACCTAACCAAAGTTCCCGTAGTAAGGAGAGATACGTTGATACGTATTACACATCATGTTAGGAGGTGCGGATACAACAAGCAACCTTCGTCAACTGAGAGTCCCAAGCCCTATGGTTCTCCGACACGTAAGGTCTGAGGGTCGACTTGATAATTTGGTCTATCCACGCAGCTGGATTAGCTTGCGGATGGTAATGCGCGGTAAAGATCCATACGGCCTGCAAAGTATTTTCAATTCCTTACTCAATAATTTAGGACCTTTGTCACAGACAACTGTACAGGGTATGCCGAACAAATAAAAACGTTGTCCTCGTGTTCCCTACAAACAGAAGAAGCTTGACCTAAGGGGAAACAACAGGGGAAATTTGGTAAAGTAATCCTCGGCCATGAGTATATAAGCGAAACTACTACTCCATTTTAGAAGCTGGCCATCCAAGTGAACGCAGATCATATCCCGGGGTTCGAAATCCCTCTCCTCTCCACCATTAAACCGACTTGTTTGTCATTATTTGGCTTTACACTCTGCCAAGTCGCGCAATTCCTAACATACTTAGTTATATCTGACCTCATCTTCGGCCAGTAATACCTAGACCCTGCTCTGGCATATGTCTTCCTAACACCCATATGCCCTGCTAATGGATTGTGATGACACTCTTGTAACTCCAACTCTATCTATCTTCGCTACTACCTTCTTCTATTCCGAACTATTGTCATGCACTATCAATTGTTTTGCCCTAATAAATTTATGCAAAATTCCCTGTTCTACTCTCCAATCCGGATAGCCCAGCGGGTTCGTCTTGACCTTGTTGATCATTTTAGCTATCCATGGATCCGGGACTTACTCTTTCAGTTCAGCTACAACTGCAACATTTCTAGAAAGCATGTCCGGAACCACGTGATTTTTGCCTTTACGATGCACAATTTCGAAGTCGAACTTCTACAATCTAACCGCCCACCGAGCTAACCTACCACATGGATCCTTGAAGTTACTCAGCCAAACCAATGAGTAATGATCTTTCACCACCCTAAATCGAACGCCCTCAATGTACGGTCGCAACTTTTCAATAGCCCACAGTACGGCCAAGCAAGCACTCATTTTCCGTGATTGAATAGTTTTTCTCGTCTCTTTTACTCAGGTAACAAATTGACTTTTCTGCTTCTTCAAATGGCGGAGTAAGCTGCTCCGACCCCAAAGTAAGATGCGTCGGTTTGCACCACAAACGGCCGCCCAAAATCCGGACATGTCGGTCTTGGGACAGTCACCAAGCACTCTTTTGCTTTCTGGAAACTGCTTTCGCACTCTTCAGACCAAATGAACTTACTCCCTTTCCTCAACAGGTCGGTCAACGGTTTTACCAAAACTGCAAAGTTAGGTACAAATCTCCTATACCAGGAAACTGTGAAGACAAAACTTCTGACCTCTTTTACATTCTTTGGTGCAGGTATCCTAACCATACTCTCGACTTTTTCTGGGTAAACATGAAGACCA
Source organism: Volucella bombylans (assembly GCA_949129095.1). Classification (NCBI taxonomy): domain Eukaryota; kingdom Metazoa; phylum Arthropoda; class Insecta; order Diptera; family Syrphidae; genus Volucella; species Volucella bombylans. Next base: position 65,130,312 of record OX422141.1, read on the forward strand.
TCAACTGCATATCCTAAAAATTTTAACGGCGATCTACAGAAGTTGCGCTTCTCTTCGCTAACTGTTAACAATCCTGACATCGAGGTCAAAAACTCTCTACATCTTTCAAGCCTGGAGCGTAAGATGTATAAGATATGGCAGTTGGCTCAAAAGTACTGTCACAATTACAACAATAATAAAGACCAACCAAGAACAAGAACCAATAACAAGGACCAAGAACAGAAAATCGAAGATAGAGAAGAAAAAACGAAGAAATATAAAACCATAAAAAGTTGTGCAAAATAAAGAAAAACTAAAAGTATGTATTATTTTGTATGAGTGTATTTAAGAATGTATAAATTTAATTAATATCTTTAATAAACATAGGAATTTTGGAACGGTGGATAACGAACTTATTGTGTTCCTGTTTTATTTAACACTCGTTACAAAATCTGAATTTGTAGTTGTCGATAGCACGACAACAAATTACAAAATTCTTTTATTGTTAGTTGCACATCAGAATGGCAAGTTCAGACCCTTTCTCCAAGTCTAGAAAAATGCTTCGATCCCCAATTACCAACGCCAACGAGAACCCAATACGCAATGAATCTCATGCTACTGAGGAGTACAACTGCCAATCTTGCAATGCTCCAGATTCACACGAAAGTATGGTTCAGTGCGACAGTTGTAATATGTGGTATCACTTTTCTTGCGCAGGCGTCGACAGCCAAATCGCGGATAAAGATTGGCTTTGCCCAACATGTGTCAAACATACTGCTACTGGAGCCTCAAATCAGCGAAATGAAAGTGTCCTCGCAGCACCATCTTGTTCTGCCGTACCAGCTAGGCGCGTTTCCACAGCGTCTAAATCTAAGAGTTCCAAATCCTCAAAGGCTTCTTCACGTAAACGGCTCCAAATTGAGCTGGAAAAGTTGGAAGAGGAACGTAAATTAGCAGAGAAACGCGACCGAGAAGCACTTGAGCGAAGAAGAAAAGCTGACCAGGAGTACATCGACAAAAAATATAAACTCCTTAGTCAAATGGAAGAAGATTTGTCCACAACTGAGGATGAGGCGGAGTCTATAGCCAAACAAAGTGTTACTCACTGGCTAGACGATCCGCGAAACAACACATATAGCTGGCCGCATTCGACGAAGGTAACAAGTGCCCCGAATTTCGCAAATCAACCCCGAAACTATAACGATGGGCACGTAAAAGACACATGGCTCGGTGCACAAAGTTGTTTCGAAAAACCAGCACCACTAGATATTATGCCCGGAACGTCACATGGCTTGCAAACATATACCTCCGAAGCAAACGTCAAAACCACAGCGCAAAGACAGGAAAGACTGTTCCAACAATTGCCACTTACAAATGATCGTGCTCAAATCACCTCAGCTGTTCACCAGCAGCCATTTAATCAGCGAAGAGAACAACTACAGGCTGCCGCTAATACGTCATTACCCCTCGCTCCTCAACTTCCGCACGCTGCAAGTTCAACCACTGGTGTACTGAGTAGAAGTCAAATTGCAGCGAGACAAATCGGCTCTCGCGATCTGCATATCTTTGCAGGAGATCCGGAAGAATGGCCTCTATTTATAGCCACTTTCCATAGAACGACAAACCTATGTGGGTTTTCGGACGAAGAAAATGTTCTTCGTCTGCAAAGAGCGTTAAAGGGCAAAGCTCTACAGGCAGTTCGAAGTTTGTGAATACAATCGAACTGTGTGAGCAAAATTATCAGCACGTTGCAGTTAATGTTTGGCAAACCAGAGCGAATAATAAACTCTCTTATTCATCGCATACATATAACGCCACCTCTGAGAGCTGACAAACTTGATAGCCTAGTATACTTTGCGGTTGAGGTTCAAAATTTATGCGCTACGTTAGAGGCCACTGGATTAAATTTCCACTTTTTTAATCCGACGCTGCTCCAAGAGCTTGTAAATAAGTTACCACCAAGCATTAGACTCAACTGGGGCATTTATACTGCGAATACTCCACACTGCACAATAGCTCAATTCAGTGAATGGCTTTACAAAATTGCAGAAGCAGCGAATCGAGTGGACCTTCCAAGTTTTTCCACACTGACTCACGATATCAAGTCGTATGAAAGTAAGAATCAGAGCAGAGGTCTAAGAGGAAAGGGCCTTTTAAACGCACACTTAAATGGTGAAGATAAAGATGTGGAGAAAGCAGAAAAGTCGGGTTGCATAATTTGCGGCGGCAAATGCTCATCAGTAGCAAAGTGTTCTAAATTTATAGAAGCGTCTAGACTTGAGAAATGGGCTGCCATAAGAGAATATAAACTTTGTCGAAGATGTCTCACTAGGCACGGAAACAACAGATGTGCATCTTCTTCAGTATGCGGCAAAAATGGTTGTATATTTAAGCACCACAGCCTCCTACACAACTATGACAAAGATGGTGCATTAGCCACGGGTACAGATCCACAGCGAGCGCGCTCAACAACGTCACAGCAGCACAGTAATACTCACGTTCACGGGGGTGAGGCTATACTTTTCCGGATTTTACCTGTGATACTCTATGGCAACAAGGGCGAAATCCATACCTTTGCCTTTCTGGATGAGGGATCCTCCGTCAGTCTTATAGACAAAGAAGTAGCTGACAATTTGAATATAAGAGGCACTCCACACCCACTTCACTTAAAATGGACCGGGGACACTCACAGGTATGAACATGATTCCCAAATTATAAATTTTCGAATTTCAAGCACAGGACACGGCGCCTACAAACATCTTTTAAGCAACGTTCACACTGTGGACAGCCTTCAGCTTCCATCACAAACAATTAATGCATCAGAGCTACAACATAAATTCCAGCATCTGCGAGGTCTTCCGATTGAGTCGTATACGCGGGCAAGGCCCCGTCTTCTAATTGGCCTTAACAACGCTAAGCTTGGTTTGCCATTAAAATGTAAGGAAGGTTCGATTGGGCAGCCAATTGCCGCTAAAACACGTTTGGGATGGACAATACATGGAGAAGTTGTAGAGCAGAATAAAAACAGAGCAACGAAAAATTTCCAGCATAGTTTCTACACTTGTGAGTGTGAAACTCAATATGCCAACGCAAATCTTGAAAGGCTAGTTAAGTCCTTCATATATATTGATAATTTTGGGATTTCTAATCCTACGCATAAGTTGATATCTGATGATGACAAAAGGGCCTTAGATTTATTAAATACCCATACCTGTAGAAAAGATGGTCACTTTGAGACGGCTCTGCTTTGGAAATTTGATAATGTCAATCTTCCCGACAGCCTCCCTATGGCAAAGAAACGACACGCTTGTTTGCTCAAAAGATCGAGCTCAGATCAAGAGCTTGCAGATGCTCTCGATATTAAAATATCGGAGTACCTAGCAAAGGGTTATGCCAGAAAACTTTCACAAGATGAACTAAGCGAAAGAAAAAATTGTTGGTATCTACCTATATTTCCGGTGAAAAATCTAAATAAGCCCGGAAAGCTTCGTATTGTTTGGGACGCCGCTGCAGCGGTTCAAGGGGTTTCACTGAATTCTGTGCTTCTTAAGGGACCAAATGAAGTTACGCCACTTATGTCAGTACTTTTTAAGTTTCGAGAGAACAGAGATGCTATATGTGCTGATATTATGGAAATGTTTCACCAGATCCAGATAAGAAAGGAAGACCAGCATTTTCAAAGGTTCTTGTGGGGAAAAAAGCCTGATGTGTACATGATGACGGTGATGACAATTGGAGCGACATGTTCTCCCTGCACCACACAGTTTGTTAAAAATAAAAATGCTGATGAATTTGAAAGTGAGTTCCCTAGAGCAGTAAAAGCCATCCATCAAAACCACTACGTTGACGACTTAATGGACAGCGTTGAAACAGAGGAAGAAGCTTTAAAGCTCGCAAATGAAATCCGATTTATACACCAAAAGGGTGGATTTCTAATAAGAAATTGGATATCAAACAGCAAAGCAGTTCGAAAAGCGTTACAATCCAACCCAGTTAATGAGATTAGCCTGAATGTTGAGTCGGAATTAGGAACAGAAAAGGTTCTTGGAATGTGGTGGTGTACCAACACAGATACTTTTATTTATAAAGTGGGTTCTAATAAAAAACTTGCTGCTCTTCTTTCCGGAAAATATCACCCAACAAAACGTGAAGTTTTAAGAATGTTAATGACTAATTTTGACCCACTTGGTCTTCTGGGAAACTATTTAATGTTTTTAAAAGTCCTGTTACAGGAAATATGGCGAACCGGAATCGACTGGGACGAACAAATAAAAGACGAACAGTTTGAGAAATGGTTACATTGGGTGCGTCTATTGCCCGAAGTTGAAAAGGTAAAGATACCAAGATGCTACAGAACCATCAATATAAGTAGCTCGTTAGAACGACAGCTACACATATTCGTTGATGCGAGCGAAAATGGCTACGCCGCTTTGGCATACTTAAGATCTAGCTCAAGAGAGTCGATAGAATGTATCCTAATTGCGTCCAAAACTAGAGTAGCGCCTCTAAAGCTTCTTTCAATTCCTAGGCTAGAACTACAAGCAGCCGTTCTCGGAACCCGACTAGCCCGCACTATAGCACAGTCACATAATATCAGGTTTGAAAAGAGGTTTTTTTGGTCTGATTCAAAAAATGTTTTATGTTGGATCCGCTCTGATCATAGAAAGTATAGGCAATTCGTAGCCTTTTGCGTAAGTGAGATTCTTGACCATACAGATCTTGCTGAGTGGCGTTGGGTACCCACAAAATCGAACGTGGCAGACGAAGGTACCAAATGGAAAGGAAACCCGAACTTTAAAGAGTCAAGTAGATGGTACAAAGGACCAGCATTTTTATATGAATCCTACGAAAACTGGCCACATGAAAACATTAGAAAAGAGACTACAAACGAGGAAATAAAAACGCAGTTTGTCAGTGTTCACATGCAAACCAAAGCAAACCTCTTTAATTTTGAAAAGTTTTCATCATGGAATCGACTGCTTCGAAGTACTGCTTTCCTTTTTCGGTACATAAACAAACTGCTCTCATCATTAAAACATAGCCAGAGAACAACGTGCAAGTACCCCTTACAAATTGAGCTTCAATCTGCCGAAAGAGCGCTTTTAAAAGAAGCACAGTCTAGCGCCTTTAAAGATGAGATTGCAGATCTACTGTTTAATAAAGAAGTGGATAAGACTAGCAAAATATATAAGCTATGCCCATACATAGATGCAAATGGGATTCTGAAGTCAAGAAGTAGAATACGCTCACAGACTACAGCTATGGGAGATATTAAAGATACTATAATCCTTTCTAAGAGTCATCCTCTCACAAAGCTAATAATTATGTACTACCACGCTCGATACAAGCACCAAAATCACGAGACCGTTGTAAATGAGCTTAGACAGAAATTTCATATTCCCTCCCTAAGAACCGCTTTAAAAGGTGTACGAAGATCCTGTCAAGTGTGCAGAAATAATTACGCAGTTCCCGAACCACCAATGATGGCTGATCTTCCTTCAGCGCGACTTGCATCCTTTTGTCGCCCATTTTCATACGTTGGGATCGACTATTTTGGCCCTCTGCATGTAGTCGTACTAAGGCGAACAGAAAAAAGATGGGGAGTATTGCTAACATGCCTAACTACAAGAGCTATTCATATAGAGATTGCCTACACGCATTCTACAGATTCTTGCATATTAGCTCTACGAAATTTTATTGCTAGACGTGGAAACCCCTTAGAGATCTTCAGCGATAATGGCACGAACTTTCAAGGAGCCGAACGTGAATTAAGGAACGCATATAAAGACCTAAATCTGGATGCAATGGCGGAAGAATTTACTTCTAGCACTACAAAGTGGAGTTTCATCCCCCCGGCTTCGCCTCACATGGGTGGGAGTTGGGAGCGACTAGTTCGGTCCGTTAAGTCCGTGCTGTATAAGATAATGCCAACCAGAAATCCGACTGATGAGTTGCTACGCAGTATGCCTATGGAAGTAGAAAATATTGTCAATTCTCGACCGCTGACATATATTCCTATAGAAAGTGAAAATGAAGAGGCCCTGACACCGAACCATTTCCTTCTGGGATCTTCCAGTGGAATGAAGCCTCCGGCAAGTTTCGAAGATGATGGGGTTGTGCTCAGAAGGAGTTGGATGACATCACAGCAGTATGCGCAGAGCTTTTGGAAGCGTTGGATAAAGGAGTACCTGCCTACAATTACACGCCGGACTAAATGGTTTGCCAACGTTAAACCACTTGAAATAGGAGATATAGTCCTTATTGTGGATCCGAACAGTCCAAGAAACACCTGGCAAAGGGGTAAAATCATAAAAATCAAGTTGTCGAAGGATGGTAAGGTGCGCAGTGCCTTTGTTAAAAGCCACGCAAACATTTATGAAAGACCTGCGGTGAAGTTGGCAGTCCTCGACGTCAGACCAAAAAAGGAGTTGGGACCACATGTGATGGACCTACCAAGGGGGAGTGTTAACAACCCTGACATCGAGGTCAAAAACTCTCTACATCTTTCAAGCCTGGAGCGTAAGATGTAGAAGATATGGCAGTTGGCTCAAAAGTACTGTCACAATTACAACAATAATAAAGACCAACCAAGAACAAGAACCAAGAACAAGGACCAAGAACAGAAAATCGAAGATAGAGAAGAAAAAACGAAGAAATATAAAACCATAAAAAGTTGTGCAAAATAAAGAAAAACTAAAAGTATGTATTATTTTGTATGAGTGTATTTAAGAATGTATAAATTTAATTAATATCTTTAATAAAAATAGGAGTTTTGTAACGGTGGATAACGAACTTATTGTGTTCCTGTTTTATTTAACACTCGTTACAAAATCTGAATTTGTAGTTGTCGATAGCACGACAACACTAACCTTGAGGCCTGCCGCAGTCAATCTTTTGAAGACCTCTTTCAATATTTTCAGGTGTTGGCGGAAGTTGTTAGTGACGATTTTGATGCCATCCAGGTACACGAACATGTGCCATTCCAGATCAGCGCCAAGCACTGTGTCGGTAAAACCCTGCCACATTGCCGGCGCATTGTGTTACCCGAATGGTATCCATTTGAATTAGTAGAGGCTCCGATTGGGTACGGTGAAAGCCGTATAAGGCTGTGATTTCTCCTCAATAGCAATCTGCCAATATGCCGACTTGATGTCCAACGAGGACGAGAATTTGGCATCCCGGAGTTTGGCCAAATTAGCTGGATGTAGGGGAGAGGATAAGCATCACGTTCCGTGACCTTATTCAACTTTCTGTAGTCGACACAGAATAGGATCATCTTTCATTTTAATCATCACAATGGGAGAAGCCCAAAGACTACTTGATTTCTCTATAATACCTTGTTTTAACATCTCTTCTAATTCCCTATTTATGTGACCCTGAACCGAAAGCGAGACTGGATAGTAACGTTGTTTTATCGGTTCAGACGTCATCCTAATCTTATGCTCCACTAAGTGTGTGCATCCAAATCCTTCTGGCATGTTTTTGAAAACCCTAGCTATAACCCTACTTAATTCCCTATTTGAGACAATTCCCGTCCGGACCCTAAAGTCGGCACCCAGTATCAAAACACTTGGAAGACTTGGAATTGCAAGACATTCCTGTAGGATCGATTTCTCCTGCACTACTGTTGCCAAAGAAACGCTACTAATGTTTGCCTTTCCTAACTCTAACCCTAAACTCCTTAATACATGCCATTCATCCCTAGAGATGATCGTACGCGAAGCTCCTGAGCCCAATAATCCTAACATCCTAATTCCATAAATCCTAACTCCTCTTCCGTTGTTCCTACCAGCCGGTTAACAGCAGGCAACCTTCCTAATTCTGTCGATGTACTTGCTCTCCCGATACGAGAGTCCGATTCCCATTTCCGGAACACGTTGGGCATTTCCTACGTATGACCCCTACTGAACAAGTATTCAATAGATGCCCCTCGCGGTTACAGTTGTAGCATCTCGTCCGGCTGTTCGGTTGAGCGCTACCGCGGACCATCGTGGCTCGAGGCTCCACCACCCTTGGTTTCTTAACCACTACGTATTCTAAGTCTGGTTCAAGGGGACAAAGGAGCCAATATTTGCTCGAACTGTTTCAACGCAACAAGGTCCTTGACGTATTTCGGATCGATGCCGCCCACTCCATTTGCCTTGTCGGAGGTATCGTGGGTAATAGGCCTACTCCACTTAATTATGACACGCTAGGGCGTATCTCTTCAGCTACCTCTTCATTATCCCTTTCGCCTAGATCTTCAGATACTCCGCCGATTTTGGATTACCTGGATGATTCTCGAGAAGATCTCATTGAGTCATCGTCCTGGTTAAAAGTAAATGGGTAGCTGTCGTTGATACCCATAGAACCCCGTCGTTGCAGTAGACGTGCGGAACGAAGTGTTTTCCCCATGTGTCTACCGTGGCCGTCTTCAACCCGCGGGCTGCCATCTGGTAGGCAAGCTCTTCCTGGGATAATTTATTGATTTCCATGCTTCAATATCGAATTGCGTATAGCAACACTAAAGATATTAAATTAAAATAATTTAAACCAAGGGAAACAATTACTCAGTAATCAAATCACCAAAATATGAAATCATATACCTAAATCGCAAGCACGGCAACATTTATTCGTATACAAGAATAACCCAAGAAACTCACTCAAAAGAAAATAACTCAACTCACAAAACGAATGGAAATAACAACAAAAATCCAAAAGAAGAAAAAAAAAATCACAGAAAATTAATAAAAGAAAATTGTCAAATAAATATATATATATTGTATAACAATATGTGAAGTATAAATGTATTGTATATATAAATATGTAGGTACGTCTATACCAATTTGGACCACTTATATTTGGCGATAGTCACCTCAAGAAAAAAATCAAAAATATCAAAAGCCTATTTGTGTGCCTGGGTACATACGACCTGGGATTTCGGACTCCACCGGTGAACATTAGACTTCCCACGATGATATTGTTGTTTTCTATAGGTTGATATTTTCTATAGGTTGAATTGCAGCCAGCAGCTGGTTCCAAACTGCACACGACGGATGCTCAACAGGGGAGGTTCGGAAAAAGGGAAGAATATATAAAATAAACACTGGAAAAGTTGATGCCACCCAAATTTTTATGCGAAATTGGGAAAATAAAATCAAAACAAAACAAATGAATTTTTCTCTGATGGGGAATTTAATTATTATTTTTTTTTTGGGCGGCCTTGAAAGTACGCAACAGGGGAGAACAAAGTAAGGGTTTCATATAGCACCAGAGAGGCTGCTCACCGTAAAATTTTATCGAAAGGGAACACTCAATTTAGCGGCCAACAGAAGACCCACGATTCCGTACGATCACGAGAACGGGGTCGTGAAGCAGTAACCCCTAAAGGGTTACGGGGTTTGCCAAGGTAAGGAACCTTATGCGATAACCGAATCACAAATATTCCCACTTAGGGGAAGATTACACAAATACCATATGTACTCGTATGTATAATATTAAAAGAAAATGGCAACTGGCAACTTAGTTCTTTTCCTGCCTACTTGGGGTCGTTCCTGTCTGGTTGTCGGGGTGGGTGGTTCGGAAGTTGGTGAGGGGAGTGTCTACTTCCCGCCGGTGTCACTCTTTTGCCAGTTGCTCAACTTTGCTGTCCATTTGTTCAAATTTGTTCGTCGATTTCTTCGAACTTTTGTCCTAGAATGTTCTTCTTTTTTTCTTCCAGATTTTTATTTTCGTCATCCATCTTTTGTTCGAGGCTATTCTTTTGTTCTTCCAAATTTTCCTTTTGTTCGTCGGGACTGTTCTTCAGTTCTTATATTTTTTGTTCGATGCTTTTCTTTTGTTCTTCCAGATTTTTGTTTTGTTCGTCCAGACTGTTCTTCTGTTCGTCCATGTTTTGTTTGAGGCTATTCTTTTGTTCGTGCATTTTTTGTTGGAGGCTACCTTTTTGTTCGTACATTTTTAACAAGAGGAGTTGCATCATTGCCGGTATTTATCTGTTCTTCCTAGTCAATGTCAAAGGAGTGTGTATCTGCATCATACTCCTCGTTGTTCAAGGCGTCCTGAAGTCCGAGGAGCAAGTCCCTTTTTCCTCCAATGGCGCTGAGATTCCTCTTGTTCAACATGGATTTGAGTTTGACGAGGGTCAACTGCAATAGGTTTCGACCCATTATAGCTTTTTCAAACAATCAACAATCACAAAATAATTTTTTTTACACACAATAAGTCCTATCCCACTTCTGAGACCAATGTAAAATGTTTGTGTGGGTACAAATGATAGAACTTATTCGTTTCAATACAAATTGCTTTATTCAATACAGTAAGAAGTAACAATTTAATCGTTTATCTCAATACAATCCAATTTATCAACCGCTTATACTTTTCTTATCTTTCACTTAAACCACTCAATAACTTCTCTTAATTCACACTACTGATGAACTAACTTGCATACCTTGGGGATGCTGATATTTATACTCGAATGACATATTTTGAGAACAATCCTCGCCATCCATCGTCCCATACAATTTCCATTTTGCTACAAAATTCGATTCCATTCTCCATCAATATTATGATATGCATTTGAATGTTAACAGCGTCATCTTTTTTTTCTTAGAGAAATAGCTTAATACTCAAGTGGATATGAATAAAGAATGGAGAGAGGATGAAAGATGTTTGAACTCAGTGGTTATTTCGCTCCATGGGTGGCGTCCAACATTTAATGGGGAAACTAAATTCTTAGTGGAAGTTAGGTTGTTGTTGATTTCTAGTCAACTACTCATCTTATTTGATTTTCGTTACTTGAAAAGAATGAACGTTTTTCGGGCGAGGCTATAATTCGAACACCGAACCTTCCGATTTGGAAACCACTACCACTTGAGCCACGGCTACGGAAACGAAGCTGGTTTAGGATTATTGCTACTCATCTATTCATCTGTGATAACCATTTAAATGTGAGCACCGACATCTAGATTTACATAGCAGAATATGTCAATACTCGAAGAGCAGAAGATTTCGATACTTGAAAAGCAAAATCTCAACCATTGATGACTGGAGAGTGGATTAAAATTTTCTAGCAAAATGGAAATAGTATGGGACGCTGGATGGCGAGGATTGTTCTCGAAGTATGTCATTCGAGTATAAATACCAGCATTTCCAAGGTATGCAAGTCAGCTCATCAGTTGAATTTGAACTGTTAATTAGGAGAAGGGGTTTAAGTAAAAGATAAGAAAATATAAGCGGTTGAGAAATTGGATTGTATTGAGAGAAACAATTAAATAGTGAATTGTAATTGTACTGAATAAAGCGATCTGCATTGAAAAAAATAAGTTCTATCATTTGTACCCACACAAACATTTTACACATCTAACATCGCTGGAAATGTTCGTTATTATTCAATAGTTGGCTGGCCTTCAGACAAACATCAGTTTACTCACTCTTTTTCTATATATTGGCCCTTTTCTAATATCACGTTTTGGTCGGTGGCCATATTAGATTTTTTGGTGGTAACACGCAGTTTTTGTAATAGATATGTTGCACATTCGCCACTCGTTTTTATTAATTTTTCCCTTACATTTTGGTGGCTCCTGTGAGGATTGAGATTGAGTAAATTTCTGTAGAATATTGATGCACTTGTTGCTGGAATAATAGCAGAACTCAATTTGCATATGTATGCTAGTCTGAATCTGACTACCAAGATGTTAATATTGTCCAAGTGATGCAAGAACTTAGGTCCATAGCGGCGCACTATAAAAGTTTTGTTACGAATGGTGGTGGGTGCAGGGGAACCTGGGGATTTGGCTAAGCATGATATTCTTTGGGAATAACTTTAGCCTTCCTACGACGCAGTATACATAACTCTCAATCGTAGGTTGGCACATTTCAAAAACACATATACGGTACCATCAACACCACCTCCAGTCATGCATTCATTAGAAGCTCTAGTCGGCAAGTGCAACACAGAGAAATTGCCTCATGGTAAGCTCAACACACTGACAAAGTTGGATATGCGTTTAAGGACACGTTTGAATTTAAAATTAAGCATTTAAATTCAGTAAACTGCGACAGCCCGATCAAAGTACCGCTTAGTGGTAGATTGTACTCGCTAGGATATGAGGAAGTACGAGGGGCGTTCAACATATTCTCGGTATCGGGGTGAATCTGTGGTTGTATATATAAATTGACTTATTTATCAAGTAATACTATTATTTTAGTGCATTCATGTAAAATTTCATATAAATGTGATTATTAATTCGCGTTTTATCTCTAGTTAAACAGAATCATAATGGCAACTGAGACGATGATGGTGAAAATTGAGCATCGCGCTGTAATTAAATTTCTCACTAAGCAAGGAAAAAGTAAAAAAACTATTCATGAAGAGATGGTGGCTATTTACCAGGGTTCCGCACCTTCATTATCAACTGCGCAAAAGTGGTCAAGTGAGTTCAAGAGAGGTAGAGAGATCATTGAAGACGACCCCGCTCCGGCGCCCCGGCTACTGCTTGTACGGGAGAAAGCATCAAAGAAGTCGAAAAACTTGTTCTTGAGGATGCCCGAATAAAGGTGAAAATGATGGCAGAGATCACCAAGCTTTCAATTGGTACCATTCACACCATTCTTCATGACCATCTTAACCTTTCAAAGGTCAGTGCAATTTGGGTGCCACGAATGCTCACACCGCCTCAGAAAAAAGTGAGAATCGCATGCTGTAGAGAGCTTTTGGAGATGTGTAGTGAGAACGCGGACGGTGTTATGGATCGAATTGTTACTGGGCACGAAACATGGGTCCACCACTATGACCCTGAAAGCATAAAAAAGGAACAGACCCCCCGAAGAAGTTCAAAGTCACTCCGTCTGCCGGGAAGCTCATGGCCACAGTTTTTTGGGACTCAAAGGGAATCTTTCTCATTGAGTACAAAAAAAAGGTGAAACCATCAACGCCACATTCTACGCTTCCACTTTGCATAATTTGCGGGAGGAAATTAAAAAGAAAAGACGGGGTAAACTCGCAGCGGGTTTGTTGCTTCTTCATGACAACGCTCCTGTTCACACGGCGCGAGTTTCCAAGGCTGCTGCGCGAGATTGTGGTTTCGAAGAAATCCAACACCCACCCTATAGCCCAGACCTTGCCCCTAGTGATTATTTCCTATTTCCGGATTTGAAAAAAATGTCTTCGTGGAAAAAGATTTTCGGATGATGAAGAACTCAAGTCGGCAATAAATGGGTATTTTGCAGAGAAAGAGTAAATTTCTTTTTTTGAGGGTTTAAAAAAGCTTATCTCAAGATGTAACAAATGCATTGATGTTAGGGAAGATTATATTGAAAAATAAAAGCAATTTAAATTGAATTCGCATTTTCCTTCATATCGATACCGAGAATATATTGAACGCCCCTCGTATGACAGGCATTGAAAAAGCGTTTCGATAATCCCAGACTCCTTGCGGAGATTCATGTTTCACGTCTCCTTAATTTAAAGCCTGCTTGAGAGGATACATTAAGAGCGTTGTTAAAGATAGTCGATACTGTGCAGTGTGCCCTAATCATTGGGATCGTTAGGTATCATGAAACTGCCAGTGGAGGGTTGGGATAAATTGGTGGTACCAGTGGTAATATCAACACTTTAATGCTGAGTGCTGCATGCATTGTTTTTCACACGAAATTCGGCCCTTTTGAGTTTGTAAAAATGTCTTGTTATAATACTATAAACGACTCTTTAATCACCCGTTATTCGCGAATCCAAATTTCTGCAAAATCACATTTGATAACTGCGAGTGAAGGTAAATGCCAAGGGTCATATTGAATTACTTTTCTTTTTTTACAATCAGCTCGCGTTCAAGGGATTAAAATGTACCCTTAAAATTCTCTTAAGAGCGGATCACTATATTTCCAAGCACGTCCGAAAGTGGGCTTGAGAGTACACTGATGAGCATTCACAGGAATACGGGTATTACGGTTGAAGGTTTGAAGGAGTGCAATGCTACTGGCGATTTCAATGGAACGCTGTTGGTGGAAATAGCGATAGAACAAAGTGAGACACGTGACATTACGTCGGTGTAATGCCAATGTCCAATGTCTATGAGTATTATCGCATGGTTTGAGTCCCATCTAGCAGGTACAGATATGTTTCAGGAGCACCTGACCAAATGTGAAAATTGTACTACAATTTTGGGTGAATAAATGCCTTATATATTGAGGCCTGATCAGAGGAGGTGAATTATTTCTTACATCGCTTGAAGAAACCTAAACATTTCGCAGTATTTTTGGCGATATTGAATATGTGGTCATTCCAACGTAAGATATTATTGACACACATACCGAGAATGGAAAGTTTTTCGATTTCAACGATGCAGGTGCCATTCATGGATATCGGTTGGGTATTTAAATTTCGCTTTACCGACAGCGGACAACATTGTGCTTTGGAAGCATCAAATTTCGCTCTGTTGACAGTTCCCCAATTGGAACCTAATGAGCTTAACATTCACCGCCATTCAATTTCTACAGCTAAAGAGCAGTGACGTGAGTCCGGGAACGAATATGAAAAGCAGAGTACTGTCGAATATATTGGATTAGAAGTAGCGGACAAGAAACTAGAAATAGTGCCGGAGACAGAACAGAGCGCTGGTGCACACCACCATTTATTTTGTAAATATCAGACTTGAGTCCATCTAAGACAAGGAGAAGTTTTCCTGATTCGAGTATAAGCTGACGGTTTATCAGCATGCCCATGACCTTAGAAATATGGGAAGATGCAATGGGTCTGTAAGAGGAGAGAGTAGAAGATTCGCTTTTTTAGGGACTGGCTGGAAAATGCTCTGTTAGGAAAGAGTCCTAAACAGTAGGATTGATGAAAAAGCTTACGCGGTGGTTTTGACAGGAGGAAGAACACCTAGTCAGAAGAAGCGGAGATATACCATCTGCCCTAGCCGATTTGTGAATGTTAAGATATTTAAGTACTCTTGCTACTACAGGAGTGCGATAGTGAATTCGTTCCATTAAAGATTCGACGCACACAAAGCTCAATCTGGAAGTGTTGAGCTACCTGCGAAGTGTGTAGCAAGCAGATTGGCCTTGTCCAAAGAGCTGGCAGCTGGAATGTCATTGTAAATGAGCGTTGAGATGGAGAATGAAGCATAATTTCTGATCTTTTTGACAAACGATCGAAAGCTTTTACTACCTTTGGGACATTGTAGTATTTTGTGGCCCAACTTTTCGTCGTATAGAAATTGCACACGCTTAAGAAAGACGTTGCGGTCATTCCTGGCTCGATTAAACTTTTTTCGGTTTTCCTCTGACGGAAAAAACCTAAAAATAGAAACACTCAAAAGCCACCAATAATGCTTAAATTTAACTCCTTTTATTACAAAAACTTCATATTAAAATTCATAACATCTCATAAACAAAAAAATTCACCACTTTGACTGCGAGACATCGGAATACAATCTGACTTTGATGGGAGCCGGGATTCTCCAGAGGCAGGTGACTGCGGCATATTACGATCGTTGGTTAGAGTATTTTCTAAACAAAAACATGTGCTTCAGATCTTTCACATTAATGCACAAAGTCTTTGGTCAAAAATAGATGAATTTCGTTATATGTTCGAAGATTCCGTGGTCGACATCATTTGCGTTTCTGAAATTTGGTTCCCTTCAGTTTCTGATAGTGAGGATATAAGTAGTTCATATCGCTTAAAAGGTTATCAAATTTATCGAGGTGACAGAATTGATCGTATTGGTGGGGGAGTCGCTATATATGTTGGAGTTGGTATATTCCGTAATGTTAAAATAAAGTGTCGGTCCCAGCGTATGATGGATTACTTGTTTCTGGATCTGATTAGCAACGTTGATATAGTTCTTCTCGGAGTCGTCTATAGACAAAACAAATCAATGAACCTGTGTCATCTTACTTCCCTGCTGGAAGAAATCTCAGTCAACTCATCCAACGCAATACTATGCGTAGACATCAACAGTGATCTCTTGGCGGAGCGTAAACTTATCGATAATATGAGTTCACTTAACCTTTCTCCTGTTAACTCTACTACACCAACTGACAGACTCTTCATGTACACTACTTGATGTCTTCTTCGTTAGTGAAACCAGAAAAATTATTTTTTACGATCAATTGGCAGCTCCTGGGTTCTCAAACCACGACCTTATCTACCGTACATTAGATTTTGGTTACTAGGTTTAAGCCAATAGATTTAATTTTAGACATCTCAGACATGTTGACTACTTGGTGTTGGGAGCAATTATATTTCATGACCTTATCTAATCAACAAGTCGAATTCTTACAAACCAAAGGCCTTCAACTTGTAAACAATCACGTACCCTTAAAGACAAAAACATCAAGAAATAAACTAAATTCATGGCTTACAACTGACATTGAAATAGTTATGAATAGACGAGCATCTCAGAGAATATCGAACTCTCCGTAATAACGTTGTTTGCAAAATTCGCGCAGCCAAAACACAGCTTTATTCTAAACGTCTGAACACGTCATTGTCTGGTAAACAGTTGTGGAAGAACCTCAAGGAGATTGGCGTGGCTAAGCAGAAGAGTAGCCTTCCTGACAATGTCGAATGTAACATAAATTCCATTTAAAGTTAAATACGTTTAAAATATTTTACACTCTTTTATTTTTGTTCTGTTTTTGCTTGAATGAGAAACTAAAAATAGTATAAAAACAAACAATAAAACAGGGAAAACTCAAAAGGGAACAATAAAAGAATATATGACAGAGTTAAGACTTCAATGAAAGACCAAACAGAGCCATATGAACAAAGTTATATATTTGTAAAATATATATTTGTTAGTAAATCCTAATTAATTGTAGCAATTTTTTTTTTTAATTTGTTATTTTGTTTTTTATTTATGAATAAATATATAACATTTATTTTCTTTTTCTGCTCTTCTTTATATTTATGTTAAATTAAAAAAATATTGTATTTTTTTTATTTCAAAAATTTGTATTTTCTTTTTCTTTTTAAATATATTTATATTTTCTTCTTTTCTCTACACATTGTCTTAAAGTTGTTTACTTATTTGCTTACTTGTTTTTTTTTACAAAGGGCTATAACATATATATTTTATATTAATTTTGTATATGATTTCTTTTGTATTCTTTTATTCATTTCAGAATAAAAGGGTTTTAGTATTCTGTTATACGGTTTTAGATTGTATCGGTCTTTGTTTCATGTTTTACCCAATAATCTCAAGAGTAAATAGGAAAAAAAGATTTTTTTTTATTTATATACTCGTATATATGTTATATATATAATTTTTTTTTATTGAGTAACGTACTCAAAAAAAACTTTGTGTCGTATTCCCCTCCGATTTCTATTTTTTTTTTATTGAGTAACGTACTCAACAAAAACTTTGTGTCGTATTCCCCTCCGATTGCTTATCCTCCTCCTTATAGTCCTAACTTCCACATCAACACCAGTACAACGCCTATCGAAACCTTCGAGTTTTCTGCTATAGAGCAGGTGGATGTGGTGGAGAGTCTACTTTCCTTTAAATCTAACTCAGTCGGAGTAGATGAAATGCATCCCAAGCTTATAAAGGTTATTCTTCACATAATAGTACCGTATGTTATCCATATCTTTAATCATATATTAACTACGGGTGTGTTTCCTTCAGTCTGGAAGAAATCCAAAATCTTACCTATTACAGGTAACGACTTTCGGCCAATCCTGCAAAAAGTCTTCGAAAAAATTACGCAGAAACAAATAAATATGTATGTTTCTAGTCCTCCTCCATTTTTCAAAGGCGTTCGATACCGTCAACTACGCTATATTATGCGATAAACCCTCAAGTAAATTCCAGTTTTCCTTTTCAGCGGTGAGACTGGTGGAATGTCCGAATCATTCCCAATTCCTGCGGTGTGCCACAGGGATCTATATTGGGATCCCTTCTGTTCTCATTATATGTTAACAAGCTACCTTCCATTATCACAAGTTCCTCCGTTGAAATGTATGCCAACGATACCCAATTGAGTTGGAAAAATTTTTTAACTGGTCGCAACAAAATCTGCTGATGATGAACCCCAGAAAGTCAAAGTATATTGTCATATCGAGGATAGTGTTAAACACCTCCCGATTCCTACCACTCCACCTCAATGATGATCCAGGAGTGCCGCAGCAATCTGTTCTTGGCCCAATACTATTTAATCTGTATACCTTAGACTTTCCAGAGTTACCTACGAGTAACTGTAGTGCTGCTATTTTTGCTGACGTCGCCGCCATATTTTTATCACATGAGTTTGCTATAGACATTGAGAGTAACCTGAGAAATGCGATGGAAATTTTAGAAAAATATAATTCAAAGTGGAAAATAAAAATTAATGGAACTAAAATGCAAGCTATTTTTTTCACAAGAGAAAAAAAGACTTGCTTGTTGCCTAGTTCCCAGCTGCAATTTAATGGAGTACACATTGCATGGGAATCCTCGGTGAGATATTTGGGCGTTTATCTCGATACCAAACTTACTTTTAACGAACACATAAAACAAACAAAAAAAGATAGGAATTGCAATTAAAATGCTTTACCCATTTATAAAGAGGCAGTCACTACTCTCTTCTCATAACAAAATGATAATTCATAAAATCATCTTTCAAGTAATCGTATTATGTGGGTGTCAGGTGTGGGGTACTTATGCTAAATGTCACCTTAAAAAACTACAAATATGTCAAAACAAAATATTAAAAATGATGCTCAACTTACCTTGGCATTATTCAACTACAGATATCCACAGGAAAGCGAGCGTTGAACTTATATGTCCTAGAATCATAAAACTTAAGGAAAACTTTTTAAGCCGCTGTAATTTTGCTGATAATCCTTTAGTACACCAATTGAACTCGAATTAAATTCACATTATTGAATCAATTTTTTAATTCTTACTTGTTATGTATATGTATGTTCAACCTTACTGTTTATTTTTATTTATTTATCTTGCTTAAAAACAAAAGAAATAATACAAAATATTTAATTTACTTATTTGGTTGTATATTTATTTATTTATTTATTCATTTATTTATTTATTTATTTATGTTTCTACTTTTTTTCTATTTATTCTTTTGAATTAATAATTTATGTATTTCTTTATTGAAATTATAATTAATTTTTATTATACTGTAGTCAATTTGTATAATATACTTACTCTCTCCATGAAGATAATGTTAATTGGAGGTTTTTGCTTTCGTGTTTTCCTATTATTATTTATTATACTTAGAAAATACACTAAATAATATTTCAGAGGAAAACTAATAACGTCAAATCCCTGTATAATGTAAAATTGGCGTTTACAGTACAAATGTGATATATTAAACGAAATAAAGATGTAGAAGTTAAAAGATGTAAGTTCATGGTATCCTTGGCTCCCTGTGGGCAACTCAATCCTTCACTCCGATAAAAACAAGAATTCTTCTCACTAAAACACTAAAACACTCATCACTCCTATACTCACTTATCGTTGCGAAGTCTTTGGAAAGCGCGCATATGACCATGCTGTTCGATACATTTTCGGCTTGCGAAGGTATGATCGCATTTCACACTTCTCTTACCGGATCTTTAACCTCACGTTTGATAACCTTTTGCAATACCGTACAATAACTATACTGCCAATAACTTTTTTAGCAGAATAACGCCGTGTGCATCTGTAAGAACAAATTTTCTTGTTTAATGTCAGAACGCCAATTCTTGGTTAAGGCTACTCGACTCCGGAACTCGCTCCCATGCCAAATTAAAAAAATAAAACAGAAAAAAAGATTTCAAAAAGAACTCAAATCTTATCTTTCTATTTTGTGGTTTATTTCACCTTTTTGATTGATATGTAAAATTATTATCCTTATTGTTTTTTATTTAAACTTTGATCGACCGTTTATACTTTTTTGTAACATTGTTAGTCTAATTTGCTAGTAGCTTTCTTCTATGTTTTTACTACCTCATTTAAATAAGCTTATCACTACCTGAAAAGACAATGTATCTTACTGTGTAAGCCACCTTAATAAACTGAAATTGAATTGAATTGGTCTTGAAAGACCGAAAAAACATTTCTCTGACCCCGACAGCCTCTTTAGAGCTTGAGTCACACCATGCCCTGTTTTTTGGGATGATACTTTTCATCTGATGAGGGATAAATGATCTCATTCCAAAGAGAATAGTGTCTGTGATCATATTAGCAGCGGCATTCACGTGGTTATCGAGGAAACATAACTACCAGTTAAATTTCCTAAAGAAGGTGTTAAGGGCGCTCCAATTGGCTTTCTCGTATTGCCATACTGTTCTTATGGGAATTTTTTTCTCTAACTGTGTTGCCAGCATACGAGAAATTAGCTGATATGACACAATGGTCCAACGAGCCTAGAGGGGAGAGCACATGAACGGTGTACTTATCATGATGAGAAGTTGAAAACAGGTCCAGGGTGTTGGCGGTGTGACTATCAACACAATCAGCAATGATCTTCTTTAATCAGAATTCCCGAATCCCCCCCCCCCCCACCCCAAACCCTTGCAGAACAGCCGGGGTGTGCAGCTAACCAGCAGCTGCTTGTTACAATTCCGGTTTGTTTTACGATTTCCTCTTGGACTCACATTTGTGCAGCTTCATTCGTTCATCAATCACCACCTGTGTGGTTGCGGTTCGTTTGCCTCCCTTTTTTAAAGTTTGTTGTTTTGCCGGCAGTCTGGCATTCCCTGCCATTTTAATTAAGTTAATTTTTCCCCCCCAGGATTAGCAACAGTCTGGTATTCGCGTGGGCTCATTTACAAGCTGCGTTTAGTTGTTTTCCGCAGCGAAGATCTTAACACACCGTCGATCTGGTGTTGTCTGTCCAGGTGTCGAAGTCACCCAGAATTGTGTATATTGAAATCGCCGTAATAACAATTTCAGTATGAGGATACAGGTATACAATCCTTTGAATAGACTCAGACAGTCAAACTCGCTAAAATTCGAATTGCTGTCCAGTTTGGGGCTTCTAATAACAAAGCAGTAGTGGATTATGGAATTTTAACCACATGAAATTGAATTCCGGATTTTAACAGGGACTATATTGTGACGGAATTTGGTAAGCTACATCACTATACACGTAAATGGTGTGACCGCGATGAGAAAATAATGGTGGCACTAGTTCGTAGCTAGGTTGCTTTAGATCAGAGTGATCTGAGAGGTTTGGGCGGGGATCTATCGGGTTTTCCAATAAGGACTTGACAACTTTTTTTTTTAAACAAAACCCAAACCATTTTAGATATTTCAAAAAATGTATTATCGGCTTGAAGTACAATCAAAACATTTATGAATGGAACTCGACTTCGTTCATATGATCACCGCGGGCACGTTTGCAGCGGTAGATTCTTTGGACCCAATTTTCAACGACTCGGCTACACATTTCGGCAGAAACGGCAGCTATTTCGCGTTCAATGTTGGCTCTGAGCTCTTCCAACGTCGTCGGCGTGTTGGCATAGACTAATGACTTAACGTAGCCCCACAGAAAATAGTGAAGCGGCATTAAATCGGCCGAGCGAGGCGGCCAATCGACTGGCCCATTTCTTGAGATAACACACTCACCACACTTACTCTTCAATAAATCGATTGTAGCGTATGCTGTGTGACATGTGGCATCATCCTGTTAAAACCACATGTCGTCCAAGTCCATATCTTCCAATTTGGGCCAAAAATAATGGGTGATCATGGCGCGATAACGCTGACCATTCACAGTAACGTGACGATCGTTATCGTCGACGAAAAAATATGGCCCAATAACGCCGCCGGCATGCAAAACGCACCAAACAGTTATTTTTTTGTGGATAAAGTGGTGATTCATGAAGCACACGTGGATTTTTGCCCTCAAAGTTATTGGAGTCATTCCAATAACGCATATTTTGCTTATTGACGAACCCATTGAGCCAAAAATGAGCTTCGTCACTGAAGATGATTTTGCGATCAAATTCATCATCTTGGCGCATCTTCTCCAGAACCCAATCGGAGAACGTACGTCGCTTCAAATGGTCCATCGGCTTCAATTCTTGAGTCAGCTTGATCTTGTATGGGTGTAAACCAAGATCCTTACGCAAAATACGCCATAATGTGGTCTGAGCGATGCCCAATTCCTGAGAACGCCGTGGAATTGACTGATTTGGATTGTTTGCTACGGACGCCTGAACGGCAGCGATATTTTCGACACTTCGACCAACCCGTTGTCTGACTGATACGGCAACATCACACAACGTTGTAGGCTCAAATATTTGCACTAAACATGTTATTGCCTGTTTAGTAGGGCGAGAATTACGACCGAAAATTGGAGTTAACGCTCTTAAAGTTGCAGTCACCGACTCCGAATTTCGGTAGAAAATTTTTATAATTTGCAGACGTTGCTCGTTCGTGTACCTTATCATAATGAAAATGTTGAGTTTACTGAATAAATTGACAGTGACAGTTTGAAGATTAGTGAAAGAGCGCGTTAACAAATTAAATTCAAAGTTGTCAAGTTCCTATTGGAAAACCCTTTACATGTGTTTCACTAAGTGCCAAAAGAGCTGGTCTGAATTTACAGACGTGGACGTACGCACAAAAGTTATTACTTTTTAGCCCACGTATGTTTGCAATGTCCACCCTAAATTCTCGATTCATTATAGGAACAAAAACAAACACAAACACCGACGACGCTAAGCAACGCTGCGAAATGAAAGTTCTGGCGTTCGTTTGCCGAATCGAATTGTTGTAGGGTTTATGCCAACAATATAGACCAAGAGCCCGGAGTATAGATTTGGCAGTGAAGGATAACCAAAAAATATGTACATTCATAGGTAGTATTTATTAGTGTGATTTCAAATAAGGCAGTCTGGCAGTCCTCACTGGCGGCCGAGGAAAATAACAGTACTTTTAAAATGCGAAATTATGCCCAACAGGAATAGGGGAGACAACCATTTAATTTTTATTGAAAACGATAGAGCAGAATTTACTTGCTTTAGATTCATTGATGCCAGACCCTTAGGATGTGGCGAAGGCCACGCCAGACGCCCTCAAAGTGATTGAATTATGCCCAATTTTGCATAATTAAGGTACCCATGTCAATTTTACATAAAACATAGAACAGAGTTCTATTATTATGAATATATGGTTCCAAGACGTTTACGGTGCATTGAAGGCAGTGCCAGACGCCGTTAAAATAAGCAAATATTCCATTTTTGCATAACTGACATAACCAATTTTTTTTTCTCTCAAAAGATAGTTCAAATCTTCCAGATTACAAAAATATGAACGCCAGACGTTTTGCGCGCGGCCAAGTTCTTGCCAGACGCGTCCAAAGTGACTAAAGTAACAAAAAACATGAAATGTACCCAATCGAAAATAACTTGCTCCTTGCAATGCTGAATGAGAAGAAGTGCGAAGGGCTCCAATTCGTGGGGGTCAAGCCTTTCACCACAGCCAGAGCCAAAAGGGAGAAGCGGCAACTGCCGATTTTCCTTGTCCAGCGAAGTCCCACCAGCAATCTGGATGGTCTAAGGAGTATTAAAGTCCTGGACTACCGGGTTGAGGAGCGAAAACATTTTACAATGTGTAAAATGCGAAAACATTTTACAATGTGTTCGCTGCCAAAGGTTCGGGCACGCCGCGTCGAACTGCGAAATGCAGCCACGATGCGTGAAGTGCGGAAAGAACCACAAGTCCGAGGAATGCGCTCTGGGTAAGGACGGAGCGTCTGAAAAAAGCCAACTCTGTTGTGCTTTATGTAGGAACACGGGGCACACCGCAAACTATCGGGGTTGTCCCAAATTCCAGTACATCAAAAGAATAAATCTGGCCCGGCAGCAGAAAGTGGAAGTGAAACGTCCACCCGTGCATTTGCAAACTCCAGCCGTTACTCCCCATGTTACCTACTCCCAAATGGCGGCAGGTAGGGGAAATACGGTACAGCAAGTGAAGGTTGCTTCTCAGGCCCCAGCGCCCAGAACACCGGAACCAGTACCTGACATGCTAGCTATCTTGCTCTCTATCCAGGGGCAGATGGCTCAGCTACAAAGTCATTTGACTGAACAGACAGCGCGGGTGGATCAAATATACGCACTGCTGCCGGGCCTAACGCACCTTTTGCCGTAATGGGTACGTGCGTGGCGGAGCAGACCCTGAAGGTCCTTGCTGTGAATGTGAATTCACTAATTAGGTTCGAAGGACGACCAGCACTATTTAAGTTGCTTAAAGACCAAGCCCCTGATGTGCTTTTGGTTAGCGAAACTAAGCTTACCAAGAGACACAAAATGAGGCACAGAAGATACAAAATAGTACGAAGAAACCGACCCAACTCCATTCAGGGAGGTGGCGTTGCAATTTTCGTACGAAAAGGTATACGTTTTAAAAGAGTATACAGTCGTGTAGTACGTAGGTTCCAGGTGCTGGAAGCATGCATCGTGTATATCCCTCTCCGTAGTGGAAAGCGGTTGTACATGGTGTCTGTCTATGCACCTAAGGCTACTCAATCCACCTTATTTATTTCAGAGCTCGAGACACTTTTTCGATTTCTGAGGCTGGAATTGGAAGACAACTATTTTATTATCGGCGGAGATTTCAACGCCAAACATAGTGATTGGGGAAATAATACACCAAATACTAGAGGGAACCTACTATTCAATTGGTGGGGACAACACAGTGTGATGTATCGACTCGGGCTTAAGGCGACGGATAGTCCGTCGTTTCCCAGACACGGGTCCTATTTGGATCTTCTGCTGTTCCACGCACGAATACAACTGACATGCACTAACCAACAATCTGTCTACGCACTTTCGTGTATGACAGTGACCATTGCGGTCTCAGCACCAAAATAACTGTTCCCAACGAAATTGCGGAATTGGATGAGTTTGTTCAAAGGCATTCCTACAATTATAGTAGGGTGCGTTGGACACACTTCACCAGAACACTGACTAGAGCACTCTCCTCGAATTCGCTCTACCCACCGTCCAACAGGAATCTGTCAAACGAGGAGATTGACAGGTAACTACGACTAATGGACGAGACAATCAAACGAACAATGGACAAAACGATACCTCGGTACCAACACACTGACGACGAAGACTTATTCCGCAACGCAACTATTGACGCACTGCACCGACATAAAAGTAGACTGCTGTCAAGACTAAAAACCTTATACAGACAGTTTACTGACAGACATAACCCGGAGATTATGACACTGAAGTCGTCGACTAAAAACCTCCAAACATTAATAAAGGAAAATTACAGAAATTCTGTAAGTTTGTATTGGAATAATAAAATTCGGGCTGTAAACACCAGCAACCCGAATATGTTTGAATCTACTCATCATTCGGTGGCTGTTCTTCCTACTTCTATCGCTCGTATTCAGGACAGGCAGGGAGCTTACCAAAATGTAAGACTTTTACTAGATACGGGATCCCAAGTCTCGTTCATAACCGAACACACTGTTCAACGCTTGGGACTTCTACGTAAACCAGGTCGGGTTCCAGTTAAGGGAATCTCATCCACGTCTGCAGGAACTACACACGGAGTAGTATCAATTCAATTGTTATCTTGTTACACATCGGAGTTCGTCCAAGTTGATTGTTTTGTTCTATCGAGGTTAACTTCACTGTTACCATCACATTCCTTGGAAACCATTCCTAATCGCAAACATCTTCTATCATTTCAACTCGCTGATCCTCATTTTAATGAACCAGGTCCAATCGATATCCTAATAGGTGCTGATAGGGTATTTAACATTCTTCGAGGACCTGTTAAGGATAATACACAAGGCTTTCCCAGTATGGTTCCAACAATATTTGGTTGGATCGTGGTTGGAAATTCGGTTCGTATTACTTCAGAACATGAAGTTAAATCCCATTGCACCAACTTAGACTTCGATCAACAGTTTAATCTTGAACGCTTTTGGCACGTGGAAGAAATTCACACAGAACCCAGTTTAACCATAGCTGAGCAAAAGGCTGAGGACCATTTTTCGACAACTCATTTTAGAGGCTCTGATGGCCGATACGTGGTGGAGCTTCCTTTTAAAGATGCTGACAGGGTTGTTGATTTCGGTAATTCTTTTCACGTAGCTTTCAACCGGTTCTTATCGATCGAACGCAGATTCAAATCTTCTCCAGAAATGCGTCAACAGTACTCAGCATTCATCAAGGAATATCTGTCCTTAGGACATATGGAAGAAATTCCAGAACTGGATATTATTCGACCCACAACGGAGTGTTTTTATCTTCCTCATCACGATATTTATAAAATGGATAGCAGTACAACTAAAATTCGTGTCGTATTCGACGGTTCTGCTAATGCTACCAATTCAATATCATTGAATGCTTCTTTACTTGTTGGTCCCACTATACAGCCAGATATCTTTTCGGTATGTATTCGTTTCCATCGTCATGTTTATACATTATCGGGCGACATCGAAAAAATGTATCGACAAATTCTGGTTTCTAAAAAGCATGCCGACTTCCAACGCATCATTTGGAGGGAGTTCAATCAACTTCCGTATAAGCATTATCGGCTATTAACAGTCACCTACGGAACATCTTGTGCACCTTTTCTCGCCGTGCGTACTCTCAAGCAGCTAGCATTAGATTCATCGGAAACACACCCGCGGGCCTCTAAGGTTTTACTCGAGGACTTCTATGTTGATGACGTCATAACAGGAGCTGACAGTATTGATGATCTCATCGCGCGTCAATCGGAGCTCTTCAGTCTTCTTAAAGGAGCTGGGTTCCACCTGAGGAAGTGGACGACCAATTGTTGGCCGTTGCTGCTTTCATTACCAAAAGATCAGAGAGAGCTCTCACCGATTGATTTTGAAGAATCTACCTCAGTAAAGCTAATGGGACTACAATGGTGTCCGTCTAAGGACTGTTTCTCGTTCAAGGTACGTCTAAACAATTCAGCTGTACATACGAAACGCCGCGTTCTGTCAGAATCGTCCCGTATCTTTGACCCTATCGGATTTCTCGCACCAGTAACTGTCGGTATTAAAATATTTTTTCAAAATCTTTGGCGTGCTAAACTAAAATGGGATGATGAACTTCCCAAAGAATTAACTGACTCTTGGCTAAAGATTCGGAGTGAAATGCATCTTCTTGAAAACATTAGCGTTCCTAGAATCGTGTGGACTAATAAGGAACATTTTGAACATTTTGTATTGCAAAAGTGTAGACGTCGGTGGTATAGTAAACGTTTCGTTAGTGGCTTCGAAAAGCAAGGTTGCCCCTTTAAAGGTATTATCCTTGCCGAGATTAGAACTCTGTGGTGCTCTTCTCTTAGTTCGACTTATTAACAAACTTAAAGATTGTCTTAAGATAAAGGATATTAAATTATACTCGTGGACAGACTCATCTATAGTTCTTCACTGGTTGTCGGCACCACCCAAAAAATGGTCGGTATTCGTCGCGAATCGTACGTCGGAAATTCTGTCATCAATTTCATACGAATGTTGGAATCACGTGAGATCTGCTGATAATCCTGCCGATATCGCTACCCGTGGAATTTCACCTTCTCTTTTATCAATGAATGAGATGTGGTGGAAGGGCCCGTCATGGCTGTGGAAGAATCAAGAGGAGTGGCCGACATCGCAGTCATGCGTCCCTAAGGTGCAGTGTGAAGAGCTCGAAGAGAGAAGTATATCTAAACTCCAGGTACTTGTATGTAACACCTCAAATGAAAACATTTTAGAAAATCTTGTAATTAACTCTTCAAGCTGGTTAAAGACTGTTCGGGTTGTAGCATATCTATATCGTTTTATATCAAATTCGCGGTCGGTAATAAATGGTCGTACTCTTAATGCACTTACAACAAATGAAATTTCAAATGCTATAACACATTTAATAATATCCGCTCAGTCTACTATGTTCCGTATCGAAATCGAAAATCTTAAAAACAAAAATGAACTACGGAAGGGACATAAACTGGATTCTTTAGTCCCATTCCTTGACTCGGTTGGTGTTCTTCGCGTTGGTGGACGTGTGCAGGAATCGGACCTGTCATACTCTGCAAAACACCCAATAATCTTAGAAAAATCGCATCCGATATCCCGTTTGATCGCTTTATATATTCATGTGAAGCATCTTCATGCCGGAGAAACACAAATGGTGGCGTTACTCAAACAGGCTTATTACATATTCGGTCTCAGAAACTTGGTACGTAGCATAGTGCACAAATGTGTTGTTTGTTTTCGCCAACGGAAAAGTGCGTCATCGCAGCTTATGGGTAATCTTCCCGCGGAAAGAGTTCGGTTTTCACGCCCTTTTCACTATGCTGGACCGATTACATTACGTTTGTCGCGCGGTAGGAATCCTTGATTTGTTAAGGCCTACATCGCCGTGTTTGTCTGCTTTGTCACTAAAGGCATTCACTTAGAACTCGTCGGTGAATTGTCTTCGAACGCCTTTTTGATGGCTCTGGATCGGTTAGTGGCGCGTCGCGGCAAGCCATCGGAAATTTGGAGTGACAATGGCACCAACTTAAGGGTGGCCGTGGTGTAGTGGTAGTAGCAAACGCTTCTCACTCGGAGGGTCCAGGTTCGAATCCTGCCCATGGCAAAATCAGTTTTTCATTGTATAATTGGAACTCAGACAAAAAAATTCTGCGTGTGAAGGCATAACACTGACACGTAGATTTGGCTGTTATAAGAGTTTCAAGCAATGAAAAAAATACTCTGAATTATATCTCGAATCACTCTGAGTGAAGAAAATCTCTCCGTCCTATTCGGACTCCCACCCCTGGAGAGTAAACATAGAAACCAAACACACCTGAGTTTCAAACCACTACAAAAACAATTTTCCTTTCTCCTCCTTCTATCTTTCCGCCCGCACCCTGGCAACAGTAAAAGGGTATCAAACCCCTTAGGCGCGCGTAAATTATAAAAAAAAAAAAAAAAAAAAAACTTCCATGGGGCAAAGAGGTTACTCGAGGAAATGTACGACTGTCTTCATAGTCGTAAACACCACGATATTGTTGCTGATCATCTGTCGAAAGACAATATAGCTTGGCGGTTTATTCCCCCCTCGGCACCTCATTTTGGAGGTTTATGGGAAGCCGGGGTGAAATCCGTCAAGAGGCACCTACGAAGGGTTATTGGGGAGAACAAATTAACCTCCTGTCTAAAATCGAAGGCTTGCTCAATTCACGGCCAATGTGGTCTACACCCGATAGTGAGCCAAATGCCTTGACTCCAGCTCATTTCATGATAGGGGAACCATACACAGCTGTTCCGCAACCAGATTTTTTCAATTCTTCTTCTTTAAAAACTAATTGGTATCTTTTGCAGACACTCATGAAGGGTTTTTGGAAGCGATGGCACCAAGAATACTTAACATCTCTTCAGCAGCGTCCAAAATGGCAAAATTCCCAGTCAAACATCAAAAAAGACGACATCGTTCTCCTTAAAGAAGCTAATACACCTCCGTCAAAATGGATTCTTGGTCGTGTTATTCATACCCATCCCGGCAAAGACAACAAGATTCGAGTCGTCACCGTCAAAACTCAATTCGGCAACTATATTCGACCCATCTTTAAAATTGCTCTACTACCACTAGCTGAAAGACCCTGAGGTCTTTCAGGCGGAGCATGATTTATACATATTTTTAATTTATATAAACTCACTTGCATTACTTTGTAATATTACCAAATTGTTTTCTCTGCTTTTACTTACCAAACATTGTATACTTACCCTATTTGAATTTAACTTGTAAAAAATGAATATTGAACATTGAATGTAAACAGTTAATTAATTGGACAGTCCACTTGAACTCATGTCGCACATACATACATGTAACGTAACATATTTTTGCTTTGCATCAGTCTCTTTCGCTGATGGATCGTCAAGGTGACAACACGCCTTTGTAAAGTACTCGTATCTAATATTGAAATAAATAGTACCTTTGTCGTTAACTTTTTGGTTTGCTTGAGATCCAAATCTATTATTTGTTCTATTTTTTGTCGTCCTAGATCTAAACTCGCGTTTGAACATTCAACGTCTCTTCGCCTCGATGGTCGATGGACGTGGTCAAACTCGTGGTCTCCATCTTATGTCCCCTTCAGAGCCTTGTGACTTCTGTCTGAAACATTTTTCGCGATATCGCGTATTTTTCGAGTAATTTGGATGTCTCAAGTTAAAAAACTCACCCGTGTTGTGTTCAAGTAAAAGCTCTAAGGAAGAACTTGAAATGTGTCATAAAAGATACGGACACTTAAATGTGGGAACCTTAAAGAAATTAAAAGAGGTTTGAATTTTGATGCAAAAAACGTAGAAACTGTTTGTTTAAAAAGCAAGATTTGTGTTAAGCCATTCACTTCCTCAAATAGTAAAAGCAAAGAAATTCTAGAGCTTGTACATAGAGATGTGTGTAGTCCAATAAATGTCAACTTACTTGGTGGCTCGCGATATTATGTCACAATGGTGGACGATAAGTCAAGGTACGTTCATGTGTATTTTATTAAACAGTTTTAACAGTGTTTAAAAACTACAAAAACATGGTAGAACGAAAAACGGCCAAACACATAAAAACGCTTCGCAGTGACAATGGAAGAGAATATGTGAATAATGAGTTTGGCGCATTTCTAAAACAGCACGGCATTGTCAGGCAGCTGACTGTCCCTCACATCCCACAGAAAAATGGTGTGGCTGAGCGAATGAATAGAACGCTCGTTGAAATGCCTCGTAGCATGATGCTAGACGCAAATCTGGGAGACATTTTTTGGGCAGAAGCAGTCCATACAGCTGTTTACTTACAAAACCGTTCGCCTACGAAAACTTTAGGCCTTGCGACTCCGTATGAGTTGTGGTACCTGCGTAAGCCAGCAGTTGGTCACCGTCGGGTTTTTGGATGTCTCGGAATAGCTTTTCACAAGACACAGTACAAAAAGTTTCGATCAAAGGGCAAGGAATGCATACGAGTATTAGTTGGATATACTGATAAGGCAAAGGCATATCGATTGTTCGATAAGTCGACCAAACAAGTCATCGTTAGCCGTGATGTACATTTTGTAGAGCCTTCAACTGAAACATTCGTCATCGATTTGCAAAATCCACCAGAGTAAAATAGTCAATATACATGGTGAAAAAAGAGACAAAATATTTTTGTGCACACACTTTACTTTTTGCCGAATGTAGTCCAGCCTTAAACATCAAACAAAATGCACAATAAAATATATCCAATATATGGCGTGATGAAATCAGCCGATGAGGCAATAATGTCGGGCCAGAGAGGTACATCAGACAGCGCAGGAACAATAAAAAGAAGGAGGAAGCTAAGCCCAACTATAATTGTAAAACGCCTTTCCCTATCAGCTTCAACCGAAAAGCTGCCTGTTGAAGTCAGGAGAGAGGCGAAAACATCAAATACAGCAGCTGGGAAGAAGGATACACCTGTGGTCGCTAAATACCTTTACGTCTCCGACGGTGGTGAAGGCCATTTAATGGGTGCCCATAATAACTTTGCCTGTCTAGCTACCTCCGAATCAGACGACGAAGAAGAAGAGGTAGAGAATATAAACAACAACATACAGCAGCTGCAACAACGAGTTCTAGATATTAAAGCTAAGCAAATAGCGAGAAGGGCTAGGGAACAGCAAGAGCCACAGAGCTCTTAACAACAACAACAGCAACAATCCCAAACCAAAACCAAAACTCAAAAACATCCGCAACAGCAACAACAAGTAAAGCAAGCAACAAAAAAACTAACTAAACAGCAACTACAACAAAACCAACAACAACAAAACCAACAACAACAAAAGCAACTACAGCAGAAACAACAAAAACAGCAACAACAGCAGCAAAAACAACAACAACATCAGCAGAAAACAGTCAAGCAAAGGGTGCCACCAATCAACACCTTTAACATGGAATTAAAAGACACCATTGAGCTATGTAAGTCGGCTATAGGAAATAATTTTTTTATAAAGAGTTTAAGTATTAATAGACATGCGATCCACTGCAACACAGTGGAGCGCTATAATAAGATAAAACAATTACTGAAGGACACGACGACGGAGTTCTTCTCCTTCACACTGAAGGGTGAAAAGCTGCAAACTATGCTGCTGAGGGGGTTAGAGCCGTCTACTCATTCGGAGGAACTCCTCGCACTGCTGAAAGAGAAAGAGTGCGAAGGGCTCAAATTCGTGGGGGTCAAGTCGTTTGTCACGGCTAGAGCTAAAAGAGAGAAGTGGAAACTACCGTTCTTCCTGGTCCACCTAAGTCCCTACAGCAATCTGGATGGTCTAAGGAGTATCAAAGTCCTAGACTACCAGGTTGTACACTGGGAAAAATTAAAGAGGAGCGAAAACATTTTACAATGTGTTCGCTGCCAAAGGTTCGGGCACGCAGCCTCGATGCGTGAAGTGTGGAAAGAACCACAAATCCGAGGAATGTGCTCTAGGTAAGGACGGAGAGTCTGAAAAAAGCCAACTCTCTTGTGCGTTATGTAGGAACACGGGACACACTGCAAACTATGGGGGTTGTCCCAAATTTCAATACATAAAAAAAGTAAATCTGGCTCGGCAGCAGAAAGTGGAAGTTAAACGACTACTCGTGCAGGTACAAACACCAGCCGGTACTCCTCACATTACCTACGCCCAAATGGCGGCAGGTAGGGGTAATACGGCACAAAAAACAAAGGTAGCTTCTCAGGCCCCAGCGCCTAGATCAGCTGAACCGGTAACTGATATGCCAGCCATCTTACTCTCAATTCAGGGGCAGATGGGTCAGCTTCAACGTCAGATAACAGAACAAGCTAAGCAGGTAGATCAAATATACGCGCTGCTGCTAGGCCTAACGCACCTACAGCTGTAATGGGTACGTACATGGTACGCATGAAATGCTTGCAGATATTATTATACGAAAAATTTATGTAAATCAAAACATGAAAATTGTGCCAATTTGCTCTGGCTGAAATCTTTGTAAAATTAATTATTTTTATTATTTGAAACTTTGTAACTGCAACTGAATTTAATATTTTTTTTATTGTGCATTTTATTTGATGTTTAAGGCTGGACTACATTCGGCAAAAACTAAAGTGTGTGCACAAAAATGTTTTGTCTCTTTTTTCACCATTACAAATCTGTAGTTTTCTCTCAACTTTTCAAAAAGTAATTTACTTGAAAGTTGGCGTACCCCTTAACTTTCAAGTACTTTACTTTTTGAAAGCTCAGAATGAACTAATACATTTACAAAAAAAAATGTTTTAGTTCCTGAATTCATACTGAGGTGGCTGTGATACACGCAGATTTTAAACAAACGCCAAAGCTTTCAGATGTAAAAAAATAGCTTTTTGGGTCAATTTTTGACTACCAGGAGGCAGATGCGTATGTGTGTGAGCTTTCACTTTTTCACTTTTTGACTTTTTTGCCGAATGTAGTTCATACATAATACATATGTATTAAAGAGGAGTGTTGAAATTATAATAAATATTTGAGTTCCAATCTGGCAATGTCACATTAAAAGGCTGGACTGCATTCGGCAAAAAGTAAAATGTGTGCACGAAAATGTTTTGTCTCTTTTTTCACCATTACAAATCTGTAGTTTTCTCTCAACTTTTTAAAAAGTAATTTACTTGAAAGTTGGCGTACCCCTTAACTTTCAAGTATTTTACTTTTTTGAATGCTCAGAATGAACTAATACATTCAAAAAAAATGTATTAGTTATTGATTTCATACTGAGATGGCTGTGATGCACGCAGATTTTAAACAAACGACCCTAATTTTTGTCAGATTTTCAAAGTTTTGTTGTCATTGCACGTCACATCAAAGAAAATAAAATTCTTGTTTTTATGCTTTCTAAAAGCTTTCAGATGTAAAAAAATAGGTTTTTGGGTCAGTTTTTGACTACCAGGAGGCAGATGCGTATGTGTGTGAGCTTTCACTTTTTCACTTTTTGACTTTTTTGCCGAATGTAGTTCATACAAAAGGCTTTTGTTACATTTACACATTAATACATTTATAATGAATTATCATGAATCACACATAATGAAACTATATAAAATATGTTAAATAAAGTATGCCTTCTACTCTAATCGTGTGACAATTAAATCTGGTTTTTTTACTGATAACCAAACAAATTAATTGCATTCATATCTACATACATACAACACATTGACATAATTACATTTTACAAATTACATATTTATTTTATATACATATTACATATTACATTGCCTATGTTAGATTTTTAATTTTATGAAACATATTTACATTCATACATACATATATACTCGTAGGTTAAGAATGCAAATATATAATTAATCAAATAACAAGCAAACATTTAATTCCTCGAATAGCAATTTACTGTTCCCGTCAAACCAAATGCTGACACAACATCTGGACCATTTGACACTTGCGCAATGCCATGCATTCCATCACGTACTGTGACGGTGGGAACACCTGTGGGAACATGCTCACTGCTGGGTGCATGATTGGATCATATGGAATAGTATTTAAGGTAGAATAAGAATCATTGTAATCTTAGTCTAAGTTTTCTTTCTGCCCAACATTTAAATAAAGTTTTTTTTTCATAAAAATAACATAGAGTTATTTAATTGGCGCCCAACGTGGGGCCTAATAGTGTCGAAAAAATAAGTGTTATTTAGCCAGTCGCCTCAAGCAGCCGCCGTGCTATAGCGATATTAAGCCGTAAGTCGCCTCAAGTAGCCGCTGTGCCTCTCGCGAGCGAAAAACACGTATCAAAGTCAGTCGCCTCAAGTAGCTGCAGTACTTAGATTCTCCTCGCGCCTATCGGGCCCCCATATCGTGTAGTGGTGAAATTTAGGACCCAGAAGTAGCCCACAGTGACAGTGGACAAAACGAACGCTTGTGAAAAGCTAGCCGCACCACCCGATAAAGGAAAACGGACTCAAGAAGAATTCCCTGAGACAACGATCAAAATGCTGAAAACATTGGTGTTTATTTTGTGAGGAATTTTTATTTTTATCTAATATATAACATATATTTAATTACTACAAATTATCTTATTATTAAAATACATAAAAAAAAGAAAAGAAACAAAATTATAAGAAAGAAAAACAAAAGCCTTAACAAAGAAATATATAAAACAAAAGAAAGTTAACAAAGAATAGAAAAAATTAATTAAAAAATAAATTTATTTCATTATTAAAATATATAAAAAAGAAAAGAAACCAAATTTGGATTATAAGAAATAGAAAATTGTATTCAGTGGAAATAAAATTATAAGAAAGAAAAACAAAAGCCTTAACTATGAAATATATAAAACAAAAGAAAGTGAACAAAGAATAGAAAAATTAATTAAAAAATTAATTTAATCAAGTAGAAAATATTAGCCAAGAATTAAAAGAGCTATTTAATACAATTTTTTTTTATAATATAATATAGAATTAGCAATTACCTAAATTAAACAATATTTTTCTTCCCATATTTTCCTTCATTTAAATCTATAAATTTTTGTTTGTGTTTTTTTTGCTTTTTAATATAATTACCCATTATTTGAAAAATTCAAAATTCTAACGCGGCCCTAAAATTTGTCCTGTTACTATAAAAAGTGTAAAGTAAATTGTGTGTAAAGGTTATTCCATATAAACCATAATTTAATTAAACATCTCCAAACAACATGGTTTTAACAAGAGGTCAGATTGAAGAGCTAAACGCTCAGCCAAATCATTCTTCGGTCCCACGAACAAGCTCGACCACTCAGCCAAGTACTGGTCTTGCTTCACAAGCCGCACCGATTTCACATAGTGTTTCATCTGCCTTACCTCTAACCCAAGACCCAAATTCCTCCTTCCGGTCAAGTGTGTCACAGAATGACTCGAACGTGCCGCGGACTACCCCAGAGTTAGACTGCCTTATTACGTCTATCGCTACACGCGTTGTAGAAAGTCAAACTCGAACACTCATTCAGAACATACTAAACCCATGTATAGATTCAGGCCATGATCAGATAATATAACCAGAACACCAAAATAGACTATCCGAATTAGACAGCATTCCGGATACTGTGCGTAGTATCAGAAACTTTTCGGGCGATCAGCTCATGGGAAAAGAGCGTGGACAGAATCCTTGCTATCTATGAGCCTTTGAAATATACCCCAAAATACTTTAGGATACTGAATGTAATAAGAAATAAGATAATCGGGAACGCCGATATTGCTTTGGAGTCCTTTAACACCCCACTTAACTGGACCAGCATCTCACGCTGCTTGGCAATGCACTATGCAGACAAGCGCGATCTGGCAACCTTAGAGTTCCAAATGATGTCCTTAGTCTAAGGCAGTAAAACCATTCAAGAATTCTACAATACGGTATATAAGCACCTATCGCTTATCCTTAATAATATCTCGTGTATGGACGTTGGTGCAGAAGCAATGAAGCTTCTTACGCAGACCTACAGGAATAAAGCCCTTGATACATTTATCAGGGGACTAAAAGGCGATTTACCAAAACTGCTTGGTATTCGAGAGCCTAGCGATCTGACCCAAGCTTTAAGCCTATGCCAAAAGCTTGAAAACCAAAACTAGCGGACACAGCAAGTTTATAACAACCAAAATAGTGCAAGGAAGCCAACAACACCAGCACCTGCCAACGCAGTGAACAGGACCTATCCACCTCGGATACAGAACCCTTAGAACGGACAGTCACGCCACATACAACCCTTTCAAACTAATACCAACCAATTCCCTAACTTTAGCACTCTTAGGCCTTTACAAACCGCCTTTAATTCATTTACTAATAGAAATCATGGCAACCAAAATATCCCCTTCAGTAATACAAGGCAAACTCCAATTAACTCCAATAATCAACAATATCCAAACAATAGCAGACCGCAAATAAAAGCAGAACCGATAACTCAGGGACACTCGGCCCAATCAAGATTCGTTAATCAGCAAAACAGACAACAGTATGGTGGACCTCAACATAGTAACCTTATCCAAGAAGACACTATGGGTAACCCACAGCAGAATTTTCACATCGAATCAACTGTAGAATAACAACATGCTTACCAAAATAATCATCCCCCAAATGCCGAACAACTTCCTGAAATACCGCCAAGCCATCCGGAAATGGACCTTGAGCAAACTCCTGAAATGGCAAACGAATTTTCACAACTGCCTCTCGACGAATATATTCAAGCCTCCTACAATTTCTTCGATCTCCCGCCATCCAGCGACATTATTTTGCCTCTTAATGATTGTACAGACATTCATTTTTTAGGTTAAGCGATTCTTCACTTCCATATTTTGAGTGTAGGGCAGGAAGTGGAGAAAAATTTAAATTTCTCGTCGATACTGGGTCTAGCAAAAACTATATAAAACCTGATATAGTTGCTAAGCCGATTTCAAACCAACAAATATTTTACGCAAAATCAATAACTGGCGATGTCAAAGTCAGCCAACATACCCTAATAAATCTATTTAGTGTAAATGACGTTCCGTTGAAATTTTTCCTCTTACCTTCTCTATCTACATTTCATGGAATTCTGGGAAATGATAGCCTAAAGGAGCTATCCGCAGTAATCTATACAAAAGATAGCTACATGTCCATTCTTAATAAGATCCGCATTCGAATTAAACAATTCAAGTCCCAGTCTGTAAACTCCCTGAACATAAATTCAATTAACGCAAAAATCGATCACCTCACTTCACAACAATAAACGTTGTTAAACCCGATAATTCGCAGCAACAAAAATTTATTCTCTGAACCAGAAGAGAAGCTGACGTATACCACTAAGGTTGTTGCAGAGATACGAACTTCCACAGAAGAACCTATTCATAGCCGACATTACCCTTTTCGGATATCTCTAAAATCAGAAGTCGAAAAGCAGGTTCGAAAATTACTCGATGATGACATCATACGACCTTCACGGTCACCCTATAACTCTCCCGTTTGGATCGTGCCGAAAAAGCCAGATTCTTCCGGTACTATCGAAGCAATATCGAATGGTGATAGATTATAGGAAACTAAATGCTGTTACCATAGCTGATCGGTATCCAATCCCGGATATTAATGACGTTATTGCTCAACTGGGCAAAAGTAGATTCTTCACCGTTCTTGACTTGAAAAGTGGATTTCACCAAATCCCATTGAAAGAGTCCGACGTAGAAAAAACTTCGTTTTCCATCAATAACGGAAAATATGAGTTAGTAAGATTACCGTTCGGATTTAAGAATGCCCCGGCAATCTTCCAACGTACTCTGGACGATATACTTCATCAGTATATTGGGAAGTTTTGTCATGTTTACATAGATGACATTATCATCTATAGCGAGGACGTAGCACAGCACGCTAGATACATTAAAGACATTTTCAATACTTTACGCGAAGCAAACATGAAGGTCCAACTGGACAAGTGTAAATTCTTTGAAACAGAGGTCGAATTTTTAGGATTCCTAATATCAGCAAACGGTATTAAGACTAATCCCGGGAAAGTAGCATCTATTCTTGACGTTCCAATACCTAAAACCCTGAAACAACTGAGGTCATTCCTTGGCCTTTCGGGGTATTACAGACGCTTCGTTAGAGACAACGCGAAAATCGCAAAACTCCTCACGACCCTTTTAAGAGGGGAGGATGGACGCGTCTCAAAGTTTCAATCTTCCAAACAATCTGTGGAATTCGACTCAGAAGCAGTCGAATCATTCAACAAATTAAAACAGTCCTTAATCTCTCAAGACATAATTTTGGCTTATCCGGACTATTCTAAACCCTTTGATCCTACCACAGACGCGTCAAACTTCGCACTGTGTGCAGTACTCGAGCAAGGTGGAAAACCAATCACATTTATTTCGAGAACGCTTAGTAAGACAGTGGAGAGCTTCGCCGAGAAAGAGATGTTAGCTATCATCTGGGCATTAACTTCACTTAGAAATTACCTATACGGCTCTGCAAAAGTTCGAATCTTTACCGACCATCAGCCTTTGACATTTGCACTAAGCAGCAAGAATAGCAATGCAAAAATGAAAAGGTGGAAGGCTATGCTCGAAGAATATAACTTCGAGATAAAGTATAAGCCTGGTAGAACAAATGTAGGAGCAGATGCCCTTCCCAGAGCTCCCGTTACAGAAGGAACTTCATGTATAAATGTCTTCACAGCCACTCAGCATAGTGACGAAAGTTCCGGACAGAACTTCATTTAAATTACAAAGGAACCCCTAAACGTTTTCAAAATTCAAATCATTTTAAATTTAGGTGAAACACCCTCCTATCAATTCCAAATAGTTTATCCGACATATCACCGGCATATAGTAGTTGAACCACAATATTCCCCGGAAAAACTCGTAAGTATTCTAAAACGTTATCTCAAACCAAACGTTTCAAACCAGTCACAAATGGTTTGAAAACAGAAGAAGCAATCTTGGGTAAGATCCAGGAAATTTATCCCAACCATTTCTCTCAGTATAGGGCTCGTTTCTCTAGAGAATTGGTTAAGGACCTGGAAACTGAACAAGAAGCTGAAATCGTTAAGGACCACAATCGCGCACACCGTAACGCTCGCGAAAATAAGCTTCAATTGTTACAGAAATGTTATTTCCCTCAAATGAGATCTAAAACAGATAAATTCGCAAGGCAATGTAAGATATGCAAAGAGCACAAGTACGATCGACACCCTGACAAGCCTATGTTGCAAGCTACTCCTGTGCCACAATACCCTGGGCAGATCTTACACGTTGACATATTCTTTACGAATAAACAGATAATTCTCACCGGAATCGATAAATTTTCTAAGTACGCACAAACGAGAATTATAAAATCTAGGGCAGTGGAGGATGTGAAAGAGCCATTAAGGGGGCTTATTATTTCATTCGGTTCCCCAGAGACAATTGACTTTGATAATGAGAAATCACTCAGCGCAATTTCCATAACTTCTATGTTAGAAAATCAGTTCAATATTAAAGTTTTTAAAGTACCTCCATACACGAGCTCAGTGAATGGCCAGATAGAGAGATTCCATAGTACTCTATCAGAGATAATCTGCTGCCTTACTCGTAAATCCGAAAAAGCACATACTACATTTTCCGAATTACTAGACAGATCCGTTTATGAATAAAATAATTCAATCCATTCGGTGACAGGGAGAAAACCAATCGATTTGTTTTTTGTTAGAAATCCAAATTATGATTTAGAGCAAGTTGAAACGGAGCGACAGGAAAACAGGAGAAAAATAAAACATAAACAAATAGCAGATCTGGAGTATCATAACAAGAAGAAAACTCCGCCAAAAGTATACGAAATTGGCAAAACTGTTTATGTTAGGATAAATAAAAGAATCGGTAACAAATTGTCACCCCATTATAGAAAAGAGATTGTTGCTGAGAATAGAAATACCACAATTCTTACAAAATCTGGGAAAGTTGTTTCCAAAAGTCTCATTAAAACTTAATATTTCTCTCTTTAAAGAACATATCTGCTGCTTATTTTATCCTCTGTCTCGGAAACACAAATCTTAGACTACTCAAACTCTCAATTAGTCAAAATTGACGTTGGTACTGCACGAATTCAGAATGGACAATTTAAGATTATTCACGTAATAGATCTAGAAGCTTATCAAGAAGCAACAAAAATGGAAGAACTACTTACCACAAACTCAATAGACGGCCATCCCCTTTGGAAAACCCTATCCCACGAAATCCTCCAAATCAAGAACCACCCAGCGAGACTTAAGCCAAATAAGAAACACAAAAGGTCCTTAGATTTTCTAGGGAGCGCTTGGAAGTGGATTGCTGGCAGCCCAGACTGGCATGACCATGAAGCTCTAACCGAAAAAATTAACAATGTTTTGGCCAACAACAATAGACAAACCATAATCAACCAATTGACAATAGGGAAAATAAATGAAATAACCAATATGACAAATAAAATTTTCAAAATTGTAAAAGAAAAAAAAGGGAAATAAGGAAGAAATTTTAATTGAAATTATATACAAATTAAAATTAATAAAAGAAAAAATTGTTAACGTAGCCTATGCAATCCACTGGGCTAAAGCAAATATTGTCAACTCCTTTATTTTAAGTAATTCCGAAACAGACATAGCAGAACAATTGTTAATATCAGAAAAAATTCCTTTCACTAATATTGATGAAGCACTAGAATTTGCCACTGTTAAAATCGCTTCAGACAACAAAAATATATTATTATTATTTTTTTTTTTATTACTTTATTTTAACAATATCTTTTAACGCTTATATTTAATACAAATCATAATAAATTCATTTTAAAATGATACGTAAAAAGGTAATTGTAGAAAATAGCTGAGTACAATCTTTAGCCTAGTCAAGACAGTGATGAAAGTATATATTGTTAGTTTACCAACCATAAATAAAGATATATGTAACCTTTTAGTAATTAGAGCCGTAGAAGTTGGCACACAAATTAATAACATTTCATTTAGCAAGATTCTTAAATGTGAGAAAAACTTGTTTGGCATAAAAAGTAATTGTAAGTCATTTAACGAACATGTAATTTGTAATAGTATTAATCTTGTAGAAATAAGCAACACCACATACATCCCCAACCTCTTAAGAAGCCAAGTCCCATCATGCGTTATCATTAACAATCAGCATATACCTACAGTCGAAGAAATTTCACCAGGGATTATTTTCTTTAACCAGTTTAATGGATCAGCGAACATCAACAATGACACCCTTAAGTTAAAAGGCACCTTCATCATAAAGCACGTCAATACCAGAGTCAAAATAAACGATAGATTATTTAGAGAAGAAGAAGTTACCAACTACCAGCCGTTGCCTGCAATCTTACAACCCATACCCGTCGAGAAAAACATGGAAGAGGTACTATCCTTGGAGAAGCTAAAGGAACTACAAGTCAATGGAACCGAACAGATAAATTTGCTAAAAATTAAGAATAAACTTAACTTAATAGTCAACGCAAGCCTAGTAATGATTCTGATCACGCTAACAATAGTTTTCTGGTATTTCGAAGAACGAAAAAACAAGGAAATAAGAAGGAAAACGAAGGGCCTGCACCAGCGTCCTTAGTTATTGGGATAGAAGACCTATCACGTCACATAAGGCCCTAACGCCCTAACGAGGGCGTTCGAAATTAAGGGTGGAGGAGTTAAGAACGCAAATATTTAATTCCTAAAATAACAAGCAAACATTTAATTCCTCGAATAGCAATTTACTGTTCCCGTCAAACCAAATGCTGACACAACATCTGGACCATTTGACACTTGTGCAATGCCATGCATTCCATCACGTACTGTGACGGTAACCCGAGAATACCTGTGGGAACATACTCACTGCTGGGTGCATGATTGGATCATGTGGAATAGTATTTAAGGTAGAATAAGAATCATTCTAAATCAGTCTAAATTTTCATTTGTAAGGGGTAACTCTGCCCAACATTTAAATACAGTTTTTTTTTTATAAAAATAACTTAGAGTTATTTAATTTATACAAACATACATTATTTTTGTGAAATCTTTCTTTCATTTTATTTGAAACATTATTTAGTTCCCATTTGCGTCTACGGACAGCTTCGATCTTGTAATTTTGTTTTGTTTGTGTTTCGATTCCATCACGTTCTATTGGTTACTTTTTATTTTCGTTCGGGTTATTGACCTAGGTAACTATGGGCTGAATATTTGTTGAGACAGGTAATTCATTTGTCGTGTTTTTTTTTTTTGATTTTGGAGGGTGCTTTGTGTCTTTTCAGAACAATTGTCAGCGGTGTGCAGATTTCTCTTCTGGGCTTGTCAGATTAGTTTCTTTTTGTTTCGGACTATCTTCGTTGAGTGCGTGTTGCTTTGTTGTGTTACAGGTTGTGTGAGTAATTCTCCCCTATTCCATTATGGAAAATGGAAAACAACAGATTTTATGCAGAGGAATTAATCTACGAGATTCTGGCTCGAGGTGTATCTGTTCCGGCAAAAGGTGGGGTAGATGCTATGAGGAAATCACTTAGGGCGGAGAGGCTCAATGGAAGCAACAGATTCGTCGTACCCATTTATATTCGTAGAAGATCTCGAATACTTGAAAGTCTTCACGAAGACTGAGTGGTCAATGGCGAGATTAGATCGATCAAAACCCGAAACCAAAGAAGAAGTAGCAAGGAGGCTGACTCTTAAGAATGAGCTGATCCTGCTACTAGGCGAATTAACCGAGGATGAAACCGAGAACGAAGAAGGAGATGAGGCCGAGGAAGAAACCAAAGAGAGTAACTCGGTTGGAGTTTTCAGAACACCAATTCCTTCACCAAGATCTTCAGTTAGGGTTCCCCCCAAACCACAGCCGCAACAGCTACTTCTTGCACAGGAACCTCTAGTCATCGAGCTCACCACGGAGCGAATTGATAAATGGAATATCAAGTTCACTGGAGAAAGATGTGGTTCTTCAGTGAACTCCTTTCTAGAAAGGGTCGAGGAGCTTCGTGAGGTGAATCACAGTTGTTTAGGTCGGCTGTAGATCTTTTTAGCTGGAAGGCGTTACTTTGGTATAGGGCGATCAGGGAAAATGTAGGTAACTGGACTGAATTGGTTAGGGAACTCAAATTAGAATTTTTACCACCAAACTACGACGACTTATTACTGGACGAAATACGCAGGCGCACTAACAATCGGT
Source organism: Volucella bombylans (assembly GCA_949129095.1). Taxonomy (NCBI): domain Eukaryota; kingdom Metazoa; phylum Arthropoda; class Insecta; order Diptera; family Syrphidae; genus Volucella; species Volucella bombylans. The sequence continues at coordinate 65,173,807 of OX422141.1, forward strand.
GTGTACGTCGCCACTATGACGAACATGTTCCGGAGATTGCCGGAGCCCCTGATAGAAAGAAGGAAGCTAGCTATCCTACAACGGAATTTGGCTCCCTTCTATCAGACTCAACTTGGCCTAGCTGACCCCAAATCAGTGAATGATTTGGTGGCATTAGGTCGACGACTAGAAACAGTACGCGCAAACGTAGAGACATTCGCTCCTACTCCACACAGTAGGAGCCGCAACTTACTAGAACCGGACTTAGCATACGTGACAGTAGAAGAGTCCCCTAGAGTCGCATTAGCAAGACAGTGCAGCGCAGTCGGACAGTTAGGGACAATTCAAACAGTTGCTTCAACTGTGGGGAAGTCGGACATTTCGCCAATTCCTGTTCCGCTCCTGGGCGTTGTTTTGGTTGTAGGGCAGTAGGGGTTAGCCGTAAGGATTGTAGGAAGTGTTTGGGAAACGCACAACGGACTCTTGGGCCATCAAGTCAAGAGCTCCGGCGTCGTTAGATTGGTCACCTGCTGGATACCGGTTGGTTGCTCAAGTTAGGCTGAACTTCATTTTGGGGGCAAACGAGGGGACACCCGTCCCTACTTAAGAGTAAGCATTATGGGATTAGGCTGTTAGGTTTATTAGATTCAGGAGCGTCGAGGACCATTATATGTAGAGACGACCGAAAGATTCTTAAAGACTTGGGTTTATCATTAGGAGAAAGTAGGGTTAGGTCTGTTTCACTAACTGATGATGTAGGGATAGGAGTTTTGGGGGTTGTTACTCTACCAACCGTGGTCGAGAAGAAGTCCGTCCTTCTGGAATGTCTCGAAATTCCCAATCTACCACATGTCATGATCCTTGGTGCTGATTTTTGGGCACTCTCGGGAATAGTCGCGGATCTAAGATCGGGCATATGGAGTTTTTCGGGCCAAAAAGAGGTGGCAACACTAGCATTGATACGAGAAAAATCAGACTTGGAAGAGACGGAAAACAACAGCTGGAAGAAACACTGTGTAATGCTTTTAAAACGATGCCAGAGGGCTTAGGATGCACACGATTGGTAGAGCACAAGGACGTCGGCAGAACCTATCAAGCGAAGGTATTATCCTGTTTCGCCTGCGATGCAGGCACATATTGATAAGGAGCTACAGGAGCTGATGGACGCTGGGGTTATTGAGAAATCTAGTAGTCCATGGGCATCTCCTATATTTCTTATTAAGAAAAAACATGGTTCGTATAGGTTCTGCGTCGACTACAGAAAGCTAAACAAGGTCACTGATAGGGACGTGTATTCACTTCCTTTCATTTCGTCAACGTTAGATAAACTTCGGGACGCACAATATCTGTCCTCCCTAGATATAAAGTCGGCGTACTGGCAGATCCCGATGGAGGAAAACTCGAGACCATTTACCGCTTTCACGTACCGAACCGGGGTCTTTTTCAGTTTAAGAGGATGCCATTTGGCTTACACAATGCACCAGCGACTTAGCAGAGGTTCATCGACAGCGTGTTGGGGGCCAATCTCGAGCCCTTCGTCTTTGTGTACTTAGACGATATCATCATCGTCACAAACTTATTCCAAAAACACCTGGAAATACTGAAGGAGGTCCTCAAGCAGGGTTAAAAGTCGGCCGAGATAAGTGTCATTTTTGTAAACCATCTTTAAAGTTCTTAGGATACGTGGGTGATCGAAATGGACTGCATGTGAATCCGGAGAAAGTGGAGAGCATGGTGAAGATACCAGTACCCAAAAATGTTAAAGAAGTTAGGAGTTTTATAGGAACCGTGTCTTGGTACAGGCGCTTCGTACCCAATTTCGCTGTCTTGGTTAGGCCCTTAACAGATTTATTGAAAAAGAGTAGGAAATTCATATGGACTAATGAATGTGAGGATAGTTTTAGGAAGGCTAAGGAATGTTTAGTGACAGCACCCATTCTGACGTGCCCGTATTTTAATCGTTCCTTTGTAGTCCAAAGGGACTGGAACTGTTCTCTCCCAGAGTTTTGAGGAAGCGGAAAAGGTAGTTTGTTACCTTAGTAGGTCTTTAAATAGGTGTGAGAGGAACTACTCTACGACGTACATCGAAGGTAGTCGATTTACGGTCGTGACTTATCATTATTCGCTGGTATGGTTAAACAATCTGAAGGATCCGCAGGGGAGATTAGCACGTTGGGCAGTTCGGCTTCAATAATTTTACTTTGAGATCGTTCACAGGAAGGGGAAGGAGCACGTGGTTCCAGACATGCTTTCGCGGGAGTTCCGGTAGTGGCCGAGATCTCAGATGCGGATTTGGACCCTTGGGTGGTGAAGATGATCTCACTAGTGAAGTCAAATCCCCTAGCGTATCCAGCGTGGAGAGTAGAGAACGGTCGATTATTCAAGTTCGTGAAAACTGATAGGGTTATAGTACACGAGAACAACAATAAATGGAAACTTGTAGTAGGAAGAACAGATAGGTTAGATATATTAAGGCAATGCCACAATAACCCATTAGCAGGACACATAGGAGTTAGGAAAATTTTCGCTAGAGTAAGAGGCAAATACTATTGGCCTAAAATGAGGGGGGATATAACCAAATATGTTAGGGGTTGTAAAGTTTGCCAACAAGTGAAGCCAGTTAATGAGAAACCAGCTGGTCTAATGATGGAGAGAGTAGGGATAATGTCATCGTGGGAAATGATTTGCGTAGATTTTATTGGTCAGCTTCCAAGGTTGTTTAGGGGTTTCACTTATATTTTGACAGTCGTAGATTACTTTACGAAATTCCCTCTTCTTTTCCCACTGCGGTCTACTACGGTTTAAAAAGAACTTGAGGACAACGTGTTTCTCTTGTTCTTTTGTTCGGCGTACCATCGATTATGGTATGTGACAATGGCCCATAGTTTCGTAGCAAGGAACTGATGGCGCTTTATAAAACTTATGGATCGCGTCTCCAATACATTGCGCACTATCACCGGCCAACCCGGCCAAGCGCACTAAATAAATAATTAAAACTACGCGTAGGGCCTATATCTCTTAAGACCATAGGGAGTGTAACACACACTTATCAAAGGTAGCCTGCGCCATACGCGCATTAGGGATGTCGCCATATTATGCCAATTTTGGAAAGGATATGGTGACCCAGGGTAGGGGAGTTCCGCAGGGGAGTTAGAAGACAGATTTAAGAGGTTGAGGATAGAGATAGGGAAAAAGCTTCAAGCGGCAACCAAGAAGTCCGCGGAGGCCTACAATCTCCGACGGAAAGATACCCAGTATCTCCCAAACGAGCTTACATGGCGAAGAAACTTCGTTATATTGGACGTTTCGGTTTTAATGCATTTTATTTTATTCATCTTAAATTTAGTGAACTTACATGCTAACAGAAAAAAATGCTTAAATGCTAGCTTATCATAACTTAATTAACTTATTCTAACTTACTGGCCCTCCAAACAGGCGCTCTAAGCTAAACTATAATGTATTTTTATTTTATGTCTTTCGACGTCTAATCTACAATTTTCAATCTTAATTACTGTTGATTAACATCTATTATAGTTAAACTAAGAAAAAATTAATTGTTTAAGAAAAAAACTTAGTAAATGAGCATTTTTTTGTATTTACATAAAACTTATACTAGAGGTATAAATACTTATACTACTTAAACTAACTATCTTTGCTAACTTATACTAAATCTTAAACTATTTAGCCTAACTATACAATCTAATCTAACCTAATTGTTAGCAAACTGAAAGTTGCTAACCTAACAGCTAGCTAACCCAAGGTTGTCAATCTTCATACCTTAAAACTTCCCTAACCTATGTAAGCCGGCCGTTTTCTAAACATAGTAAGGGAAATATGGGCAACTTTGCCTTCTGACAAGGCTAAAATGAACTTGAAGGAAACGACGAAGAAATCGGGTCTTCTTCACTCAACCACCAAATATTTTGGTGCTGCAAGACAACATCTTTTTTACCGCCCTGCTAAACCTGAGACGTTCAGTACTGCCGTGTGCGACGTCTCTGTTGTAGTTGAGTCGCCCCTCACCCACTGCACGAGCTACGTGGAAAATTACCGGCACCGCAAATCTATCCTGGATCAGCCTTTTCATGTCTAAATAGAGGAACGCTTCAGGGGACACGAAACCTTTCAAGCGCACACTCTCATGATATAATAAGTTGGGGTAGTAAGCCCTAGGTATTAGGATGTTGGACGTTGTTGATATTGCTATTGCAATATGCCCTCGAGTCAACTTAATAGCGAAGTTGTCCACTCTTATTAGATTCACCCTGTTGTATAGAACCTCATTGGGATAGAATTTTATGTACTCCGATTCTGGTGTTCTGTAAAGGTGAAGACAAACCCTAAGGCAAGCCCTCTCAAACACCCAAATCTTTTCCATTAAGCTCGCTCTCACGTTTAACCACACGGGACACCCATATACCAGCATGGGCCGGATGAGGGCCATGTAGCAGATAACTTTCACCCTCGCATCGAGTTGACGGCTATAAAACAGCCTCCTTGTAAGGGCAAAAGCACTTTTGGCTCTAGCCAAACATTCTTGTTGAAATATAGATATTGGTCTAGCCAGATCCCAAGGTATCTGACTACATTTCAACAAGCAAGTGGCTGGCCGTGTTGTCCAATGATCGAGAATTTTCGCCAATTCTTTCTGGTGTCCCTAGAGGCACCAGACAACGGCGTTCTAAACAGAATGGTTTCAGACTCCTGAAAGTTGATTTTCAACTTCCAGTCATCGCAAAATCGCCTAATTTGTTCGAAGTCACTTTGCAAAAGCACGTTAATGACCTCGACTTTTGGACCTGTTCTGTACGCTATCAAGTCGTCTGCGTACGCAATGCAATGGGGAAGTGAACCTATCAAATCGCTTGTGTAAATGTTGAACAAGATCGGCGAATTAACCGCACCTTGTTGCAGACCGCTTTTAATGTGAAATGTTCCAAAAGAAGTCGCATCGCCATTTTTCACGATGAACTGTCTGTTGGTGAGCATATTATGAAGAAAATACAAAAGTGGTTTACTGATGCCCAACCTGGTTAGCCTGAAGAAAAGACCCTCTAACCATACGGTGTCGAAGGCCTTTTCCAAGTCAACCAGGCAGGTCCCAGTACACTGATTCTTGCTTTTATTCCATTGGATATCTGACACCAGTTTAGACGCGGCATGTATGACATCATGCCCCGCCTTAAAACCGAATTGATTATCCGGAACTATATTTTTGTCCTCGACCCACTGAGTCAAAACCCTATTGATTACCTTTTCGATCACCTTACTGATATTCGGAAGGAGACTTATCGAACGAAGATTCACCGGATTAGATGTATCTTTATCCTTTTTAGGATGGGATAAACCACCGCAGTTTTTCAATTGTCTGGATAATGTGCATTATTCATTGCATTGTTAAACAGGGTGGTGTAAATGTCTACCGCTTCTAGAGGGAGATGTCGAAGCACAATATTTGGTATTCCATCGATTCCCACTGATTTTTTTCTTCTTATTGTGTCGAAGATCTCATGGAGTTCTTCCTTCGAGATGAACGGTCCCCTTCATTGGCGATGACATTATTTGCTATATTCTCGTCACTGAACTGGGTGAAATCCGAGCTCTCAAATCGTCAGTTCTGTATGTTATTTCGCAGGTAGGAATTGTGCAGAAAGACTTGATTCTCCGGGTCGTGATTTGAGCCAATCACGTTATTGGTTTTATACACTTCCTGAAAAGTCGCTCCCAAGGCCTCAACTTTCTCCTGAGGGTCCTCGATCACAAAGAAATTATCATCATCTGCGACTTCTCCTGGATCTATGCCTGCTGTAGTCAGTATTCGTTCGTTGTCCGTCGTTCGAGGAATTTTAAGGCACTGTAAGTGTACATTTTATTTATTTGCGGGAACATATTCGGGTTGCTGGCATTTACATCCCGAATTTTATTGTTCCAGTACAAACTTACAGCTGATCTGTAATTCTCTCTTATCATTATTTGGAGGTTTTTAATTGATGACTTCAGTGTCCTAACCTCCATGTTATGTCTGTCAGTAAACTGTCTGTACAAGGTTTTGAGTCTTGACAGCAGTCTACTTTTGTGTCGGTTCAGTGCGTCTATGGTAGCATGGCGGAATAAGTCATCGTTGGGTGTGTGTTCATACCGAGGTATTGTAATGTCCATCGTCTGTTTATTTGTTTGGTCCAATTGTTTTAGGTACCTGTCAAGCTCCCCGTTAGACACATTCCTATTGGACGGTGGGTAGAGCGAATTCGAGGAGAGTGTTCTTGTCAGGGTTCTGGAGAAGCGTGTTCAGCAGGTCTTACTCTAATTGTAAGAATACTTAGGAACAAACTCCTCCAGCTCCGCAATTTCGTTAGGAATTGTTATTTCGGTATTAAAACCGCAATGATCACTGTCGTACACGAATGTATGCAGACAGTTTAACTTTTGTAGATTACTTCCCGTCAGTTGTATCCGTACGTCGTACAGCAATAGATCCAGATAAGAGCCGTATTTGGGAAACGACGGACTGTCCGTCGCCTTCAAACCAAGTCTATACATGACACTGTGCTGGGCCCACCAATTGAGTAGTAGGTTCCCTCTAGTATTTGGAACATGATTCCCCCATTGTCTATGTTTGGCATTAAAATCCCCTCCGATTATGTAGTAATTCTACTCCGATTCCAGTCTAAGGAGTCGAAAGAGCCTCTCGAGCAGTGAGATGAATAACGTGGATTGAGAAGCATCAGGCGCGTAGACAGAGACCATGAACAGCCACTTTCCGTTACGGAGAGGGATGCGCACGACACATGCCTCCAGCACCCGGAACCCATAAAAAACACCCTTGTACATTCTTCTGAATTAAAATTTTTTTCTAATAAAGATCGCGACACCACCTCCTTGTGTGGAGTTGGGTCGGTTTCTTCTTCTACTATTGTATTTACTATGTTCCACATTGTGCTTATCGGTAAGCTTAGTTTCGCTAGCGAAAAGCACATCAGGAGCCTGATCTTCTAGCAATTTAAACAGCGTGGCTCTTCGCTCGATCCGAATCAATGAATTCACATTCACTACAAGGACCTTCAGGGTTTGCTCCACCATGTGCATACCCATTACGACATGAGTAATTCCAAACAACATGCAGAATTTCTGAGATTTGAATCAAAGGATTGTAATTCGTTGCATCAAAGAATTAAAATACCTATATTACTTTCGGCATCTTGAGCAAGTGCTAACAAGAGTGATCAAGTATTGTGTAATGACATTCATATCGTAGTGAATACATTGGGTCCAATATGCTTCAGAAAATTCCCATTTCTTCATTGACTCTTAGTTAGTCCGTCAGTCAAAATTTAGTTTGAAGGTTGTACTTTTACATAATGAAAATAAACTTCCCTCTATACCAATAGCTCATGTTCCTAATATGAATAAGTCGTATGAAAATGTGAGATTTATTGTGGACACAATTAATTATGATGAATATTTTGTAAATGGGTAATTTGTTCAGACATAAAGATCGTAGTTCTCTTAGGTTTTGTAAGGATTCAGTTGGCCACGGAGGCATCCATGATGCAGGTCTCCTTGGAGTCGCAACACAATCTCCACGGAGGAACGATGTGTTTAGGATGGTTAACCACCGACACACGCGGCCCAAAGCAAATGCCGAACCAGCTGATGCACTGGACCTCACGACGATCTCGCACGACTTTCTGCGATTCAGTCCAGATCGTCAAAAGCCCTAATCGTCAGAGCCAATAACCCACAAGGCGGTTCCTGTGTTGACAGGGATCCCGGAAATTTCCGGAGACGAATCTGGCTCCCATCCCTCGGAAGATGAGAACTTCGAGCATCGAAAAGCACGAGCATCGACCAGCAAGCGAGTCCCAATGAAACGACAAGACGCATACGACGAACATAGCGAGAGACGACTAGGAGGGAGGCGCAGAACAGTGTACGAAGACGAGGACTACAACATACGTAGACAGAAACAACCAAAGGACAGCCAAAGGACATACAGACCACAAGACGCCTACCCTAGGAAGATGGAAAGAGAAGAGGACAACGTAATGCGAGCAATGATGGCAAAGTTCGAAAAGAGCATTGCCATCATGAGCGAAAAGATAAGCTGTCTCGAGCCTTCAGTTGCCTCATCTTCCAAGGGTAACATGACGACGACTAACAGACGCTTAAACGAAACCAGGGAACGACAAGACAGACTGGAATCGCCTCCATACGATAACATGACTTACACCAACAGACCACGACGAAATAATCACTCGACAGGGACGGACAGGTACCAGGACACACCTGGATACTACCGTCGCATGATGCTCGGAGGGCAGATACGGCGATCCACAAATGGGGTATCAAATTTGACGGCACATCCAAAACGATGCCGGTAGAGAGTTTCGTCTTCCGCATCGAAACTCTTAAAAGGAAGAATGGGGTGTCTTCTGATCAGCTGCTAGCCCAGTTCCATCACCTAGTTTCAGGCCCGGCTGAAAGATGGTACTGGGAATACCTAGAGGAATTCGGGGGGGATGAGCAGCTCAGCTACCACGATCTTAAAGCTGAGCTGATCAAACAATTTAGAGACGGACGACGGGACCACGAAATTCTCAGGTTCATCATGGATAGGAAACAGTTGCCCCATGAGACATTCGACGACTTTTACGCCGACATACATATGACCAACCGACCGCACGAACTGGACCTGGTAGACATACTGCGACATAACATTAAGGACCGAGTCGCGACACTTATCTTCGGTTGCTCCATACGGAGTATACAGGACCTCCGCGATGAGTGTAGAAGAGCGGAAAGGTATTTGTCGACCAGAGACCAACGTTATAAACGCCACGTGACCGAGATTGACGAACCACAACAAGGACAAGTAGACCCAACAACTACACTAAACCTGATCGACCAACAAAAGAAAGAACGAACGTCTACAAAACTGAGCCGACGATAAATTCGACGAATCCACAGGCTTGTCCTTCCGGATTTCATACGCTTACTTGCTTCAGTTGTGGGCAAGGGAACATTAATTTCCACTGTGCTAAGTGTCAGGGAAACGTGCAGATCGGCGGGAATGCCGGGGGTCATCCGTCGAAACCGACCACAACCCCGGCAAACTCCGAAAGTCCCAGCCAGTAAGCATCCTGCAGCGTGACCCAACGACACCTACAGCACAGACGTGTCCCGATCCTCCTCAACGGAAGACTTTCCATCAACGGATAGTGGAATACAACGAAGCGAGGAAGCGTATTTTCGGAGAAGAAGTGGCAGTGCCTGTGGAGAATACTAGAAAATATAAAAAAATACATAGGCTAAGGGAAAAATGTGCAATAAAAAGACGACGACTAAAGAGAATACTCGAAACTGTGATAACAACACGACATGACAACGACAAGTGAATATCGCGGGAGAGGATGTCCTCGGTCTGTTAGACAGTGGCGCATCCATAATCTGCTTGGGAAAAGGGGCGCTAGACTTTTTGAAGAGACATAACATTACCCTGACAAACATGACGACCGATATACGGACAGCTGATGGAAACCATCAGAAAATACTTGGACGGTTTACTTCTCCTTTCTCATGGCATGGCAAAACCAGGGACTTAGAAATATTCGTGGTCCCGAATTTACAACAACCATTATATTTAGGGGTAGACTTTTGGAAGAGCTTCGCGGTCGCTCGTAACATTATATCGGGACTAGACTTGCCATCGCCGACCGGAAACGATTCCCGAATCCTAGAGCTCACCCAATCACAATTTTTCCGTCGTTCGCAATCCTGGGGTTAGGCAAGACGAAGCTTTTAGAGCATGTGATTGAGGTAGACGACCACCAAGCTCCTATCAAACAACGACATTACCCCATGTCGCCAGCGATACAAAAACTCTTATATGACGAGCTGGATCGAATGGTTGAACTAGGGGTAATTGAAGGAAGCAGTAGTGCTTGGAGTTTGTAGCGTTAGCCTTTTTGCAAAAAAAAAAAGAAATAAATATTAAAATAAAATTTTGTTTAGTTGTGGTGTTCTGTTTGTGTTCCCTCACTGTGCCGAATCCAGTCAATTACCCCTTTTCAAAAAACAGACCTTTTCCTCTCCCAATCTATTAACTGGTCCTACTAATCACTCTTCCCCAACTCATACAAGGCCTGACTCTATTAAACGTCCCTCTATTTTCAAATTCCCTCGTTCCACTTTCTTCGTAGGCTCACTCTCTCCCTGTGTCTTGTTACTGTGGTGAATATGTCCCTTTTGTAGTAGAGAGAGTTGTGTTGACTACTTTAAATTCAAGAGGAGGAGGTGGAAAACCTAGCTAAGGAGCTAGATCGCGTGAGAGTAAATTTAAGTATAAGTTTAGACAAGAACCCACAATTGAGTGGCAGAAATTAGAGTGGGGAATAGAAATAGGCAAAAGGGAAAAGAAAAGAAATGTGAGCTTAAGAATAAAGTCAAAGAAAAGAGTAAGGAAGAAGGTCAATGACATTGAGAGGAAAGTCAGCTGACCATCGTTCGATGCGGTCAGTTGTTGTGTTTTTGGTGTGTCTGGGGACACAGCGACAAGGTCGTGTTGGGTGGAACTTTTTTTCCCCCTTTTTGGGAATTAAAAGTCGAGACAGTCGATGTTGCATCGGTTGCATCGGATTCGGGTCCCTTTTTCGTTTTTTTTTATAAGAAAGTATAAAAGAATAAATATAAATAGATAAAAGAAAAATTGTAGTGCGGCGCATACAGTTTTCCGCTCCATGGATACGGGACAAATTTTTTTTTGATATCCACCGGGTGTCCGCGTTTTTGAAACAGAAAAAAAAAAAGGTTTGCCCAAAGTGACTGCCGCGAAACAAAAAAAAAACAACAGAAAATTTAACTACCCCTATCCACCCCCCTATTACACCTACACGGTGCCATTTTTTTTGTTACCGGTACAATAAGGACAACCCACAAATAAGCTGGTGGGCGAAAAGTCCTTGCTGGTGTTGTGCAAAATACAAAAAAAAAAAAAAAAAAGGAAAATCGTAGCGCGAAATACGATTTCCCCATACATACGTACCTGCAAAGCAGGTACAACAACAACAACAAAATATAAAAGTGAATAAAGCAAAAAAAAAAAACGATAACTATTGAAAAAAAAAGAACATTTATATGTACGTATACATATACATCCATATATATATATATATATATAAGTATATATATAAAAATAATACTAATAATGAATAAATAAATGGAAAGATTTTGAATTTAGTGAATAGGTTAAGTTCTAGATTTGTTTTTTTTTTTTGAATTTACTGTAGTTGGGTTTTTTTTCATTTTATTTTTTATTATTTATGTGCGCGCAAACAAAAAAAAATTTTTTTTATTTTTCACATAAGCGATTCGTCGAAGTGCTGGCGCCAGAACTACGGGGGATCCATGTCTAACCGGTAAGTCCTATGCATATAGGAATACATACGCTTTTTGCTAGAATAAAAGTAGCCATACAGATTTGTTTTTTAAATAGAATTAAAAAAAAAAAAGGGAACTTAATAACATTAGTTATTAACTTTTATTTTGTGAATTTTATATTAATAAACCCAATTATTATTGTTATGAGTTGAGTTAAGTGTTTTATTGTGATAATGGAGTAGGCTTGGAGCAAGTGGTGTGTGGATGGGCGAACCGACCGTCCTTCGATGGGGCGACTGTGACCGGACGTGACGCACAAACGATGACGACATAACAAATATGACGTGACTGACTTTCCGCTGTTTGTTTTTGTTACAGGTGGCGACTGGGAGGAATTTCGTTAGGGGCTACCATTCACAGTTTTGGCCAGAATGGTAGCAATTGGTCGCATCCAAGTGCGATAAGGGTGGGTTGGCCATCCTCAGCCAACAACACCCGGCTTATTTCAGATCGTGACGAGCGGTCATCGCTGTGTGACCCTAGGACATATTATTCGGTGTAGGGTACATAGGGTTAAGTTAGCTTTAGGTTAGTTATAAGTCGATATTTAAGTTCGGTATGTAGGGTTTAGGTTAGTGTAGGTTTAGTTAGCTACATCGCGCTAGTCCCGGTCTTGCACAGTGGTGATGGCACACAGATGTGATCCTGCTTTTTCTTTTCTTCTTTTTTTCTGTCATCTTTCTCTCCTCCTATCTTTTAAGTCCGTCCGTGAAATAACGTAGCTTTCTCCAGACTATCCTAGTTTTTCCTTTTTTTTTATAACCCGGCACGAAAACAAAAAGGTAAGTTGAGTTGCGATGCACGGGGTAGTGGCAGGAACCAACCCAACCCGACGAGCTAGAGCCGAGCAACCGCGAGCGTGCCACTGCCAACTACTCCTGCATCATGGATGCCTCCGTGGCCAATTGACTCCTTACAGTTTACAGCCTGGATATACGAAATAGCGCTGTTTTTCGTTTTTTTAATGGAACAGAAGAGATAGGAGATATCGCTATGTAAAGAAAGATTTATATAAAAGAGAATCCGTTATTCCAGGGCCGCAAAAAATAGTTAAAAAATAAACTGCAACCGATATTTCCCCGGTGCCGATTCAAATTTGTGCGGACAGAACCGAGATCAATTTAAACAACGTTAAATAAGTGATACGAACTAAATAAAACAAACTAATCTTTTGCGTTTTAAAATATCTTTATTGGCCGTACTGTCACCTTTTTTACTCAACTTGGAATGATCAACGTTTGCTCTTCATCCATAATAGTCCGGGAGGCAGCGGTACTTTTTGATCTTTTCATAAATGGATGATTCCTTAGTGCTGAATATAGAAGTGTACTTCAGCTGCCGCGAGCTGGGTGGGCATGAGGGTGAGAGGATGCGAAACGTGAGAAAATTTTTTTGAAAAAAAAATTATTTTACACCGGCTGAAAATTAGAATACGCCTAGTTAACTTTGTTTTACAATCATTTATCGTCTTCAGCTGGTATGCTGAGGGTGGATTCTACTTCAGCTGCAATGCAATCGCACATTTCATGTTTTTTAAACTTATTTTAAACAGCGTGAAACTTAGACATATGTTAATAATAGCTTCAATAAAATGAAAAATACACTTCAACCGATTTGATAAGAATGGAAAAAGCTTCAACTGGTGGCCTAAAGTTAGGGCGCGTCATTTGAGTTAGAAGTCACAGCGCTACTTTTAATCCTGTAGCAGAACAATTTTGCACTCATTTCAATGTAGCTGAATCTTATTTTCTCAAAGATTATGCGTTAGATTATTTATTAACAAAATTTCACGCGGTGTAAAATAAGTTTACCATAGATAAAAAATAAGGAAAATACAAAAAGTATATATTAAACTGAATATAGCGTAATATAGAAAATAAGGTATTAAATAAATAAGGAATTAAATAAAACGTTCACTTGATTAAAATAATGTGTATATTGTGAAAAAAATTATATAATATCGATCGTGGAAAACAATGAGTTTTATTATTATATTTAAGCAAAAAAGAATTCACGCTATCTCTTCATCAGATATATTTGAGTCAGATCTGTCTGACGAACTTTCATCTGATTCATCTATTATATTTGTAGAAAGATCCTCATTATCATCTTCAGTTTGTTCTGTAATGATAGAAATTGTATTAAGTAAAATTGAATAATGCAAGGTTGTATGACGATCAAGTTTTACTGTACCTTGTATATCCTGCATAGTAATGCTCTCGACCGATGGAGGCAGTTGATCACCTTCGAACCATTTAAAGCTGTATTTATCATTACTTTGCACCCATCCATATTCTGTAGCATCCAATTCAAGTCGAATCTGCTGATCGGCGTTTTCCCATAAAATTTGAAATATGTATTGTCCATAAAAAGTGCACATACATTTCTGATTGAGATGGAGCGAGTTGCGATATTTGGTATTTGATATTTTTTCAAGAACATAGCCACATTTGATTCATTAATTTTTACGATTTTTTTATAACCATATACTTCACACGTAAATTTTTTTATTATATTAAATAATTACTGTAAGTTCTCATTAGATTCACTCAAATCGGAAAAAGCTTTTGTATATACTCGTAATTGTTAGTATATTGAAGGGTTTTACTTTCCCCTTTTTGAAAAATGCTGGGTTTAATTCGCATCCGGTAAATGCATGGAAAGCTGGCAGTGCGTTGCATAATTCTGCACCTAATGTCTTGTATAATTTATTTACATCGATGCATGTTGTTTCAAGTACCAACATGCATACTAATTTTGATGTAATTATATGATAATATTATAAGAATGTCCGTATCCGAGCATCTGATTGTGACTAGAGGGGAATCGTTCAAGTTGAGTTTGAAAATGTGAAAAATAATTTTTGTATCTGCTTCTTCATGATATGGGCAGGATAAATTCTCTTCTCTGGTTCGAATCACTTCATTATCAACAACTACATATTTGTAACAATCAACATGATTAACGTAGATACATTTTCCTTGCATAGAAGGAACAGGTGATCCAATGTAATTACAATAATATTTGCTTGATTACTTGTAAACATATGCAGAAGTTTTTGCGAAATGTTACCAGACGTACCTGGTACTTCCGTCATCATATGGATCATGAAAAAACCATAAAAGATTATTACATTGCTAGGGTCAGGTGCAACACTAATTATTTTTTTTTCAAGTAATTTCATCAACACAGTTTTGTTAGTTTTACAAATTATTCCGTCGGCGTGGCATAAAGCTAATGGCATTGGAGTTAAAGGGTAAGATAATATTTATTTTATCGATATCCAAAGTTTTTTCCAATGCAATTCTTAATAAATGCCCGAAGGTGTGTCTTTGCATTTTCATTTCAATTAGTTTTCAAGATATCTGTACTTTTTTTCCACAACGGAATTTGCATATGGCAGGATTTTATTTCTTTTTATACATGCTTGACAAAATTTTTACATTAGCAAGAATGTTTCAATATTTTCGGGAGCTGATTGACCTTTACCAAAAGGGTTGAAATTGTTTTTGAAATTATCAAATAATTGCTGGAGCTGTTTAATGAATAGTAATAATGAAGACTTTAATGTATTATCATAATTATGATAGATATTCTTTAATGTATTCATTAAAATTTTCTAGTATCTATGGTAAACTTATTTGACATCGCGTGAAATTTTGCTAATAAATAATCTGATGCATAATCTTTGAGAAAATAAGATTCAGCTGTATTGAAATGGGGTCAGAATTGTTCAGCTACAGGATTGAAAGTAGCGCGGTGCGCTCGAACTCAAATGACGCGCCCTAACTTCAGGCTACCAGCTGAAGTTCTTTTCATCCTTATCAAATCGGCTGAAGTGTATTTTTCGTTTTATTGAAGCTATTATTAACATATGTCTAAGTTTCACGCGGTTTAAAATAAGTTTAAAAAACATGAAATTGGCGAATGTTTATATGCACAGCTGAAGTAGAATCCACCATCAGCATACCAGCTGAAGGCGATAAATGATTGTAAAACAATGTTAATTAGACGTATTCTAATTTTCAGCCGGTGTAAAATAAGTTTTTTTTCAAATTGTTTTTCACACGTTTCGCACCTTCTCATACCCTTACACACCCGCCACGCAGCAGCTGAAGTACATTTCTATATTCAGCACTAAAAGAGCTGCCATTTAAGGAAATATCAGCCGGGGTGCGATAATTCACTTCAAATTGTCGCTGCCTCCCGGACTATAAGGAAACCTTCCTGGTCCAGCTGATTTTTGAAGGCCAATCTAAATCCGCTCAACAACCCCTTTCGTAATTAGATAGATAGATAGATTTTTGTTTCATATAAAATTCAGGTGATACATAATTCATAGATTAAAAATTATAACAATATGCTAATTTGAAAACAAATTAAGAAATAATAATGATATTTGTTATTTATGTATATATACTTTAAGTACTAAAATAGAAGCAAATGCCATTTCAATGAACTTCAATATTAAAATTTAAGTTGTGGGTGGGGTGACCCTTAACAAATTAACTTTACATTTGTAAGAAAAAATCAAAGAAGATATGTGTAGAGAATTAAAAGAAGCGAAATAAATAAGAAAAAAGAAGAAAAAATGTTTGCAAACAGCAACAAAAAGTAAATATTGTACTAAGTATAGTTATACCAGAATGTTATAAAAAATTGATTCTACGCTAGCATAATCCATATCTAAAAGCATATACTTTACATCTTTTTCAAATCTTCCAGAACCATTAAAGCTCTTAGGGACTGTGGAAGCTTATTAAATAGGCGGAACGATGAAACCGAATAAAAGTTACGAAAGGCGGTGGTGCGATATATCGGGATGGACACTACATTCAAAAAGTTTCTACGCAAATTATATTTGGAAAATAATCTGTAATTATGATTACCCGATCTCATAAAGAAAGTTTTTAATACTTTAAAACAATATAAGTGGGTGGCCGTGGTGTTGGTACTAGCAATCGCTTCTCACTCGGATGGTCAATGTTCGAATCCTACCCATGACAAGTTTTTCATTTGTGTAATTCGAACTCAGTCAGAAAAATTCTGCGTGTGAAGGCATAACACTGACACGTAGATTTGGCTGTTATAGAGTTTCAAGCACAAAAAACAAGTGTGAATTATAACCTTCGAATTACTCTGAGTGAAGAAAAATTCTCCGTGCTATTCGGACTCCCACCCCCTGGAGAGCTAATGTCGAAACCAAATACACCTGAGTTTCAAACCACTGTAAAACAATTTTCCTTTCTCCCCCTTCGACCTTTCTGCCCACGCCCAGGCAACAGTAAAAGGGTATTTAACCCCTTATGCGCACGTAAATTATAAAAAAAAAGTGACGGACAGGAAGAATTTTCATATCACGAAATAATGGATACCTGGGATGTCGATGATTTTCTGGGCATATCATTCTTAGGACGCTTTTTTGCAGGATTAAAAGCGGTTTTACGAGTATTTTATTTATGTATGAGTTCCATCCCAACAAGAAATACCATATTGGATGGAATGAAAAATGACGTAAGTGGATTATCCTTGATAGGATCGTGTTTCCAGCAGTTGTTTGCGACGAATATGGCTCGACTATAAGGTGCTGTTTTAATCCATACAAGCGTAATTCGAGAGTCAAACCACGCATAGATGCGTGCCCCTTGAAGATCCATGATCTAAATGGTGTATACCAACAAGTGTGCTAGCAACACCGCACCGCAAAGCTTCAACTGTCTTAGAGATTTTGTTTTAAGCTTTAACATTCTCGTCTTCCTTGTCTCCCCATAAAATGAGTTGGTAGACGGAATCATATGGAGTTATCCAAATCTGCCTATATATTCTGTTAATGTCAGCTTCTGAATGGAGTAATGTGTTCAAAAATGTCATCTTGCAATCTAGGACCAACGAGGAGATGGTCGTTTAGTAACGTACGATTTTAAGTTTTGCATGACGCATCAAATAAAATCACAGCTTGTTGGTGGTGCTGGATTTCTTTACCGCTGCATGGTGGGGATCGAAATAGGGAGCCGCCAGTGATGTGGGTTCTACTCCTTATATTCCTCCAATACACTTTTGTATTCCTGTTGGAACAAAGTATTGGAATTGAATTTTTTCTCCAGTTGCAGATACCTTATCCACGTCAAGTTATATGACAAACTCAATGACGGTCGTGTTCCCTCCTTGAATGGAAGCTGAACCACATACTTCCCATCTGCCTGACGTTGGTGAGTGCAACAAAAGTGCGTTTCGCATTTTTTTTCCTTCCTATTTCCTCAAGCTCCCAAAATTTTAGCAGAATTTTATCTATATCCCTACTTTCGGTAGTCACCGCCAGACAGTACCCAGCCCAGCTCATTCCTTTGTGCCATAGAGGAACCCGTTACTCCCGTGATAACAATTTCAAGAATAATCGATGGATAGATGTCTGCGCCAAGTAAACCACCAATTTTGCTTCGTTTGTAAAATGTGGATATGATTCCAGTTGGTGCACTGGATATTCTTCGTCGGCAGATCCGCCGGGACTTTGGGTAGGTCCTTAGAATTAAGCTGAACCATAAACTGCTAGTTTATGTTGGAGTATACGAGTATTGTGAGGGAGGCCTTTTGCTTTGAAACACCAGTGTTGTTTTCTCCAATTCCTAATATTTGTACTTTTTCCCTTTCTCTTTTAAGCTTTAATAACTGTGAAGCAGACTCTGATATTAAGGATGTCTCCGATCCAGAATCCAGCAGAGCTCTCAGCAACAATGGTTGGCCAACGGTTGTGAAAACCTTGATGAGCGCAGTAGCCAGTCTGTGAATCCTAACGTGAAGTGGCGGATTGTGGAGCAGGCGACTGTGTCGCTCCTGTTGACCGTGAGTCATGAGCATGCATTGCGTTGGCTGATTCATTGAGATGCAGCAGCGAATGATGTTTGGGTAGAATGCGCACTGGAGAGACAATTGACGCATAACTTATATTTCTTTGCGATATCCTGTTTCCTCATAGGATTCTATGCTTTAACCTTAAAGCAGTTGGGAATTGCGTGAGAAACTTGACACATTGAACACACATTGGAAACTGTTGAATTGTGCAATCGAACTGTGCGGACGGAACCTCTATTTGCTTTCGACTGAGCGAGCGTTTGAGCGGAATGTCCATTCATCTCTAGAGTTCGTGCCCTCATTAACATAAAATCGTCTAACACCGTGTATGTTGGATTCCCACAGACTGCGAGTAGTGAGTGGTAGTTTTTGTGCAGTATGAAAGATCAGTACATCCTCCCATGTTTCGACGGAAACCCCTACAATTTTCAATGATTGCTTGGCTTCATTTGTAGTATCTAAAAGTACCTCAATATCTTCAGAAAATCCCTGAGACACCTTCGGTTAGTTGAAGAGCAATTGAAATTGATTGTCGTTAACAGTCTCAGATTTTGGTATCCTTTAACAAATGTAGCCCAAGCTGAATCAAAACTACCGTCGGTAATAGCGGTATTTCGCAGTAACCTTTCGGCCTCACCACTCAAATTGGCCTTTAAATAATGAAGCTTTTGCATATTGGACATAGAAGCATTTGTGTTTATCAAGCTTTCGAATAGACCCTCAAATTCAGGCCACATTTGAAAAGACCTACAAATCGTAGGAATTTTATTGGGTGGAAGTTTAAATTCAGGAGATGGAAGTTTTGATCCTGTTAGTGAAGTGTTAAGACTACCTTGCGCTGCATTATCGATATGCAACTATTCTCTTAATTGTGAAGAATATTTGTAGTATAGTTCCTTTAGTTTATGGAACGTCAATTCGTCCATATACTTGGTATTAGCCTCTTCACTAGGAGCTGCAATAATCTTTTGGTGTATTGCTCTCGCTTCTTCAAAGAACGATTCAAGATTGTTTAAGCGCGCCTCACATATGTGCACCGATTTATTTAACTTATCAAGTGTCAAGTATGCACTAAAATTAACTTCTAGTTCTTGGCGAATAATTTGGATTGATTCTATCAAACTCGATATTTTATTTTTACTCATGATACCCAAAGAATTGAAGACACACTCCACACAATAAATTGTCGTTTAGATCAACAAGGAAAGATAAATTAACTATGGGTAAACTATTATAAAAAAATAAAATGCCCCACACCTGATGAAATGCGTTGCTCCCTCGATGCACCAGTTCCTTCAGATCCACGTGAATAGATAGCACGTACCGAATTTCTTACGTAAACTCCGACGCACATGTATGTATGTAGGCAGAATGTACCTAACAACCCAAACCTAAGTCCGTTACAGCGAACCACAAACGTTAAACTATAATCTACCTCAATCTACTGTTCTTTAAAATGCAACTTCTCTATTGTTACCGCCGAATTCTCCGTTTAACGCGCCGTACCACGGAAGAGTGCTCGACCACTAAGGAGAGTGGTCGTAGGTTAAGATGTTAAAAGGCGCCACGCGACTGCTCTTCCGTGTAACTACCCACACCCAGAATCGCGACTAAATAGGATTCGCGCTTCTTTTACTATGACAAAAAAAAACTTAAAAAAAAAAATAAAAACGAATGTTTTCCAAACGTTACAAAATTTTCGGTTCTTTTAATTCACTTTGTACAGTCAAAATCGGTTATAACGAAATATAGGTTATTGCGAACTAATCTTGAAGTCCCGGCCGAGGTTCATAAAAATTTTACTAACCGAATATCGCTTTTAACGATATAACCTATAACGAACAATTTTAAATGGAAAATTTAAAAATCTAAACAATAGATAACGAATATTAAAAAAAAAAAATAAGTAGGCAATGCAAATTTCGTGCATTTAAAATGATAAATTCTGTGGATTTCCCTTTTACTGTTTTTTTTTCGCATTTCACATTCTGTTTTTGAGAGGAACTGGAATAGTAATTTCTTATAGCAAGAAAGGTTAAAAGTGTTAGTTTTTTTGAAAATAAGTTCAAAACGTAGAGGTTATACAATCGAAGAAAAATCTACAATAATTTCAAGGCTTGAAGTTGGTTATTCCAATAAAAGTTTGGCAGCAGAGTTTTCTGTACCGGCTTCAACAATCTCTACCATTTTCAAAGACCGAGATAAATCTAAGTAAAATTTTGAAGAATCCAACTTGAAAATAAAGAAAGTTCAATGCAGTTAACATCCCGACATAGAGGCTACTTTGCTCAGCTGGTTCAAAGCCCAAAGAAGATTGAATACTCTATTGAGAGGAACAATTCTACAAACTAAGGCAGAAGACTTTGCAATAGGACTGGGAAAAAATTGCTTCACCTGCTCAACAGCCTGGATTCAACAATTTCGGCAAAGACATTCTATAACATCGTTAGTGCAATGGTAAGCGGTGAACGTGGTAGTTTTTCTACAGAAATTGTGGATGATTGGTTGCGTGGTGCTTGGCCAAAGCTATTCGGATGTTAAATCTTCAACATCGACGAAACAGGTTTGTTCTACAAAATAACACCTAATAAAACCTTGAAATTCAAAGGTGAAAAATGCGTTGGAGCTAAAATATCAAAGGAACGAATTACGGTTTCAGTAGGAGCTAATATGACCGGAACTGCTAAACAATGTTGGTTATTGGAAAATCAAAAAAAACGCGAGGTGCTTTAAAAAGGTCAAGAAACTTCCATCATTGTATGAGTTCAATAAACGAGCCTGGATAACATCAGACATATTTGAAAAACATTTAAGAAATTGGGATAGACAGTTGAAAAAACGAAAGGAAATAATTCTGTCGTTAGTGGACAATTGTCCTGCACATCCAAAGATCGATTGCCTTACTTCTATGAAGCTTGTGTTTTTGCCGCCTGATACAACTTCTGTGTTACAACCAATAGATCAGGGTATAATCAGATCACTAAAAGAGCATTACAGAAAGCTTCAAGTACTAAACATAATTCGTAACATCAAGAAACAAGATGGACCACATGTAATGTGTTTGTTGGAAGCCATTCTACTGATTTCCAGAGCTTGGGAGAGGGTATCTATGGCAACTATAAAAAATTGTTTTAAACATTGTGGATTTATCCCATAAGAACCTGCTAATTCAATCGAAACTGAGTTTAAAGAAGAAGACAATTGGCCATTGAGACACTGGATTAAACATATGCAGTCATATGATAACGTATTTGATTCATGAAGTTTTGAAGATTTGGTTAATGTGGAAAACAACATTGTGATTGCAGAGTTATTAACCGACGAACAAATCATTGATTCTGTTCACACTGAAAATGTGGAGTGAGAATGAAGAAGGTAAGAAGAGTTTTTAGTCTTACTTCTCTGACAGTATGAAAACATTTTGCAACATTTTTACTTATAGAAACTGAAATAATTCCAGTGAAAATTGAAGATGCACTTCAGGCTGTCAATACCTTGAAATCGTTTGTTTTGATATTTTTGACCAAGGTTGTGAAGAATTTTTGACCAAAATGGAGATGAAAATAGGAAAATTCATAACACAAAAATGTCGACAGCAGAAAATCACAGATTACTTTTTACCCCAATCATAAATAAGTAAAAGTAAATAATGTGTCCACTTGTAAAATGGAAAATCGGTTATAACGAAACAGCGGATATTACGAACAAATTCACCAAGTCCATCGAGTTCGTTATAACCGATTTTGACTGTACCTATAATATGTATTTCAATCTTACAATCTAGCTTAATTCTACATTAACAAATTCAAATAGCTTATGAGTATAACAGAAAAAAGGAGAAAAAAATAAAAATAACAAAGAGAAGAAAAGAAAACAAATTAAATTAAAATCGCGAAACGAACCCAGGCTATCTATTATTCGCGACACGGAACAGCAAATTAAGCGAACCAACTATTATATAATATATTTATTATACTAATACGTGTATTGCATATATAAAACAAGGTAGCTTATCTGGTACGTATGGCTGCTTCCAGCCAGGCTCGATTCATCCCGATCTTCTTATTTGAAGCTCAAGCACCAAAATAGTGCTAGTCACAAAAAGATAAATAGGACAATCAAATCGGAGTGGAACGATCTCCAGCCACCAAGGAAAATTATTTCACAGTCTGTCTATTCTTATTCACGCACAAGAAAAGAATTTACGTTTTCCGATAGTTTCTTTATTTTTGTGCTAACGAACAGGTTACCCGATATTCTGTCTTTTAATTTAATTTCTTCCTTAATCTCTTCCTTTTTTTTCATGCACAGGTGAACGAACAAGGTCACTAAGTGGGCACTAATTCCATTAATTAATTCATTAATTCACAATTCTTTTTGTTTTCACTATATCAGTACACTCCTTTTCTTTTTTTCTTTAAAACGATTACCGAACTGTTCAGTTTACTTTCCTCAACTGTTCTTTTTTTTTGAACTCCTAATTTGCATCACAATCGACCTCCTTGATTGATTTTTCACAACTCTCCTTTTTTGTTTCCAACTCACCCACCAAAAATCCTTTAAAATTCCACTCAACACTACCAGTTGCCCCTCGACTGTTTGCGCTCAACTCCATACGGTACGTCCTTATCTCTTAAAAACAGGTCACCAGACCTGCTTTGCGCAGAGGCGATATCGTAACCAATGAGGTCCTACCGAGGTGCGATTATTGCTAGTTGAAAACAAGTCTGCTGGTCCGGACGGTATAATACCTGCCAAGCTACAGAAGTCCTCAGATATTATTCTACCAGTGTTAGAAAATATTATGAGGAGCTGTGTAGAACTTATCCACATTCCACTGTTATGGAGAGAAGTCAATGTAGTATTCATTCCCAAATCTGGAAAATGTTCTCAAGTAGTCCCAAAGGACCTCAGACCTATAAGTCTATCATCAATCCTTCTAAAAAACTTTAGAACGACTAATTGATATCCATATTCGAGCTAAAGTTGATCCAAGACTTCTGTCTACGGCTCAACATGCCTACTGTAAAGGAAAGTCGGTGGAAACGGCTTTGCAACCTCTGACTAGCCAAATCGAACCATCCCTACAATATAAGGAGTACATAGTGGTTGGTTTCCTAGACATAGAGCGCACCTTTAACAACGTCAACACATCCGCAATTACGACTGCGCTGTCAACTCTGCAGGTAGACGACTCACTTGGGGAGTTGATCGGTCTAATGCTAAAAAGCAGGATAATCAACTCCAAACTGGGTGAGACTTCTGCTAAAAGATATGTCAGTAGAGGTGCGCCGCAAGGCGGTGTCCTCTCTCCCCTTCTCTGGAACTTAGTAGTTAACCAACTACTGATATACCTGGAAGCGGGTGGTAGAAGAGTGATTGCCTATGCGGATGAAGTTGCCATAGCCGTCTCAGGAAAACATCTTAATACCATTAAAGAACTCCTCCAAGAAAATCTCAACAGATCTGCCCAGGTTAGATCACTGTGGATTGGGAATAAACCCCTTCTAGGAAATATAAAATTCCGATCATAGACCCTCCTTCAATAAACGGTACCAGTTTAGTTTTCTCCGATACAGCAAAATATCTGGGTCTCATTTTTGAAAGGAAACTAAACTGGAAACCTAACATTCAAGAAAGAGTCAATAAAGCTACAATAGCTTTATTCTCTTGCAAAAAAGCCATTGGTAACAAATTGGGCCTTCAACCTCGCATAACCCACTGGCTATACATCTCGGTCGTAAGACCGATACTTACTTACGGGGTGGTTGTCTGGTGGACAGCCGTGGAAAATGCAATCAACCGCATTAAACTAAGCAGAGTCCAAAGAACAGCATGTCTATGCACAAGCGGAGCCTTGCGGTCTACCCCCTCTGCGGCATTAGATATTCTGCTTCATTTGGCACCCCTCGACATTCTTAGCAAGCAAGTAGCTGCGACTGCAGCTATTCGCCTTAAAGCGACTAAACAGTGGACAAATAATTCATTTGGCCACGCCAATATTCTTAATACATTAGGAATCCTCACAGAGAACATCGATTACACCATATTTGAACTTTGGTTTGACCAAAACTTGCATGTAAGCTTCCCCTCTAAATCATTCTGGGAGGAGGATGCTTTCATGGAGGACAAGTCAATCCATCTCTACACTGATGGATCTAAAACTGATAGCGGAGTTGGTGACGGTGTTTTCCCAGATAAGCTAAGCCTCTCTTTCCGTCTTCCAAATCACTGTAGCGTGTTCCAGGCGGAAATTTTGGCGATTAAAGAAGCTCTGTCCTGGCTGAAGAAAAACGTGATATCTGCAAAGGATATCCGCATATTTTCGGATAGTCAGGCCGCCATCAAGTCCCTGGACCCGGTCTCATTATATTCTAAAACCGCCCTTTAATGCCGATCATCTCTCATGGAAATGGCAGAGCAGTTCAACCTTCACCTTTGTTGGGTGCCGGGCCACAGAGATAGTCCAGGGAACTGCAGAGCCGATGAACTCGCCAAAATTGGAACCACTCTACCTATCCTACCGGACAAAGGTAGTATAGGTATATCAATCGCTACGTGCAAACTAACACTAAAGCTGGATGCCAATAAAAGAACAGACCTTAGGTGGACTGCTGGGCAAACATGTCTAGCGACCAAACAGATCTGGCCAAGGCTGGATCTGACTCGCTCTTAGTGTCTGATCCTTTTAGATAGGAAACATCTCAGCGCCATAATAGATGTCATTACTGGACACTGCGTCATAGGCAAGCACGCAAGAAGGCTTGGCGCTTTTACTAATGATTTCTGTAGAAGCTGTATGGACGAGGAAGAGGAGGAGACAATCATCCACCTACTCTGCTCATGCCCAGCTCTCTCCCAGAGAAGGAAGCTTCATCTAGGAGCTTTCTTCTACAACGACCTAAACGATCTAGAAAAATTAGACGTTAACAGTCTCCTACGCTTTATTATAAGCTCAAACTGGATCCAGTAGTAAGAGGATGATAGATCCACGTGGCATCCAATCCAATAGGCCTACGTGGGTTGGTATTTCCAACAGCCACTCTTACCTAATCTAGCCTAGGTTTTTTGTGAGAAAAAATAAGTGCATAGTAAAGGGTCCGCCATCTAACGTTTTTTTTCTTAACTAGTGCTTGTTTCGTGAATGGTAACACTTACCTCATGTCTGATTTAACAGATAATTAGCTTTATCCTTCCGGTTAATAATGGGGAATATTTCATTCAAATGGCTACCTCGGCTGGCCATGCAGTAGTCTACACGATCGGTCTAATTTTTAAGCACATTATCGATTGTGTGTAGCTGTATTTCACCAATGGCTTCACGAATATTGTCCTTTAAAGCGTCAATTGTCTCTGGCTTGTCGGCGTAACACTTAACTTTTACGGCACCCCACAAATAATAGTCCAACGGGGTCAAATCGCAGCTCCGAGGTGGCCAAACGACATCAGCTCTGCGGCTGATAATGCGATTTTCAAAAACAGGGCGCAAAACATCGAGTGTAGCTTCGGCTGTGTGGCACGTAGCGCCGTCCTGTTGAAACCAAATGTTGCCAATATCCTCCTCTTCAATTTTTGTGAACAAAAATTCGTTCAACATGGCCCGATAACGATCGCCATTGACTGTAACGGCCACTCCTTGCTCATTTTCGAAGAAAAATGACGCAATTATGCCTCTGGACCAAAATCCGCACCAAACAGTGACTCGTTTTGGGTGTATCGGCTTTTCAATGTATGCGTGCGGGTTTTCTGTGCCCCAAATGCGACAATTTTGCTTGTTTACATACCCGCCAAGATCAAAATGAGCTTCATCTGAAAAGATGATTTTTTTGGCAAAATCGGCATCTTCTCTAAGTCGATCGCAGGCCCACTTAGCGAAGCGAAAACGCATTGGATGGTCAGTTGGCTTCAACTACTGGACCAATTGGACTTTGTATGGCGTCATACCAAGGTCTTTATGCAAAATTCGTCTCAATGATGTCTCCGAAATGTTCAATTGTTGAGAACGACGGTGAATTGATGTTGATGGCGCTTCACGCACACTTTCTGCCACAGCAGCAATATTCTCGGGTGTACGCACTGTTTTTGGCTTTTCACGCGTTGGTTTATCGATGAGGATGCCAGTTTCTTTCACAAGATAACGAACATACGGAGCTGACGGTGCTTCTCTTCTTCCAAAATCCTTACGCAATTTTCGCACACATTCTGCAACATTACCATGATTTTCAAAGTAATGTCGCAATATTTTCCAGAGTTGTCCAAGCATATACACAGCCATATTCGTTCAGCGGAAGGATAGAACTAATTATCTGTCAAATCAGACATGAGCTAAGTGTTACCATTCACGAAATAAGCACTAGTTGAAAAAAAAAAGTTAGATGGCGGACCCTTTATTAAAAATAAAACGACGGTGCATTTGTTGGTTTGGTATTTCGATTCGTGTGACTGAAATGGCTACGCATGTGTTTGCTTGAGTGTCACTGCTTGTTTTTGTTGATGTTTTATCGCAAAACAATAAATTTTAGAATTTTGTGTGTGCTTCGAATTTGGGTCATGAAAGTTTTATCGCATGAGAACATGCTCTATGAGCTGAATGTGTTGAGTGGGAGTCTACTCGTATGTTATTGTTATTTTTGTACCTATATTAATCATTATAAAGCATATAATAAGTGTTTTGGTATGTGCATAAGATAAATTTGGGACAAAAACTGTGTGTTGTAATTGCCGTCAGCATTCTGAGTTTTGTGGTATGCCATCGGCGTTTTGAAGGTTTTGTAGGAGATGATAAGCAATTAAATTAATTCGTCTTCTTTATATGTGCTATTGGTCGGAAGTGAGCAAATTTTTGTGATCAGTCGTTTTATTACTCCATTCTGTGTTTTCAACCTGACCACCCGAACCAGGTTATCTGTCCCAGGATACGTACGTATGACGCGTGCTAAACTCCATTTTGTGGGGGGTAGGTGATCATCCTTGATCAGTGATTTGCAAAATAATAGGGACAGCCATTGGAATATTTGAAAATGCAAAAAAACTGAGAACCTCTTTGTTTTCATGAAATGTTATAATATTTTATTATTGGTCTCAATGTTAAATAATAAATTTATACATAAAATGGCCTAAAATTCATACATAAAATGGAAAAAGAAAAGAAAAAGTTTTAAATCCTCTTAAAATGGCTGTGCAAAAAAATAAGGACAACTACCAGTTCTTGAAGTCACATTCTTCGAATGTAAACTGAAATAACAAAATTAATTTTATAAGATAAGAAATGAATTATTTTATCACATAGCTAGATTGGCACTTTAAGGCATTTTCCGCCATTGCCTTTGAACAGCCTAAACCTTTAGCAATTTTTCGTTAAGTCATACCGTTGTTATGGAGATTCTTAATCTGCTTCCTCTCCTCAGTGCTGCAATGCTGTTTTCAACCTATTTTTAATCACAATTTCTATTAAAATCATAATTTTTATTATGTTCCGTGAAAATAAACTCTAATCTTACCTCTTCGATTCAAAAACGTAAAACAAAAAACAATGCATTATTAATTAAACGGTTATTCTTACAGGTGTCCTTATTATTTTTCACAATCAAAACCGACTGCACTTCGCAAAGTAACGACAAAATGTGGAATGCATGATCAATATTTGGGTATACAGAGCTGCATTTTGATTTACAAACACAAACATATCCTGTTAGTTTTTTTTTCGCTCAACGTTGAGAGAAATTGGAAGCTTTTAAAGCATTGGCGTAGAAGAGTTCTTATTATTTCGCACATCACTGTAGATCTCCTATCTTGGGTTGCTCCTCAATTTTGTGGCAATTTGGGCGCTGTTGCAGACGCATCAAATATTCGTCTTTCCACTGCTTCTAGAATAGCTGTTGTAATTTTTGGAGGCGGTCCCGTTATAAATATCCGATATTGGTCTCCACTAAGTTTGGTTGAGGGATTGAGCTTAGAGGTCGTCCAACAACGCAGTGTCCGGGAGTGAAACCGGTGAAATCGTGAAGATTGTCGGACATAGGGCGCAATGGTCTCGAATTGAAACAAGCTTCTATTTGATAAAGAAGCGTGGTGAGTTCCTCAAATGTGTAGGTGTCGTTGCCGATGATCCTTTTGAGGTGGGATATTATTGATTTTACTCCGGTTTCCCATTGTCCACCAAAGCGGGGAAGCTGCCATTCTATTCCGTCTTTAGAGATCGTTTCTACCACATCCTTCCAGTCAAACTTCGATTTGTCAAATGACTTCTTCAATTTCTTATTGGCTCCCACGAAGTTCGTCCCATTATCGCTAAATATATGCGAACATAATCCTCTTCTCGCTGTGAATCGTCGAAAAGCTGCGATGAACGCTTGTGTAGTAAGGTCGCTCACCAATTCGATGTGTATGGCCTTGGTAGCCAAACGCCTTGAAGGTTTTGGCCTCCCGTCATTTCCATGACTTTACCTCGATCGGACCTGCGTAGTCTACCCCGGAATGTGTAAACGGTTGGGAGATGCGCACTCTTGGGGCTGGTAGATTACCCATCAGTTGGTGGGACGGTTTAGCTCGATACCTAAAGCAGATGGTGCAGCCCTTAACACAATTCTTAAATTTCAGGATCCAGTACCTGTTGCGCAAGTATTCTGTGGTTTGTTGTACTCCTCCATAAAACGTTCGCAGATAAGCACCAGCAATCAGAAGCTTTGTGAAATGATGATTTCCTTCGAGTATGATTGGGTGTCGTTGATGGAATGGAAGATCCGCCTGTTGCAATCTACCTCCAACTCGCAAGATCCCATCAGAGTCCGAATAAGGGCAGAGGGAGCTTGGGACTTTGACTTTCACGTCTGGAGTAAACATGTCTTCTTGTACAAGCTTTACGGCGAACAGAGTGGCAGACTGAATTTAGGCTGGAGACAGTAAATTACCTTTTCTCGACTCAGGTATGTTTCGTAAATTTGTTATAAATGGTTAACAGTACGCAATGATCCTTATAAGTTTTATGTGATTACAGTATTTATATATACTAAAGTATAAAAATAATTTTTCATCTGAATCCCCATGTGAACTATAATTGACCGTTCCTCCTCGTTGTGCAGACTGTTGGCATGTAAGACGGGAGGCGTTATTCCTCTGGATGTTGTATCTGCAGGATTCATTTCACTGGGAATGTGTTTCCAGCTCTCTGGTCTCACCAGTCGTTGTATTTCGGCTATTCAGTTGTTAACAAAGGTGGCCCACTTAGCTGGAGTAGCAGCAATCCACGATAACGTAATGGTTGAGTCAGTCCACGCATACTGCTTCACATCTGGAGAGCCTAAAAATTTTAAAGTATAGTCCAGTCGTATTGCAAGAGTAACAGCTCCACAGAGTTCGAGTCGTGGCAATGTTTGTGTGTTTACTAGAGCTACTCTGGTCTTGGACATAAGCAACTGTACGTGGATGACGTCGTTGGAATCGAGAACTCGAAGGTATATCGCGGCACCGTATGCTTTCTCGGACAGGTCACTGAAACTGTGTAATTCTAGTTCCTTAAGAGTGCGGTGCGTGTGGATCCATCGAGGGATACCGATCTTTTCAAGTTGAGGTTCCACGTTTTCTTCGACTTCAATGAAATAGGCTCGTCCCACTTCAGCTCGCTACGCCATACATCAAAATTTTACCCTTGACGACGCAGGGTGAAGTCCATCCGAAGGGTCCTTTTTGTTGGGTCAGCACCGTCGAGTTGAATATATGGAAAGAAAGACTATCTACTGGAAACCACTTGATCCCTTAAGTGTTGACGTGATCTGCGGTATCTAATGGCAAAGAAAAGGCAACTTCCCGCTGATTTAAAGGTATTTGTTCCAAAACCTCGTTGGAATTGCTTGCCCACTTCCGCAGATTGAACCCTCCCGTGGCCAGCAAACTGTTAACTTCATCACGCCTCAACACTGCTTTCTCAACAGTATCAGCTCCAGTGACAGATCGCCTACATAAGTGTCTTCTCTCACTATTCGTGCGTCCAAAGGATAGTTGTGCTCTTCATCAGTATCCAGTTGATTGAGCGATCGAATGGCAAGTTAGGGTTCACACTTTGTACCGAGCACAACTGTCTGGATACGATATACGATATATATATTGGATTGATATCACAATCACGCCAAACTATTACCTGGTAATAAGAGTCGGCTGAGCTGACACGGATTTGCCTGTACATTTTCTCAATGTCTGTTGTAAAGGTATATTTATGTTTTCTCCATCTTAATATCCGTCAAGGCTCCTTTCTTCGAGGATCCAATCCCAGGTTTGCTCCCTTCCTTAAATGATAACGATACCTCGTATCGTCCGCTATTCAACCTTTGTCTTGTAGAGCTCCTCACATACCATCATATGTTTGATGAGCCTTAAAGGGCGTTTCTTCCATCTCTCAGAAACGTTGGAGTTGCCGGCTGACATCAAGTACTTGAAGGAAGTTCCTTATGGTCCAAATTGGTCTATGTATTTTGCCCATCAAAATCTACCCAAGTGACGTGTTCTGTGCAATGGATCTCGGAGTTGATGTCGTTTCCCAATAGTAGATCTACTTCGGCGGATTTATAGTAGGTCGGATCAGCTAGAGTTAATCTGTGTATGTGCTTCCACTGCTTTGGTATTAGCTCGTGGGCCGGAAGAGGGCCAGTCAGGGATACAAATATTAAGGCTTGAGTGCTAGTCTCATAAACCGAGTGCAGAGACCTCAACCTAACGTCAACGTAGCTGTGATAAGCTCTGCTGCTGACCTTCCCCAACCCTGATACCTCTACGAAAATCCGTTTTCCCTTCATACCTAATCTCTTGATGCCCGATCAGTAATAAAAGTGGCCTCTGAACCCGGATCTATCAATCCGTGGAGTGTAACGTCTATACCTGAAGCGGATCTTACTTTCACCAGCGCTGTTGCGAGTAACACGTCTACATGGGATTCTACTGAGTGAAAAGTTTTGACCTGTTGAGTGGGCAAAAGGGGATAGCGTTTAAGTTGATTGTAGATAAATGATATTGTGTGGCGGTGTATGTGTGTTGGGTGGTGACCGAATTAGGCTCTACATATGTTGTATAGTGTTGGGCATTTGTTGCGCGTGAATTGGATTATGAGTGTGAAAGGGAATTAATGTGTAAAAGGGAATGGTGAAGCTGTTGGCGAAAGTAGCATCGGACTCTGCTGGGACACTGTTGGGTTGCGTGACTGTATGCCAGACAATTCTCACCTATGCCGATTTTATTCACGACTTTACTGCGAGACGCGATATCCATTTTTAGAAATCAGATGCAGGTCCGCAGTTAATGAGACCCTTTATTCCACATTTTACATCTGAACTGACTTTTGATTCTGCTTCAAGTAAAACGATTTTGTGTCTTTTAATGGTGCTCTAGAGATCTTACTGACTCCTACGAGTATATCTTCCCGTTGACCAACTGCCTCCAATATCCTAAACCTCTCTTCTAAAAATTCAGTGAAACAGTCAAACTTTGGTAATTTTTTATCTGTTTCTATCTTTTCTTCCCAAAGTTGTTGTGGGGAGTTTTTTCACTAAACAAAATCCTATTAGAGATGTAATTTTTTTTCTCCTCCTTAGGGGATCTCTTTCCAAAATTTTCCCAATCCTTTGCAATTTGTTTAGCAAATTCTTTTGGAGCTTCAGAGCGGCGCTCATAGTTGAAATCAATTTAAAAAAATACTCGTAAGAGAAAAGAAATTCAAATGGGGGTGTATTTCAACGTACGTATCTTTCAGATTCTTTAAATTGCCGGCGATCTGCAGAAAATTGATTTGAAATGAAGCGGTATCCCAGATGTGTGTCGCGGATATTCCAATGGAGTCTTCGCGGTAGCAACGGACTCAACGGTGGATGTGCTGTTGCAAAGTAGTCCAACGGTGAGCAGAACTGTTCACTGGAACGGTTAAATGGTCGAACAACGGGGATGAAGGTTATAGCGCAATTTTTTATTGGCCTTATGTTTTTTAAAACACAATTCGAGAAACGGGAAAAAATTGCACTACGCGGGAAACTGATTTGCACCTTCAAAAAAATCTCACTGGTAGAATTATACTTCCTTTGTGTCTATAGCGTCTATAGCATAAAATACGTCTTTTCACTTGGTTATAATTTTGAGAGTAATTGGTTTGCCCCCAAAAGGTATGCAATATACTGTGTCTTAATTACAAGCATTAATAAAAGGAATTTTCTGCATATCATTATTCTTGGTAATGCAGTGGATTACTAATGATTTACATTTACCTTTTTACATATATTATATATTTTACATTATCATGTACTATTATAATTAGTTATGCAAATCTTAGTTATGTAATCTTCTCGAACATACACTTTTGGTAACATAGACGAGTTATTTGACATAATGAGTGTTTACGATTGAAACATTCCACGAGAAGAAAAAGAATATTGTATTGCCCAAATGAAATGAAATGAAACAAGTATTTAAAATACTTTATAATTGTTCTACTTATCTGTCCGGTGTGTCCAAGAGTGTGCAGCAAAGTCAAAGTGCATTTCACCCAGCAGCAGCCACCCACCCATGCTCGTGTGCTTTATCTTTGATTGTATGTATGTTTGTACGAGGTGAAGAATAAATACACAAACTACAATGGGCTTTAGTGTACACGATATGGTTCTATGTCTATTGCTGAGTGAATTGTTCTTGTAAAGCACGGCAAAAGCATCAGCCGATCGTGGGAAGACAAATCAATATGTATGTTTGTACCTTAGTCTTCATGTGCTCAAATGTACATGATAGTGCAAAATTACTATCTTAATTAGATATTGGCTGGTGCTTATGCAGTGTGTCACAAGATTGGTTCAATGTTTACAATAATAATTTATAATGTTTAAAATGATTTATAAGAACATAAAATGTGTTGTAATTTGTAAGCAAATTTAATATGAGTGTGAGTTTAAAACATCCCGCGCCCCCTGAACGAGTTCAGGACACCGGTAATACGGCCAGGTTAGTTACTGGTCTGATAATGTTGCCAGCTGACGTCCTTACTGTTGCAACCCATACACAGCAATCCCGTCCTGTGTGTACTTCAAGAACTCATCCAATAACCCATTTCGTAGGTGGAAGATTAGGCTCCTTCAGAATAACAACATCGCCAGCCTTAATATTAGCCTGATGTCTTTGCCATTTCAGCCTCACCAGTAGTGACGTCAGGTACTCGTTGTGCCATCTCTTCCAAAAGCCTTGAACCATAGATTGGATATGGCGGTATTGATCCAAGCGGTTGGCGGGGACACTCAAGTAACTCGGCTCTGGTACTGCGGTCAATGGTTCGCCTACAAGAAAATGAGAGGGAGTGAGTGGGTTTAAATCTGAATCAGACAAGCAACACAAAGGACGAAAATTGACAATAGCTTCTATTTGACAAAACACAGTGTAAAGGTCTTCAAAGGTCAACACAGTGAAACCCACAACTCGACGCAGGTGTGTTTTTACAGTCTTCACACCTGCCTCCCACAAGCCGCCAAAATGCGGAGCAGATGGTGGTGAAAAATGCCAAGTGATTCCCTCTTTGGCGAGAGCGGCGGATATAATGTTGTTGTGTTGTTCAGATAACATGTACTTATGCATATCTGTCAGACAACGGCGGGCTCCATGGAAGTTGGTACCATTGGAATAGATATTGCTACATTGCTACGAAGGCGTCTGTAGTAATGTCGCTGACCAACTCGAGATGAATGGCTTTTATGGCCATACAAATAAATAGTGCGATGTAAGCCTTAGACAGTTTTGGTTTCCGCGTCCGCGATAGCTTGATGGTGATTGGTCCAGCATAGTCACAACTTGAATTTGTGAATGGACGATTGGGTTGAACTCGACAAGACGGCAAATCTCCCATTAGTTGCTGCGACGTTTGTCTTCGTTGTATGAAACAGGCGAACGAGGACAAACGTTTCCGAATTCCAGGATGCAAGTAGCGTTGATGTACATCTCTTACGATAAGTCTGGAAATAGGATGACTGGATATCAAAAGAATTGTATGTTTAAGATTAAATGAAATTCCTGCTTCCTTTATTCGGCCCCCAACACGTAGAACTCCCTCGTTATCGACAAAAGGAGAACATTTTATCAATCGTGAGTTCCTAGAAAGCTGAAGACCTAGATTTAACGAACGAATGTCGTCGCCGAATGCTTGTTGTTGAACGAGTTTTATGATGGTAACTTGTGCATGAAGTATTTCCGATAAAGACAGAATCTCCGGTCGATAAGTCTCCTTCCGAATATCAGTAAGGTTTTTGAAAAGGTAATCAATAGAGCTCTGTCTAGGTGGGTTGAGGACAAACATATAGTTCCGGATAATCAATTCGGTTTTAAGGCGGGACATGATATCTCACATGCCGCGTCTAAACTGGTTTCTGATATCCAATGGAACAAAGGCAAGAAACAGTGCACTGGTGCCTGCCTTGTTGACTTGGAGAAGGCCTTCGACACCGTATGGTTAGAGGGTCTTTTCTATAAGCTGACTAGGCTGGGGATCAGTAAACCACTCTTGTACATTCTTTATAATATGCTAACCAACAGACAGTTCATCGTGAAGAATGGTGATGTGACTTCTGTTGGAATATTTCAAATTAAAAATGGTCTTCAGCAAGGCGCGGTGAATTCGCCGATCCTATTTAACATTTATACAAGCGACTTGATAGGTTCACTTCCCCATACTATTGCGTACGCAGACGATTTTGTAGCGTACAGAACAGGTCCAAAAATCGGGGTTATTAATACTCTCTTACAGCGTGACTTCGATAAGATAAGACGATTTTGCGATGACTGGAAGTTGAAAATCAACTTTCAGAAGTGGGAAACCATTCTCTTTAAGACGCCGTTGTCTGGAGCCTCTAGGGATACCAGAAAAAATTGGCGAAAGTTCTCCATCATTGGACAGCACGGACAGCCTCTTGCCTGTCGAAATGTAGTCAGATACCTTGGAATCTGGCTAGATCAGTTTCTATATTTTGGCAAAAATGTAGATGCTGCTCTGGCCAGAGCTAAAGGTGCTTTTGCCCTTACAAAGAGACTGTTTTATAGCAGCCAACTCGATGCGAGGGTAAAGGTAATCTGCTACATGGCCCTTATCAGGCCCATGCTGGTATTTGGTTGTCCCGTGTGGTTCAATGTACGAGCAAGCTTAATGGAAAAGATTCGGGTGTTTGAGAGGGCTTGCCTTCGCTTGTACAGAACACCGGAGTCGGAGTACAAGAAATTTTATCCTAACGAGGTCCTTTACAACAGGGCGAACCTAATACGAGTGGAAAACTTCGTAATTAAGCTGACTCGAAGGCACATTGCAAGAGCAATGACCTCGACGAATAACCTGATATCTGGGGCTTACTACCCCAATTGCCTTTACCACGAGAGTGTGCGTTCTGACGGCTTCCTTCCACCGGAAGCATTCCTCTACCTTGATTAGATAGGGTTGATCCAGGATAGATAGTTAATCTTCCATCTCGCTCGGACAGCTGGGGACAGGTGACACAACTACAACAGAGACGTCGCACACGGCAGTGTGGATCATCTTAGGTGCAGTAGAGCGGTGGGGAATCACGATAAGAGGGATAACGTTCGGAAGCACCAGCATTTCTGGTGGTTGAATGATGGAGAAGATGTTTCGTCGTCGTTTCCGTCAATTATGGACCAGCCTCACTAATGAGGCAGGGCTGACCAATATATTTGCTTTGTAAATAGCGATGGCCAGCTTACATAGGTTTAGGTTAGCATTTAAGTAATATATACATGTGTTAGTGTATATAAAGGTATGTACTAACATATGTATATTATTGTGTATAATGTCTAAGTGTGTTTATGTGTATTTTGTGTATGTAGGTTAAGTAGACTAAGGTTGATTTTAAGTTAGATATTAAGGTTTTATAAAAAATAAAAATTGTCCATATGCAAAGTTTTTGTAATCAAATTTTTTTCTTAGCCCTAAGTATATAAAATAAATATTTCCAAATAAAATGTAAATGAAGTCGAAAGACATAGATGTAAGAATTTAGAGTAGCTTAGAGTGCCTGTGTGGGGCCAGTAAGTTAGTATAAGATTGTTAAGTAATTGTAAGCTAGCATTTAAGCATTTTTTGTTAGAATGTAAGAGTTAGTGTTAAGAAAATAAAATGCATTTAAAACTAAAAAACTAAAAACTATAAAGACAGCGCCAGCTTTCGACGATTGCTAGTTCCAACGCGGCAATAAAACCCAAAGCGATAACAGTAGGCTACCACTCGCTTCATTCGAGGCCAAGAGGAAAATTTATTCACAAGAAGATCCAGAAAGGTGTTCGTCCTCGATGCAATTAAGACCTTAGATTTGGGCACCTTTTCTTCAAGGTTTTCGAACCCTCTTGATTTTACCCTTGGCTTGGGCCATTCTGACGAGTCTTTGGAAAGCCAGGATGGACCGTTCCACCAAATGTCAAATGAGATAAGAAGCGCAGGTGTAAGACCCCGAGAGGCACAATCTGCAGGATTATGCTCAGAAGCGATGTGTTGCCAGACATTGCGTGGTACAGAATCCAGAATAGCAGCAGTACGATTTGCCACAAAGGTGGCCCAGCGACGTGGTGGTGACGACAACCAATGGAGGACAACTTCAGAATCGCACCATGCGAAGATCTTAGTAGGTTTTGATGACAAAGCGGAGGTTACAAGCTGGAATAATCGGGCAAGAAGCAATGCACCACAAAGCTCTAATCGGAGGATGGAGACCGGCTTTAGCGGAGCTACCTTCGTTTTGGCCGCGATAATATTTACCTGATGCCTTCCATTCTGAAGTTTGCAACGACTGTATATAACGGCAGCGTAGGCTACTGAAGAGGCATCGCAGAAACCATGCAGTTCAAAAACTTACAGCGATGAAATCGCGTAACGCGGAATTCGAAGTTGCTCGAACAGATAGAGTTCCTTATGATAATTTGTCCACCGTAACGACAAGGGACTGGGCAACGGATCGTCCCAATGAAGATTTAAGTCAGAAGACCACAACTCTTGAAACAAGACCTTGAACAGTAAAACCGACGGAGCGAGGAAACCAAGAGGATCGAATATCCGCGATACTTCCGAGAGCAAAGACCGTTTTGTAGGTGGATTAACGAAGCCAAGACTTGAAATTTTGTAGGAAAATTTATCTCTGACTGGATCCCAAAACATCCCGAGAACCTTAATAAAACCGGTAGAACGTTCAGGGTCAAACATCGAGTTATTACGGTCTTCTTCGGGTAAGGTTTTGAGCAGCGGCATACAGTTTGAACTCCATTTTCGGAGTTGAAGCTTGGCCTCAGACAATAGCGACACTAATTCCGTTTTGAGCGCAATTAATCCGTTCGACGAGCATCGTCCACATAGATATCCTCGCGAATAACCTTTGACGCATTAGGGTATTTCAACTGGTAGTCCTCAGCTAACTGTTGTAAAACGCGAACCGATAGGAAGGGGGCAGCCGCTGTGCCATAAGTCACCGTACGCAACCGAAAATGTGAAATTTCATCATCAGGGTTTTCTCGCCACACGACACGTTGAAAATCGGAATGCTGATCGTCTACCCAGATCTGGCGAAACATCTTGACAACATCGGCTGTAAACACTGCGAAGTGTTGCCGAAAACGCAAACACACCCCTATCAAATCCCGCTGGATTGGTGGATCGACTAATAAGGAACTATTTAAAGACACTCCATGCGAATCCTTTGTTGACCCGTCGAACACGACTCGTATTTTTTTGTCGAAGAGTCTTGTTTTACGACCGCGTGATGTGGGAGATACAACTGCTTGCCAGGAACTGTTCTATACTCGGCTACAGGAATGCGCGACATATGATCAAGTTGAATATATTCAGCCATAAAATCTATGTACATCTGGCGAAGATCTGGATTTGACCGAAAACGGCGCTCCATAGAGTGAAGTCTAGTGATAGCAGAACCTAGAGTATCACCAAAAACTGGATAAGGGGCTTTAAAGGGTAAAGAGACGACATACTTTCCATCAGACGAACGGCTAAAAGTCTTCTTAAAATGTTGCTCGGCTGGATCTTCAACGGCTGTATTGGGCCCTGGTGGAGAGATATCTTCGACTTCCCAAAAACATCTAAGCAAGAAGTCAACATCCATTGTTATGTGAAATTATTCAAACGAACGAATATCCAATTGAGCACAGTTAGAAAACTCCCCTGAAACTACCCATACAAATGACGTATTTTGCGCTACAGGCGAGCCTTCATCTCCTAAAATTTGTCCTGCCCGTATGATGCACCACAGCTTATCGGCACCGAGGAGTATATCGATTGGGGACGAAACGTTAAAGGTAGGATCAGCGAGCTGCAGGCCAGTAAGATGTGGCCAAATAGAAGTATCAAAACTTTGACACGGAAGATTTGAAGTCAGCTTTCCCAAAACAAACGCATCTACCCTTATGGTAGCTGAGGTTACTAAAGAAGAAAGTTGAATTGAGATACGACCCTTGGTATAACCGGCATCTAACGACGAAAGTCCATGAACGAGAATACGCGCATGTGAACGAGGAAGGCCTAATCATTTTGCGAACGACTCAACGACGAATGATGACTGCGACCCGGAATCCAATAACACTCGGCACACAATGGGATTGCCTTGGATGTCCCTAGCAGTTGCCGAAATAGTTGGAAGAATTGTCTGTTTGCAACGACTAGGTTCAAGCGATACGTTATTGACGAGTGGAGAAGGATGTGCTGACCAGTTAACCGCGTTCGATTGAAGACAAAGAGTCGGATACAGGTGTAGAAGATCAAGGGTTCGACGATGATTGCTTGGTTGGTGCATTTTCCAAATGAACGAGTGTATAGTGTGACGACTTGCATACCCGGCATTTAAAGGTAGATCGACATTTACTGGCTGAGTGACCGAAGCGAAGGCAATTGAAACAAAGCAAATGGCTTTTTACGAACTCGCGCCGCGATAGAATGTCTAGAGAAACGAACTTTGGACATTGAGATAGGAATGGGCGTCATAGCACTTTGGACACTTGGGCTTTGCGGAATTAGTTACGGACACATGGGAGCGTAACGGTGGCGTAGGTTTCGTGTGAGAACGATTAAGTGGCTGACATGACTCAAGAGTATTGCATCTTGTTTGAAGAAAATCCAAAAGTAAATCAATGGTACAATCGTCTCTTGACCCAATAAACTCTGCCCAAGCCTTGCAGGAATCCGAATCTATCTTGCTAACTAACAGATAAATTAGTCAAGGATCGCGACGGGTTTTATCAAAGGCATTAAGTCCTCGCACCACGTCATCGGCACCATCAGTTAACTTACGGAGAGTTTGAACATTCGCGACACTCATCGACGGAAGGGAAAGAAACGATTGAATGAACGACCTCACAATTAGAATCTCCTGCGAATGGCAAGTTTCGGCAAATGCACATTTGAGGTATTACCCCCCGAGTCACCAAGCCTTTCCAGAAACGTTGATTGTTGGCTCACTAACCTCTCAAATACCGTCTCATTAGGATCGACTAATTGTGCACACTGACGACGATCTTTTATCGCACGCGACAATCCCTCATGGGCTTTAAAATATTTACTCTCGTAAAGCAAATTCCACGTTTAACTCCCCGTGAAGCGATTCGTCTAACGTTTCAAGGTATTCGTCCTGCAGCGTACAGAAAGATTTTCACGCATCTTCGATTTTATCTAGCCGATTTTGAAGCTGTTCTAGCGATACCGCACTATCGATTGCCTCAACGAAAATCATCGCGCGCGTTCAGTCATCCCGGAGCTTTCGCCTAAGCAGGTCATTTAACTTGTCTCTCGCCCTGGTTTATCTGGACTTAAAAAAAAGTGTATAGAACAAACACACAAAAAACAAAAAAAGTAGATAAATAAAAAAAAAAATAAAAATTCCCAAACGCGTAAGATCCCCTGATAAAGGGGACAATCCTTTTTCCTCGGATAAAAGATATCGTGTCGCAATGAAAACTGCAAGTGCTCGTAAGGACTCCAGAACGAATTACTGGAGTCCACTACAATGCCATCCGGACGGTGATATTGACAATATGGATGATCTAATTGTGTCCAGTGTGTCATCCAAAAAAGTGTTTATTCCCCCCATTAAACTATTGCAGAAGTCAGGTGATTACGTGCATAATATGCCTAAGGCCTTGAAGATCACTGACTATTGTATTAAAAAAATATCAATCGGTGTTAAAATCGTGTGTGACTCCATTGCGACCTATAATGCAATGATCTGCCAATTGAAGGCAGAAAAATGTCAATTTTTTTCACATGACATTAAAGGTACTAGTGTTTTTAAAGTAATTCTCCACGGCTTGGACGATATGGAAACACAATTACTTAAAGACGAACTTATAAAACTTAGTCTTAAATGTACTGATGTAAAAAAAGTTAAAAGAAATTTCGAACAATACTGTGACACTATTTACATTGTTTCGTTTGAAAATGGCTCGGTAAAGTTGGCTGATTTAAAAAAACGCTATCGTGCTATATTTCGTACACAGGTAAATTGGAGTTACCAGAAAAAATTAAAAGGTAAGCTTACTCAGTGCCGTAACTGCCAAATGTTTGGCCATGGGGAGAGAAATTGCCACATTAGGACTTACTGTGCCATCTGCGCCGGTTTACATAAGACTGCTGAGTGTGAAAATACTGCCCATAAATGCGCAAATTGCGGAGGATCTCACAAGTCTACAGATCCAACATGTGGTAGCAGAACTAAATATGTGGAGCTAAAAGAAAAATCCACGAAGCTTAAAAGCTCTTTGCAACCAAAAGCTTTTCATGCATCACGTGTTTCTGCAAAACCCGCACCAACACAAGTCTCATTCGCGTCTATGACAGATTTTCCTGAACTCTCGCGGCGAAGTAATGAAATCAGCAACAAAAGCGAAATTCAGGCGGAATACCAACAAACAAGTACGAGGGAAAGCTACGCGAGCGCATGCAAAAACATATACCGTGGTCATACCGATATACCTAGCAACCTTCCCAGCAACATCTGTGGCAACACTTTAGATAACAATTCCAATACATTGTTTACGGCAGAAGAGATAAATTCCCTTTGTATGGAGATGATAACGAAATTATCAGCATGCAAAAATAAAATTGACCAATTCAATGTTATCGCACATTTAGCGACTAAGTTTTTATACTCTAATGATAAATAATATGTTAAGTAGAAATCTAAGAATTATAAATTGGAATGCAAGAGGTATACGCGGGAAAATTGTTGAATTTATTTTTTTTTTAAACAGTAGCAACATTGACATTGCCTTGATCACTGAAACCATGTTACAAAATGATCTCAAACTATCCACACCTAACTATAAATGCTATCGATACTATAGAATAAATAGACGAGGTGGTGGTGTTGCCATTTTAATTAAGAGATCCATCCAACATTCGCTTTTACCTGTAGTGAGAACGCGCTACGTAGAAAACATTGGTATTAAAATAAATTTAAGTAACCAGCAGCAGTTAAAAGTATTTTGTGTATATTTCCCTGGCGGTCGTGTTTCTAATGACAAAAGAATTGCCGTCAAAAATGATTTTCGCAGGTTATTCTCCTTGAACGGAAAAGTACTTTTTGGAGGTGACTTTAAC
This sequence comes from Volucella bombylans, assembly GCA_949129095.1. Taxonomy (NCBI): domain Eukaryota; kingdom Metazoa; phylum Arthropoda; class Insecta; order Diptera; family Syrphidae; genus Volucella; species Volucella bombylans. The sequence continues at coordinate 65,215,676 of OX422141.1, forward strand.
TGCAGACATAGGGACTGGGGTTGTTCAAGAGCTAACTCCTGAGGAAATATTCTGTCTGATTTATGTGTTAACCTACCAGTTTCTGTTTCCCACTAGTCCCACCTATTTCCCTTGTAGTTCCCGTGGCCGGCCATCCATTCTAGACTTGTTTATTACTAATGTTCCTAGCTTAATATCACAGCCAACTGTTGTTAACGTTCTTAGCTCTGATCACACTCCTGTTTTTTGCAAGGTTTATTGCACAGCGGTTAAACAAGTCAAGTTTACCCAAGATTTGAAAAATGCGAACTGGGTACGTTTCAGATCTGAGATCAATAACATATTTCGAGGTACAATTGACAACGTAGAAGCTATTTCCAGTAAAGAAAATGTCGATGCTATTTTAAAATAGTTTTCAGAAATAATATTAAATGCTGCTGAAAATAGTATTCCAAAGAAAACTATAAGTGAAGTTAACATAAAACTTCCCCCCTATATTTTAGATCTAATAAAAATAAGAAACGTTTACCGAAAAAACTGGCAGAGATATCGAGACCCTCTTTACAGACATGCGGTATCAAATATCAATAAGATCATTGCCCTAAGAATATCACAGGCTCATAATAAAAACTGGAACAGAAAGCTGAACTCATTAGAAAAAAATACTAGACCTTTATGGAACATTATGAAGGTAATAAAAAATAGAAAAAGGCAGTTACCATTTTTAAAAGATACTGTTAGCACCTATATTTCGGATGTGGACAAAGCAAATGCCCTTGCACTGAACTTTGCGAGAAATAACAACATCTCCAGATTTATTGGTGATGCTAATACAGATAATATTGTGAACACCACAGTTCAAGAGTATTTCTTAAATAGAAGCGCACCAATATCTTCTGTAAATTTCGCATCAGAGAAAGATATTCAATTTATAGTCAATGATTTAAAAACAAGAAAAGCAGGCGGTATTGACTGCATACCTAATATCTATATAAAGTAGTTGCCCAAATCTGGAATAAAATATTTAACTTTCCTCATAAATGCCTGCCTGAAGATAGGGTACTTTCCAGAGGCTTGGAAATTAGCCAAAATTGTACCGGTGCTTAAAGCTGGTAAGCCACCTGAAAGTGTAGAAAGTTATAGGCCAATAAGTTTGCTTTGTAGTCTAAGCAAAATATTAGAAAAAGTTGTGAAGAAAAAGTTACTCAAACATATCTGTGATAATAATATTTATCCTAAAGAACAATTTGGCTTCAGGCAACATCATAATACTTCACATCAAGTAGTTAGAATTTGCAACTTTGTGAAAGCAAATCGCTCCGCAGGTAAATCAACTGGAATGCTTTTACTAGATATCGAAAAAGCATTTGATACTGTCTGGCACGATGGTCTTATTTACAAAATGATACAATTTAATTTTCCGTCCTATATTTGTAAGTTAGTTCAAAGTTTCTTATCTAGTCGTTGTTTTAAGGTCTATGTTAATAGTGGTGTCTCAAACTTAATAACTTATGATTTTGGTGTTCCTCAAGGTTCTGTATTAGGCCCAATTTTGTATAATATCTACACGTCCGATTTTCCTGTTTTGCACGATTGCCATGTAGCCATTTTTGCTGATGATACTGCAGTATTTTCGTCGCATGAATTTGCTTTCAATATTGAAAGCATTCTCAATAATGCGATGGAAGTATTAAAAAAGTTTTACACAAAATGGAAAATAAAATGGAATGAAGCGAAAATGCAAGCTATCTTTTTCACTAGAAAAAGAAAACATTGCTTTCTGCCTTCTAACCCGTTACAAATTAATGGAGTAAATATCCCTTGGGAGCCCCATGTCAGATATCTAGGTATCCAGCTTGATTCAAAGTTGTTATTTAACGAACACATAACTAGAACGGTCAAGAAAGTAGGGGTGGCTATTAAAATGTTATATCCATTTATTAATAGAAAATCAGCGCTCTCAACAGAAAACAAGATCATAATTTTCAAAGTTATTTTTCAGGCTATTCTTTTGTATGGATGCCAAGTTTGGGGGGATTGCGCAAAATGCCACATAAAAAAAACTGCAGACATGTCAAAATAGAGTCCTAAAAATGATGCTCAGCTTACCCTGGCATCATTCAACAGTAGACCTACACAACAAAGCGAACGTTGAATTGATTTGTGAAAGAATCGCAAAACTTAAGTCAAATTTTGTAATAAGATGCAGCTTCCCTGATAACCCGCTAATTAATGAGTTGTTTGATAGCTAAATGCGACTTTATTTGTTTATATTTGTTTCTTTAATTGCTTAACATTTTTGTTAATTTATTTATTTATTTCTTTCTACTTATTTCTACTTATTTATTTATTTATTTATTTATTTATTTGTGGATTATTTATTTATTTACTTATTTGTTTGTTAAATTATTTACTTGTTTACGTATTTCTTTATTACTTACTTATTTATTTATTTATTTATTTGTTTATAGATTATTTATTTGTTTATTTATTTATTAAATTCTTTACTTGATTACTTGTTTACTTATTTATTTATTTATTCGTATTTATTTATTTATTTTACGAGGGCGGGTCAATAAGTCCGTGACTTTTGGAATAAAACACAGATTTTTTGATAAAAAAATAATTTTATTTTTCAACGTAGTCTCCCTTGAGCTCTATATACTTTGTCCAACGCTTCTCCAATTTTTTTATCCCTTCCAAAAAAAATGATTTGTCGAGGTCCTCAAAATAGGCCTTTGTTTGCGAGATGACTTCATCATTGGAGTCAAATCTTTTTCCACCAAGCCATTTCTTCACGTTTGGGAACAAGAAGTAGTCGCTCGGAGCCAAATCTGGAGAATAGGGTGGATGAGGGAGCAATTCATAGCCCAATTCATGGATTTTTGCCATGGCAACTGCACATGTGTGCACCCTTGCATTGTCTTTTTTCTCCTCAAATTAGTGAGTAGTCTGATAAAAATAGCTGTCAAACACAAACTAACTGACGCAGCAAGTTTAAATTTTGACAGGAGTCAACTGACAGATGCCTGTTGACAGGAGCAGTGTTGCTGTTGCTGTCACGGACTTATTGACCCGTCCTCGTATTTTTTTTTCTTTTGGAAGGTTTTTGTCGTATTTTCCTTCTAATGATTCTTTCTTGTTAATAAATTTCTGTATTCAAATGTTTCAACAACTATTTCAGTGGCAAGATACTTTATATTAACAAATCCCTGTATTATTAAATGTGCGGTAACAAACCATATGTAAAAATTCTTATACGAAATAAAAATGAAATCTAATCTAATCTAATCGCGCGCGTTATATGTCCCTTGGCACTTGCTCTTTTTACCTTTACACTCATAATGAAAAAAAGGTCTTCAAATGCAAACGAATTGCGAAACACTTGGTACGAGTATTTATTCGAGATAGAAAAAAATGTCTGCGAAATGTCCAAATTAATATTGTTAACCACGATAATTTAAATCCGGCTCGAAGGACCACTAATTGTTTAGGATTGAAACATTCCACGAGAAGAAAAAGAATATTGTATTGCCCAAATGAAATGAAATGAAACAAATATTTAAAATACTTTATAATTGTTCTACTTATCTCTCCGGTGTGTCCAAGAGTGTACAGCAAAGTCAAAGTGCATTTCGTATGTTTGTACGAGGTGAAGAATAAATACACAAACTACAAATGGCTTTAGTGTACACGATATGGTTCGATGTCTACTGCTGAGTGAATTGTTCTTGTAAAGCACGGCAAAAGCATCAGCCGATCGTGGGAAGTCAAATCAATATGTATATTCGTACCTTAGTATTCATGTACCCAAATGTACATGATAGTGCAAAATTACTATCTTAATTAGATATTGGCTGGTGCTTATGCAGTGTGTCACAAGATTGGTTTAATGTTTACAATAATAATTTATAATGTTTAAAATGATTTATAAGAACATAAAATGTACTGTAATTTGTAAGCAAATATAATATGTGTGTGAGTTTAAAACAGGGAGCCCGTTATGCATTATAAAAAAACTCTGTATTTTTAATATTTAATAAATAATTTGATAGTGCGGGTACGCTGCTAACAGTAGTAGGGCAAACAGTTTATAAATCAGTCGGTGCGGTGAAAATGGTAGTTATTATTGATGAGATGCCCTACATTTTAACTTTTGCAGTCTTACCTCTTGGGTCTTGTATTCAAAATCTTTACTGATTGCCTTCCAGTTGACAATGCAGAAGAAGGAGTTATGTACAAGGGTTGCAATATGGGCATTGTTATTGGAGGAGTTCAACTGTGCATTATAGGAAAATATATGGAACACGTTGATGCTTTAAGTCGAGTTTTGACGGCTGCGACAGTGGATTCGGGCATTCTCCATAGAATCAAAAAGGCGCAATACAGCGATAAATCCACGCGAGAAGTATGAGGACTACATATACCGGAACGGAGTGTTGTTTTATCGAAGAAGCTTGCCTTCTTATGGTTCCAAAAGCTACTAATCAAAGGGAAATAATTAGAAGATTTAATGATGCAGAGCATTTCAACGCAGACAAAGTGCAAACTCGTGTAAAGCTAAATCATTATTTCCCGAACATGTGTAAGAAAATCAAGGACGTTATAGCCAATTGTGTCTATATTATATCAGAAAAGAGAGGCGGTAAGTAGTAAGGATACCTTAATCCAATTACAAAGGTTGATATACGGTTACATCTTGAACCCATGCCGTCTACTGCTAAGAACTACAAACACCTTTTTGTAATTATGGATGCTTTTATGAAATTCGTTGGGATTTTCCCAATTGAATCAACAACAACGGAAGAGGTTTTAACAAAGTCAATCTTCTTGGAGAACCTTTTCGGTAACCCAGCATGAATGGTAACTGACAGAGGAGCGGCATTCAGTTCAAACAATTTCAAGGAATATTGCGACCAGCGACACATTTCTCACATTCAAATTACAACTGGTGTCAGTTGAGGTAACGACCAAGTCGAAAGAATGGATCGTATCATAATCGCAACTCTAACAAAGATGTCCGTGGACAACCCTCTGAAATGGTACCAACATGTCACACAATTGCAAAAGGCAATAAATTCAACAGTCTCAAGAGCCACGAACACAACACCTTTAGAGTTACTGTTCGGTGTTCCAATGCGAACTAGCCGAAATGCTGGAGGAGGAGATACGAGAAGTCGGTAATGTTAAACTATAATCTATCCCTATCTACTGTTCTTTAAAATGCAACTTCTCTTTTACCATATTTGGTCATTGTCATCATCAATCGCTTTGATAAAACAAAAAGGAAGAGAGACTAACTACACAGTTGACCAGCAGCCGCGAAGAGCAACGGGCGTTTTTAACCGATACGAAAGCTAGGCAACGATATGTCTAATACCTAGAAACTATTCTGCGATAAGCTTTTTTTCTTAATCTAGTTATCTTAATTTAAATTATTTACTATTAACTATAATATTTACAAATTAACACTTAAGTGAATTAAACTACGTTTGAATTATACTCTTAAAGAAACGTGTTCTTATTTCAAACCTCCCTTGACCTCCTCACCCACATGTATGTAAGTTTGTAAGTTCATTACAAAGTACTATTTGCTAGTACGGACTTTGTCTTTTTAATTTAAATTGTTATAAATCCGGCTCGAAGGACCATTATGTATCGCCAGGATACCTTGCAAAAAATAGACAAAAATCAACTGCAACCGATTTGTCTCCCGTGCCAAATCAAATTTATTCGGACAGAACCGAGATCAATTTAAGCAACGTTAAATAAGTGATGAGAACTAAATAAAACAAACTAATCTTTTGCATTTTAAAATGTCTTTATTAACTGTACTGTCACCTTTCTTTCTCCACTTGGAATGACCAACGTTTGCTTCTCCATCCATAAGGAAACCTTGCTGGTCCAGCTATTTTTTGAAGGCCAATCTTAATCCGGTTAACAACCCCTTTCGTAATTGGGGATTTTCTATGCAGCTACGACAAACCATACAGAAAATATTCACCGCTTAATTGCTTCTCCACCGTGCATAATCTGGTCAGCTGGTGTAATAGCCACCAACACATGTACAGATACTCATAGCTGGGCCATGTCGTGGGCGGAGCCGATTGGAAAAAACATCGCATTTTGTTTCCATGCAGTTTTTCTATATGACGAGTGTTTTCGTCTACGCGTTATGTTCCTGCTGCTCTCCTGAGCGCCCAATTTTATCGATGAGGATGCTGTTGAGAGAAGGCCGATATTTGGGCAACAATGTTCGTTGCGTTGCAACACAGTACTCTAAGATATAAAAATATAAAAAAATAGGATTGAGTGCCACGGCAATGGTCATAATCAATTCAAATTTAGAATATTTTGGATGGGCTGACCATGGGGATATAGCATTAACAGTAGCAATTTTAATACAAATTGTAAATTGTAAAAGATGCAATTCATCGAAAGGCAACAAAAATTAAGATTAAGCTTTAACCTGAAAATCAGATAGCTAGTGCTTACATACAAGTTAGCTCCAAAAACATTCCATCATGCGAACAACGCATGGTACGGTTCCCACGAGCAGCAATATCAGCTTCAAGCTTGATCGACTTCAATGAATTCTCTTCCCACCGGACATGTGAGACATCGACCGCGAGACGTCGACCGCAGCATACGTCATGTCGTCTGGCTGCATGGGAATGCACCTAGGTGTAAGATACGAAATCAGTAGTTCGCAGATCTCCGCAGAGAATAGATGTGTCTCGGCTATTCCTAAAGTGAAAAAGTTTTCTTCGTAACGATAATTGGTCGCAATTTTGTTAGTTGACTCGGTAGCCAAGCGATTAGCGGCGTCGATCATAAAATCGTGAGACGTGAGTTCGATTCCGGTCCAAACTTGGAATTTGTTTTTGGCTCAAATTGTGGAAACAAGTATAGTGCTTCAAAACAAAATCAATAAAATCACGTGATGGATAGTGGATAGCGTTCTGCTCTTCCCATAACGGGAGCAAAAGGCAACAACACTGTTGGCGGTGCCGTGTCGAAAGCCATGAAAAGGAGGAAGAGGTTGAAAACCAATCCTAATTTAACAAAAAAAAAAATGCAGTTTTAAGAGCTAAAGTAGATAAAGATGAGGTCCAGTACGAGGGGGGTAATAACAACTTTGCCTCTCTAGCGGCATCTGAGTCGGAAGACGAGGATGAACTAATAAACGACATTAACAGCAGCATACAAAAGCTGGAGGAAAAAGTGCTTTCTAAAACAAAAGCAAACTGCACGCAGGCAGAGGGAGCAATTACAACTTGAGAGCTCCCAACAACAAGAGCAGAAACAAAAACTGCAGCAACAACAAAACCAGTATCAGGAGAAACAACAGCAGTAGCAGAAGAAGAAGAAGGAGAAGGTGCCTCCTATCAATACCTATAAATTAGAGGTAAATGCAACCAAGAACATATGTAAGTTGGTCATTGGTAATAATTTTAATATTAAGTGATTGGGGAACGATCGCCATGCCATCTGCCACTGTAATACAGTCCGAGACTACCAATTGGTTCACTGGGAAAAATTAAAAAGGAGCGAAGGCGTTGTACAATGCGTTCAATGCGGAACGTGGGACACACCGCAAACTATTGGGGTTGTCCTAAGTTCACCGACATTAAAAAAACAAAACTGGCTCGGCAGCAGAAGGTGGAGGGCAAACGTTCACCTGTTAAGATTCAAACACCAGTCGTCACGTCCCAAATTTCCTACGCCCAAATGACGTCAGGTAGGGGGACTACGGTACAGCAAGCGACTGTTGCTTCTCCGGCGCCAATGCCGAGAACAACGGAAGCTGCACCTAACATGCTGGCCATCTTGCTCGCAATTCAAGGGCAGATACCTCAGCTGCAACAGCAAGTACAAGAACAGGCCAAGCGGGTGGACCAGATCTACGCGTTGCTGCCAGGCCTAACGCAACACATGCCGTAATGGGTACGCACATGGTGGAGCAAACTTTGAAGGTCCTTGCGGTGAATGTGAATTCATTGATTAGGATTGAACGAAGAGCCGCGATTTTTAAATTGCTACAAGACCAAAGTCCTGATGTGCTTTTAGCTAGTGAAACCAAGCTAACCGATAAGCACAAACTGGAGTACAATAATTATAATGTTAGAAGAAGAAATCGGCCCAGATCCAAACGTGGAGACGGTGTCGCGATCTTCATTAAAAAAGGAATAAACTTTCACAGAGTGTACAAAGGAGTGTTGCGCAGGTTCCGGGTGTTGGAGGCAGTCGTCATTTACATACTGCTCCGCAGTGGAAGGCGGCTGTACTTGGCCGCTGTTTATGGACCTGAGGCTTCACAATCCACTTTATTCATTACAGAGCTCGACACACTTTTTCAACTTCTGAGGCTGGAAACGGGGGAGAATTATTTTATAATCGGCGAGGATTCAACGCTAAACAAAGAGATTGCGGAAATAATTTGCCAAATACTAGAGGGCACTTACTACTCGATTGGTGTGGTCAGCACGATGTCATGTACAGACTCGGTCTTAAAGCGACGGATAACCCGTCGTTTCCCAGAGGCGGGACTTAGTTAGATCTACTGCTGTAAGACGAACGTATACGACAGACAGGTACGAACTTACAAACGCTAAACTGTCTGCGCAGATTCGTGTATGACAGCGACCATTGCGGTTTTAGCACCGAAATTACAGTTCCTAACGAAATTGCGGAATTGGAGGAGTTTGTCCAAAGATATTCTTACAGCTACAGTAAATCTCGATGGACACGCTTTTCCGCAACCTTGACACACTCCACCCACCATCCAATAGGAATTTGTCAAACGAGGAGATCGACAAGTACCTAAAACGAATGGACGAGACAATTAAACAGACTATGGACGCCACAGTACCACGGTATCGACGTACGACTAACGAAAACCTGTTCCGCTATCCTACTATTGACGCACTACACCGACAGAAAAGATGACTTCTGTCAAGACCTAAAAATTTGTACAGACAGTTAACTGACAGACAAGACCGGAGATTAGGACACTGAACTCGCCAATTAAAAATCTTCAAACGTTAATAAAAGAGAATTACAGAATTTCTATAAGTTCATATTGGAACAACAAGGTTAGTGCTGTAAACACCAGCAACCCGAATATGTTTCCGCAAATAAATAAACTATTTCGGAGAAAAAATCAAAACAACCTTTGGTGTCTTAAAATAGCCCAGACAACAGACAACGAACGGTTACTGACAATAGCATGTATTGATCCAAATGAAGCCGTTGACGATGACGACTTCTTTGTGATCGAGGATTCACAGGAGAAGGTTGAGGCCATAGGGGCGACTTTCCAGGAAGTATACAAGGCCACTGATATCATTGGCCCTAATTATGGCCTGGACAATCGCATCTTGGTGCACAACTGCTACATTCGAAATGAAGTAGAGAATTGGCGATCCGACGGCTCTGGGTTCACCCGGTTTAGCGACGAAAATATGACAAATAATGTCATAGCCAGAGAGGGTAACCTACCCCCATTAATTTCGAAGGAAGGATTCCATGAGATCTTCGACACAATCAGGGCTAACAAATCAGTGGGGACCGATTTTATTCCGAACATCGTGCTTCGACATCTTCCTCTAGAAGAGGTGGACCTTGACACCACCCTGTTTAATAATGCAATGAATAATGCACATTATCCAGCGCATTGGAAAACGGCGGTGGTTCAACCTATCCCCAAAAAGGGAAAGGATATATCCAATCCGGCGAATCTCCGGTCGATAAGTCTCCTTCCGAATATCAGTAAGGTGTTTGAAAAAGTACTCGTAATCAGTAGAGCTCTGTCTAGGTTGGTTGAGGACAAACATATAGTTCAGGATAATCAATTCGGTTTTAAGGCGGGACATGATATCTCACCTGCCGCCTTTAAACTGGTGTCCGATATCCAATGGAATAAAGGCAAAAACCAATGTACTGGTGCCTACCTTATTGACATGGAGAAGGCCTTCGACACCGTATGGTTAGAGGGTCTTTTCTCTAAGCTGACTGGTTTGGGGATCAGTAATCCACTCTTGTACATTCTTTATAATATGCTACACAACAGACAGTTCATCGTAAAGAATGGTGATGTGACTTATATTGGAATATTTCAAATTAAAAATGGTCTTCAGCAAGGCGCGGTAAATTCGCCGATCCTATTCAACATTTGTACAAGCGACTTGATAGGTTCACTTCCCCATACTATTGCGTACAGTGACGATTTGATAGCGTACAAAACAGGCCCAAAAATCGAGGTCATTAATACTCTCTTGCAGCGTGACTTCGATAAGATAAGACGATTTTGCGATGACTGGAAGTTGGAAATCAACTTTCAGAAGTCGGAACCCATTCTCTTTAGGGCGGCTTTTTCTGGAGCCTCTAGGGATACCAGAAAAAATTGGTGAAAGTTCTCAATCATTGGACAGCATGGATAGCCTCTTGCCTGTCGAAATGTAGTCAGATACCTTGGGATCTGGCTAGATCAGTTTCTGTATTTTGACAAAAATTGCCAAAGCTAAAGGCGCTTTTGCCCTTACAAAGAGACTGTTTTATAGCAGCCAACTCGATGCGAGGGTAAAAGTAATCTGCTACATGGCCCTTATCGGGCCCATGCTGGTATTTGGTTGTCCCGTGTGGTTCAATGTACGAGCAAGCTTAATGGAAAAGATTCGGGTGTTTGAGAGGGTTTGTCTTCGCTTGTACAGAACACCAGAGTCGGAGTACAAAAATTTGTATCCTAATGAGGTCCTTTACAACAGGGCGAACCTAATACGAGTGGAAAACTTCGTAATTAAGCTGACTCGATGGCACATACCAAGAGCAATGACCTCGACGAATAACCTGATATCTGGGGCTTACTACCCAAATTGCCTTTACCACGAGAGTGTGCGCTCTGACGGCTTCCTTCCACCGGAAGCATTCCTCTACCTTGATTAGATAGGGTTGATCCAGGATAGATAGTTAATCTTCCATCTCGCTCGGACAGCTGGGGACAGGTGACACAACTACAACAGAGACGTCGCACACGGCAGTGTGGATCATCTTAGGTGCAGTAGAGCGGTGGGGAATCACGATAAGAGGGATAACGTTCGGAAGCACCAGCATTTCTGGTGGTTGAATGATGGAGAAGATGTTTCGTCGTCGTTTCCGTTAATTACGGACCAGCCTCACTAATAAGGCAGAGCTGACTAATCTATTTGCTCTGTAAATAGCGATGGCTAGCTTACATAGGTTTAGGTTAGAATTTAGGAAATATATACATGTTTTAGTATATACAAAGGCATATACTAATATATGTATATTATTGTGTATAATGTCTATTTGTGTGTATGTGTATATTTTTTATGTAGGTTAGGTAGATTAAGGTTTATTTTAAGTTAGATATTAAGTTTTTATAAAAAATAAAAAAATATCCTTATGCTAAGTTTTTTGTTAACAAATTTTTTTTCTTAGCCTTATGTACACGAGTATTAAATATGTAGTAAAATGTATATAAAATCGAAAGACATAGATATAAGAATTTAGAGTAGCTTAGAGTGCCTGTGTGGGGCCAGTAAGGTAGTATAAGATTGTTAAGTAGTTTTAAGCTAGCATTTAAGCATTTTTTGTTAGTATGTAAGAGTTACTGATTAAGAAAATAAAATGCATTTAAAACTGAAACTGAAAAAAGATATGAAATTAGTTTATGAGTTAGTTGTAAGTCAGCCGCAAAGGCATCCAGTCGAAAAAATATTTTTTTTTTTTTTTTTTTGAATAATAGACATTTCATTTTCTAATTTACATAATTAATTATTGTGTAGTTTAATGCATTAAGTAAGAAATAAGATAAATTTAAACTTAAACTAATATGTCAGTAATAGGAGTTTCTGACCTGTCGTAGTGAAATTGGAAGAGCCAACTTGCAAACCGTAAGTTAAAACTGAGAAAAAATTTCGATATGCAATAGTACGGAAGCTGGGTAAACATAACACGTTTGAGGAGTTTCCACGTAAATTATAGTTTAAAAGTAAATGAAAGTTACGGTTACCAAACTTCATGAAGAACGTTTTCAATACATTAAGACAGTACAGGTGACGAACTGGCGACATTTTTAGGTCATGGAACAGAGAATAACTAGGATGGTTACGAGGTTTTCGGCAAATTTTTCTTAAAATAAATATTTGCAAGATAAAAATGGGTCGTATATTGTTGTGAAATACGACGCCTCAACAAACTATTCTATACTGAAGCTCAGAATGAAAAATAATAATAATAGTAAATAATTTTTAAAAGTTTAGTTGAGCATATTAAAAATAATGTCTAAGTGTGCATCGGAAATACTTCCGTAATGTATCGATATTATACATAAAATACATTTTAGAATCAAGGGTTAGCCCCAAGTATTTAAAATGGTCCACAGAAACATTTATCAATGCAACATAAACTATTACAGTAAGTGGAAAAGTAAAAATCAGAAGTATACTTATAATTAGAAAATTTGTATTTTTGACACTCAGGTGCATGAAAGTACAGATTTTCTTCAAAATTGTGCGATGAAGATAAGCTGAAGAACATTAATTTAGTTTTAGAGCTTATCACTAAATGATGTTGGGAAAACCAATGTCTCAATAAATTTAAGTCCCAATTGACATCGGAAACCAGGTCTAGAGGACTATTTAAACCGTAAGTGAAACCTATATCATCGGCAAAAGCAGTAAATGAACCTTTGAAATTTAAAGCAAACAGTGAATTTATATAGACTAAAAATTGTATCCGTCCTAAAACAAAGGCCGGTGGTACACCCAGATTATGGAATTTAATTTCATTCGCTCATCTAACCTAACTCTTGGCGACCAATTTAGGAGATAAGAGTGTAACCAATTTAGCATAAAACCCTGCTTTTCATATTTCTTAATAAACACTTGTGGTTGGTTGACGTGATATCAAATGTGTTGGTGTAATCAATAAATAGACCAGCTGTACAGTTTTTGCCATCAAGGTTAGACATTATTTGAGAACAAACTGTAAGGGTGCATCTTCCGTTGATTTTCCTTTTTGAAATCCAAATTTAGCTGGATAGAAAAACTTTGTTTTATTTAAGAAGCTCACTATCCTGATCTTCATGAGTTTTTCCAATATTTTGCTGAAAGCAGGAAAAAGTGAGTTGGGCCTATAATTACCGACGCGACGTCAGTAGGAGAACAATTTTTTAGCAATGCGATAACATTTGCACATTTAAGGCCATCAGGAAAGACTCCTTCAAACATGAAACGATTAAAAATATCTATCTAGATATAGATATCTATTACAAAATGTGAAATGTTTTTAAGAACAAAGCTTGGAATACCATACACTCCACATGATTTCGTTAAGGAACCAATGGGATTTAAGATTTCAAGAGATATTATGGACGTAAAAATAAAACTTCTACTTTCCAACGGTTCATCATAGTCACAAATAGACGAACAGAGGGAGCAGATCTTTTGGAATGAGCATGGTTGTAAACTAATACCTATGTTGGAAGAACAGCTATATTAAATGCAATTGCAATAACAATTTTGTCAGACATCTCACAGTCATCAACCCTTAAAACAGAGAGCTCTTTGGGCATAGTTGATTTGTTTATTATGCTATTAACTATGTGGTCGGATATGCATCCTCTACAAATCACAGATGTTTTAAGCAAAACTCTACGCTGCCTTGTTTTGACTCCTGTTGAAAATAACATCTTTTAAATTTATGTCTGTATGCTAACAAATCGGGTATCTTTAAACCCGTAATTATTAGTACTTCAATTATTTCCAATTTATGTGTCACAAGTTATTGAAAATCAAAAGTGATTTAAAAAAAAATTAAAATTTTGACTTCACCTTAATTTTTTTACGGAAAGATATCTCTTTAAACCCCAATTTTAACAACTTTAAAACGTGTGATTAGTATTTGCAAAAAAGAGTCAGGTCATTTCACCTGAAGTCATAACGAGTTTTGAAGATACGACCCAACTTATTGGAACAGGTAAAACATTAAATGAAAAATTTTTAAAAATTTTAGGAAGAAAAAATATAAATATTGATTGCACATTTTTATCTTTATCTTTTTCATCATCGTCTTTGAGAAGCTCTAACAGTGTCCATTCTTTCCAACTCTTCTCCGACTTTCGCAGCAGTCTTGTCAATCATATGGTTCAAATTATCCAATGCTTTTATTCTATCCGCATAAATAAAAGTTCCTTGGAATCAGGTCCTGGAACCTTGGAGGCCGCAGAATGGGTCCATCTCGCCCTATCTACAAATTTTCAAACACTCTCGATCGAACATCTCTCTAACTGCATGGCCACGTGTGGTTGGGCGCTATCCTGCTGGTATGCAATGGTTGTTGTTTGTTGCAGTGGTATATCGCCCAATAGCTCTGGTAATTTATTTCCGATCAGGCTGTTATCCAATATGACTACCCATACTTTGATGTTGAGTTATGGGGGTTGTTTTCTGCCCAATTATCAACTGACTTAAGATGAAATAGCCGTATAAAAATTAAAGAAAAAAAATTACTTTGGGTCTCTAATAACTTTTGACACAATAAGGGTATTCACTTAAACTAATAACTTTAAGTGTCTCGTGATTTTCTAAATTTACGAGGTGCTTTAAGTGGAAAGCAAGTCGCGTAATTGAATAAGCTGTGCCACAACTGTCATCAAATTGCCACCTCACATATGAAATGCCAAAAATTAGTGAAAAGAAAAAACTTATTAGATTGATAAAGGAGGCGATACATACTAATTTTAGATATTTTGCGAACGTTTTAGGAGTTCATGTTAATACCCTTATTAATTTTAGGGCGACAATTACTTAAAAAAAACTAAAGTGCTCATAATTTGGTATTTAACGATACCTCTTTTGTTACTATACCACCTTGATCAAAAAGTTCCCGGTTTTTTAAGAAAATTAAAACAAGTTTATTCATCTAAATCTATATTGTCCCCTTCAAAGTAATCCTCATCGACTACAACACACTTATGGCAGCGCTTGATCCAATTCGGTTTTCGGTATGTCTATCAGTGCTTCCTGCGATTTTTCCATTACTTCCTCTCGGCTGCTGAAACGCGTTCCCCGTAGTGGTTTTTAATTCGATTGAACAGAAAGAAGTCACAGGGAGCCAAATCAGGTGAATTCGGTGGATGTTGGATGGTGTTTGTTGCATTTTTCGTCAAAAATTACGAATAATGATGGCACTGTGCTACGGTGTGTTATCATGGTGCAAAATCCACGAGTTTGCTGCCCACAATTCTGGTCTCTTTCGGCGAATTGCTTCACGCAAACGTCTCATAACGCCAAAATAATACTCTTTGTTTACTGTCTGGCCTTCTGGCTAAAATTCATGAAGCACTGCACCGTTGTAATCCATGAAAACCGTGAGCATTGCCTTCTTTTTTGACTGAAAATGACGTGGTTTTTTTGGTCTCGGCTCATTTGGTGAACGCCATTCATTTGCCTGACGTCTGGATTGCGTGTTGTACTCATAAACCCATGTCTCGTCTCCAGTAATGATCCTTTTGATGAATGTGGGATCGGATTTAGCCTCGCAAATCATCTCTTTTGCGACATCAACACGGTCTCTTTTGCATGAAATTGAGGTCTTTTGGCACCAACTTTGCTGCTACACGACGGAATCTCAAATCATTGGACGGATCCATAGGCAATGTTCAAGTCCTCCGCTATCTCTCTGATGGTTAATTTGCGGTTTTTTATTTTTATTTTTTTACTCCATCAATGTTTTCGTCGGTCTTCGATGTCGATGGGCTGGCACTGCTTTCGTCATCTTCGATTGAATCCCGACCACTTTTGAACCGCTCGTGCCACTGGTAAACGACCGTTTTATTTATAGAATCTTTTCCAACATTTCCAACGTTCGCGCACCATTAAATCCGTTTTTTACGCAAAATTTAATACAAGTTCGTTGTTGCAAATTTAAATCCATTTCTCAAATTGTAAAAAATCGCCAACACACACAGAATAGATGTACTCTTGGCTACGTAACTTTTGCAAATGTCAAGCTATGAAGTTAAGATTTAGACGGAATGTCAACAACAGATTTACCAACTCAACAAAAAAAACGAACTCAAATCGGAACAATGGGAGCGCCACACTGTGGTTATTCCGTCACACTTTTTGATCAAGGTGGTATATATATATTTAAAAGATGTCCTTTTTAATAGGAGTTGAAATAGGGCGGAAAGGCTTTGCTTAAATCTTCTGTACCTCGGTGGGGATCCGTTTCCAGCTTATTCGTATTTCACATGCTTTAAAAATCTTGCTGAAGATTGAAGTTTTCATATTACGAAAATATAGTTCGATTTTGTTGACCAGTGTTATTCGGAACTACATTTTTGTCCTTGCCCACTAAGTCACGTTTTGTTTTGTTTTGTTTTCTTTAATGTTTCATACACAGAAATGCGGCTTAAAATTTTATTTGTACTTACATGCTGTATGTAATATATTTGAGCCCAAAATATTGTTATTTTTATTTCATGTAGGTCAGATGAGCGCAAATCTTGGATTTCATCGACCATGAATGGTTCATTCTATCTGTCCGCAAACCATGGGTTGTATCCGTCATTTATGAGTCTATTCATGTGACTTTACTATTGAATTCTCTTGTTCAAATCTCCAAATTTCTTTTTGAGTCTTGTTAACTCGACACGTTCTTTTTACATTTTCATAAAACTTTGGACTTTTGTTCTTGTACTAACGCCTCTTCATTTCCCCGATCTTTAGCTTGTACTGATTTTTTGTTTGCTCGCAGAGCACACCAATTGCCTTGCTTTGCCATTTAATAGGTACCGTGATATAATACCAAAAGACATAAGGCTAAATTCTATCATTTGGCATAATGACACTTTGATAAAACGACATTAGGCCAATTTAGGGTAGTAGCATAGTGCTAAATTTTCATCAACTGGTTTTTTGGCCATAAAAAATCTAAAAATGAATGAATCTTCATTTTCTTTAGATGCTCGATTTTACAGCGTATTTATGATAAAAATGTCAGGATAATCTAAATTCAAGACTTCTTGTTATCCCTAACTGAGTTAAACGGGATTAAAAGTTGGCTTGGAATAGGCGATTCGCCAGCGGTAGCTACATTTGCAGTTGGATAAACTGAAGGAAAAAGCGGTTGAAACTCTTTCAGTTAGATGAACTGAAGCAAATAAAATAAGAAGAATAAAAAAACTCGTGACCTTTGGTTTTAAGATTAAATCTTTATTGATTGACTGTTGGCTGAAGAGTAGTTTGCCATATCAATTTTTTCTTCTCTTGCAGCTGCTGATGGCTTATGTACCACTCAGCTGTTTCTTTTAAGGTCAATCACCCTGGCTTATTTACCTTAGTGTAATATGTGTTGCTATACATCATCTCCAACAATGCCCCCATATTCTTCGGAGTGGGTGTTAGAGTGCATTGTTTTGTACAGTGCATCTCACTCATATGCAATTCGGCCATCCCGGATTTTCTCTGCTGTTAGTTACAGGTTACGAATGCATTCTTTAAGTGGCGTTTAAATACATTAAAGTCAGACTGATATTTCCTTCGTAGCTCGGCATGTTTGACAGTTCTCATTTTTGTCCCGTGGTAAAGCGCTTGTGGTACGGTGAAGTTTATATTCAATTCGTTAGTTAGTATTAATTTTTTGTTTGTATGTTGTTTGCATCAAAGCTAATTATTCGCTATGTTTTCCATTTTTATTTCATGCGATTAATTAGCTTCTTGTAAACACACAATATCTTATTTTTCCCCAGTTCGTGTTCGATTGTGTTGGGAAGCAACATGCTCCCGGCCCGGCAACGTGGAATTAAGGATTTTCAACGCGGTATGTTGTGTTACGCTGTGTAGATCAGGCTTAAAGACCTCTGTCGCTTGTTGTGGGGTTTGAATTTCGTTTCTTGTTGCTTCATCCCCGTTGGCCTTGTTGTTGTTCGGATCTCTGTGTCTTCCCCCACGTCGGATTGTGATGGTTTGAGAGTGCCGAGAAAAATACAAAATTATATTAGTTTCGGTTTCAACACATATAAAAATAAAATAAATTATATTTAGCTATTACAGTTGGTTATCCATAATTTAGGGGCAAGTCGGTTGACCTTGCGAATTAGGGAAAAAAATTATTATGTTTGTAGGATAGGGGTTATTAATTCACTTAGAATCTATTTTTTTCATGTATTTATTAATTAAACTAGTTGTTTTTTTTGTTTAAATTAAGTTCATAAACTCGATGAGTTCAACGGATTACTTACCGGCAAGGGGGATAGATTCGCGATCGCACGTTTTAGGACTCCTTTTTTGTCATTATGGTACTACGTGCGTTAGACGATCTGCACCAGGATGCAGTTTAATTACTCGAGCGAGCATCCGCCCAAAGGCGGAAGGATATTCTCCTTGATGAAAACTATATCTCCGAGTTTGATGTTCGGCTGTTGCTGAAGCCATTTTGGTCGTTGCTCTAGTAAATGCTAGTGTTAGTCTTTGAATATATCCTCACCTATCGAGGTTGTTTATGTTTTTCTCCATACAATTTTTTTCATTCAGAGTAATTATTGACACTCCGGTCAAAAAAATTCCGGGAGTGAGAACCGTCAGATCATTTGGGTCAGATGTTATTTTACATAAAGGCCTTGAATTCCTCAACTGTAAGCCTGACTGTTCCGACTGTTTTTGGTAATATCTGTACAGCTAAAATAAAAGGCACTGTTCATTTACTTCGGAACTGTATTTATTAATTAAATAATATGAAAACTCGATGCTACTTCTGTCGCAGACTGATTCCAACTGCTAGTGTAAATAATACATAATACTAATGCCCCTTATATGTACAATACTATAGTACAATAGTACAATATCCCCCTAAAATTCAAAATATTAATTTAATTTAATTTTTATTTATATATAGTTTTTTTCTCTTTTCGGATATCTATTTGTATCCTGAAATTTTTTCCAATCAATTAGATCCCACTTCATTATCTTGCTTTTCATCTCTATTATTAATTTTATTTTGTACATTAACATTGGTTTCCTCAACAATTTCGTCATTTGTTTCATTGCTTGCAATGCTTAATTCTGGATTTTTCTTTTCAAAATTTTGATTTTTTTCTGTAGGATCAAATACCAAACTAGGAATATAAAAATTGTTATTATTGATAATACATGAGATTAACTGATTTACATGTATTTTCCAAATTATATTTTGTTTATTCAAAATTTCCACCAAGTAGTATTGATTTTCTAAAACTTGTTTAATTTTCCCGGAATGTTTTTCTCCCGGAATGGAATAATCCTTGACTAAAACGTTATCTCCAACTTAAAATTTTTTAGTATTTAATCCTTTATAATTTGTTTGCTGTTTCGGCATAATGTCTATCTTAGATCTAACTTCTTCATAGCTAAAAATCTTCTGACTTTTCGTACTCCTTAAGGGATTTAATAAATCTAGTCTACTTCTAATATTATTGTTTAACATTATCATGGCCGGTGACATACCTGTAGTGCTGTGGATAGAGTTGCGATAATCTAGTAAAACTGATTCCAGTCGCTGATTTAATTCTACTGACGATTTTTTTAAATGTAAAGCTCTTTTCAGCGCTAGCTTACATATCTTATCACCATTTTCCGCTTGTGCGTTGGTAGCAGGATGACCAACTGGACTTGTTATATGGGAAATGTTATTTTTTAATAAAAATTTCTTAAATTCAGCCGAGGCAAAAGAGGGCCCATTATCAGTTTTAACTATTTTTGGAATAACAAACAGCGAAAAGAGTGGACGAAGATGCTTAATGATGTTACTGCTGGAAATATTGTCTGAAATGTCGATGCATTCGAGCCATTTGCTATACGCATCGCTTATTACCAAGAATTTCTTCGTAAAAATTGGCCCCATAAAATCTATGTGTAGTCTACTCCATGACCCATCAGGTCATCGCACTAATGGCTCTTTACCTGGATTATTTCTATGCATTAAACAATTGTCACAGTATTTAACCACCTATTCTATATCTTTATCAAACAAAGGCCACCAAAAATAGCTGCGACCAAAACCTTTTGATATAACAATACCCATGTGTGTCCTATGAATCTCGTTAATTACATACTTCCTTAAACAAGTGGGGACTACTAATCTGTAACCCCAAAATATGCAACCCGACTCGATGGAAAGTTCATCCCTCCGTGTTAAATATGGTTTTATATCCACATCATTCAAATACCCAGGCAAAATTTTTTTATTTATTGAATAACTCTTATCAGAAGTTCGTCTTTTTCTGTTGCTTCTCCAGCTTCATCAAACGATATTGGAATTTCACCCCATTCCCTTAAATAATTTAAACACACATCGGACGGGTGGAGTTTCTCAATGTTCGGATTGTCTATCGGTGAACGTGATAAGTAATCCACTATATTATTCTTTGAATTAAAATACTCTAAATCGAACTGATACCCAGATAAAACATAGCGTAACGCTGCAAACGATTGGCTGACATTTGCAGTATTCCTTTTTTTGACCCGAAAATTGAAATTAGCGGTTTGTTATCCGATACCAGAGTAAACTTCCTACCATACAAATATTGGTGAAACTTCTTTGCACCAAACATAATAGCTAAAGTTTCTTTTTCTATGTGGGAATATCTGGTTTCTGTGTCTGACAATCTTTGCGAAGCAAACGATATGGGGCGTTGAATTCCGCTATCGTATGTATGCACCAAAATTGCAGCGATACCCTTTGGACCTGCATCCATTATTAATTTAAGGGAAATGTTTGAATCGTAGTGTGCTAGTACTTGCTTTGATGTCAATAATTTTTTTTAGATTTTCAAAACAGTTATCTTGATTTGGACCCCAGTAAAACGCATTTTTCTTCGACAATAAATCATATAACTCGGCAGCAGTTGAAGACAATTTGGGAATAAACTTCCTATATAAATTAACTATCCCCAAAAATGACTGCAATTCCACAAGCGATTTTGGTTTGGGTAATTTTAACATGGCTTCAATACGCTGTTCGTCCATGTGAAGGCCATTATAGTCGATAACATATTTGTAATATATAATAACGCCTTAGGCATTTGATCGACTTTACAAAACATTTGCATTTTAATTTGGACACTTTTAACCCTGCATCCTATTTAAAACACCTGCTAAGATTTTTAAATGTTCACCTCTGTTCCTAGCACTAACCAAAACATCATCCATAAACACTATGACACCTTTAATACCCGATAATAGTCTTTCGATAATTTTTTTAAATATTGCTGGTGCTGGTGCTAATCCATAGACTAGCGTGGTATATTGAAATAACCCTTTGGTCGTCGAAATAGTGGTTAACTTTTTTGAATCGTCTGCCAAGACAATTTGCTGATATGCCATTGACAAATCGAGCTTAGAGAATTTATTTCCCCCATGAACTTCAGCAAAAAGTTCTTCTATTTTCGGCAAACTATACTGATCCACACATAACCGCGGATTTAATATAACTTTAAAATCTCCATAAATACGTATATCACCATTTTTTTTAAGAATTAGTACAATTTGGTGTACAACATTCAGAGTCGTCTACAGGCTCTAGTATCCCTAAGTTAACCAGTTTCTCAATTTCGCATTTTGCCTTATTTTTAACAGCAAAAGGTAACCGCCTTGGTCGAAAAAACTTTGGCTCAGCACCCTTCTTAAGTTTCAACGATACCTTATGCTTATTAAATGTGCCTAATTTTTCATTCCGGATACGACTCCATTACGTTAATCGAATTATAATCCGCCTTGTCACAAAAATATAACCCCTGAAATTGTATGTTAAATTGTGCATAAAATCTTTGCCCAGGATTGGAGGACCCCCATTATTAACCACAAATATTTCCATCAGTACACTTCTATTATAGTAAGCAATGGTTACCTGGATAGCCCCAATAGGAGTTATTGAATTTCCACTATAGCTCTTGAATAATTTGTTCGTTTTCAACATTTTACAATTATCAAAATACAATATCAATAAAATAATCAAATTCTGTTCGTAAGTGGACATAGAGATAGCTGATACTCGGGATCCGCTATCTATCTGCATAACCATCGCAACTCCATTCAGTAACACCTTGACCGTAATTGGTTCATTCTTAGAATCTGTTTTACTAAATTAGAAAAGAGACATTTTTTTTTTATAATTTACGCGCCCATAAGGGGTTAGATACCCTTTTACTGTTGCCAGGGCGCGGGCGGAAAGTTAGAAGGAGGAGAAAGGAAAATTGTTTTTGTAGTGGTTTGAAAATCAGGTGTATTTGGTTTCGATATTCGCTCTCCTGGGGCGGGAGTCCGAATATGACGGAGAGGTTTTTCTTCACTCAGAGTGATTCGAAGGTTATAATTCGCACTAGTTTTTTGTGCTTGAAACTCTACAACAGCCAAATCTACGTGTCAGTATTATGCCTTCACACGCAGAATTTTTGTGTCTGAAGTCCCATTTACAATACTGCGAGATGCTATACGTTGTTCGAAAATGAGAGCGCTTGAACTGTCAAAAATATTTCCGTAACATGTAATTCAATGTGTTCCTTTACAATAATGCGAGTCACGCAGCGAGCATCGCAGTCAATTTCGAAAATCTGGAAAACTCTGTTTTGTTGTGTTTTCATTTTGAGCTTGTTATTTGTGAGTGGTGTTTTGACGCATCATTGTAAACAGACGTCCGATGTCTGAATGCGAGAGCCCTCGCATTCGAATTCGAATGCGACTCTCGTATCGCATCTCGCAGTATTGTAAATGGGACTTGAGTTCCAATTACAAAAATGAAAAACTTGAAAGACTTGTCATGGGCAGGATTCGAACCTTGACCCCTCCGAGTGATAAGCGATTAATAGCACCACTACACAACGGCCACCCCAAACTAATGCTTCTATCGTCCATATAATTAACAGAATTTTTTTTATTCGTTTTCGACACTGTATTTATATTTACTGTGCACATTTTTTTTAAGTGAATCTTTGTTTTGCATTTGTTGCAAGTATTTAGATTTATAAATTCTGCATTCACTCGCCAAATGATTAAAATAACCACATACAAAACAACGCCTTTTCTCCTCCGGATGAAGGGTCGCTCAAGTCTCATCGATAGTCATTTCTTGTTGTTGTGGTGTTGCTGTTTCCTTGTTCTGATGTGATAGAATGCGCTCGTTGAAGGTTCTGATTTAATGTGAGTTCTTTCCTCGTACTCGATTGAGTTGTATTGTTGTTGTATACAATTCACTGAAGATGTTATATTTATTGCTTTTTGGAATGAAAGTGTAACTGCATCTTCCAAAAACAACTTGTCCTCAGCCGGGCCCTTTGGTAATACGAAGGCCGTTCAACATATTCTCGGTATCGGGGTGAAGCTGTGGTTGCATATATAAATTATTTATCAAGTAATACTATTATTTTAGTGCATTCATGTAAAATTTCATATAAATGTGATTATTAATTCGCGTTTTATCTCTAGTTAAACAGAATCATAATGGCAACTGAGACGATGATGGTGAAAATTGAGCATCGCGCTGTAATTAAATTTCTCACTAAGCAAGGAAAAAGTCAAAAAACTATTCATGAAGAGATGGTGGGTGTTTACTAGGGTTCCGCACCTTCATTATTAACTGTGCAAAAGTGGTCAAGTGAGTTCAAGAGAGGCAGAGAGAGCATTGAAGACGACCCCCGCTCCGGCGCCCCGGCTACTGCTTGTACGGGAGAAAGCATCAAAGAAGTCGAAAAACTTGTTCTTGAGGATGCCCGAATAAAGGTGAAAATGATGGCAGAGATCACCAAGCTTTCAATTGGTACCATTCACACCATTCTTCATGACCATCTTAACCTTTGAAAGGTCAGTGCAAGGTGGGTGCCACGAATGCTCACAGCGCCTCAGAAAAAAGTGAGAATCGCATGCTGTAGAGAGCTTTTGGAGATGTGTAGTGAGAACGCGGACGGTGTTATGGATCGAATTGTTACTGGGAACGAAACATGGGTCCACCACTATGACCCTGAAAGCAAACAAGAGTCCATGCAGTGGCATAAAAAAGGAACAGACGCCCCGAAGAAGTTCAAAGTCACTCCGTCTGCCGGGAAGCTCATGGCCACAGTTTTTTGGGACTCAAAGGGAATCTTGCTCATTGAGTACAAAAAAAAGGTGAAATCATCAACGCTACATCCTACGCTTCCACTTTGCATATTTTGCGGGAGGAAATTAAAAAGAAAAGACGGGGTAAACTCGCAGCGGGTGTGTTGCTTCTTCATGACAACGCTCGTACCATAATAAAACGGTCTCACAAAGACATTTCTAGATGACTGTCGAATTTACAGTTTTTTGCCAGCTCCCGCAATCTTTCCTGGCTATATACTCGTAGAATTTATTTCTCTCAGCAAATACGGAAATTGTTGGTTCAAAATGCTTATTTAACGCAGCGTTACAGATGCTGTAGGTGGTTGTCTCTGCACTTATAAGAGATGGTTGGATTAAACTTTCCAGCAATTTATATGATGTTGGGCTTTTTGTTTTTTCGCATTTCCTGTTCAATATCATTAGCAATAAAAAAATGCTCTAGTTGAACCTTATAAACCTTCCAATCGTCCTCATCGTGATTGAAGGTCGGTGCTCTAGATGAATATGCCATTATAATTATTAAGAATTTCACCAGCGGTGACAATGTCTGTACAACTAAAATCAAAGGCACTGTTTATTTACTTCGGAACTGTATTTATTAATGAAATAATATGAAAAGTCGATGTCGCAGACAGATTCCAACTGCAAGTGTAAATAATATATAATACTAATACCCCATATACGTATTGTTCGCCCCCTCCTAGAGTACGCCAGTCAAGTATGGTCCCCATATCATCGTGTTCATATCTCGAGAATTGCCCCCCTGCCCCCCTATCAAAACCGTATCAGCCTTATCAACTTAAACACCCTTGAAGATCGCAGAGATGCAGCAGACTTTCTCTTCATTCATCGACTCCTTTCTGGTCACGTTGGTCACAACTCCATTTTCCTCAACACTAACCCTCGTAATCTACGTACCCCTCGACTCTTCTATCTACCAACTCACCACCCCTCCTATGGCGCGAACCAACCAATCTCCCGTATGCTACGTCAAATCAACTCAAACCCTACCGTCTTTGACTTCCACCGCACCACTTCCTACCTCAAATCCGTTCTCCTTCATCACTCCAACCAACCTTAGTTTTAAGTATCAGTTTAAGTTTAATTTTTAAATTATAGCTTGTATTAAGCCGAATAAATGGGGGCATTCGCCTCCACCAAAATTAGTGTTTTGTGCTGCCAGACTTGCTGAAACTTTTGCTGACCATGCACTGGAGAAGTGTTTGCTGTCCTTGTTCAGTTCATTCCTGGCTACCTTGAAGTTTGTCTCCTATTCACTGTGAATGTTGGAGCAGATTCCTCTTCGCGCTACAAACCTGCTGCAGTAAGGACACTGACTAATTCTATGTGTATGTAAGCAGCTATGTATCCTTTCGTCATCCTACTGCATCTTCCCTTCCACAGCTTTATTTCTACAGGACCCGTGAGGTCCACCCCAGTGTTCGTAAATATCCTTGAAATTATTACGCGTTCTGTAGCAAGATTTCCCATGAGTTGTTGTTGCATTTTGGCCTTATGTTGATGACATCGAACGCAGTTGTAGATTATTGATTTGACTAGTCGCTTAAGATTGGTGGTCCAATATTGGATTCTAATCTCTGCTATCATAATCTGCTGTACACCATGAAGTGTGCGTTGAGGCACATCGCTGACGGCCAATCTCGCAAAGTGATGTGACTTTCTTATTTATGAGATGTTTCCGCCTAAACGGTATGGTGGAGTTTGTTAAACGCCCTCCTACGCGTAGGAGTTCCTCAGCATTAAGAAATGGATTCAAACGGAGAATATGGCTGCCCTTTCAAATGCACCCTTTCTCTTTTACCGTTTTTATCTCATTGTGAAATAGTTCACCTTGAACAAGTCTGATGACCTACCTTCGCGCTCCATCTAATTCATCAGGTGTGAATCGGTGACATTCCAATGGTCTTCTATTTGCTTTGTGTTTTAGAAATCCAAAGTAACTGTGCCATATAGCTGCACTGCGTACTAGCAGCTTCAGGTTTGAAATTCGTTGACAGTATTCATTGTTGATGATTACACAGATAACATCAGCGAAGCTTACTTGTAGATTTGCTAGTTTGTTCTTATAAAATGATGGTTTTAATTCACCCTTCTTATTTTCCTTTTTTGTTTCCAGCTCCGTCTCGCACAAAGTCAACCCTGGACCTTCGTTTACGGAAAAAATTCTTTAGATATTGTGGCCCATGCAACCACATGTGGCCTTTGATGAGATCATGTGGTAACATTCCTCGTGAGCCTATTTCCGCTGGGTTTTCTTTAGTGCCAACGTGTCGCCAAGCATAGGTGTTTGTTAGCGCTTGGATTTCGCTGACTCGATTGGCCACAAACGTAGTGCGAATTGTAGAGCTCCCCCTAATCCATGCCAATGCAGCTCTACCCACTGATCTTCAATTTCTTGAGAAATTGGCGAGTCCCAAGAATATTGCTTTAGCGACAGTTGCTGCAGGATTAATTTGGCCTTTATTAAGCATGTGGTCCATCCTAGTGGGTCAAACAGACGAGCGATGTCAGCAAGTACGGATCTTTTTATGAACTGTTGGACCTCTGGTAAGTTAATATTGAATGCGAATGTATCTTTCGCTGGATGCCATTGAATCCCAAGTGTTTTTTTGGCATCTAGTGATTCAAAGTTTAGAGGCAGATTTATTTCCTTTTCACTTTCAAGAACCTGCTCTAACACTTCTCGTGAAATTGCTAGCCCAATTCCTTAGAGGAAACCCGGCTAAATTCAGATCTTTTGTAAATCGATGGCTTCCTTTTCGTCATTCGTACCAATTAGTCAATAATGCACAGCAAGTCACATTGAACGATGGTTTTAAGCAGATGTTGCTCTTCGAATCACTTAGAAGTAATAAATCAGTGACAACCGATGAAATACCGAACATTGTGCTTCGACATCTCCCTCTAGAAGCGGTGAACATTTATTCCAACCTGCATTGGAAAACTGCTGTGGTACATCCCATCCCCAAACGGGATAAAGACACTTCCAAACCGGCGAATCTCCGCTCGATTAGTCTTCTTCCAAACATCAGTAAGGTTTTTGAGAAGGTGATCAATAGAGTCCTGACTAAGTGGGTTGAGGACAAACATATAGTTCCGGATAATCAATTCGGTTTCAAGGCGGGGCATGATATCATTCATGCTGCGTCGAAACTGGTTTCTGATATCCAATGGAACAAAGGCAAGAAACAGTGCACTGGTGCCTGCCTGATTGACTTGGAGAAGGCCTTCGATACCGTATGGTTAGAAGGACTCTTTTTCAAGCTGGACAGGTTGGGCATTAGTAAGTCACTGCTGTATATTCTTTTTGATAAGCTCTCCAGTAGACAGTTCATCGTGAAGAATGGCGATGTGACTTCTGCTGGAACATTTAACATTAAAAACGGTCTACAACAAGGTGCGGTAAATTCGCCGATCCTATTCAACATTTACACGAGTGATCTGATAGGTTCACTTCACCATGCCATAGCGTACGCAGACGACATAATCGCGTACAGATCAGGTAAAAAGGTTGAGGTCATTAATATACTTTTGCAGCGTGACTTCGACAAAATTAAGCGATATTGCAATGACTGGGAGTTGAAAATCAATTTTCAGAAGTGGGAAACCATTTTGTTTAGGACGCCTTTGTCTGGGGCCTCTAGGGATACCAGAAAGAATTGGCGAAAGTTCTCGATCGTGGGGCAGCACGGGCAGCCACTTGCTTGTCGAAATGTAGTCAGATACCTTGGGATCTGGCTAGATCAATTTCTGTATTTTAAAAAACATATAGGGGTTGCTCTGGCCAGAGCCAAAGGTGCTTTTGCCCTTACAAAGAGACTGTTTTATAACAGCCAACTCGATGCGAGGGTGAAGGTGATCTGCTACACGGCCCTTATCAGGCCGTGTAGTATTTGGATGTCCCGTGTGGTTCAACGTGAGAGCAAGTTTATTCGAAAAGATTCGGGTGTTTGAGAGGGCTTGTCTTAGGACTTGTCTTCGCTTATACAGAACACCAGAGTCTGAGTACATAAAATTCTATCCCAATGAGGTCTTGTACAATAGGGCTAACCTAATAAGAGTGGACAATTTCGTCATTAAGTTGACTCGAAGGCACATTGCAAGAGCACTGACCTCATCGAACAACCTGATCTCTGGGGCTTACTACCCCAATTATATGTATCACAAGAGAGTTCGCTTTGACGGCTTTGTTCCTCCAGAAGTATTCCTCTATCTAGATAGTAAACGTCTGATCCAGGACAGATTGGCGGTGCCGCTAATCTTTCACGTCGCTCGAACAGCTGCGGACAGGCGACTTAACTACGACAGAGACGTCGCACACGGCAGTGCGTAGCATCTCCGGTTCAGAAGGTCGGTAGGGAGTCGCGACATGAGGGATGTTGCTCGGCAGCACCAGCAATTTTGGTGGCTAGTTGAAGGGGAGGATGCTTCGTCGTCGAATGCCTCCAGTGATAGATAGCTTCATCTGAGGCAAAGTGGTTCAGCCTAATTTTTTTTTAGCCATGGCCGGCTTACATAGTTTTAGGTAGGATTAAGTTAGTTTTAGGAAAAAATATATATAAAAAAAAAAAAATTATAAAAAAAAAATTAAAAAAAAAATTATATATATATGCATATAGTTATATATTAAGTATATAGGTATTATGAATATATATGTATATGTATGTATGTGTATGTATTAGATGTAAGTAGGTTAAGTAGATTAAGATTCATTTTTAGGTAGTCTATAAGTTTTTAGTTTTAAGTTTTTATAATATAAAAAAAAAACAGTCCATTTACTAAGTTTTTACTTAAAATTTATTTTCTTAGTTCTAGTATTAAGTAATGTAATGTAAAATATAAAATTAGACTGTAAGATACGTCGAAAGACATAGTGTAAGTGTTAGGTTTAGCTTAGAGCGCCCGCATTGGGCCAGCAAGTTAGAATAAGTTTATTTGTAAGTTATTTAGGCTAATTTTTAAGCATTTTTTTGTCTAGCATGTAAGAGTAAATTAAGTATATAAAGAAAAATGCATTTAAACTGAAACTGAACTTAAGCAGATGTTGCAATATCTATGTCGTCGTTTCTGGATCATTCATACTCATGCAACAACAGTAAATGGAATCTTTACACAAGTCCCGTGTACTCATAGCACAACCGTTTGTAAACACTGGCTTCGATTATTGCGGATCATGTAATATATGTCTCGGTGGCCACAGAACAATCACAACAATTAAGGTCTACGCAGTCATCTCACGTTGAACTTGCTTAAATCCTGGCGACCAGGGCATTTTCTACAGCCTCATCATTAGACGAGGAAGTTTTACCAAATTATTCACACACATGTTGGTGAAAACCGAATAATGCAACGCGATATACGTAATTGGTAATTTTTTTGTCTGTTTGGTTTTTCAGTGTTCTGTTTTTGACAGCGCATGCGTGATTCGGGACATGTGTCTTATTCAAACATTCTCAGTTAGCTCATGTTAGGAAAAACTATCACCCGAACAACGCTTACCAATTATTGTATTTTATTATCAAAATTCGTGCTCTGTGAAAAATGTTTTTCGCGCACTTCGACCATTTCACGGTCATCATAATCGACCTAGTGAGCAAGCAATTCAAGCTATAGTGACCAAATTTCGCACTAATTTCACGCTAACGGGCATCAAGCCACCTACCCGTATGCAGAGAGTGCATACAGCATCTAGGGTTATGCTACTCAACTACGTGGAAGATTTTACGCAAGGATCTTGGTCCGAAACCTTACAAAATACAGTCCGTGCAAAACTGAAGCCGTACGACCATAGCGTTGAATTTTCGATGAGTGGCCCTTAGGAAAGCTGGAGGAAGATCCGATTTTTTATAGAAAAATTGACTTCAAATTGTCAGATTTTGAACTTTTCTTTGCCAAAATACACGACCTGAACCTGGTCGACATGTGGTTTCAGCTAGACGGCACTACTCGTACATGCCACACAGCACACAAATCGATAGACCAAATGAGAAATGAGTTCGGTGACCAATTTGTCTCTCGTTTTGGAAAGGTGAATTGGCCGACTAGATCGTGCAATTTGACGCCTTTAGACTATTTTTTATGTGGATACGTCAAATCACTCTGTGCCGATTCAACATCGTCAATTGTAGCCTTGGAAGACAAGATACCAGCCAATATGCTCGAAAAAGTGATTCAAAATTGGACTCCAAATTAAAACCTAGTGGTCGTCAATATTTATGTGAAATAATTCTTAATAAGTAAATGGTAAGCATTGATTTATCAACTCAAATAAAAATTGTGTATACTTTTGGAATTGTCCTGTGCTTTTTTTTGACAAATAAAAACCAAACGCTTAAAAAATCACCCTTTACTTGCATGGACTAGTACTCAGGCAGAAGAAAAAGTTTCTAATGCTGGGGTTAACTGGCATTTCATCTCACCTACATCTCCATATCAAGGCGGTATGTAGGAAGTTGCTGTGCCTTAAGTATCTACTGCACACAATTAGAAGACAACTGATGAACTACCAACAACTTAATACACTGCTGTTAAAAATATAAACCTGCCTCAATTCAAGACCGATTGTTTCGTTATATGATGATCAAAACGGTGGTACTGCGCTTACCCCTGGAGAGTTTTTGATCGGCAGGCCGATTTCGGCAGCTTGTAGATATATCCAACAACGTAGTCATTATTCAAAACGGAAACTTACTATCGATCCGTTGGCGACTTGGGCGTATCATCGAGGTCCATCCGGGCAACGATGGTTTACGCGTCATAACAATCAAATACAATACGGAAAGGATAAATCCTGATGGAAGATTTATCAAGAATATATATCAACGACTGGTACAGAACTTTTGTCTCCTTACCAGCATAGAAGAAGAGATCGTGAACCTCAACGGTCCAGCCGGGCAGGAATGTTCGAGAATGTGATTAAGCTACACACACTAGCACACTCATTAGTGTGCAGTAAGACATACATACACCAAATCGCTGTACAGTCACTCACTTTTTCTTTGTCCGGAATAAGGGATGACATCATACACGTACTACGGTGACCAACTGATCGATAAGATAATATCAACTCCGTCTGGGTTGGTGTAAGTACAAAGGGACGCTGCAGTATGTATTAAGACTAAACACGTCGTCTGACTTTGAAGATAAAGAGAAGAATCGGCGCTGCAGCAACGATTCAAGATCGAGACTGTCGTCGGCTTTTGGCATGGATGAACTAACATAGATGGTAAACTTTCCAGATATTGGAAAACCAAAACCCGCTTTCCACTGATCGCCTCTATGTAAGTGAGATCCTGTCCCTAAATACGTGTGAATTGTCACCAATGTCAATTTCTCTCCCATTTTATACAAAACCCGCCCATTTTACTCCAAAAGTTCATGAACATCACATACACAGAGTGAACTTTACGTGCATACCGCTCTCATTCTAGTAACCTTACTTGCAAATTGCTCTCATTCCAGAAAATTCTGACAGGTTATAGAGATGTACAAAGTGTTGTTAACCTACAGTTTTCAGTGCATTGGTTTTTAAGGGTTTGCAAAAGTATTAGTAAAGTTTGCCGTCTAAGTTAGTTCATCTATGATCGAGTCTTTCTTTGGTTTTTAGTGTGATCAGATATTGATCGAATGTGCGAAGAAATTTTTGTTGAACAAACTTTTTGTGAATTGAAAAACCTATTTCTTTTATTCTGGATTTTTTGAGTGCACGAAATGCGAATTCTATACAAAGCCATTTAGTATTCTAATATTCCGAGATCTCGTTTATCTGCATAATGCAAAGGAAGACATCGCAAGAGTCTTTTCCAGTTTAAGAATGTGTTATATGACTCCAAAGCCACATCGACTTGGCTTACAATCTTATTACGGATCACCGTTCATGACCCGTAATATTTTGGTGTGCCCTTGGGAGAAGCGTAGATTGTTAGAAAAGTGTTGAACACTTTTTTTCCACGAACTGTATTCTCGAGATATCCCGATAGCTCCCTTAGACTGCGGGAAACATCCGGGAAGTTGTCCATATTTCTTAAGTTAGTTCTTTGATCTTCGTTAATTACTTAATAAGTTTCGGAATTATTGTCTGCTAATGGGTTTAATAAACTGTGGATCATTCTTTTCTCATA
This sequence comes from Volucella bombylans, assembly GCA_949129095.1. NCBI lineage: Eukaryota > Metazoa > Arthropoda > Insecta > Diptera > Syrphidae > Volucella > Volucella bombylans. Next base: position 65,247,933 of record OX422141.1, read on the forward strand.
CTGAATCTGAGCGTGAGTTTGAGGTTGATCTTGGTTTCCAACGTTGGACAATCTTGATGGCTGAAGAAAATTTTAATTTCTGGACATTCGAGTAGTGAATAAAGTAACGTGACATAACGAATAGGGAAACGAGTGTCACGCGTTGAGTTTAAAAGATTTTAAAAAAAAATATGTTTGTAGCAATTAAATATTGAACTTACTATTCACTTTTGATGATATCGGTATGTTTATATTATTCAAAAAAGTTATAATTTCTTAATATTCTATGCGGCTATATAATTTCTTGTTTTAATGTAGCTTAAGCTTTTTCGAGTCACAAATTTATTGATATCAGTTTAAATGGTTCTTCTAATTTATATTTTCTTATTTTTTAGTATTTTTCCTTTCCTAAAAACAAAATTTCAGTGCGGACCTATGGTCAATGTGATATTGTTTGAAAACTTTCTTTAACACCCATTCAAAATAAAATCTTAAATCTATCCTTACATTAGGACGAGCAGCATCAGGAAGTGACTATCTTTCCTAGACACCTTTTTGTGAAGCGATGGTGTGCTGGACTACTAAGGGCCTTGTTCTTGCTTGTTGTTGGTTTGAAAGTTGTTTTCACTCATATTCGATTTTTCTTTGTAACTTATTAATTTTTTTTTACCGAAACCGTGGCACAATGGGCGGTGACTACACAGAAGACTTATTACACACTTTGCAAACTTTATTATTAATAAAAAACCACTGACCCTGATCGGGCGCCAGTTAAAATACGGAACGTGCGATTTGTTTGAAAACAAACAAATTTATTATTTCAATACCAACTTACAACTAACTTATTCTAAAGTACAAATTTATTTCTATACCTCAGCGGACATGCATTGCTGGGAAATTATGTTGTAGCGTCAGGGTCTGGCAAAGCGTGCGAATATGTTGTTGTCATGTAGTAGTTAGGTTTACCTTAGAAGCCATGGGCTGGTCATTTGTGTGAAAATGTTTAGCTTAGCTGTCATTCGACGCACTTAGGTATGTTATCTGTTTTATGTTATACCAAATTCGTGGGATATTGTGTTAACTTATATACTTAGGGTACAAATTATTATAGAATAATGAGGTTTTTTATTTGTTTAACGGTAAAATATAGGGATATTTCGTCTACATGTCTTATGTTTCAAAATGCTTTTTTATGCTGTAGCTGTTGTTATAAAATCATTTGCTCAACAAAAAACTGCAATTGATTAATATGAAAAATCGTTAGTTTTTCATGTTGTTTTGGGTTATTTTCGTGATTATTTTATTTAATTGTTGTTGGTATACTATTTACGGTAAAAGTGAAATGCCTGACGTAAAGTTTTGGCAGTGTATGATGTATATTTAAATGATTGTGGACATATGTACATAGTACATACAAACATAAAAACGTACGTACTAAGAAATGACCTTTCTGTTTAACATGTCGAAGTCGTATTAATCAACGATGCACATAATCTGGTTCTTTGAAAATAAACCACGGACAAAGTAGGAAAAATAACGCTTGGCAACGTTATTTCGTTGCATTTCTGGAAGTGTAAAATGTTCGATTAAATTGCAATACATGTTACATAGTAAAAAAGATTGTAATTTAAGGAAAAATGGAGCATCTTCTCAGCAGAAGATATATGCACCTACATATGTACCTATATAACAGCGCATGCAATGTTTGCTCGAAATCGAAATTTGATCTGAGGGAAACCGGAGGCGGACGCTCCTTACTGAGCGTTCAGATTCTGACTACACGCAATAGCACGTGAAAGAAAATGGATGCCTACCAAAAAATGCCATATCAAGGACATTTCCGAAGATTTTGAAAAATTCAAAAATTTTAAATTAATGACAATCATTATTTTAGCAAAATATTTACTATCTAGGTTTTGTATGCATATACGAGTAGGTGTGTGTTAAATGTTTATTTTTTGTGAACAGAAAACAAATACATAGTAGAATTATGTAGTAATCTACTTGAAAAATTGACTCAGTTATCCTTGTTTTAAAAGAGTAGCAAATCAAATAGCAATATGCGATTACAATATTTTTCGTAACATTTGACAAGCATTACTCAGAAAATTTACCAAAAATAATGCTCTAATATTATAGAACTGCTGCTGTGGCCGTACACAAAAAAGTATCATTACAGTGAGTATTTTTTTTTTTTTATTAATTGATTAAGGTTAAACGTTACTATTTTTTTTATTAGGCTTAATTAAAACACTTGATATGTTTCGGGGTATTTACTATAAAATCTAATAAAAGCGTTCTTTCTAAAAAAAGTTTTGCTTTTTTTAATATGCAGGAAGAAAATACCTTTATTTCCAATTGACCGCGATAAGACTGTGTTTGATACTAACTCCAAGATTTGTATACTTATACAATTATAATGTTAGAGTCAACCTAAAAGTTTATGAATCTGATCTGGGAACGAAATTATATTATATACATATCTACATAAACATATAAGGCACTAATTTAGAAAATTCCCTATGTACAATACATTTCGAATCATAAGATGGTCCTATGTATTTCTTTGTAATCCAATATAAGCTTCGACTAAGCAGAACACATTCTCTGTGTGAAATCGACAAATCGACTAGGTACTCCATCGAGAATGAACAAGCGCAAAGGTCAAAATCAAATAATCACGAGACCACGCCTCTATGGGTGGAGCTAGTAAAATCAGAGTTCATGACTGGGTATTTATTTTTCGAAGTACAAGGACACTCTTCTAAAAGAGAGCAACACATAACAATCAAGTAGGTAGCCAGTATTTCTCGTTTTTTAAAAATAGATTTCATGGAACTTTCCAAGAATCAAATTGTAACAATTAGATTATATAATATGAATATGTGTGTAGATATTATGGCTGTGTTACTTAAAAATGTTAGGCTAATATTTACTTTAATTTTTATTTGTAGATACATAAACTCACATTTGTAAGTACATTTAATAAATATACATGGATACTCACTTATCTAAATGTAGAAATATTGCCAAGCTAAAGGTATATTCACCCAATTTTTTCATGTATTTCTAAGTTGATATGTTTTGGATACACTTCTATGATTGAAAACCTTAAACTTTCAAAATATTTTTACAAATCTGAGCAAACATTAGATTATGAAAATATTCCACACTTTCAGAAACTATACATACATATGTACATACATATATTAGTCCTTATATACAAAGTACAAATTCTGCGAATAAGGACTTCATAATCTATAAGAGCATCAAGCCGTTTTGATATTTATTGGAGGCTGCGGCTTATATGATAAAAGTAAAAGCACAAGATTCTGAGTCAAGAACAACGAATCAAAGCATAGAAAATAATACGAAAAATCTACAATAGCAAGCCACAATGAACCATCAGAATATGGTATTTGTGCAAAAGGGAGAAGTAAATGCCGTTGATGATGTAGTGGTGTAGCTGTGGCTTTTCAACCCTTATTATGGGAGTGTACCTACTTCCTTTTTCCCCTGTTTTATGATAAATCGCATTTGATATGTCTTCTAAAGGATTCCCGCTTACCTGAATCATTCGAAAGTGAAAAGTTAAACATTCAGTACGATCCGTCATATTTACAAAATTTCGAGTTTTCTCCTAGGAGAATCATACGGTCAAATTGTCTCGAATAGTTCGCTGTGTCCCCTCAAATTGTAACATAAAATAAACTAAATTAAATTTTGGGTAATACTAAAAGCTTCTAATTTAAATGGCTTCTGAAAGCAATGCAGTGTTACGTCCTGAAACCCAAGGTCTGTCTTACTGTAAGAGGTTCAAATTTGTGTTAAAATTTATTAAGTGCTTACTTATGTATATACATACATGTTTATGTTATATACATATATATTGTTGGTTCAAAAATACTACTAACTATAGTTTTTATACCGTGTTTTCTTATACATAAGTATAAAGTAATATACAGTGTTCTTACTTCGCCGCATAAATATGTATCCACATATATATGTACGTACACATGTACAAATACTTAATAAAATAAATATTATAACAATTAAAATGCATATTTTATATAGAATAGAATAGATTCTTTAACAAAAATTTCGAAATGAAATTATGATTGTTTCCTCTTGTGCAGGCTTAACAAAGTTAACTAAGATGTCCATATGATAATGTGATAATTACTCGATATTTTTTGCTGTTTACAAAACAAAGGTTTAAAAAGATCTAATTTTCGCAAATTATAGTTCTGCTTTCACTTTGAAATTTACATTTACTCAACCAGTTACCTGTATTTATCTCACTGTCAAAAGAAATTTCGTGAACATTTAAAATCGATCTTTTCCAACAAACGTCGCGCCGCTTAGAATTAAGCAAATACATGGCAAAAAATTATTATTATTATTGTTTTCTGTTCCAAATACAAGGGACATTGTCCGGCAAAAGCTTATGGATTATTGACATAATTAAGCTTTCGTGTGTTCGCGAAAAATCTAACGGCAAATTGCATTTAAATATTCATTCAAAACTGTCATTATTTCATTAGATTTTGGACTCCAACCAACAAGTCTGTTGTCGTTTACTTTCAGCGTAAGTCATAGTTTCCAATATTTGCTCGACGCATCTATTTAGTAAAAAAAATAAAAAAATTTCCCAACATGTAACATTTAACGAATAACCTTCAGGTTATTTAGTTTTTTAATGACGGTTACCATCATTGCTCATCATTGCTTCAATGTTCGGTGAGATTCGTGCTAAATGAGGTTTTCCAGTGGGTAATAGAAAATAGACAAGCTGACTTAATAACCAGCTCCCATAACTTTAAAGTTAAAAGAAAGTGCCTGGATATATAAAAATAGTCGTGAGTGAGTCGAACCAACTATTATATAATTATAATTTATAATTTTAATTGTAATTTATAATTTTAATTGTAATTGATGATTTTAATTATAATTTATAATTTTAATTATATTAATTATATAATTTACAAGACTGCCATCTTACTAGTTTTGATTGATTTTATTTGACGCCGTGATGTTTAAATTTTCTAGTCAAACTTTCACCCGTTTCCTTTTAACCGATCGATTTTACAAACGCACGTATGCCGGCGGATAATGTAACACAGTTTATTTGCCTTTATTTTAAAATCCACAATGGCGGATACTCTGAGATGATTGATTTAAGATTACTTAATTCCTTTCCTAGCCCACTTGATATGGATTCCACTATAAATCCACAATGCTACGACGAATAAAACACGATCGACTATTTATTGTCGGAGTGGATTCTAAATAAATACACACATAAGGACATGCTTAATAGGTTTTCTATACAATAAAATTAAATTTGTAGGCAACAACATAACTATTCAAAGTTTAAATATAAAAAGTTTAGACTAATAAATGTAAAAAAAAAAAACGTTTTAAAATATAACGATTTTATTATTACAATAGTCTCTCACTTGACTATATAAATAGCATCCTACCTACCTACACATATCATGCTATTTTATGTGCATATTAAGGTATTTAAAGCTGTAAAAGTTTAAGTCATATACTCATTTTAAGTCAAACTATTTAAAAATATAGATATCTAGTAAAAAAAAAACACCATAATATGTACGAATTTAGATGCGGTTATAGAATTGTAGGCGCTTGAATTGTTGATATAAATGTGTATTTAATAGTTTAGTAGTAGGTAGTGGTATCTGGTACGTACTACAATATTAGTAATTGGGGATCAGTCATTCTTTGTTTATTTTAGTTATTTGCGTTTTCCATTGTATGGATGAATATCGTCGACTTATATTCGTTTTTGTCTTATTTTGTTGAAATATTGTAGGTGCAAACCTAAGGGCGAGCTCAACAGATTACTAATTATTTAAACAAATATTACCTACTTCTGCATTAAATCAGTCTCTCTCTCACTTTTGGAATGCCTACATTAGATAAAAAGTCTCAAGGCGCACAACTTCGGAAATACAGCACTCACCTTAGAAAGCAATTTCTAATACTCGTATTTCTCCCGTCCCGCGAAATTGCTGTAATTATATAATTTTTTTTTTAATGTGAAAGAGTTGCCCAAGTAAACATAATACGTATATAATCTAGGAAACAAATACCGGAGCATCCATAACATATTATTTTGATTTAATTGAAAAAAGCAAGAACCAATGCATCAATTACGTTGAAACTGAAAGGTAATTAACCTACATTGGCCGCGCGTTGAATTATGTACATCGTATTTATAATTTTCACAATATGTTAAACTGAACGAACATTACCAAATCAAACAATTCTAAAACACTATCGGATCTAATTTCTTAAAATAAATCAATTTCCCTTGAAACAGTATCCCTTGATTAATTTTTTAAGAAAATGTGATATAATATTTTGTCTAGATATTTATGTAGGTATATTATATCCAAATTTGAACAAAATATGAATTGAACTACATATATGTTTCTAATTCTATAGCGAATGTTTTTTAAGAGAAGGATGATTACACTCTTCGGAGTAAACGGATAACTTCTATTCATTCATAACGATAGAGGCTTTACTCTTTTCTGAACCTTATAACAGGAACCTTATTCAGGTCGTTATTTTGGTTGAAGTGCTATGCTACAACTATTTTCCTTAAACAAAAAAGGTTTAAGAATGCGTAAGTGTAATCTAATCAAACAGATATTCATTTCAGCTGCGAAAGTCGCCGACGGGTATCTATTTCTCTAGGCCAGAAGCGATCTACTTATTGTTTGACATCTATAACCATTTTAGTAATATTAAACAATGTCAATCTTAATGAGTTTGATTCAAGTTAAGTAATAATTATCCAGTTGTAGAATTTGGTAATGATTGAGAAAAATAAACAAGGCAAATCGCTGAGTATCATCGAAATGCACGGAATCAGCACATCTTGTGTACTTTCACCATTAATATTGTAATTGCTTCAATCAGATCTGACATTCCTTTTTTAACAAAAATATGATTTTGATCCACAGATGACGCTTTCAAAGTAAATAAATAGACATATATCGTGGCACTCTAGATGACTCCAATATTCAGGAACTCTATTGTAATAATTTACAAATTTATCCTTATCTGTAACTGAGCAGACTGATTTTTTTCATCGGGAAGGATGAATCCGATCCTTTATTTTATTGCCATCATCATTCTCTGGAATTAAACTGCCCATTTGCAAAGCAAATTGTGATTAATGAAGTTTCTGGAAATGTTCGAGAAAATTATCTTGTTAGCATGATGAGTGGATGATTGAATTTGGCAAAATTTAGATGTTAACGATAAATTTTGCTGAATCAAAACTTACGATCACGTATATCTAATAGTTTATGCACAAAAATCGATAGTAGGATTTTTTAAAACCTCGGAAAGAACGACAAACTGCTAATATTCTTTCATATGTGCTTAGTGCAACCATTCCAAATAAGACATTTGCATATTTTTAATATCGTGACCATCCCTAATGTTGTAAATAGGATATACAGCATAACTTTTTTCAGATTAAATATTCTTACGTTTATCGACGATACGTGTCGCTGCTTTTTTTTTTTGTAAGGTAGCGCGCGCTTAAGGGGTTAAAGTACCCATAAAATGATTGCATACAGCGCGGGAAAAGGAAAATTAGGGAGGAATGAAAGATAGGTACCGATGTACGTTGGTTTTAAATGTCTGAATATTATAATGACTAGGAAATAGAGAGCTCGGCAGAGCACTCTACAACCGAGTTATTCGGCTTAGGAACGAATCAGGATATTTTAGAGTACGTCCGAAAGAGTGTATATTGATGAGCATTCGTAGCGAGACGGTGTTACTGGCGATTTCAATGGAGCACTGATGGTGAAAATAACAAAGTGAGACTCGAGAGTCGGATGTCCATTAACTGGGGGATATTAACATCACTTATGAGTTTTATAGAACGGTTTTTTTCATATTGTTCTTTTATGAATTTGTTTCGTTTATATTTCCACGAGAAGAGTTTATATTTTTAATGAACTTAATAATTTCTGACCTGACCTCTAATTGTCTCGTGTTACTAAAACTTCCTGATATCTTTTGATATCTTGTTGCTAAATTTTTGGTTTCTAATTTCAATTGACCTGTTAGAAAAATTTATAAAATAATTTGCGTTTACCACAAATTTCCTCTCATAGCAATTTCTCTTAAAAGTTAAAAGATCATCATTAAGTTCTGTAATTTCTTCTTCTTGTTTCTTTACTAACTTACAGTTTTTCTTAAAAATACAATTTTAATAAATTTTGATTTCTGAATATTCGAATTACTTTCACATGTACCTACACGTTTTATTTTTGATATTAGCAGCATATTCCAATTCCTCGTTAAATAGCTATTATTAGAATTTACAATTGGTATTAATAATTATTTGTCTGTTGTAATCATTGATATTGGAATTTTTATGGCAAGAATTAGATTTTCGTTTTCAAACTTAGCTATTCCTACTTTCATATTACTGAGATTTTTAATGTCAATCTGATATTTAACGATTTCGTCGTTGCTTAAAATATTTGGGTGTACAACCCCTACTCTCGCTGAAATTATATTGTTCTGTATTATGTTTTTGTTTATTTTTATTTATTTTTTCTTTAAGAATCTTTATTCGCATTTGCTGTTCTAAAAAGTCTTCCCGTAATATTATTTATGTTTATTATTTACAAAGATTTTCGTTTTTATTCATTGATGGTCTCAATTAGTTCATTATTTGCATTGTCATTACTTTTTAGTTGGTTTTCAATATCGTGCTTGTCGTCTTCGTCTAATGTTCCAAACAGCCAACTTAATCCCTTTCCCACAACATTAATCAAACGTCTTTCCGATCTACTAGGTAATAGAGATAAAATATTATTTCTCATTGAATACAATTCTGTTCTTAAAAATTACTTTCTTTCTGTTGGCAAATTTTCGATATGTTTCTATAAAGTATTTATTAAATTAATAATTTCATTCGGATTTATAATATGTAATACTATGTAAAATTTATTTATGATTTCTGCTTCATCAATCCTAATCTCCGCTTATCCAATATCTGTAGTGATTTTTTCAATTATTAAGGCTAATTTGGTTTTGGGGATGATTATAAGTATGAGTAACCAGAAAAAAAGAGTTTTGATTTAAATTTAAATATACATTTTATGTTATTTTCGTGTACATTTTCAAGTTTGAGTTTTCTAAATTTAGGTCCTTCTTTGTGTTGAAAAGACTTATAATTTAAAATGAATCCTGTAGTCCGGTTTCCGTATAATTTTCGCGGTTCTTCCTATTGCGTTAGCTTTTGCTTTACCTGTTATTTATCTATTGAGACTAAAGTCAACTTTTCGTTCATGAACTTCAGATGGAATGTATTTTATTGTGGAATGAAAAGAGATATTATAAAATGACAAATAAATATGACAGCATTAAGCATTTGTCTTTTGATAGATTGTTTGTCCTCTAGATTCAATGCTCTAATTCTTTCTGTGAGGTATTACTTAATGCGAATTACCTGTATGATTATTTGCCTTTGTAATGTGATGTTCGATATTTTCTTTTTTACAAAATTCTTCAATATTTTTTGACTTGAATTCAGTGTTTAAAGTTAATGTCTTTATTTTTCCACGGATTGATATCAAATGTTAATTTTTCAATTAGCTATTGCCAAACTATTTCTGTCTTCTAAAAACAAAGTTGTAGCCTATTACGAAAATTTGTCTATAAAAACCATAAATGAATGTTTACTATTGACATTAACATCAACCTGGACAATTTCATTTAATGTTGAAGGGTTTCCGTTAGAAATATTTATTTCTTATCGGGTTTCTGTCGTATTTCGCTGAGGAGCAAATGTCGCAGTTATTAATTAATTGGTGTATTAGTGTTTTGAGACTGGAATGATAAATTTGCTTTTTTAATACCTCATTAGTTGGAATCATTCCAGAGTGTCTTACCTCATTTTTATGAAATAATGCAATTTGTTTTTTCAAAGTTTCGCCTTCTTCTATATCTCTAACAATGTAACTACATTTCATAAAGTTGAATTAATTTCTATCAGGGAATGCCTCGATTATTTTTTGTAGCAGATCGTTATATTCTCCATCACTAAGATAGGAATAAATCCCTATTTTACCTTTCTTTAAATATTTCTTTAAAATGACGCTAACATTTTCATTAAATATGTCGTTTTTGTCGATATAAATTCGAGTATTTTTAAATAATTCTTCAAATTGATGTTCTTTATGCCCTTAGAATAATATTTGTATCTTAAATCGGTTAACTATAGTATCAAGAATAGGAATATAGTCGTCCATATTTTGTTCCTGGGAGTGGATAGTTTGAACATTTTCGAATGCATTAACTTCTTGGGTTTCTTCTAGATTGTTTAACATTTTCATCTTTCCGTCCGATACCTCTCTAAAGACTTCATTATTTGTGTTCAAGTTTGCAAAATTTCCTGAAAATGATGGGTTACTTTTTAAGTTTAAATCAATTCGATTCTGATTATTTTGATTATCAGTTGGGGTAATACCGTTGATTTCCTTGCTTTCAATATTTATACGACTTAAAAAATCTGCAATAACATTTTCTTTGTCCTTAATATAATCGATCTTTATATCGTATTCTCGTAACTGTAAAAGCCATCTCTGAAGTCGAGGGTTAATATCTTCACCAGTATACTTTGAGTGAAGTCATTTAATTGGCTGATGGTCTGTTTGAAATTCGAATTCCCTCAAAAACGAATAGGGTCTAAAATACCTTACAGCCCATACTACGGCCAAAAGTTCTTTATTGATAGTGGAAGAACTTAACTCATGATTGTCAAGGGTCCTAGAGGCAAATGAAACTGGGTGACCAACTTGAGTCAAAACAGCGCCAACAGCAACATTGCCTGCATCTTATGTTTATTCGAGCATTTGTCTTTAGATATTTTGTTAAAGGATGTGCAAATTTTGCAATTCTTAATAAATTTCCTCTAGTAACAGGTAACTCCTAAAAAAGTTTTAATCTATTTTTGGGTTTTCGGTAATGCTAAGTTTCGGATAGTGTTGGCTTTGGCGGGATTGGGACGTACACCTTCGGTTTCAATACATGACCTAAATATTCAGTTTCCCTAAAATAAATGACACAGATTTTATTTATATAATCCTTAAGCATAATTGGTAAACCGATGAAAAGTTGCTGGGACATTTTTAAGCCCAAAAGGCATCCTCACATATTCATAATGTCCGCTTCTAGTAGAGGACTCAGTTTTCTTTTTATCTTCTGCTTTGACGAGGATTTGATGAAAACCCTTCGCCAAATCCAAAGTGGAAAAATATTGAGGTTTTCCCAATTGGTCCAATATATTTTCAATATTGGGGATTGGGAACTTATCTTATATCGTAAGTTCATTTAGTTTCCGATAGTCGATAACTACTCGCCACGTCTTTTCTCCTGAATTATCTGATTTCTTTGGAACAATCTAAAGAGGCGAATTATATGGGCAGCTGCTTTCTCTTACAATTCCTTGTGAAAACATTTCTGATATCATCCTTTCTATTTCTTCCTCATGAATTTGAGGGAAACGATATATTTTCGAGTGTATGGGTCTGTTGGTAGTAGCAACGATTTCGTGTTGCACTTCAAGTGAACAGGTAAATCTATCACCTTCCTGAAAAAACTATTCATGATAGGTTTGCAACATATTTTTAATTAATTTGCTCTCTTGATCACTTAGATAGTCAAAGTTAAGATTATTAATACTATGTCCTTCATTTATTTCTAGGACAGTAATTTTGTTTATTTCATAAGGGTAATATTCTTCGAAAACGATTTTGTTATCATTTATTTCTAAGTGTCTTTGTCTTAGATCTACTTGGAAATCTCCAAAGAAAAAATAAATACGCAAGTGCTCAAATCTGACAATGACACCGCTGAGTCCAGATTATCCCTCTAATAGATCAGACGTCTGGGACAGTGTGAGCTTTTATCTATCTCTGTTGACATTACAAATATCCAATTCTATCTTATATTCTCTATTGAGGAATGCAAAATGGTGAACCGTGACCGAAAAGTTATGTGCAGTTCGATCATTGACTGGTTGTTCTCGAAATACGTCTGCATGACAAAGCTTCGACGTTCGCTGGTCGAAACTATAGTGGCTTCCGAAATGGGGTGACCGATGCAACACAATTAGACCTGGTGCACGAACAACCATTCAGCCGCTTAGCTGCAGAGTGTATAAAATTACTCTGTTTCTTTAACAATCAATATTGTTATCTTAAAAAGCCCTTTCCTCGCACTCACTATAAACGATAAATCATTAAAAACTTAATTTCTTTATATTATTAACAAATAAGTAGTAGATTTTCTGACTGGAGGTATGGAGAATGCGGATCTGCTGAGCTCTTATGTTTGCGGACGATGTAGTGTTGTTGGCCTACTGGACCAGCTTCTATGCAAGCTGCTAATCAATAGTTTATTTCAGTATTTCAGTATTTATTAATTAAGTAACATCATTTATGACAGACTTTACATTATCTTTAAGCTATAAATAAGAAATAGTATACAATACTAATATTCAAAAATTTATACAGTTGAGTTCAAATTCACAATAGATTATAACAAATAAGAAAACGAAAAGGTGAAATTATACAATGAGCTTGCTTTACCCTGCCAAGCGCCGAAATAGAGTTTTAGCAAAACTGTTCGCATCATAAAGTCTCCCAACGTTGAGCGGAAGTGAATTCCAGAGATGAATACCATGAATGAAAAGTTGTCGCTCAGAATTATGAATTAAACTTGATGAGCGGGTTAAGTTTTTCGAATAAGTATGGAGGCTGCTTGCTAATAATAATTGTATGCAAGTACTTGATTGTGCATATTTATCAAGAGAGCATCCCAATATATTTTTAGCGTATCGTGAAACATAGTCAAAGAGTCTCAATGCATAGACATAACGGGTGATGTTGTTGAAAGCGATGTTGAGCTTTCGTCTAATCAGTGCACTACTGTAACAAAAAATTTCACAGCCAAAAGTCTATATATGACTACTGTAAAATGCGGAATCCATCATTTTAAAGGTAATAAGTACCTCGTAGTGTATCTTACCAGAAATCTTAATATGGGCAGCTATTTTAAGGAAAAACTAGAGAAGTCAATGCGGTTTGGAGAAAATGCTTCATGAACAAAAACATTGCCCATAGTAGTAAGTACAAAATGTTTGAAGCTGTGTCACAATCTCCTCTTTTATACGCGGCACAAGTTTGGGGATACAGGCAATATGAAACAGTGGGAAAATTACTTTGGTACTATCTAAAGAGAGCATTTCATCTTCCACCTAACACACCAAATTATATGCTCCTTTTGGAAATAGGACTATCACCACTTTTCGTGAAAACTTTAAAACTCTAGGTTGATTACGTGCTTAAAGTTCTAAACATGCCAGACTACCAAAAAACAATACGGATGGATGGCACAAGGAATGGATAGAGCTAGCTACCGGATGTGTACACCAGCTCATCCCAGGTGTAGATGAAAAGGCTAGAGCAGGACTTGTGGGGAGTGTGTTAGGGTTTCAGCATAGAATAATTTACAACCGACTATGCCACAATTTGCAGCAAAATGTCTACTTCCGAGATGAATATACCGGCGGTGCTGTGAAGCGTTCCTGCAATTGAATTAAATTTCAAACAGGGATGAACTACAGATACTTTGTAGCTTGCGCAACATGGCGCAGAGGAAAGTCGATTTGCACTTTCTTGACAGATGTCCAATCCTCAGGGAGACAAAGAGGGAAATCTTTGGAAGAGTTACTATATCGGAAAATGAAGTCTTGAGGGTTCTTAATAAAATAAACCTCCCAAAATTGCAATATTGCATTATAGTATCGAGAAAGGATTCTAAATGGAAACTTCTGATAAGTGAACAAATTCATTTTAATATATGTATAATACTTGAGCATATTTTAATTTATTTTGCATTATTTTTTTTTTTAAAGAACTTAATACTTATGAAGCATGTCTTAAGTTTTTCGTAAAATGAGGCAGATGTCTCTTGTGTTTTACGTAGGTACCTGCCGTGAAGGCTAAAGACTACGGTGCGTCTTCGCACGAGATATCAAAACAATGCGTCGATAAGCGCCCTTCGGGTAGTACTACCACCAGTACCAGATTCCAAGTCGTGTGTAAGGCACGATCTTCCCCTTTGGTGAAGGGTCGAGGTCTATCTAATACCTCCGCCATTCTGTGGATCGTTGCACCTGGTTGCAATGCAACTCCACATCGAGCAGACCAGTTTGTTCCATAGCAATCCCATGGTTGAGCACAGGTTGTAGTACACTACAGCATATGCTTAGCCATGAGATATCCAAGCTCCATTCGGTCTACTCTCCCCGCGATTTTAGGTACAAACCTACATCCACCACGATACTCCTACAAGGGGCCAACTCCTAGGTCAGGCCGGAACTATAGTTCCGGGGGCTCCTGACGTTTAAACAAAATGCAACATTCTTAAGTTCCACTCGCTAACTGCCTACTGCGTTTTCTATAAAACACTTCTTTTGCAAAACTACGTGTTCCTTCGAACCGTACGGTATCAGTGGTAACTCCACTGACATCGTAGCCCTCACCATTACAGATGATGCCCATAGCCTGCAAGTCCCTAATGTCTGGGTAATTGGGATACTCACATAGGACATAAAGCCAGTCCTCATAGGTGGCTCTACATGAGCAGCTCGCAACCCCGCTAAGCCCTCTTTTATGCAAAAATGTATTAAGAGGGCCATGCCCGGCCAACAAAAAGCCCAAGCTGATGGTAAAGTTTCATTCAAAAAATACTCTCGTGGTCAGCACATCCCTAAGTAAGCCGTAAGTAACCATGCCCTTTTCGTTAGCATCCCAACTTGATTGCCATCTAGATAGAACACATGCGTGTTCTGTCTCAGGGCCATCCACTTCTGCCGGGGAAACCCAATCTCGCTCATTTAGAGGGAGACCTTATCTGATCTTGAAAGCAATACCACGTATCGCTTCCATATCCAGAGGTGGCACGCCCAACAAAACCTGCATTGCCTCTGTGGAGACAGTGTGGCACACAAGATCCGACTACGGCCCTCTACAGTTATAGCCCTGTCGTACTATATTGATGCCCCATATGTTGCACAAGCAACAAAAGCATATATGATACGGACAGAACGCCTGCTAAGCCCCCAGTCAGATCGCAATACGCGCCTTAACTGGCTTACAGCACTTAGCATGCGATGTTTCATTCGAATCAGGTTAGGTATGAAGTTCGTATGCTCACCCAACATTATGCCCAGATATATGACCTCAGTCACACATCTAAAGCTAACGCCGTTCAAGCGTATCACAGGAGGCCGACTTCTTGTATTCAATCTGCCCTTAAGCTGCATTGAAACCGTCTTATCCTGTGACACACTTACCCCAACTCTTTCTCCCATTCAGGAACGACTGCAAGAGCTCTTTCTCCAAATTCCTCCGTTTGGGCCCTGGAATGGCTTTTGAGGATGAGGAGCAGGTCATCTGCATAAGCGCAGCACCCACAGAGCTCATTTAATCAGAAAATTTCTTAATCCGAACTTAAAAACTAGGACTTAAAAACTAAAAAAAAAATTAAGGTTTAGCTATATTTTTGACTTATCACTAGGCCTTAAAGCTAGGGATGGGAAGGAGATCGGATTTGAGGGAGAGGGTGCTGTGATTAAAATCGAAAATGGAAAGGTCGGAGCTTACCTTACGCAGCATACGAGAGATTGGTTCGTTAGAACAATATGTGGTACGGTGGATTGGTAGATAAAAGAGACGATGGCAACGTAGATTTCGAGGGTTAGTGTAAAAGAAAATGGAGCTGTAAAGAGACATGCAATCGACGGAGCCTGAGAGGAGTCGGTGAATGAAAAGAATGTCTGTTGCGTCCCTTCGTTCCTCAAGGGTATTCAGGTTAATGAGCCTGAGACATTCTTGATAGGGAGGTAAGATTAGAAGATCATTCCAAGGTAGACCTCGAAGTGCAAATTCAAGAAAACGACGCTGGATGCTCTCAATACGTGATACATGAACTCGTTGAAAGGGACACCACGCTTGGCTAGCGTAATGGAGAAGGGGGCGAACGTGAATGATGTATAGGGATCTGGTCACGTACGGGTTGTAGAATTCTTTTGACCATCTTTTAACGAAGCCAAGTCGAGGTGGAAAAACTATTTAGATCCATTTGAAGGAGACTGGAGTCATGTTGTGAGGAAATGGGTTTACAAAAATTGGTATCGTCAGCATAGTGAGAAAGTGCTGAATGTTGAATGACCCTTTCAAGATCGTTAATAGTTAGGATGAAGAGAAGTGGACCTACCTTGAGTAATACCTGAAGTGGCCAAGAAAGGGGCCGATAGGACAGACCTGAAACGAACACTATGAAAACGATTATATAGTAATAAGATATCAATTTTAGCAAAATGGGTTCAAAGCCCAGGACGGATAATTTGAACAGGATTAGTTTATGAGATATCTTGTCAAAATGTAAACTTCTTTACCACTTTCTAATGCTGAGAGAACAGAGAACTCGAATACGACGAGGTTAGTGGTAGTTGGTCTACCTTTCAGAAAGCCGTGTTGATTAGGGGAAATAAGAGATTTGCACTGGAAGCTTAAGGCTTCGTACAAAATGCTTTTAAGGAGTTTGGGTATATGTGAAAGTTAAGCTATGGGGCGGTAATTAGTGACTTCGCTCTTCAATCCCTTTTTGTGCATTAGTGTTATGAAAGAAGACTTCAATATCTGTGGAAATTCACCTTGAGATAGAGATAACTGGAAGGGATTGGAAAGGGGATGAGAAAGTGTTGAGGAACACTTTTTAAGAAATATGGATGGAAGGCCATCTGGGTAAGGATTCATCATTAAGTTGTTGTAATTTATTTTCTATTACTGAATGATCAAAACTTTGAGAAATAGAGGGGCTAAGGAATTATCGGCAAAGTATTGCTTAAAAAAGGTAGCACACAAGTTGGCTATGATATGTGGATCATCAACCGATCCGCACCGATTTATGTTTTCGTATTTTCCTATGAGAGGGATGGAGGAAAACCGTTGCGCTTGCGCATTATCAAGGTATCGCTGATAATGTTGGAATAGTTAGCAAATATTTATCTTGCGTAAAGAGCGTAAAGAGCGAAGTTTACCATGGTGGGCTCGTGGAAGGGTTTTTTTTTGGTGAAAAGGGGACATGGAGAGAAATAGAATTGAATATATCTCTGTAGAAGATAGAGAAGATGCCGCTGCAGATGGGGTATGCTGGATAGGATAGTGGTGGAAAAGAGGAACTGTCTGGTGAAAGTTATCAATGGTCGATAGTGAAAGGGGACAAAGCGAGACAAAGGAGTTTATGGGTCAGTGGTGAAAATGAGGTCTAATTGCCTACCCATATAGATGGAGACCCCACGAACTTGGCATAAGCGAGTCTGTAAGCTTATCCAAAAAGAGGCATTCTTTACTCGAGTTAGGGTTTGCGATAAACAAAGATTCGTGCTCTGATTGAGTCCAGTGCAGTTGAGGTAGATTGAAATCGTCGAATACGAAGATATCATCGAGAGGATCAGACAAATTAATTATTTGATCAATTGCATCGATAGCGAGTTGATAGCATTCGATTGGTTGGGCTGGTAGGATGTAAAAACACATAACGTACAGGGACCTGCAGGGGTGTGTTATCTTTAATGAAACGTAGTCAAGCTTAAAAGAAGTAGAAACAGCGATTGGGGAAGAGGGTAGGTCATTTTGGACGGCCAGTAGCAAACCTCTTTTGGACGGGTAAGATCGTCATCTCGAAAAACGTTGAAACTAGGGGGGAATAATTCCTGATACTTTATATCGGGAATTAGATTAGTTTCGGTCAGGGAGTGGACCTCAAATGGGAGAGCGTGAGATTTTCGCAAGACAGCACGGGTATTAGATCGCAGCCCTCTTACGTTTTGATAGCAGAAGGTAAGATTAACGTTATTTCGAGAAGGCGTAGGAGTGAATGGTTGGAACACTGGCAATGATAGCACATTAGGAACGAACAAATTTGTCGTTGTCAGGTCTGCTCCGTTGAAGGTGTGAGATCCTTTTTGAGTGCACATAGGTACCCCACTGAGACATCTTGGGGAGACATATTGAAAATCTCGTGGAATTTAATATATAAGTTCCTCAGATTTGTTAGGTCAGTAGGGAGATCTTCCTGCTGTTTTTCTTTCATAGCAAACTCAGTCGTATTTGTCATGCATATACGCTAGAAGGAGACGTATATTCTCGTACGTCTTTTTTTCTCTAAGCCTAGAAAGTGCATAACGACATAACGACATAACGACATAACGACAGTTTGTTGTGTTATTTTAACTGCGGGAGGCAGAAGGGGGTCAAAAATGGGGCAAATGGACGAAGATGTTGAGAGCGAAGCAGCGGTAATTGCAGCGGCTTTAGACACGTTTTCAGATGAGGGATTTATAATATGGGGACCAATGAAATTGGGATATTTAGCTCCGGATCTGAGATCGAAATTTGGGAAATTATTAGAGAAAGGCATGTATGTTAGGGGTTGAAAGCTGAGATTTTGAGTTGTAGGGGTTAAGTTGAAGGAGACACGTTGACGTCGGGGCTTGGTTTGGGGTGGAATAGAGGGAGTTGGAGTATGAGTGGGAGGCTTAAAATCAGGAAAAATATTAGTTTTAAAGCTCCAATTGGAGCTGGGCTTATTATGGAAAGAGGAGGTGGGTCTTGGCAAATTGGATTTACTTGCTAACTTATTAGCTGCTTTAGGTAAGACAGACTGCTTGACTTTATCCTGCTTCTTGGTCGCATTTTCCAACCATTTGTAGACCCGCATCTTTCCAAGATTGAAATTGTTGCTGGCTGGATTATGGAATAATCGTATTTAGCTGGAAAATAGAGCTTGAAGCTATGCTTGCTTCTGTGGTGAGATGTTCGAGATAAGTTGCAGTGGCTAATGGTGATGCCATATTTCTTTACGAACAAATTCGCAATCCAATCAACATCAGCATTTGGTGGGGCGCCTTTAATAAGAAGCGTAGTGACGAATTGATTCTTCCAAGCAAGCCTATCAAGTCTACGCTGCAATTCGGAACGTGTCCAAGTTGAGTTGAAGTGATTGATAAGTTTCCATGGGTTATCAAGTTGGAAGAAACTTCGCAGAAATCAGTAGGTTGAACCGTCCGCAGATGACTTGTATGTGGGGGTGAACGTGAATCCACTTCAGGTTCCATTAATTCAGCCAGGAGCGATGTATTATAGGGATCAATCTGGTAAGTCTGCTGGAAGTTTGGTGTGTCAACGATTTTGTTGTTTATTATTGCGATATGATGTTCAATATCGCATACGAGGTATACAGTCGCAGTAAGTTTACTAACATCGTTCACTATGTCGAAGATGGTTGTTTGTGTGACGAGGACTGGGAATGAATGTCAATGTTGTCACGCAGGGAGCTTATCAACTCGCAGTTTTTTTTTTGTTGGATATAACGTAGGTGGAATAGATAGCTTAATGTCAGTTTAAACTTCATACAGGTGACGTAAGGGAGTTTCTCCATTCCTGGATATAGGTCGAATTATTGTTTTTATTTTTTTGTATTGTTTGGTTTCAATTTAATATAATTTATATATATAGGGGCCTTGCACTGAAATCTGCCAGCAGACAAAAAAAAATTAAAGAATTCGAGCACTCGGGGTTAAGAACCGGAAAATGCAATTTAACGAAATTTAATTAAACAGGTGAATAGAGAGAACAAGAAAAACACGTCTGATTGGTTTGGGTGACTGTTTGAACAACATTTAATGGGGATACTAAATTATTCGTGTAATTTGACTTCTTATTGGTATTCTAGACAACCACTCATCTTATATGACTTTAGTTGCCTGAAAAAAGAATGCTTTCGGACGCGATTGGGATGCTCATCAGTATACCCTCAAGCCCATTTTCGGACGTACTCTAAAATATCGTGATTCGTTCCTAAGCAATCCTTATGGAATGCCCTGCAGATCTCTGTATTTCCTGGTCGTTATAACTAGCAAACATTTAAAAACAATGTACATCGGTACCTCTCTTTTCTTCCTCCCTAAATTGCCCGCGCTGTGAACAATCACCTTAAGGAGGGTACACAAACCCCTAGAGAGCGCGTTCATTATAAAAAAAAAATCTTACCCACATCACGTCCAAAATCACCAAAAAGACAGTCCTACATCATTGCCCACCAGACATAATTTGCTCTCGCCAAGCAGTGATTCGCATACGTTCAGAGTCCATGCAGTGACGCAGAAAATCTCCCCAGAACCATCAACAGCTCGTAGTAGAGCGCCACAAAAGTTCAAGCGTACCTCACAGCAGAAGAAGACAAATCAACGAGTAGACAAACTCACAGATGCGTACAATAGTTTTAAGGTTGGTGCAATGTTGACAATCCATTATTAATTTTTTTTACAATAAATTTCATTCGTCAAGTGTAATTGAGTAGTTTATCAGCATTTTAACTGCAAAAGTTGAGACCAAACAAGAGATTTGAGTGTGCAAAGTTTATTAAATTAACATATTTATTTCATTTAATACAATGCAGAATGTGTGCTTCGCGCTTGGTCTTCGTTTGGGGTTAGATTTTCTTGTAAAATGATTGCTTTAGGAGGCTTTATTGCTGCTGCTGATCAGATAACACAATTTCAATCAGACTTTCCCTATCGTTGACATGTCTTTAACCTATTCAGAAGCATCTAAAAATGAGCTAAAGGATGTTTGGTCTAAAATAAAGAACTATTATCACGATTTCTTACGTGCGGATAAAAGTGAAGATCTGGATGCGATCAAATCGAGATATCGATTGTCATCGACTACGTATACCAATTCTTTGAGTGAAATAATCTATTCTGCGAATAAGCTGGATCTTGTAAAAGAAGATGACGCTAAAATCAATTCCATTACACCCCCAAGTACCATTAGTACCGATCAGTTCATAAAGATTAAACCTTGTGATACCGCAGCTTTCTACGGTGACTATTTTACGTGGCCGTCATTCCGAGACATGTTTACTGCGGTTTATACAAACCATTCAAAACTGTGCTCGGTTCAAAAACTGTTCCATATTCGTGCGAAGGCTAGGAGTGGAGCTCACAACATTGTTTCTAAGTTTCCCCTCACTTGGGATTTTGAGCTAGCTTGGAATCCCCTTTCAGAACAATATGAAAACAAAAGAATATTGGTAAATAATCAATTAAAAAGTCTCTTTAATTTGCCCGTTATTTCGCCCGAGTCTGGGAAAAGCATCAAAGATCTCCAGCCAGCGATCAATTATCAATTTTCATAAGCTCATAAGATATCCATTGATTCATGGGATCCTATTCTCATATATGTACCTTTGTTCTATAGGCTACATAAAATAACTCTCTCTTTGCAAACGAGCCCATGCGAACTACCGAAGTGGTTGGAAGTAGATCTTTTTATAACCAGCAGATATAGAGTACTTGAAACGGTATCTGACCTTAAGTTCCCATCAAAACCGAAACTCAGCATTTCAAGAGACACTACACTAATAAAGACAAGCACAAAGCTTTAAATTCAAAGCTTTCTAATTTTAATTGCAAACTGTGCAAGGATTCACATTCAATTCGGCAGCGTCCCATATTCTTACAAATGAGTATAACAGAAAGAATTTCTAAACTAAATTTGTTTAAAATTTGTAGACATTGTTTAGCTTTTACTCATCTAGAAAAATACTGCAGAACGGTTCATACACGTATGCAGTACAAAAGGAAGCACCATACTTTGTTACATAAATCACCTAATTAGCTCAGTCCGTCCACTTTACAACAACAGCCAAATCAAATGAATCCAAATCCACAACCTGAAGTTGAAAATTTACAGTCCACTACAAACCCTAGCCCCTTAAAGTTTCAAACTTATTTTTCTCGCAACAACAATCAATCAAACAACTTTTGGAAGCAAGTTTACCTTGCGAGATAGTGGGTTTGAAGTAACGTTTATCTCGGAGGGAGCTCAGCGGAGATTAAATCTCCCAGTGAAGTCGATTCATGCCTAAATATCCGGTATGGGTGCGGTCGTAACAGGATCTTTATCAAAGATGTGTTCCGTCTGCATAGAGTCCAAAGTGGTTCCATCGTTCACAGTGATTTTTTTTTGTTGATTTATTTATCTTTCTTAACTCTTTACAATTTATTTAAGTATCTGCGAAGCCTTTGGCTTGTCTAATGGTTAGGTTAATTTAGTGAGCTTAGTCTTTCCACATTACAAGTTAACATATTGAAGTTAATTTAGTATCTATAATTGATAAAATATTTAGCCTATATTGATTTCATATTTCATTATTGAAAAAGAAGGTTTTGATTGCTTTTTTTCTAGTTTTAAAGTTTACAATGTTTGTTAGTTCTCGGGGTAGATTGTTGCCGTTTGCCATATTTGTTGCAAATGCTTGATACTTGAAGCATACCTTGGGCCCGTCTAGTATTCACTTCATGATCCATTGGGCTGATAAACCGTATGTCGTCGTAGTATTCTAAAGTGAGCGTCATCTTAAAAATGTCTTCTACTTTAAGGACTTTGAAGGCGGTGTCGTTGTTTCGTGTATTCATAGAATTGATGTGTTTCAATGCGGATTTTTGAAATTTTTGCAGTTTTTGAATATGGGTTGCCGCTGCATTGCCCCAAGCAAGAACACCATACCGCAGTTTTGACTCAATTAATGAATAGTAGACCTGCCTCATGCATGCCTAGTGCATAGATGGCTTTCTTTAATTTCAACACATTAATCACCAAACCGTTATCATGGCTCCATTTGACCGCAGCATCCAACTCTTAATGCTTTATTGCTGTCGCCATTTCCAGCGACCTGTGTACCACGATTGCTGTGTCATCAGCGAAAGCAAACGGTGTGCTCTGTTTAAAGAGCGAAGAAGCTTATTAGTGTACAAGATAAAAAGTATTGGACCTAATTTCGATCCCTGTGGCACACCATATTCCACCTTTGTTCTTACGCTGTGTACTCCGCTGATTTTCACGCTGAATAGCCTGTTAACAGATAATCTGTTAACTAGTCCGCCATTAATCCTCGTATACCAACACGTTGTAGCGCTTCTATTAGGGTTTTGTGGTTTAAGGTATCGAAGGCTTTACTGAAATCCATGAAGAGTACCAACACGTGGTGACAATTGTTCAAGCTTTTATTGACTTTTATGGATCAGGGAATGTTTTCCGATAAAACTCTTTATTCTTTCAGTAATTAAACTTTCGAGACATTTTTCCATTACCGGAAGAATCGATATCGGTCTATAATTGCTGAGCTGACTTTTAACTCCTCCTTTGTAAATCGGCCTTACCACAGCTGTTTTCAGAATGGACGGGATATTTGTTGCCAGGCTGACGTTTATGAATTTGCATATAATGGGTGCGAATATATCGGCGTGTCTTCGAATATCAGCGGTTCGAATTCCATCAATTCCCGGAGATTTATCTTACCCCAGTAAATTGATAATGATATGAACCTCTTGAATGTTGGTTGGCTTCGCAAATAAAGTCTTATCAAGGATTCTGTTCTGGTGTCGGGATGTTGTCGAATCACAATGATGTATGATATTTGTAGTTTTTGATGCAAAATAATTTGAAAAATTTGTTAGATAATTCATGCGGCTCTGTATCAAAGTTTTTATTCAATGTCTCATCAATGTTTAATTTGTTTCGTCCCAGGATAGCATTTATCAATCCCCATGTTTTTCTGGGATCGGTTTTAAATTGAATGAACTGGTTTTTATAATAGCTTGATTTTTGCATTAATATTTCTTTGTTTATTTTGTTTCTAAAATTTGTATATTCAACTTCATAAGCTTTGTTTATCCTGTTGTTTTTCTATCTACGGTATAGTTCATCCCTTCTTTTGCATTTTTCGATAAGATTGGCTGTCATCCAGGTGCTGTTTTTTCTTTTTCTCGTTGTTGTTTTCATGTTGGTTGATTTTCTATATTCATATTTTCTATATTTCTACCTTCAAATTTTGCTACAAACAAGTTGTAAAAGTTTTCAGCATCATTTTCATTCATAACGTTATCCCAATTTGAATCACGGATTAGCTGGTTAACTTTTGTGTTACTTAAGTACTTTGTACTAACTACTTTTCCTGTTATTGTTTTTGAACCACAAGTGTAATAAAGTACCGGGTAGTGGTCGGTCATGCCACTTTCTATAACTATAGAATTCATCTGAACATCTGTTTTACTGACCAGTATGTGATCGATCAACGACTTCGGCCCATTGTCTGGCTCCACTCTTGTGAACTCAGTAATGACGTTCATAAGTCTTAATGATGCTAGCATCTCCAAATAATCTTGTACATAATATGTATTAGTATCGCACACATTAATATTGATATCACCCAACACGACCATTTCTTCGTTTTTAGCTAATTCGCCAACATTTCGTATAAACTCTAACACAAACGCCTTCTTACTAAACCCAGGCGGTTTATAAATTCCCGACACATACGTAGTCGTTTGTCCCTCAGTAAAACTAATCTTTACGTTTTCGTAAGAAGTGGTTTCGTTAGGTATTAACGCGTGTTTTAAATCTTGGCGAATAAATATCAAATCACCTCCTCCTCTTCGTTTGTTTCTATTCGAAAACTCAGGCAAGTAATCTATTTTGTAAAATCCCTTTTCTTCATCTTCTATATTGGTTTCGACAAGAACGATGATTTTCAACTTATCCACAAAATGACGTATACTTAGACAAAAACTATTCCATTTAGTGTGCAACGATCGTATATTAAAACATAGATAAGATAAACTTGCATTAATAAATTCATTAGCACTTATGCCGTTAAAACCTTGTACTACGAGTACCCTACAGTCTAGTTGAACTACCAAATCGTCGTTAGCATTTCTCTTATCCATTTATGTACAAAAAAAAAAAACAAATCCACTTTTCTTGTTATTAACACACAACAAGAGTTTATTGTATGCGTGTTATTTTGTTGACGTCATTTGCGGTACATATCATAATTGGTAGAGCGCTCTCAACTCTTCGTGCTAACACTTTGCCAGCACTCTCCCACACAAATTTCCAATTTTCTTGCTTCGCCTTTTCCTTCGCCAACCACAGCAGTTGTTTATTTTGCTTCGTCAGCTGATTGTTAACGTACACCGTATTATCGGGCATCGTTGGATATGTATTAAGCTTAGAATTGTTATTGGCTATATTTTGTAATGGGTCCGCCATCTAATGTTTTTTTTTTCAACTAGTGCTTATTTCGTGAACGGTAACACCTAGCTCATATCTGATTTGACAGATAATTAGTTTTATCCTTCCGGTTAATAATGGGAAATAATTCCATTCAAATGGCTGCTTCGGCTGGCCATGCAGTAGCCTACATAATCGGTCCAATTTTTAAGCACATTATCGATTGTGTGCAGCTGTATTTCACCAATGGCTTCACGAATATTGTCCTTTAAAGCGTCAATTATCTCTGGCTTGTCGGCGTAACACTTATCTTTTACGGCACCCCACAAATAATAGTCCAACGGTGTCAAATCGCAGCTCCAAGGTGGCCAAACGACATCAGCTCTGCGGCTGATAATGCGATCTTCAAAAACAGGGCGCAAAACATCGAGTTTTGCTTCGGCTGTGTGGCACGTAGCGCCGTCCTGTTGAAACCAAATGTTGCCAATATCTTCCTCTTCAATTTTTGTGAACAAAAATTCGTTCAACATGGCCCGATAACGATCGCCATTGACTGTAACGGCAAAAAAAAAGAAAAATGGCCCAATTATTCCTCTGGACCAAAATCCGCACCAAACAGTGACTCGTTTTGGGTGCATCGGCTTTTCAATGTATACGTTCGGGTTTTCTGTGCCCCAAATGCGACAATTTTGCTTGTTTACATACCCGCCAAGATCAAAATGAGCTTCATCTGAAAAGATGATTTTTTTGGCAAAATCGGCATCTTCCCTAAGTCGATCGCAGGCAATATTTCCCAGCGTTGTTCAAGCGTATACACAACCATATTCGTTCAGCGGAAGGATAAAACTAATTATCTGTCAAATCAGACATGAGCTAGGTGTTACCATTCACGAAATAAGCACTAGTTGAAAAAAAAAACGTTAGATGGCGGACCCTTTATTATTGCATTCAGTCTGATGGGTCGAGTTGCGCGCACTTGTTTGACAAATTGGGTTTTACAAATATATGAAGCAAAAGAAGCGATGATGACAGATTTGTCAGGGTTTTTATTTTTGGTTCTGAAAATGTCGGTGATGTAAGAGTCTTTTATTTCGTGGTTTATTGTTTTACCTATTCCTTTAACTATTTCCACTAAATTTTCATGAAAAGTCGGAGGAATATTTTTAATGTCGACAATGTTTTTAATTAATTGTTGTTCCATAGCGTTAATTTGTGCTTGCATATTGTCTATGATTTCGTCTTTTTTTTGTTGTTTGCTTTCAGTTCATTCATTTCTTTCGTAAAGCTTTCCATTAATCTATTGTTCCTAATCATATTAGAATTGATGTCATTATATTTGGCAGCTAGAAAATCACAGCTTGCTATTATTTCCTTCATCTCAGATCTTATCATACGAATCTCCAACAAGACCGCTGTGTTGTTATTAGATGAGTTTTCGTGTGGTTTATCTGGGCTACAGGCCGGTCGCACTCTTTTTGCCGCTTGTGCTTCCGATGTCAGAACTGGTGTATATATTACCGCTTTAATTGAGGATGCAGCACCTTGCTCGCTTCCAGAGTTTTGGCAAGTCTGGCACCTCTACGCGTCCCTCCTTGCGCCCATGTTTCTCCATGATTGATAACGCAATCGTATTGAAACTTTTTACTGGTGATTTGCCTTCTTGTCCGATAAGTCGTGAGGAGGTTTCAGAACCAATTGATTTCGAGCTAGCAGATCCATTCTATTACGAAAGCTCAAAGATAGATGTTGCTATCGGTTCTTATTTATATTCTTCCATTATTAATAACGTAGCACAGAACACAAAGTTCGGCTGGGTACTATCAAGACCACTCCCTCAAGGAAATGTTACTTCTTATTCAATATCCTTGGCGCATTTAACAAAGCGTCAATCAATGAACAAATTTCAAAATTTTGGGAAGTTGAAGAGATTTACAATGACAAACCTCTTTCTGACGAAGATATTTTTCGCGAATAGCTGCATTCCACTACCACAACTAGAAATGATAGCGGCCGTTATACTGTTCAGCTGCCTTTCAGAAGCTCCCTATAAACTCTGGGCCACTCACGGGGCATTGCCTTTAAGTAATTTCAATAAATAGAAAAAACTTTGCAAAAA
Organism: Volucella bombylans; assembly: GCA_949129095.1. Taxonomy (NCBI): domain Eukaryota; kingdom Metazoa; phylum Arthropoda; class Insecta; order Diptera; family Syrphidae; genus Volucella; species Volucella bombylans. The sequence goes on from OX422141.1 coordinate 65,275,245, forward strand.
AAAAATACGAGCTTCATATGAAATATAATCCAGCATATGAAGACTGTCTCATTAAATGAATTAATTTGAAACAATTTTTATGCTCCTATTATCTACCACATAATTAAGTAGTAAAGCCTGACAGTATCACCACAAAAGTTCGAGTGGTTTTCAACCCCATCGACCAATGGTTTTTTTACAAAGGGACTTATGTACTTTAATCTTAATCTGGTGGTTCTATCGATTTGTTTAAAATGCTGACATCGAAAAATATTCCGCCAAGAACTGGTTGACTTCAAACACACCTCATATCAGCGAATTTTGTTTCGTAGCTCAGTTGATGACGATCTACAATATTTTGAATTAAATATTGTTACGTTCGGTGTAATACGAACTCTGTATCAACTAGACAAAGACGTGAAATATATTCTTCCACGCGCTTCAGAAATTCTCGAAAACGATTTCTCAACATCAATTATCCGAAGCTTTAGGCTCTGAAGGGATCGCCCTTACGAAATGGACATCTAACTTCATTCATTTAATTAAATGATTCTCTTCTTCGCATCTCTATGACCAAGACTTTCTTCGATTGCAATATAAAAGTATCTCCAAAACTCTTGGAATACAACGTAATTGTAAGTTGAATTTTTTCCACTTTTTTCTGAAATATTAGAGAATCTCCGTTATTGCAAAACTTTTTGATCCAGCTGAATAGTTAGCTCCAGTAATCATCTCTGCAAAAATCATAATGCAGCAAATCTGGGGTGATGTTACGTCGTGGGACACACAGCTTGTTCCCCAAACGTGTCAGCGCTGGAAATCCTTCCTCACTGCTCTTCCCGACATCCAGCACATCTAAGTTCCTCGGTGGATGAGCTACAATCCAAGCGATTCAATACAATGTCATGGATTTTCTGATGCCTCAGATGTATTATAGCTTATGCGGCAGCTTTCTATTTGCGTATTCAGCACAGTGTCAACAATTGGCCCTCTCATCTGCTATGCGCAAAAAGCAAAGTAGTCTCGGTAAACCAGCTAACTCTGCTGAGACTTGAACTTTGTGTTGCTGTTCTATTATCAAAATTATTCAAAAGGGTACAGCTTAAACGTGCGGCCTATGAACTATTTCTCTGGACAGATAGTTATATAGTTTTGGTGCGGCTAAACAAGCCTCCTAATGCATGGAAAGCGTTAGTGGGAAATCGTGTCTCGGAGACTCAAAATAATGCTTCCGACACTAAATGTAGCCATTTTGGACCTGCGGACATCTCGACTGATTTAACGACACGAGGCTTATTGCCTAAAGAGCTAAAGGCTAATAGTCTATGGTGGCACGGTCCTACGTTTCTTTGTTAATCTCAGTCTGTGTGGCCGCAAACCATTTTGCAAACAGTATACAATAATATTCTTGAACATATGAAGGCTCTTATAACAACAGTAGCTCCCAATATAGAAACAATTGTAAAGACATTTTCACCTTGGTCTAGAACATTACATGCAATTTGTTATATATTGCTTTTCCTTTATAGAACACATCCTCTTAATAGGCATCGATTCCTCTTTTCATTTATGGACTTAAAGAAATAATTCGGACACACAATCGAGTAATTCCTTTAACTCAAGCACTTTACTTTCAAAATGAATATCAAGTTCTATTAAGGAATGAGCCTATTTCTCAAGAAAAGTTCTTCGATCAATCTCCACCCAGTGATGGATCCGAATCATATCCTCTGTTCTGACTGAAGGCTTACTTCTTCACTCCTTTCATATAACGAGAGATATCCAATTCTGCATCCATACCAGGCTCACATATCTACTCTACTTGTGAAGTTCATTCATGATATAACAATTCACTGTGGAAAACAATTGGTAGTACGTCCCCTCCGAAGTGAGTTTTTGATACCGAAGTTTAGTGAAAAGGAACATTCGCTTGTGTAAGAATTGTGTTAATACACAGAAAGAATGTACAAATACAAGCGCGGCAGCGTTGCCAACTGAAAGAACACTTGTCTCTTATGCTTTTACCAATGCGGGTATAAGTTTTGCCGATCCATTTGTAATAAAAGACTTTTCAGGGAGGAATTGTAGAATAAAAAATAGCTATGTCTGTCTATGCATATGTTTAGCAACGAAAGCAATCCATTTGGGGGCAATTAGTGAGCTGACAACACAATCTTTTCTAGCAACTTTAAGTAGGCTTATCGCTCGAAGAGGCATACCGAAAACAATATCTTCAGATATCGGCAGTAATTTGGAAGGCCCCAGTAGAACAATTCGCAATGATTTAAAACTTTTTTTGAAAACTTTATCCAAATACGAGTATGTACGAGTATGCACAAGATACAAGGGTCAAAACCTCTACTGGAAATTCATTCCACCAGGGGTACCACACATGGATGGGTTATGGGAAGCTGGCTTCAAGACTCATTTTCGAAAGGTAGCAGGGACTAATAAACTTACTTTTCAAGAGTTCTGCTCTCGTCTTGCAAAAATCGAAGATCTTATCTTATTGATCTTTATTTCGTATAAAAATAATTACATTGGTTTATTACCACACATTTTACAGAGATATGATATTATATACATTTTTCTACTGAAACATTATTTGTTTGTTGTAGAGGTAGTGATTACATTTCAAAATAAGATTTATAATTTGGAGGAAAGTACGAAAAAGACCAGAAATAAGAAAAATAATCAAATAAGTAAATAAATAGATAAATAAAAAAAAAAAATAACGGAATAAATAAATAAGTTAATTAATAACTTTCATTAAATAAATTTGATACATTTTGGTAAATTGTCAGCTAAAGCACATCGGTTTTTAAAATTTTCATTAAGCTTTTCGATTCTTTTCGATATCAATTCAACATTCGCTCTTTTATGGAGGTCCATCGTAGAATGGTGCCAGGAGAGGTTGAGCATCATTTTAAGTAATTTATTTTGCGACACTTGCAGTTTTTTAATATAGGTCTGTGCACAGTTTCCCCATACTGGACATCCATACAAGAGTAACGCTTGGGAGACTATTTTGTGTATAAGAATTTTGTTTTGGTTTGAAAGGGAAGATTTTCTGTTTATTAAGGGATATAATATCCTAATAGCTAAGTTGACTTTCTGACATCCGAATTGGATATCAGGATATATGCTACGGTCAGTTATGATCTTAGTGATTTTTTGCTTAAGAACTTGTTCATATAGTTGTTTACTTACACTACTAAGCAAACTTATTGGCCTATAGCTCTCGGGACTCTCAGGGGGTTTCCCAGCCTTGAGTATAGGTACCACCTTAGCTATTTTCCAAGCGTCAGGAAAGTACTGGAATTTTAAGCATGCATCTAACATAGCTGTTAAGGATCTAACTCCAGATTTCGGTAGATGCTTGAGATACAAATTTTTAATATGATCAAAGCCACTTGATTTCCTTACTGGTTATTTGAAAAGCTAAGTCCAAGGGCATTTGCTTTCTCTTCATCTGTGTAATGATTTTAATTATTTTAACTACGTTCTAAAAAGGTTTAGCATTTTTATCCAGAGAACCTAATTTTCTGTTCCAATCAGCGTTGCGTTGTTGGATTAACTGTCTCCTAATCAGCTGGGTAAGAAATAGCATCTCGTCACGGTATACTGGCTCCCGATAGCTTTGTCAATTTCTTCTTTGAATATTTCTTAGCTTTATTAACTCTAGGACATAAGAGGGAAGTTTATTATGACACTTTTTCTTCCTAACTTTAGGTACCGAGTCGCCTATGGCCTCAAGGATGAGTTCGTTGAAGCTATTAGCAAAAATGTCAATTTCCTCCCTATAGCAAATACTTCCAATATTCGGTCTTTGTTCAAATCTTGTCTTAACTAGGGAGCGCTAACGGTTCCAGTTTGCGCTTTTTATGTCCTGGATGTATTCTACATTTTTTTTGCCAGCACGCAGAAGCATACATGAAACTGGATTATGATCAGGACTTAGAACGTTTAGCGATATGGGTTGAGTTATGTACTCGGGACTATTTGTAACAAAGATGTCAACAACAGAGGGACGACCACGAGAGCTAGCTGGGAAATAAGTAGGACAGGGGGATACAAAATCGAGATAGGAAGTGTGTAAGATAGACATGATAGTAAATTCGTTGTTTGCTCTAGTACAGCACCAATCTCTGGGCCTACAATTCAGATCACCGCCTACCAGAAAATCGCCAATATTACAAAAAAATTACCTCAAATCATTTTTTAATGTCATCCTATTTACAGCTGTCTTGATAGTACCGGCGAAATAGACGCAATAAATTTTCAGGCTTTGCCTATTAATTAGTTGAACCTCAATTCGCAGATTTTCTACTAAACGCGTTCGAACAATTGGCAAAGGCGAATGTTGAATTGATCTTCGAATGAGTATAGCAACACCTCCACCTCTTCTATCTGTCCTATCCATTCGATAGCAATCAAATTCAGTGGTAGATAATTTATCATCTTATTTAAGCCAAGACTCTGTGACCAAGGCAATATCAATTTTGTTGCTGCTTATTAAATTTAAAAATTCAATGCTTTTGCTACGTATGCTTCTAGCATTCCAGGTTATAATTTTTATATGGCCTACCATATTATTTACAATTAGTATATAACAACTTAGAAGCTTTTTTATTATCATTTCCATAGCCAAAGTGTTAAGCTCTTCAAATGAGAAAAGTGTAGAATAGTTGTTGGAGTTGATTGAGCTCGAACATGTTTGAAGAGGGCTCGTCCAGGCGTTTGACGGCTGCGCACCTGCAAGCGTTGGATTGCTCTGAATAGTTGTAACAACTTGCCGGCGTTGTGGGAGCAATGGAAAGTCCTTCATAGAGTCAAATGAAACTTGTTTCAGTGGTTTGGTTCGCGAACGTTGAGCGAGAGCTTGAATTACTCTTTTGCTTAGCTTTTGCTTTCATCTCCAGGTATTTTTATCGGCTGATGCAAGTGACGTCAGTAGCCCTGTGGCTTTCATTGTAATTTGTCCATTTAATTATGGTATGATTACCACACTCGGCAGTTATATGGCGACCAGCGCAGGTAGCACAATATGTTTTAACGCGGCACTTCCGTTCACCATGGCCAAACATTTGGCAATTATGACATTGGGTGACCTTACCTTTTAGTTTTCGTTGGAAACTCCAGCTAATCTGTGTGTGAAAGATAGAGCAATGGTTTTTGCGTAGATCTTTCAATGAAGTGGAACCACTTTCTAAAGATATTAAATAGATGTAGTCTGTATATTTAGTCTTGTTTATTTCGTATTTTTTTGAATTTTTTTTATATCAATGCACTTTAGGCCTTGTGTAACAAGTTCATTCTTAAGCGAATCAACATCGATCTCACTCATTCCGTAGAGGACAACTTTAAATGCTTTTGCCCTTTGAAGGTCATGCGAAAAAAACTGACAACTATCAGATTTTAATTTCTCGAGTGCTAACCCGTACGATTCGACAGTTTCACAAATAATTTGTACCCCGATTGATATGTTTTTAATGTAGTAGTCAGTTATATTAAGTGATTTCATTAATTGGTGCACGTAATCCCTGGATTTTTATAAGAGTTTTATCGGTGGCACAAACACTTTTTTGGGCAATGGCGCAATAATCTCGTCCATGCTTTCATTGTCAGCATTATCATCATCCGGCTGGCACTGCAAAGGACTCCAGTAATTAAATCTAGAGTTTATTTTATTAGCACTATTACCGGACATGTTTAGACAGTACTTTTTGCCCGAGGACTTGGGTGATCTAACACGTTTACAAGTTTTGCCGATTACTAGGTTATTAGTATCAGATAGAGACGTCATACGCACATGAAAGCTCCGAACTGACTGAAAATCGAAGATTGTCTTAATTCTCGACCGATCTCTCACACATCGGAAAACATATCTGAAATCCCTCCGTTAATTTGAGGACGTTTTCTTTTTGGCGGTCCATTGTTAGCTCCCCTAGAGCTTGCGCCTGAAGAAACATCCATGAACTGTGTAAAACGATGGGAAAGGGTTAAGGTATTCCACCACCAATTCTGTCGTGGTTGGAAATATGAATATCTAAAGGAACTTAACAAACGCTACAAGTGGAAGTATCCTCAGCGAAATGTATCGTTAAACGACCATGTTGTCATTAAGGGCGAAAACCAAAACCAAAATTTATCCAGTACCCGATAACTGAGTTCGCGTTGTAGTAATCAAAACTCAAATTGGAGTTATAATGCGTCCAATTGCTAAGCTTTGCATCCTAACTCAGTCCTATAGCATGGTTTCATAACTGAGTGGTTTATCTACGATTTGAAAGTACTCACTCATTGTATAATTATAATACTTAGTTTATTTCTTTCTTTATTGCACTAATCTATGAAATATTATTTGCACATTATTTATCAAATTGTCTTGATTTTAAACTTTGTACTTGAGATAATACGCAGGTATTAAAATTCAAAATCTCCATTAACGTAAACTTAAATTGTATATTTGAAACTTTTTAGGAAAATTTTGCAGAAAATACTGCAAGGCGGCCTGCAATGCTCAGGTCAAAATGCAATCTTGCCATGCTTCCATATTTCGTCAGCTAAATCTGCCGTTTTCTCCTACAAACCCTCAACGCGGTAAAACCTCATCCTAAGAGCAAATAAAGCTGTCTTCAATATTTTTTTTCTGGGAAAATACTTCACATCATCCGAGCAACCAACCAGGGACAGTCTAATCTCCAACAGGCACAGACAACGCAATTGTGTAGGAGCCAATCCGGGGGACTGAGAGATTCGTATGAATTCTTGCAATTAAATTTTGGAAAAAGACACTTTGTATGCAAACACGGTATAGGTGGATGAGTTCCAATGCAGTAGTAATGGGATCCTTCATTTCCGCACCTTGCGTTGCTAAACAAAGAGTAACCCGCTCCTCAAACCAGGGAACTTTGCAATATAAGTTCAACTTCAACTGACTAATCGGCTTCTACAAAGGTTTAATTCGGATTTTTATCTGAAGTTTTTGAGGACCAAGATAGCAGAACTACTACGTAACTTACCTCTGCAATTTAGTACTAGCACAATGGTGCCCCCGCACTTAATAATTATGCAGTTAGAGAGTTGTTTTATACTCGGTACTCGTATATACCGACACAAAACACGCAAAACTGTCCCTTAAGCCGCTATATCTGAGAGATGATACATTTTGGAGCCATACACACATATATACATATGTTCATAGGGATATATCCATATATACATGTATGTATATATACAAAATATATAACCTTTGCCTTTTCAATTTGTTTTGTCAAACTATAGTGGTATTGATTGTGGACCATTGCCGACATTCCTTGTAATGTTGATTGAAGAGATAGTACATAAAGAGCATTTGGTTTTTTGTATGAGTCCTATACTTACATAGCCGAATTGAATTTTTCAAAAACTAAAAGCCACCTGCTTAAATTGTATGGTACAATATATGTTTAAATTTCAAATAAATTGCAACTAATACATTTAAAATCACATTTAATAAAATGATAAGATGGTCGTATTTAAATTGGAATGTGGTTCAAGTTCTATTTAAACAGTATTCAACTTATTGTAAGTGTATATAATTATGATAAAAATTTTATAAATAATATGATTATTCAAACTTTTTTGTAGTGTTCGAATCTTTCACATTCTAATTTTTTAGATTATTATTATTTCGTTAAATATATTAGGTGTGTTTTTTCGGTATTCTATACAGCCTTAGCAAAAAATTCCCATGTTAATACAAAAACAATTTAGAATGTATAGAATCACTTATTGTAGATAAGTACGAGTATCCAGGCTTATATACTTAGCCCTGATAAAAACTGACTACCAGGCTATGCTTACATATCTTGTTTATTAGACAGACATCGGATGTATGTTATCTAATATTTAAGCCTTAACATTGTTTTGTTGAAAAAATCAGTTTAAGTATTTTCTAAATTATTTAATTTATATGATAAAAGTAGGTAAAAATAAAATCAGTAAAGCAGCCATACCCTTTATAAATAATTATTATCCATAAGGAATACATGCAAAAGGTCACTTAGATATCACTTAGAGATTTGAAGCAAGGCATTCTAATTTACTGGATTTTAACTGTTAATAATTCTGTAAAGCTATTTGTTTTATCATTCGTTCATAATAAGGGGATGGAAAGGTTTAGTTTGCGGCTGAAGTTTACAACATTAATTTGAAACCTTTTTCCCTTGCTTTTTAACTGCTTTCGGACTTAGCGGATCTCTCCCCGGATTTTTCTTATATGATTGTATGACCGCATCTCCTAACCTACCAACAATAGACATTTTACAGCACCAAATATCTATTTTGTACTTACAGATAGATTATCTAAAATAAATTCTGGTCACACCCTCACCACCAATGGGGTTGGGCACTGTAACCTAAGAGATCTAATGTGCCACAAAGTCAGTTTACGACGCATGATGAGCCTTAACCTTCTTAATAAACACCAGCATCGCTCTGGTGCAAATATTTTGCAGTTCTTCAGTAACTAATACGAGTATATCTCTGAGAAAGTAGATTCACGCATTCACATAATATGTATTCCGCGGTTTTTTATTTTTCATAAAAGGCGTCCTTCAGTTTACTGACTAATACTGAGTAAATGATATCGAAGCTGGCAGTGTCCCGTTAGAAGACTTGTCAGTCTTCTGATATTATCTTTTTCGAAGTTAAGAGATATTCTGGATTTATTTTGGAAGTGTTTCGTGGCACTTTTTTCTTTTTTCTAAATTCTGAAGAGTACTGATTTTATAATTCGCGCACTCAAGGGATTCGTGTACTCCTAAAATGTTTGTACACAGCGGGGACGAAGGAAATTTAGGGAGGAAGAAAAGAGAGGTACCGATGTACATTGTTCTTAAATGTTTGCAAATTAAACCGACAAGGAAATAGAAAGTTCAGCAGGGCATTCCATAAGCGAGTTTTACGGCTTAGAAACGAATCACGATATTTTAAAGTACGTCTGAAAGTGGGCTGAGGGTATACTGATGAGCATTCATTGCGAGACAGATGTTACGGTTGAAGGTTTGAAGGGGCAGCATTCCTCTGGTGATTTCAATGGAGGAATGGTGGTGGAAATAGCAATAAAACAAAGTGAGACAGGAGACATTACGTCGGTGTTCAAGGGTGGCAATTGACTGACTGATATTTGTTTCACCTATGAGTACGAGTTTTATCGCACGGTTTTGTACTATATCTAACAGATGCAGAGATGTTTTAGGAGTATCTGACCAGATGTGGCCATTGTACTTCAATTTTGGGCGGATATATATTTCTTACATCGCTTGATGAAATCTAGACATTTCGCTGCATTTTCACTGTCACTGATACACATACCGAGAATGGAAAGTTTTTCGGTTTCGACGATGTAAATGCCATCCACGTCAGCAAACAGCATTGTGTTTTGGAAGCATTAAATTCCACGCTGTTGATAGTTCCTCAATTGATTATGCTGTTAATACCTGTTAATAAGCTTAACATGCGCTGCCGTTCCTGTTCTACAGCCGAAGAGCAGGAACGTGAATATTAAAACCAGAGAGTATTGTCGTCAGCAAAGGAATGTATTGCGTTAGAATTAGCAGACAAGAGATCATTAAGGAAAATTAAAAAGAGTGTTGGATAGAGAACGGAACCCTGGGGCACATCAGCATTTATTTTGTGAATATTAGACTCGAAACCAACAAAGATAACTTGAATTGAACGCTCCGAAAGGCAATTTTTAATCCATTGAATAAAAGAGTCGTTGATCCCAAAAGCACACATTTTCGACAAAAGAGAAGGATGCCAAAATCTGTCGAATGCATGAATATCAATGAATGAATGAAATATCAAGTGCAACTACCTTGCTTTCTTCAGATTGATGTACGGTTTGGTTCCACTTTTCGGTGAGACATGCCCTCAAATCACCAGTGGACCTGTTGCTACGAAAACCATACTGCCGGTCATTAAGAAGTGTTCACGTTTCGAGATATTTCATGAGCTGACGGTTTATCGGCGTTTCCATGACCTAGGAAAGAAGGGGCGTAAGTGCAGTGGGTCTGTAGGAAGAGAGAGAAGAGATTCACCTTTTTTAGGGACGGGCTGGACAAATGCTATTTCCCATCTATTCGGAAGGAGTCCTAAAGAGTAGGACTGATGAAAAAGCTTACGCAGTGGTTTTGCCAGCGAGGAAGAACGCCTCTTCAAAAGAAGACCAGTGCATCTGTGTATGCTAAGAATTATAAGTACTCGTACTATAGGAAAATAACTAATATTGAATGCCTTAACAAATTTGTAATCTTATGATAACATTTGTGTGTTACACTGGATCGCATGGGTATCTTTTTATATACAAATTATTGGCAACTTACATATCTATCTGAAATTGGCAAATGTCATACTCTGTCCAGTCACTATCCGGCCGATCTCGGTAGGTAATCCACTGGTCCATATCGCTATATAATGTTGTTATTGAATCGGTCCTTTAGTATGTCTATGGTATTATGGTCAGTATGGCAGGTAACATCATGCTGCTGGAAACAAATATTGTCCGGATCGACATATGTCGTCCATATTTTCGAAGAGATAACCACTGACTATTAAATAGTGTTGGCACGCTTTACGACTCTACATGACCCATGTGGTATGACATTCATGCACAACATTGCGAATAGCAAGTTTTCTTGCTTGACTATTGGAACTAAAAATTTGACCTAATTTTCTATGCGTTTTTATTAGTTTGAATGACAGGGAAGCCTTCTTCTGGTGTAAGTCTATTCATCATAACTTGCTAAACAACTCTTAATATAAATGTCAAAGAATTGCCAAAAATAACACATCGGCTTAAAAGTCATCTCTATTGTAAGATTTATCAGTCAAAATACAACACCCTTTATATATTCAAAAGGTGATTCATAAATCACATTTTAAAGTAAGAAATAGGACATGACTGTTTACAATATTTAGTTTGTGTCTGAAATATTTGGTTACATTTTGTCACATCTCTTCTGTACTCAGGATTTTTTAAATTTTTTCAATATGCATTTTACGTATACATGGAAGCGGGCGTTCCTCGATATATTTGATTTAACATGCATTAATTTTTTCTAATATGCTTATATAATTGGCTACCGTTTTTCTTTCCCTGTTAATATAGTTTATAATTACGATATATTCCAGAAGTTTTTTTATAAATTTTCTATAAAATCACGTAACTCCTAAAAATCATTTTAATTGACTTTTCACTAACGCGGGTTTGGTTCGGTGACGCGAAGATGGTCCAGATATTCTATATGATTTTTGGGAAAGCTACGAATACATTTGCAAACTTGAATGTTTAATTGAAAATGTTGAAGTCTTATAAAAAAATTGGCTAATCAAATATCATGTTCTTCTAATGTTGTGAAACAAATTTAATGTCTCCTTCGGATACAAGTATGCATTTAATAGTAACCTATTGCCAAATTTTATCATTTACTGTTACTTAGAGTTCCCATATCCATTGTAATAATCGTCTGATTTTGACAGTCTGAAGTTTCGTCTAACAAGATGTCCAATCCCCCAGTTGTTTGATGTGTCGTTACAATCTCCTAAGATCATTGCATCGTAAATTGTGTTAAAGCCATTAGAAATTAGCTGATTGGATTTGGGTTTGCCATTATGACGAGATTTTTGTCAAACACTTATTCACGTTGTCTTTGATGATCAATTTGAATTCAATTCAATTCAATTTTTTATTTATAAATCGTAGTACAAGTACGTAAGATAAGTCTTTTATAGTACATAAAGCTCGTGGAAAAACAATTAGATTTCAAATTAAACTTAGTTAAATGAGCACAATTAAGAAAAATTAATTAATTCAATACAAATTAAAATATTATAATAAAAATACATTATAATTGTAAAAATAATAAATACTAAATTAGGAAAAGGTGTGATAGGAAAAAGTAATTAAAACTAAGCAAAGAAGGAATAAGGAATATAGACTTATAGCTATCCGAAATGCACTTTTGAACTGCTTCGCTTCTACTATTTGCTTTATACTGGTTGGTAGAGTGTTCCAGACTATAGTGATGTAGACGAGAAAGAGGCGCGACGTGTTCAAATACTGAGATGATGGTGTCATTAAGTTTAGTGTACGTTGCGAATGTGCAAATTGAAGTTTTGAAAATAGATACAATGGTGATTGGATGTGTATTATCATGTGCATAAAAACACAACATCTCAATTCCCAAAAATTTTGAAATGTACACCCCAGGACTAACTTATGAAAATGAGATATGTGGGCATGTATTTTTATTCCAGAGGCATACCTTACCAAATCATTGAAGGTAACGAGTAGTTTGTGCTGTGAATATGTATCTAGTTTACAATAGACAACGATGGCATATTCAAAGATAGGCACAAGCAGAGTTTTAATCAATCTCAATTTGGTGTCAGCTGGAGTAAAGGAAGAAAAAGTAAGCCTAGTTGAATTAAGGAAAATAGGCGGTATCTGTTCAGTGCAATATACTTTTTTCGAAATTACAATTATTTGACTTTTCCAGGATTTAAAATTATTATTATTTTCTGTCCAATTGACTATTGCTGATAAGTCTAAATTAAATCTAGCCACAAGATCTTCCATTAGGCCAATGGGACGGGATAAATAAATCTGAGCGTCGTCAGCATAAAAATGAACAACAGCGTAAGATATTCCTTATCAAAATTTAATCTTATATCATCGAGCACTTTGATCATAACTGTAGGGCAGCTATGGTTAGCTCGAAAACCTGATTACAAACGAGCAAGATAACTAGATATTTGCTTTCCAAGAATTTTTTCAAAGACCTTAGACAAGCAAGGTAAAATACTTATGGGTCGAAAATCGGTCAACGATGTTGGGTTTGCTTTTTTGGGAACAGGAATAACCTTTTCTATTTTCTATGAATTAGGGAAAGTCGAAGATGTTATGCAAAAATTAAACAGATGTGTAAGGCAATTTATAATACAAGGCAACAACATTTTCACAAAACGCAACTGTAAACCATCCTCACCCACTACGTTCGATTTCAGACTTTGAAAAATAAGGATAACCTCGGCTTCAGAAACTACTTCGAACTCCAAATGACAAGGTGAATCAAATAGGAGAAATGAGGAGCTACAACTACGATTTGATACAAATGCATTGTTTAAGTCGTCAACATTAGGTATATTTGTTGACGCTTGTGTTTTACCTATACCAATGGAGCGTAAATTGCTCAAAAGTTTTTGTTTTTACTCAGCTTGAAAAGGAAATATGTTTTTTTTTGCTCTTTTGGTGAAGAATGAAGAGTAGTTTCTGGTTCTACAGACAACAGACAATTTCTATTTAGCATATAGTTTTCTCCTATTTTTTATTGTATTAAGTACCTCAGCAGTAAACCATGGACATTTCCTATTGCGAACAACAACTCTTTTAAGAGGAACATGGGTATTAAAAAGATTATTAATTAATATCTGGACAAAGTCAACTTTTTCGTCAATATCCACTAAAAAGTAACAAGAGTACCATGGAAGTAAACTAGCATGATAATGGAGGTTACTGAAATTAATTGATGCATAGTCCTGAAATTGAAAAGAATCCTGTGAGGGAACACTGGAAAAATCAATGTTATATGTGTAAAAAACCATATAATGATCAGATATTCCCTCAAGTGATAATTGGTCTTGCAGTAACACATTAGAGGGGTCGGATACAACAAACAGATCAAGAAGACTTGGATGGGATTCAGGCCCAAAACGGGTAGCATAGGAGTTAATAACCACAAGTCCTGTAGAAGCAAAATCATTTAAAAGCCGACAGGATCTGCTATCATTTTTAAACAAGTCAGCGTTGAAATCACCACAAAGTATAATGTTTTCATAACATGCTGAGAACTGTTGAAGGGTAGAAAAAAACAAGTCAAAAGAACAATTACGGTTAGTACTATAGACGGCGCCAACTAAACATTTTACATTACGATATGAGATTTCAGTAATCAAAAATTCTGTGTCATTTCCCACCGAGTTCCCTAAAACCCCACAACTCAGGGTTGGTAGCAGTAGCAGTAGGTATCAGTACCGCCGCCAGTAGTGAGAGTAATTCTATTATGAGGAATCATCTTATAGCCAGGAATGCCATATATTTTTTCGGTATCATCTTTCCCATCCAGCACCTTAAACCAGGTTTCACTCACGCATATAGCATCAACTCCAGAATCCGTGAAATGTGCATTAGATAAAATCTTGACCAACATCCGAACATCAGCCACAACCCGCACACCAAATGCAGGTGTGTCAAATATAAAAAAATATATTCATAGTGCATTGTTATTATAGCATTATTTACATCATTCGATTTGTTCTTTAATCGGAAAGCATCAAAGTGGGGAGAAATGCAGCGATATGTTTAACTATCTCGATGGGATTTTCGTTTGATGTTAGTGGAATATCTCTAACAATGACATCTCGCAGACGCTCTTTTCGGTGAAGGTCATCTAGCTCTTCCTTTAATGTGCGGTTGTCATCACGCAGCTCCTTAATTTCATTCTCGCATTGTTGCACCTATTTGTTAAGAGAAGCAATGGCTTCACACAGTTATTAAAATTTGACTCAAATTCGGACAGTAATTTTTTAAATTTACATATGAGATTGCACTCTAGGACACAAAGCTGTTCAGATAAAGATGTTTTTTTATCCTTTGTAAGGTTGTTATCTGATAGGGATTTGGAGTTACTGCGGCATTCAGTGTAGTTTTCTCTTTGATTGCTTGTTGACGAGTGGTTGACATTTTTCAAGATTTTGATGAACAAAGATCACTAAAGTTTACAAAAGGAAAATATTCTAATCGATTTTTAATGTAGGTAAAGAAATAAAATGTTAGAAAATAAACCGTAAGTTTAATTCAAAACGACTGTTTTAACTTTTTCAAGATAAAATTGTATGGATAACAGCTAATTAATGCGGAGCGATTATAACACGTCAGTTTACTTGATATTCTCTGTCTTCTTCTATCTATATTTTTCACTATTTTTTATTTTTGTTCTAAAACTCAGTTAAACGAAGTTTTTCCCTATGTGTGTCATCCAAGTCAGACTTCCCAATGCAATAAATCACCGCATACCTAGAACAAATCATTGTCTCGGGTAAAAAGTTTTGTACCACAATGAAGGATACTGGTGCAGCTAATAAAAACTCCAATACTACTTTCTGGACCACTTAGCGATATTTATCAGACAGTGACACCGATGATATAGACGAAATAATTTTGCCAAACAGTTCACTCGAAACTTCTTCAGAAATCCAATGATTATGTTCGCAATTGTATAAAGTCTTTAAAAATATCGGACTACTACTTAAAAAGAATATTTATCGATATAAAGATTGTTTATAATTTAATCGATTGGTATATACACAATGATCGGAACACTAAAAGGTGAAAATTGTCAATGTTTTTCAACGATATCTATAAAAGGGTATTCATTATATGTTACTCGTATACGAGGGGCGTTCAATATATTCTCGGTATCGATATGAAGGAAATGCGAATTCAATTTAAATTGTTTTTATTTTTCAATATAATCTCCCCTAACATCTATGCATTTGTTACATCTTGAGATAAGCTTTTTTAAACCCTCAAAAAAATAAATTTCCTCTTTCTCTGCAAAATACCCATTTATTGCCGACTTGAGTTCTTCATCATCCGAAAATCTTTTCCACGAAGACATTTTTTCAAATCCGGAAACAGGAAATAATCACTAGGGGCAAGGTCTGGACTATAGGGTGGGTGTTGGATTTCTTCGAAACCACAATCTCGCGCAGCAGCCTTGGAAACTCGCGCCGTGTGAACAGGAGCGTTGTCATGAAGAAGCAACACACCCGCTGCGAGTTTACCCCGTCTTTTCTTTTTAATTTCCTCCCGCAAATTATGCAAAGTGGAAGCGTAGGATTTGGCGTTGATGGTTTCACCTTTTTTTTTTGTACTCAATGAGCAAGATTCCCTTTGAGTCCCAAAAAACTGTAGCCATGAGCTTCCCGGCAGACGGAGTGACTTTGAACTTCTTCGGGGGGTCTGTTCCTTTTTTATGCCACTGCATGGACTCTTGTTTGCTTTCAGGGTCATAGTGGTGGACCCATGTTTCGTCCCCAGTAACAATTCGATCCATAACACCGTCCGCGTTCTCACTAAACATCTCCAAAAGCTCTCTACAGCATGCGATTCTCACTTTTTTCTGAGGCGCTGTGAGCATTCGTGGCACCCACCTTGCACTGACCTTTGAAAGGTTAAGATGGTCATGAAGAATGGTGTGAATGGTACCAATTGAAAGCTTGGTGATCTCTGCCATCATTTTCACCTTTATTCGGGCATCCTCAAGAACAAGTTTTTCGACTTCTTTTATGCTTTCTGCCGTACAAGCAGTAGCCGGGGCGCCGGAGCGGGGGTCGTCTTCAATGCTCTCTCTGCCTCTCTTGAACTCACTTGACCACTTTTGCATAGTTGATAATGAAGGTGCGGAACCCTGGTAAACAGCCACCATCTCTTCATGAATAGTTTTTTGACTTTTTCCTTGCTTAGTGAGAAATTTAATTACAGCGCGATGCTCAATTTTCACCATCATCGTCTCAGTTGCCATTATGATTCTGTTTAACTAGAGATAAAACGCGAATTAATAATCACATTTATATGAAATTTTACATGAATGCACTAAAATAATAGTATTACTTGATAAATAAGTCAATTTATATATACAACCACAGCTTCACCCCGATACCGAGAATATGTTGTGAGCCCCTCGTATATAGCGAATCTGACGTATAGTCTCTTAAAAATGAATTTGTTGGGCTCAAATGCGTTTCTATTAAAAAATTAACAAATAAATACGAACGGTATACTAACAATTCTCATTTTGTTTCATTTGAAAATGATTCCATCAAACTTAATGACTTAAAGAAAAATTATTGATTCATTCTTCATTCACTTATAAATTGGAGCTATCAACGAAAATTTAAGGTGAGCTAGCCCATTGCTCGGTCATGGGGGAAAAATGGGAAACTAAAACATATTGTGCGAACTGTGGACATATCTGAAATATCTCATCATCAAAATTTTCAAATTGTAATGCTTACGTACATTACTAGATCACTAGATCCAAATGTTTGGAGCTGGAGGAGAAATACACTTCGAAGAAAATATGTTTGTAATCCCATTGGGCAGAAACTGATTAGTGTCGCCTCACTAAATAACTTCCCCTTACTGTTACAGCGATACCAGAGTATTTCCGCTCAGCATGCCAATTCACATCCAATAAATTGGAAGAGCTCGCACATGCATCAAACATCAAACAATATAAATAAGTTGTCTGCAATATCTACCATTTATGCCAGTCATCTTTAGCAGCATTTCCAGTAATATGTCTGACAATCCTGCCAACAATAATACAAGTTTGCTGTTCAAAGCTGAAGAGCTAAACTATTTAAGTATTGATGACATCAACAAAAATATAATTCCGCTAATATGTAAAGTAGGGATATTTTTTAGTGTAAGAGAATGACATTGCAAATTGCAAATTATCAATTTTTATTATAAGTTGCATATCTTCGTATTTTCGCGCTGTTTACTGTAATGCTGAGGTCAGCACAATTTATATGTAAAAAAAGGTGAAATAAAGCATTGAAGTTTATTGAGTGTGATCAATCCAAATAAGCCTTTGATTTATCTAATGTGAGACTGCATTAGGCGATTGTTTTAAAATCTAAAAGCGTTATGGATTTTAATGGTCTTTTGACCGGACTAGTGAAGAATGAGTGACTAATGTAGTGAGTGTTGGTACAGAGCCAATACCGCCGTCATGAAGAACGTAAACCAAAAAAATTATCAAAAGAGTGTACAAGTGGAAGGTTAGTTAAAATCAGCAGATCGAAGACATCGCGTTAAATCAAATGTGAATTTCGAAAGTAAATCCTTTATGAACAATTTCAAAAAGAATGTGCTACGCTTAAAGCAAAATTGGATCACCTTAAAAAGAGAACAGAACTTTCTTCTATGCCGTAACGTACCCAGCACGACATTCAAGCATTACGCGTAGCAAGTACAAATCTAGTTGCAGTAATACAATCTTCAAAGGCATCCCATCCGAAAGAACTAGGAAGATTTAATAAGTTGCAAATTGTCAATAACAACTTCATCCGCATAACTGGATTCAATCTGAGTCATTTAAGGGAATGCTGGACATAATTGCTGGACTAAGTTGGCGCCAATGAATGAGGCGGATAAAGTTCCGAATAGTACTCACCTCCGATTTTCTTAAATTTTTTTGTACGTATAGTCTTATCCGTCAGAAGTGAAATCAGAAGTGGCCGTGGTGTAGTGGTAGTAGCAAACGCTTCTCACTCGGAGGGTCCAGGTTCGAATCCTGCCCATGGCAAAATCAGGTTTTCATTGTATAATTGGAACTCAGACAAAAAAATTCTGCGTGTGAAGGCATAACACTGACACGTAGATTTGGCTGTTATAAGAGTTTCAAGCAATGAAAAAAAATACTGGGAATTATATCTCGAATCACTCTGAGTGAAGAAAATCTCCCCGTCCTATTCGGACTCCCACCCCTGGAGAGCAAACATAGAAACCAAACACACCTGAGTTTCAAACCACTACAAAAACAATTTTCCTTTCTCCTCCTTCTAACTTTCCGCCCGCGCCCTGGCAACAGTAAAAGGGTATCAACCCCTTAGGCGCGCGTAAATTATAAAAAAAAAAAAAAAAAAAAAATCGATTTTCGGCGCAAACTACTAGAAGGGACTAGAAGGACATACAAAATTTAGAAATCCTGGAGAAGAAACCTCAAATATCTTCAAAACTATATCACGTACATATATATATATAAATGATAAAAAGCTACAATTAAGTTTTGTAATCCAATAAAATTTTTCAAGATATAATCAAAATTTGGAAAATGTACTCATATTTTAGGGGAAAAAGGTTTTATTTTTCAAAAACGATTGTATCAAGGTTTTTGTTAATGAATTACGAAACTACATTTTAAAACCTTTTCAACGGCACCAGGACATTTTAATAAGTGACAAAAAAAAAAAAAAACCGCGCTCGACTAACGTATCCATAACACATATTGTTAACCTTGCATTAATTATCTTATTACATTTTGCACACTTTAAAATTGTCTTTTCATTTTGCATTTCATTTATCATAGTTAAATTTATCTGATCACTTTCTTCACTTTGAATTAGTCAATGCACTTTCCCATAGAATTTGTTTCCAATTATTGTAAAGTAAGCATAAAATAAGAATAAAACGATATGTAAATAAAGCCAATAAAGCGAAATACACCGTTACGCTTTCCAATAACAGTTGTGTTTTTTTTGGCAAACCTTTCGGCCCAAACTTTAACTCGCGTGTGGTAAAAGAATATTCAGGGCAGTGCGGTGCAATGTCAAAAGAGAGGAAAGGAAAATAGAAAAAAACACAGTGCGGGTATCCCACCTCTACCCCTCCAATCATAGTACTGTTGCTTCCACTCAGTCACTGGTATTGATGTATTTGTCATATGGGAAGGGCTATACCTTAGTGTATGGAACAACCGATGGATAGCGCACTGAGAGTGTGAATTTTGTTGGTTCACTGTTTCATATTATTGTAAGGACATAACACCTGTAACTATTTCGGTAAACAAAATTTCACTTCGCAGTCTGGCTGCGATGCCAATGTCGATATCTATGTTTTTTTTGTGATTATGACTCGGGAATTCAGGGTGGTCGTAGCCAATATACGCGGGGTGGTAAAAGGTATTCCCTTTTCTGCGTACGTCCACGTCTGTGAATGCAGTCCAGTTATATTTGCACTTAGTGAAACACAAGAGAATCACGGCCCACACCTCTCAGATAACTCAGGTCTAAAGCTCCCAGGCTACGAACTAGTACCGATATTCTTTTCTCACTACGGTCTCGCCATTTAGGTGCGTAGTGATGTAGCTTACCAAACTCCTCCACAATGGAATCTCTGTTCAAATCTAAACTTAAAAACCATCACGGATATGTCAAAATAAATCTTGTACGGTATTAACAACTTAGAAGGTGATGTAAGTTCTTGGGATCCATCAGGCATTCAGATGTTATATTCAAAACTTAACCCAGAATCCAGAAAATTGTACCAACAGTCAAGAGGAATTTGAGCCGAAATTCCAAGGCTAAGTAACTTTGTTGACTTCATCGGGGGAACATTTCGAGAATTGTTTTCACTTGGCTTCAATTTGGTTCTACTTTTCGGTGAGACATGTTATCAAATCACCAGTGGGACCTGTTGCTACGTAGGCCGTACTGCTGATCATTGAGAAGTTTTCGTGTTTCAAGATATTTCATGTGCTGATGGTTTATCACCGTTTCCATGACCTTGGAAGTGCAAGGCGTCTGAAGCAGGAGAGAGAAGAAAACTCGATGTTTCTAGTGACGGGCTGGGCAAATGCTGTTTTTCATCTTCTCGGAAAAGTCTTAAGGAGTAGGATAGAAGAAAAAGCTTACGCAGTGGTTTTGATAACGTAGAAGAACACCTATACAGAAGAGGGAGAGATATACCACCTGGACTAGCGTATTTGTGTATGTTAACATCTTTAAATACTCGAAGTGCGAAGTGGATTTGTTCGACGCACCGATGTTCAGGCCGGACAAAGCACAATCTGGAAGTGTTGAGCTGACCGCAAAGTGTGCACCAAGCAGATTGGCTTTCTTCGAAAAGCTGACATGTCGGCCTTTTTCCATAAGTTTATGCAAGCTCTTAGCAATACCAGCAAAAGCCTTTACGAACCTTCTGTAGTACGTGGCTAGTCCCAAGAAGCTTCTCAGTTGGCCAACTTTTCACGCTTCGTTTTAGTTAGGATCCGTCCTTTGTTGTTCAAACCCTCCTTAAGTCGGAGCACCTAGTCACTTTTTACTCCACTGGCGCTGAGGCGTCTCTTGTTCAATTCGGATTTAAGTTGGACGAGGGTCAACTGCAATAGTTTTCGACCCATTCTAGCTTTTTCAAACAATCACATTTGTTTTTTGTACACAAAGTAGTCCTATCCCACTTCTGACATCAATTTAAATGTTTGTGTGGGTACAAGGGATAGAACTTATCGCCCGTAATAACGACTGCAGTATGAGGATACAGGGATATAATTTTTGCTTTCACTGCTATTTCAATGGAGATCACTTGCAATCGTATTCACAGCTGACGTGGAAAAATTGTACCGACAGATTTTAGTCTATTAGGGGGATTGAAGTCTACAGTGTATCATGTGGAGAGGAAGCTCAAATTGACTTATCAAGGAATATGTTCTTAAAACAGTCACATACGGCACTACGTCCGCGTATTTGGCAATTGAAACCTTTTAGTAGATAGCTGAGCATGAAAGTCAGAGGTATCCACCGACTGTCTTGGAGGTGAAAATTCACTAAAGCATTGAATTGATGCAGCTACTTAATATAGGTGGATTAAATTTACGAAATAGTTCCGATTTTATAAAAGTATTGGCGAAAGAAGTCACTGGAATGTAACCAGAACATGACATCGTTAATGGCACTATGTATGTACGAGTACATCCAAAATCTTGGGAATAAAATGGTGTTCGATGACAGATGACTTTCAGTTTAAAGTGAATTGGCACGCGCATTATATGAAAAAAATTCACCAACGATATAGATTGGTCAAATGGTGCTGCTGCAAATCGAGGTCCTGGCACCATCGAAGTAGCCTCTGGGAAATATAATTGAAGTACAGAGAGGAGTAGACAGCTTACTAGAGTTGTAACAATCAAGAGAGAAAAGGGAACATTCAAGCGACCAATATCCAAGGACATATTACCATCTAGTAGGCCCAGAATGAATCTGAGGGATGGAAAATAAAATTAAACTGCTTTGGCATTAAATTTCTCTATAGCCCTTGTGATTCTATCCCTGCTTGCATCTGTCATGACGGTATTTATAAATCATACAATCACCCAGCCGAACATTGGATTGTTTGTAGAACAAATTGAAACTACAAAAATCAAATGAGAACTACTATGCACAAGTGTTCGATTCCCAATCCAATATATTCTACGTGATCAAACTAACATAAATAAGACGAGTGATCAAATAACTAAGTTATGTTATGCAACAAGGCAAAGTTAGTTGCAAGGAGAGTCAATGCGATGAATTGCGTCATCACATAGACGGAAAACGGAATAATGTACTCTCAATTTACAATAGACTTCAAGTGACACCCTTGCGGAGGCAAAAACCATGTTTGCTGGGAACTGTTTTAAACTCAATATTCGGTCCTTTTAAGTTACAAGTACTGTTATTTTTTTTTCTAGGAATTATTTGCCATGCTGTCGGCAGTTCAAGTTCGAACCCTCTTCGTTTACGAATTTAAAATGGGACATAATGCGTCATTGGCAATGAAAAACATTAATAACGCATTTTAGGATGCAGAGGTAAACGAACGCACTATACGACGTTGGTTTGGAAAGTTCTGGTCGGGAGATTTCAGCCTCGAAAATGAACCACGTGGGAAGCCGGAAACGTTAGTTGATGACGATGTTTTAAGAGCAACGGTGGATGCGGACCCAACGAAATCGGTGAGGGAGATTGCACAAAGCATGGGTGTATCCCCAATGACAATAAGTCGACACCTTTCTCTCATAGGAAAGGTAAACAAAATATTAGCTTTTAAATTTTTACTATAAAATCGGACATTTCATGTGGTACAGCCTTATACAACAAGCTTCTAAATGCACTTTCTAAGCGAAGTCACACAAGAGTGTGAAAGAAGTCATCAACAAGTGTGCAAAGAAACTTGGCCCAAAGATGAAAATACTACACAGTTTCAATGGATAAACTTTAGATGCCTTCAACTTCAACAGATATTTTAGTCACAAGATACTATATATGCAATTAGTGTTGCCGACAAATATGACCTGATTAAAATCAACACTGTTCCATGGCAAACAGTTCACGAACTGTTCACGAACAAACATATCGAAAATTACATATACAGCAGGCAGTGCTGGAAGTCAATTGTAATCTACAGAGATATTTTGAAACACCTCTGGAAGATACATATAAACAAGGCACCAACAGTTGACGAAAAAACATTCATCCTCCGGCCATCATCACAGTATTGCGTAAAGTGAGAATTGCATTGACGAGCAGCTGTACAAAAAACTGTCTTTTAGGCGACGCGCAACCAGGACGCTTAGACTATTTATTAAAATGTTAACAGTTTATCAATTATGACGAGATGTTTCTCGAAAAGGAACTTTTCAAGGCTTACGTACTTATTCAGTAACTACAGGACTACCTTGAGGAATAATTTTATTTCATGAGCTCAGGTTCCGGTTTATTTTAAAATGAAACCTTAATTTCTCTGAATTAGGATCTAATGGAGGTCTTCAAATTCAATCATCGAAAGCCATCCTAGGTGCTCAATCGGATACACGAACGCAATTGGTACTCGTAGATAATATTGGACAATTGTGTTTTGTTAATTTTTTTGCTTTCATTGTAGTCATCATTAGTGTATTGGCTGCGATACTCAAAAACGGCAGCCATCGAAATAGGATTGACCACTCTGCTAACAGTGAATTAAGAGATCAGAAGAGTGTACTGGATCAGGGTTTTGAGATTACTTTGCAAATAACGCCGGAGGAGGCAAGATGTTGATGATATCAACAAAAATATAGTTCTGGCTAAATGCACAGTAAGTATGTGTTTTTAGCCTAAGGGAATGGCATGTACGAGTATTAAATGTATGCAAAATAATCTATTTTTATTGCAAGTTGCACATCTTCATATTTTTGCACTGTTAAATGTAATGCTGAGGTCAGCAGAGTTTATGCATAAAAGAAAGTGAACTGAAGAATATAATTTTATTGAGTGTGATCAATAGAACGAAGCCTTTGATTTACGCAGCAATAAGCGTTTGTTATAAAATCTAAATCTAGGAATAATAATGAAATTAACTGTTTGTGGAACTGAGATCACATAATTGAATGTTATCCCAGCTTTGGCTAGTATGTGTTTGTATCATACTGCTAAGTAATATGATCGTAGATTTACACATAAATATGTATTACTTTACTTGGAATGGAAGTAAAGTAAAACTCCCGAAATGCTGACGTTCTTAGGCGAAACTATTCTTAAACAAAACGTAAGTTTATCAACCGCTGATTTCAAATGCTATCGATGTCGTAGAATCGGTAGAGCAGGCGGGGCTTAGAAGATTAATTAGACAGTCGTCTTTACCAAACGTGAAAACTACGAGGGGCGTTCAATATATTCTCGGTATCGATATGAAGGAAAATGCGAATTCAATTTAAATTGTTTTTGTTTTCCAATATAATCTCCCCTAACATCAATGCATTTGTTACATCTTGAGATAAGCTTTTTTAAACCCTCAAACAAATAAATTTCCTCTTTCACTGCAAAATACCCATTTACTGCCGACTTGAGTTCTTCAAGGTCTAGACTATAGGGTGGGTGTTGGATTTCTTCGAAACCACAATCTCGCGCAGCAGCCTTGGAAACTCGCGCCGTGTGAACAGGAGCGTTGTCATGAAGAAGCAACACACCCCCTGCGAGTTTACCCCGTCTTTTCTTTTTAATTTCCTCCCGCAAATTATGCAAAGTGGAAGCGTAGGATGTGACGTTGATGGTTTCACCTTTTTTTTGTACTCAATGAGCAAGATTCCCTTTGAGTCCCAAAAAACTGTGGCCATGAGCTTCCCGGCAGACGGAGTGACTTTGAACTTCTTCGGGGGGTCTGTTCCTTTTTTATGTCACTGCATGGACTCTTGTTTGCTTTCAGGGTCATAGTGGTGGACCCATGTTTCGTCCCCAGTAACAATTCGATCCATAACACCGTCCGCGTTCTCACTACACATCTCCAAAAGCTCTCTACAGCATGCGATTCTCACTTTTTTCTGAGGCGCTGTGAGCATTCGTGGCACCCACCTTGCACTGACCTTTGAAAGGTTAAGATGGTCATGAAGAATGGTGTGAATGGTACCAATTGAAAGCCTGGTGATCTCTGCCATCATTTTCACCTTTATTGGGGCATCCTCAAGAACAAGTTTTTTGACTTCTTTGATGCTTTCTGCCGTACAAGCAGTAGCCGGGGCGCCGGAGCGGGGGTCGTTTTCAATGCTCTCTCTGCCTCTCTTGAACTCACTTGACCACTTTTGCACAGTTGATAATGAAGGTGCGGAACCCTGGTAAACAGCCACCATCTCTTTATGAATAGTTTTTTGACTTTTTCCTTGCTTAGTGAGAAATTTAATTACAGCGCGATGCTCAATTTTCACCATCATCGTCTCAGTTGCCATTATGATTCTGTTTAACTAGAGATAAAACGCGAATTAATAATCACATTTATATGAAATTTTACATGAATGTACTAAAATAATAGTATTACTTGATAAATAAGTCAATTTATTTATACAACCACAGCTTCACCCCGATACCGAGAATATGTTGAACGCTTCTCGTCGATACGTAGAAAATCTCAGAATTGGGTTGAAACTAGAAACTAGGTTGAATCTAAAATGTATCCTCCTGGCCCGACATATTTTATTGGCTCTCATCGTTATATTCGGGTCCTCAATTTATTTATTACTAATTTGTGTTGTGCTATTTCTTATTTCTTTGAACTAACTGAGCTCCTGTCACAACCCGGTTATATCCCGTGTTCTAAAATCAGGGGTGAAAAACGTTTAATATGTGAAAGACTTAAAAAATGGAAATTGGGGTGATTATTGGTCAAACTATTCCAAGCAATTTAAAAAAATATTAACAATAAAGAAGATGTCAGTTCTATTGTCGTCATATTTTTTAGAAAAAATTATACATGTTGTTAGCCAAAGTGTACCTTAAGTTTCTTTCATCTAACCAAATCAATATCTAAACACATCTTTAACCATTGCATTCACGATTAGAAAAATGCATATAGTTCCAAATTCGTAATTGGAGTTGTCATTGAGTACCTTTACAACGCGCGAATTTCTCAAATCGCTTCGGATTTTATTTTTAGTACGCGCAAATTGTGAAATCAGTATAAATCCTAATCAGTGTGACTCTGATCACTCTGAGCACGTAAACAGAATGTAAAGTAAATAACGTTGAAACAAATAAAGAAATAAAAATGAAGTAGAAGGAAACAAAATAATATACGTAACAAGTGCAGAATATAAGGATTTAAGAAGCAACGAAAAAAAGTGAAAAGGCAGCAGTGGTGCAGTTGTCCAGAAGAAATAAAGAAATATTCATCATCTTCACAGGAGAAACATTTAACAGAAGAATTTATTATTTTAAAAGTTTTTACCCTCCATAATTTACAAAAAGTTTGTAGAAATGGCTAATTTATTTAATATTCCTGATTTAATTAAGAACCTTACAGATTTCGACGTCATAACTTTGAATCTAAAAAAAGCTTAATGAGCAAACAATTTCCTCAAAAACAGGTTAGTAATAGAGATTTTTATAACCAAAAATTTGGTAAATATAACTCAAATAATAGTAGTAGTAAACCTGATTCAATGGTTATCGATCTATTGGGTTGTACCAATACGCTCAGTCGGAAATAAGAAGTTCTCGAGTGAACATCTCTGCCAGAACGTTAAATTTTCTTTTTTTTTATAAAATAAAGTGGTACGTGTGTTTGACGTGTGAGAATTTTAGGGTTCTTTACAAGTACCGTTACTTTTTTTCTAGGAATTATTTACCATGATGTCTGCAGTTCAAATTCGAACCCTCTTCCGTTACGAATTTAAAATGAAACAATGGCAATGAAAACCATTAATGACGTATTTAAGGATGTAGAATGGCAATAACTCGACACCTTTTTATCATAGGAAAGGTTAAGAAACTCAACAAGTGGGTATCCCAGGAACAGAAAGAATCCCAAAAACTATGGCGCCTGGAAATCTACAAACTGAACGGTTTTTGCACCGGATAGTCACCTATGATGAAAAATAGATACTGTGGGATAATCGTAAAAGACTTGGGCTGTGGTTTGATGCAGATGGAAAATATAGTGACAATTTGGAGGACATCGAAAGGACCAATCCACTTTCCATTTCTTCAACCAGGAGATATTGTGAGCAAATCGACATATCGCATACCAAATTGGCCGAAAAGCAACCTGCGTTGGTCAATAGGCATAGTTCAATCCTTTTGCATGACAATGCTACTCGTAGAACCCATAGCTCACAAGTAACGGTGCAAAAACTGTTGCAGTTGGGATTTGAAATTCTTCCGCATCTATCGTACTCTCCTGATATTTCCACAACGGATTACTATCTTTTCCGCAATCTGGATTCATTTTGCCGGCAGAAGGTCTTCCGGAACTGAGCAGAGGTCATAAAAGACTTTGAAGATTTCATTGCCTCAAAAAGTCAGCACTTCTACAAAAAAGCAATATTTGACCTTGTATCACGTTGGAAGAATGTCATAGATGCCAACGGATCTTATTTGGATTGAATAAAAATTTACGGAAGAATAATATTGGCTTTTAAATTGTTACTATAAAATCGGATATTTCATGTGGTAGTACCCAATATTACCATATTAAGATATGAATTATCTTAATCATGAATCTAATGAGGAGATCAGTTGGATCACTTAAATATTGACGAAAAAAATTAACTAGCAATATTACAAAAGTCCCTAAGTTCCCTTGGTTTATTTTATTGAAAGGCACAAAACAATGACACAAATCAAATTAAACGTGTAATCAAAACAACACATGGAAAACCGTAAATCCACAAGGAGGAAATTCAAAAGCTAATTTTCAAGATGCTATCTCGAAATATTGTTCAAAAAATATATCCTTATCCGCTTCCAGTTTAGATAGTTTAAAAAAAATCACACGGTTCAGGCATTCGAATATCTGGTGTCGTCATAGGTGATAGAAAAGAACGAAAAAACCGTTGGCGATAGATATCCAATGCCTAACCAGATAATAACGATAGAAAAAAAATGTAAATAAAACAACAACGGTGTGAGATATAAAGTTGATTGTGGGTTTATTTTGAAGTTACGTTCATGCCATTATGTGCGGAATAGCACATAGGAATCATTCAAAAGGCCGCCTCGTCTTCGCTGCATCAAGCGGTCGGTTGAATTGATGAACACTCGCCGTGAAATGACCCAGCTTGTATGTTATGTAGCGCCGCCGTCTTGTTGGAACCAAAGCTCGAATATGCCGATGTTGTTGAGCTCTGACCACAGAAAGCTGGTTAACAACACTCTATACCTAAGACCATTGAAGGTAACGGTGTTTCCTCCCTCATTCCGAAAGAAATAAGGCCTGATGATGCCGCCATGCTACAAACCGCACGAAACAGTCAATCTTTGTTGATGTACAACAGTTGTGAGTTGTGTTCGATCCAATAATGGCAATTTTTCTTGTTGACATAGCAGCTGAGCCAAAAATCGGCCTCGTCCGAAAAGATGATTTGGCTAAAATACGGATCTCCGGCCAACATTTCTAGCGCCCAGTTAGCGAACTCACAGCGTTTTGTGTGGTAATGTTATACGGATGCATACTCAAATCCAACCGCGAAATAAGCCGGGTTATCATCATTCATCGACATTTTGGGTCTTCATCGATATTGGCCGCTTCGGCGGCAATGTTTTCTTCATTTCGTACCAATCTCTGTCTAGTTGGTGGCTAGTTGCCTGCACGCTGAAGCCATTATGACGACCGGGGTAGTCCTATCACGGTATCATGTCAGATATTCCAATCTCATTTGTTGACCGTTACCGTTGCAGAAACCATATACATAAACCATGTCTGCGCATTCTTGTGTTGCAAAGTCCATCATCGAGGATAATATGAATTAAACGTCAATATCTCAGTTAAAAACTATTGTACAATGTTTCACATTCTTTTCATATTATTTCATGTGCTTATTTTTTTAATAATGTAATTAATTTTTTTTTCTCAGAAAAAGGCCCTGTCAATTTTTTTGACCAGACTTTTCTTTTGTTTGTGAATGTTAGGCACACGTTTCAAAATTGCAAAAAGTGGGGGTTAATTACATATTTTCCCGAAAAGGTTTTTATAAATACAATGTGACATTCAGCTTTAAGGGGAAAAAATAAGAAAGGAAAATATAATTTATAATATAAGTAAGGAGTTTTAGGCAAAGTCCTGTTCATTATAGATGAAATAGAGATACATACATACATACCACAAAGCTTGGAGACTTAATGAACATTAGGAGTTTAGCGATCTTGCTCAATAAGAACATTGTTTTTTTGTTTAATAATGATACCCAGATATTCCAACAACGCTTTCTATAAAGCTAGCTTAGTCCAAGCTTGGAATAATGCCTACATAAAATAATATATCCGTATAGCAGTAATTTTAAATAACTTTAGGCGGATGTTAATTATTGAAATTTGAAAATTGTGAAATATTTATAAACTATTTACCTTATGCGCGTGAAAAAGGGGTTAAGTCAGTTTCTGTGTTTTCGAGAAAAGCTGTGATTTTTCGACTTCGAATAGTAGCAATTTAAAAACTTATTTTTACTCGATTTTTGCATTATTTGACCAGTTTGGTGCTGCGTTAGACATTCCGGTCAGTTTGAAATAAATAAAAAGCAAAAATGGTGAAAATGAAGTTAACTCGACGTGTCTCTCTATTCACGCTCACTTTTTCATGAAAATGGCTTAGCTCTCAACCTAAACTTAAATTTACGCGCGCCTAAGGGGTTAGATACCCTTTTACTGTTGCCAGGTCGCGGGCGGAAAGGTAGAAGGAAGAGAAAGGAAAATTGTTTTGTAGTGGTTTGCAACTCAGGTGTGTTCGGTTTCGATTTTCGCTCTCCAGGGGCGGGAGTCCGAATAGGACGGAGAGTTTTTGCTTCACTCAGAGTGATTCGAGGTATAATTCACAGTATATTTTTCTGTGCTTGAAACTCCACAACATCCAAATCTACGTGTCAGTGTTGTGCCTTCACACGCAGAATTTTTCTGTCTGAGTTCCAATTACAAATGAAAAGCTGACTTGCCATGGGCAAGACTCGAACCTGGGAGGGAAGAAAGAAAGATACCCATGTTCGTTGGTTTTAAATGTTTGCAAGTTATAGTGACTAGGAAATAAAGAGTTCGGCAGGGCATTCCATAAGTGAGTTGTACGGCTTAGGAACGAATCACGATATTTTAGAGTACGTCTGAATGGGCTTCAGGGTATACTCGTACTGATGAGCATTCATAGCGAGACGGGTGTTACGGTTGAAAATTTGAAGGGGCGGAATGCTACTGGTTATTTCGGTGGAGCACTGGTGGTGAAAATAGCTATACAACAAGGTGAAACAGGAGACATTACGTCTGTGTTCGAAGGTCTCGAATGACTGTGTAATATTGTCAACACTTATGGGTTTTATAGCGCGGTTATGGATCCTATCTAGCAAGTGCCAAGAGGTCTTAGGAGCACCTGACCAGATGTGAGCATTGTACTTTAATTTCGTGGGGATAAACGCCTTACATATTGAGGCCAGATCAGAAGGGGAGTTTCTGGCGGTATCGAATATGTGGTCATTCTATCGTAAGTTGTCATTAACACACATACCCAGAAAGGAAAGTTTTTCTGTATCAACGATGCAAGTGCCATTCATGGATAATGGCTGGGTATTTAAATTTCGCTTTAATGACAGCAGACAGCATTGTGTTTTGGAAGCATTAAACTAAACTCTGTTGATAGTTCCCCAGTTGGGTATGCTGCTAATGTCAGAATTTAAAGAGTTTAACATACGCCGCCGTTCCCGCTCTACAGCCGAAGAGCAGGGGCGTGAGTTCGGGAGCGAATATGAAAAGCAGAGAGTATTGTCGTCAGCAAAGGAATATATTGAATTAGAAGTAGCAGATAAGAGGTCATTTATGAAAATTAAAAAGAGTGTAGGAGACAGAATGGAGCCCTGGGGCACATCAGCATTTATTTTGTGAACATCAGACCCATACATGACAACTTGAATTGAACGTTCCGAAAGGTAATTTCTAATTCATTGAAGAAGAGAGTCATCAATCCCAAAAGCACGCAGTTTCGACAAAAATGCCTGACGCCAAACTTTGTCAAATGCCTTAGAAATATCAAGTGCAACTATCTTGTTTTTGCCAGGTTGGCGTAGACTTTGGTTCCACTTGTCGGTGAGACATGCCATCAAATCACCCGTGGACCTTTTGCTACGAAAACCGTACTACCGGTCGTTGAGAAGTTTTTGTGTTTCGAGACATTTCATGAGCTGACAATTTATCAGCGTTTCCATGACCTTCCAAAGAAGGGACGTAAGTGCAATGGGTCTGTAGGAGGAGAGAGAAGAAGACTCTTTGGGGAGACCTTTTTGAGGAACGGCCTGGCCAAATGCAGTGATTTTGTCAGCGTGGGAGAACACGTCTTCAGAAGAAAGGAAGTTATACCATCTGGACCAGCGGATTTGTGAATGTTAAGATCTTTGAGTACACTTGATCCTGCACGAGTGCGAAAGTGGACTAGTCCTATTGAAGATTGAACGCAATCAAGTGTAGGCGGAGACAAAGCACAATCTGAACGTGTTGAACTGGCCGCAAAGTGTGCAGCAAGCAGATTGGCTTTGTCCAAAGAGCTGACAGCTGGAATGTCATTGTAAATGAGATTTAGGATGGAGGATGAGGCAGGATTTTTAATATGTTTGACGGAAGACCAACAAGAACCAGACGGTTCTTATAGGAATTTTTTCTCTAACTTTGTGGTCAGCATACGAGAAATTAGCTGATATGACACAATAGTCCCACGAGCCTAGAGGGGAGAGCACATCAACAGTGTACTTATCAGGGTGAGAAGGTAAAAACAAGTCCAGGGTGTTGGCGGTATATCTATCAACGTCTGGTATTTGCGTCGGCTCATTTACAAGCTGCGGCCTTCGGGTGTTCTCTGTCCAGAATATCGAAGAGCACCCAGAATTGTATATATTGAAATCACCCGTAATAACGATTTCAGTATGAGGATACAGGGATACAATTCTTTGTATCAAACAGCGTATCAAAATAGTTAAAAGCCGAATTGCTGTCTAGTTTGGGGCTTCCATAAATAAAGCAGTAGTGGATAAATTGCGTAAGGATATGGAATTTTAACCACATGAAATCGAATTCCGGATTGGAACAGGGACTGCATTGTGTTTGAATTTGGTAACCTACATCACTACGCTACGAGATGAGGGAACGCGAGAACGAGATGAGAAAGGAATAGTGGCACTAGTTCGTAGCCAGAGGTATCGGCGGGAATCTTCCCGTGTTTCATTAAGTGCCAAAACAGCTGGTCTGAATTTACAGATGCGGACGTACGCAGAAAAGTGATTACTTTTTAGCCCGCGTATATTTGCTATGTCCGCTCTAAATTCCCGAGTCATTACAAATTCACAAACACCGGCGATCCAGCAACGTGAAAATTCTGGCGTTGGTTTACCGAATCCAATTGTACAACAAAATGAAACAGTGCAATAACAGAATTCACACTCGCAACCTGTTATTCATCAGTTGTTACATGAACTCAGCCACTGCTTCTGCTGTATAACAGAGTTATATAAATAGTAATGACAGTGGCCGAGTGCAAACAACAGCACTCTGACCAGGGGCAGGAGATGTGGGAGTGCCTGCACTATGATTTTTTTCCCCTGATTCACCAAACCTCACCACTTTTTTTAATTTTACGCATGGTTGGAATATGCAATTTTTTTTTGCACAAACCCAGATCGGCATTCCAACTATTGTACAATAGATAACCCGTTTTATATGGCGCTGAGTAGCTACTGTCATATAGGTGCCCCGATTTCGATAAATATTGACTTATCCCCATTTTCACGTACAGTAGCGAATTGTAAAAAACAAGTGCTATAATCCTAAACATGAATCATGTTAAAATTAATAAAATAGTGTCAAATATTATATTGTCAGTTTTACATATTAAAACGTAGAAAACGGGAAAACCCTCGGGGAAATTACAGCTTAACTTTTGATAAATAAGTACATTAATTCTAGTGATATTAATAGTCGCAATAGTAAATCGATTGCTTTTTCAAATTTAAAAAAATTAAAACCACCAATTCCACTAAGGTGGATATTCGGTTGAAGAATTTTGATCCTCCGGAGCAGAATCTTATGGAGGGAGGAATACCGTAAATGAAGTTAACGTTTTCAAACTCTCACTATAATTATACTAGAAAAATGCATTAGAAGTTAGATAAAAAGTATCATCTGTGAATGTAAAATGTGTGGTAGCTAACAAAGCTTTTGTAAGTTGCTATACGAAATCAATCAATCTGAACGAAAGGAGCGATTTTCATTAACCGTATGTTAATTTTGGATTCTGTACAATATTACAGTACAATAGTTTTCATTTTGGTTTACCTCGTTTCTCACTTTACGATTACCGACTGCGCTAGTTAAACGACTAGATTAATAAATATACGAGGAGATAAAAAGACAGATAAAACATGAGAATGTGGTTCCCCTCAGCTTTCCTTTCTTACATTTTTTGACGCTGCCGCAGTTTAAACATACGTTCAAGAGTGTAGAACCGGTTGGTTTTCTCCTGTCGCTTTCCCTGTGTATTTTTGTGGGTTCTGATTTTGGTTTTTGTTTTACTTCGGTTTTATTCACCGGTTCAGTTCAAACCGCCATTGTATTCACTCGCCCTCTTACTTTACTCCATAATTTATGAATTTCATATTTTTCTAATTCCAGTTCAAACAATCTAATAACCTAATTTCTCACCCAGAAATTGTTATCGCTGCCGCGCCTTTTTTTTATTGTTGACCTACTAGTTTGCTCATGTCGCGACAGTGCATTTAGTATATTTTTTATCTATTTTCTCCGCAATTTGCTTTTTGTTTTGCTGGTCTTCGTCATGTCTTCCCGTGGATTATCCAACTGCTCCATTAACGATAATAATGCTGACTTTGTTGCCTGTAAGGGGATCTGCGGCAAAATATTCCATGCTATTTGTGTCTCACTAAATAAAAGAAACACGGTCTTCCTTAAAGAGTTCTCTGAAAATCTGCTGTTCCTCAGTGATGAGTGTATCAGTATTTCTCTCTCACATGTACTCCTTGCAATCAAGTGCCTCAGTGACTCCAATAAATCCACTCATAACTCACTCGTCAGACTGATAACGGACAAACTATCAATCTTTGAACAAACTGTAAGATGTGCGGAAGACTTTGGTTATAGAATTGAAAAACCAATTGCATTTTTAATCGAACTAGAAAGTGCAGGATTCAGAAATGAAGAAACATACAAGCGCCACCTTGATACAGTGCTAAGTGAATTTATATCAATCGGTTCCGCAATGATGGATTCCAACAAGAAAACATGTAATTCCATCAACTCTCTCCAGGAAGACATTGATATTCATCTCCAATCATCCATATCCAATCTCCATCTCGAACCTGCAACAAACAATCATCAAATCATCAACTCTCAAATCATTACGAGTCCATGCTTGATATCATATTCGATAAAATCGGTGAGCTTAATGATGAACTTGAATTGAATGATGAACACGAATAGAACAGCGTTGAATGATTTAGAAAATCTCGTTGGAACAGTATGTCACAAAATTGATCGTTTTCCAATCCATCCCCCACCGCACAGCAGTTCCTATACTTCAATTTTGGCTGAATTATTACAAAACGAAGCCGAATCATTGCCACATCCAGTGCCGACAACCCAACCTCCACATCCTAGCAACATCGATCAAAAAATTGTATGGTGATATAACTGCTCCAACGCCAACCACTCCTATCGCCGCCCCACGGAAACGTGTTACACAATTTAACACGACGTGGACACCTTCAGAGTGGTAAGGCAGGCGGAACAGACTCCGCACAACGAATCAGATGTTCACCACACAAATGTGCCCTAAATTATGCAGCCGTTGCTTAGATTTCTGAATTTTTCAAAAAGAGATATGGCATCACCATCAGCTAATGCACAATATTCCCAACATCTCACCACAAAAACAAACGCATTATCAAAATTAACCCATTCAACACCAACCTCAACCTCGGAAAGTTGCGGGTCTCCAAATGGAAGGATCAACCAATCAATCAAAATATAGAAAAAAAAAACGACGCAACTGTTTTTTTCCAATCCACTTCCTAAACCTGACTGCAACTGGAGCCTTAAAACCAAAATATTTCCCGTTTTTTCCCTCCTGTTTATGTCCCTAAGCAACCCCCTTCACGTATCTCCACAAAAGCACCAAGTGACTCCCTTCCATCCAAGCCTCAAGCGTTTCATTTAATTTAACCCCTGCCCCTGTCACTACTCAACCACCCGCACCCCCTCGCATGACTACTAACAACTACTTTCCCAATTTCGACCTTACAACAGGAGCCAAATAAACAAACTTTATCAGCTCGCCTATCTTAAATGCCGCTCCTAGCTCGCCTTCTCCGTCGGTTTTACGGGCTCCAGTCCCTATTTTTGATTTTTGATCCCCTTTCGAGGCCTAACGTTAAATTGACCCAAAAGAATATACTAGACACCATGGAATGCCGTTACGCGCTCTCTAGGCTAAGGGATAAAAAGATATACGAAAATATACGTCTCTTCCTCGCATATCTTTAGATCAATCCGACTCTGTTTGCTTTGAGTGAAAAACTAAAACAAGTGTCATGGTCTCCATTCAACAGGAAGGCCTTCCTACGGATATAACTGTCTCAGATAACTTTACAACAGGTACCACGAAATCTTCGACACACCTCCTCAAAAGATTGAGGATGACCTAGCTGCTTTGCGCAGCTATGTATACTCCAAAAGAGTTTCTCACCTTCAGCGCAACCGAGCTGCCCAGACAAATTTTTCCATTCCTAACTTGCCTTCTTTGCCTGCATCTCATCTACACTCCCATACTCCTCCACTCAACAAACTACCTCTTACATTTTACTACCAAAACGTAAGAAATCACACGGTCTCTCTTTCGACGTCTATGTTCTACGTCTATACAGAAACTAATCTGATCCCCGACATAAAGAGCCAGGAGCTATTTTCATCTTCTTGTAATGTTTTCCGAGATGACGATCACTCTCTCCCTATGTTTAATGATCCTGCCATCCCTAAAGTTGATTCTCCATGTGGAGGTGTCCTACTTGCCATTCACAATAAACTCAACTCTTCTCTCATCGCTATCTCTTCTGCTGTTAAACTTGACTTTGTTTCAATTGAAATAACACTTCCCAACAGGTCCCTGTACGTGATGTGTTGCTACATTCTCCCAGCTCAACCTATTGAATCCTACGAAGGGCGTTCAACATATTCTCGGTATCGGGGTGAAGCTTATGGATCGAATTGTTACTGGGGACGAAACATGGGTCCACCACTATGACCCTGATGTGTTGCTAGATTCTCCCAGCTCAACCTATTGAATCCTACATCCTTGCTATTAAAGCAATTGACCAACTAATTGATCTAAGTGATTCCATCGACGGTATCCTTATCGTTGGTGACTTTAATCTGTCCCTGCTAAAGTGGATTCCATCGGATGACCACTTATTTTTTACCGCGTCAAACGCCAGTTCATCCACGGAGTGTTTTTTCATTGATAGTATAACTGACTCAAGATTGTGCCAAGTAAGTGACGTCCCTAATTCTATCGGTAGGCAACTAGACCTTATTTTCACTAGTGATCCTATTAACTCTGATGGATAGCGGGTTGTGAGTGAAAATTTTGTTGGTGTACTGTTTCATATTGTTGTAAGGGCATAACACCTACAACAATTTGATCCGGTAAATCAATATTAGAATTTTCACTTCCCAGCCTTGCTTAGTATCGTCGGTGTTTATGTTTTCTGTGTTTGTCTGTGATTATGACTAGGGAATTCAGGGTAGACGTAGCTAATATACGCGGGCTAAAAAGTAATCACTTTTCTGCGTACGTCCACGTCTGTAAGTACAGACCAGCTATTTTGGCACTTAGTGAAACACAGGTAGATCCCCGCCCACACCTCTCAGATCATTCTGATCTGAAGCTACCTGGCTACGAACTATTGCCATTATTCTTCTCTCACCGCGGTCTCGCCATTTATGTGCGTAGTGTTGTAGTTTACCAAACTCCACCACAATGTGATCCATGTTCCAATCCGGAATTCAACTTCATGTGGTTAAAATTCCATCTCCGTAAGCAAATTATACACTACTGCTTTATTTATAGAAGCCCCAAACTGGACAGCAATTCAACCTTTAACGAGTTTGATGAGCTGTCTGGCTCCATTCAAAGAATTGTATCCCTGTATCCTCATACTGAAATCGTTATTACGGGCGACTTCAATATACACAATTCTGGGTGGCTTCGACATTCTGGACAGACAACACCCGAAGGACGGTGTGTTGAGATTTTCGCTGAGGAAAACAACCTAACGCAGCTTGTAAATGATCCCGCGCGAATACCAGACGTTGATAGTCATACCGCCAACACCCTGGACTTGTTTTTAACTTCTCACTCTGATAAGTACACCATTGATGTGCTCTCCCCTCTAGGCTCGTCGGACCATTGTGTCATATCAGCTAATTTCTCGTACACCGACCACACAGTTAGAGAAAAAATTCTTAAAAGAACCGTATGGCAATACGAGAAAGCCAACTGGAGCGGTCTTAACAGCTTCTTTAGGAATTTTAACTGGTCGTTATGCTGATATGATTACAGACACCATTCTTTTTGGAATGAGATCCTTTATTCCTCATCGGATGAAGAGTATCAAACCAAAAGAAAAGGCATGGTACGACTCGAGCTGTAAAGAGGCCGTCAGGTTAGAGAAATGTTTTTTCGGTCCTACAAGACCAACCCGACAGACGAAAACCGAAAAATGTTCAAACGAGCCAGAAATGACTGCAGCGCCTTTCTTAAGCGTGTGAAATTCCTATACGACCAAAACTGAGGCAAAAAATACTGCAATGTCCCAAAGGCAGTAAAAATTTTTGGTCGTTCGTCAAAAACATTAGAAATTCCGCCTCATCCTCCATCACAACGCTCATTTACAATGACATTCCAGCTGTCAGCTCTTTGGATAAGGCCAATCTGCTTGCTGCACACTTTGCGGCCAGCTCAACACTCCCAGATTGTGCTTTGTCTCCGCATACACTTGAGTGTGTCGAATCTTCAATGGGACGAATCTACTTTCGCACTCATGTATTAACAAGAGTACTTAAAGATCTCAACATACATAAATCCGCTGGTCCAGATAGTATATCTCCCCTTCTTCTGAAGAGGTGTTCTTCCTCGCTGGCAAAACCACTGCGTAAGCTTTTTCATCAATCCTACACTTTAGGACTCTTCCCGAGCAGATGGAAAACAGCATTTGTCCAGCTCGTCCCTAAAAAAGGCGAATCATCTTCTCTCTCCTCCTACAGACCCATTGCACTTACGTCCATTCTTTCAAAGGTCATGGAAACACTGATAAATCGGCAGCTCATGAAATATCTCGAAACACGAAAACTTCTCAATGACCGGCAATATGGTTTTCGTAGCAACAGGTCCACTGGTGATTTGATGGCATGTCTTACCGAAAAGTGGAACCAAAGCGTACATTAATCTGGCGAAAGCAAGATAGTTGCACTTGATATTTCTAAGGCATTTGACAGAGTTTGGCATCAAGCTCTGTTGTCGAAAATGCGTGCATTTGGGATCGACGACTCTCTTCTTCAATGGATTAGAAATTACCTTTCGGAACGTTCAATTCAAGTTGTCTTGGACGGTTTCATGTCTGATATTCACAAAATAAATGCTGGTGTGCCCCAGGGCTCTGTTCTGTGTCCGACACTCTTTTTAATTTTCATTAATGATCTCTTGTCTGCTACTTTTAATCCAATATTGCTGATGACAATACTCTCTGCTTTTCATATTCGTTTCCGGACTCACGGCCCTGCTCTTCGGCTGTAGAACGAGAACGGCAGCGTATGCTAAGCTCATTAAATTCCGATATCAACAGCATAACCAATTGGGGAACTATCAACAGAGTGGAATTTAATGCTTCCAAAACACAATGATGTCTGCTGTCGTTAAAGCGAAATTTAAACACCCAGCCATTATCCATGAATGGCACTTGCATTGTGGAAACCGAAAAACTTTCCATTCTCGGTATATGTGTCAATGACAACTTACGCTGGAATGACCACATATTTGATGTCACCAAAAATGCTGCGAAATGTCTAGGTTTCCTCAAGCGATGTAAGAAATATTTTACCCCCTCTGATCTGGCCTCAATATATAAGGCATTCATCCGACCAAAATTGGAGTACAACTCCCACATCTGGTCAGGTGCTCCTAAAATATCTCTGCACCTGCTAGATAGGATTCAAAACCGTGCGATAAAACTTATTGACGGTACTAATATCAGTCAATCAATGGACACCCTCGAACACCGACGAAATGTCTCGTGTCTCACTTTGTTTTATCGCTATTTCCACCACCAGTGCTCCACTGAAATCGTCAGTATCATTCCGCCCATTCAAACTTTCAACCGTAACACCCGTCTCGCTATAAATGCTCTTCAGTATACCCTCAAGCCCATTTTCGGACGTACTCTAAAATATCGTGATTCGTTCCTAAGCCGTACAACTCGCTTATGGAATGCCCTGCCGATCTCTGTATTTCCTGGCCGTTATAACTTGCAAACATTTAAAAACAATGTACATCGGTACTTCTCTTTTCTTCCTCCCTAAATTTCCGGAGCTGTGTACAATCACCGTAAGGGTGACCCCCTTGAGGGCGCGCTCATTATAACAAAAAAAAAAAAAAAAAAAAAAAAAAAAAAAAAAAAAAAACACCACAATAACGTTGTGCCCCTTTATCCTATCAACTGTCGACAACTTTCACCCCCCTCTTCTTCACTCATTTTCCAATAACTCTCCATCCCAGCCCACTTCTTCAAGTACCATCTCTTCTTACAACTTCCATAAAGCTAATTTTCGCACAATCAATACCTATCTTAGCAAATGTTCTTTTGATTTTACCAACCTATCCTTATCTGATGCTGTCTCCATTTTCTACAGTGAAATACTTAATTCCATTTCTCTCTACGTTCCCTTTCCGCGGCATAAAACATCATCTATTTCCTCTCCATGGTACAACAGAAAACTTCGCTCTTTACGAAACAGAAGAAACAAATTATGGGCATTTTTTTTTGCACCAATTCTTATTATGACTACTCTAACTATCTTGGAACTTATCTGCAATTCACCCAGCTTTATAACTGCCTCTATCAGCACTTCCTCGACACAGCGCAGACCAACCTTATCAACGATCCTAAGACATTTTTATCAATTCGTCAGCTATAAAAGAAAATCAGACGGTTATCCCCCCTCTCTCTCGTTCGATAATATATTATCGACCGACCCACATATTATTGCCAACTATTTTGCAAACTTTTTTAAACAGTCATTTGCAGACAATCTCTTCGTACCCGAACCCATATATTTCAAGTACCTTCCCAATTTCGCCATTGACCGCTCTCTATCTCAACCTTTTGACCCCACCCTTATCGAAGAAAAGTTCAAAAATCTCAATGATGAATTTGTATCCGGTCCAGATGGGCTCCCAGCAATATCTCTCAAAAAGTGTGCCTCCAATCTTTCGCACCCACTTTCCTCCCACAAGGAGTATTCCCCCAAGTTTGGAAGACATCTTTCATAACCCCGGTTCAGAAAAAGGGATCAAAGAAAGAAGTAATTAACTACCGTCCCATTGCGAAGCATTCTCACATACCTAAAATGTTCGAAAGTTTTTTATATGGAGTTCTAAGCTTTCAGTGCAAGTCACTTATATCACCCAATCAGCACGGATTTCTAAAAGGTAGATCAACTATTACAAACTTAGTTGAATTCGTATCCTTTGCGCTTTCAGCCCTAGAAAATGGCAACGAAACCGATGTTATTGCTCCAGACTTCGCTAAGGGCTTCGGCAAAATATCATATCAACTGACCCTTTTCAAATTGTTTTTCCTCGGTTTTGACCACATATTTTTAAAGAGGATATCTTCTTATCTGGAAAACCGTTATTATAGCGTTCAATTTAAGTCAGCTTTCTCAACCCAGTTTTTAGCCACTTCTGGTGTCCCACAAGGCAGCCATCTATGTCCAATCTTTTTCATTTTAACTATAAACGTTCTTGAGAGGATTATTAAACAGTGCTCCGTATCCGTTTACGCCGATGACACTAAGTTCTCCAAAACTATTTCTTCACCCCAAGACTCTATTCTCCTTCAAGAAGACCTCGATACTTGGTGTCTAAAAAATTGCTCTGAGCTTAATGTCTCCAAATGCCAATCTATGACTTTGTCTCGTAAGTCCAATTAATCTCCCTTTCGACATTATTTTCTGAATGACCAACCTGTGTCGCGACCTTGGAATATTATACGATAGAGAGTTAAACTTCCGTTCGCATATTGATGAGATAATCCTTAAAGCCAACTCATTGCTCGGTTTTATCAAACGATGGTCTAAAGAATTTTGCAACCCTTATGTGACAAGTTCAATTTACATTATCCTTGTCCGGCTCCTTCTCGAATATGCCGGCCAAGTGTTGTCCCCCTTTCAGCGAATCCATTTATCCCGAATTGAGAACATTTAACGTCATTTTCTTCGATTTGCTCTTCGTGGACTACCCTGGAATGACCCATTTATCTTACTTCCCTATCGTGACCGCCTCAAACTTCTTAATCTAAATACCCTCGAAAAACACAGAGGCGTAGCTGACATTCTCTTCATTCGTTACAATTCTATTTCCTTCAACACTAATCCTCGTAATTTACGCTGTCCTCGTCTCTTCTATTGTATATCCCGCACCTCTTATGGCTCCAACGAACCGATCTCCCGCATGTTCCGTAAGGTGAACTCAAACATCCCCCTTTTTGATTTTAACCTGAGCACGTCTCGTTTTAAACTCAATCTCCTCCACCATTCCCTTACTTACTTACCCCTAACTGTTGTTAGTTTTTAAGTCCTAGTTTTTAAGTTAGTTTAAGCTTGCAATGGGGGCGTTAGCCCCCACCAAATTGGAGGAATTACAAAATTGTCTTGGATTTTTTTGCAACTCCTTGGATACTTAGCAGCTTTAAAATTAGCCGGGTGATCACCATTTCAAACCTTGTACTCACTTTACA
The DNA here is from genome assembly GCA_949129095.1 of Volucella bombylans. NCBI lineage: Eukaryota > Metazoa > Arthropoda > Insecta > Diptera > Syrphidae > Volucella > Volucella bombylans. The sequence continues at coordinate 65,317,391 of OX422141.1, forward strand.
GCATTTGGAAAGGTGAAATTTTCTAATAACATGCTTGCTGTGATTGTATCTTTGACAACGTATGGTTTTTGAAACTATCTGCAAAAGATCGAAAGGTAAATCGTTTTAGTGCCTTCTGAGTTTTATATATTATAGAGTTTTGGCCTAATCAGAGGCAAACATGAAGGGAGTAGGACCGCGATTAATTGTAATTATCTCACCTTTCGATTGTTGGTCCCACACTGAAGGTATTGAATCTTTCTATGTCACTGATGATGTCTATGATGATGATGCATGTAGTCGCCAAGCTACGATATGTGTTTCCACCTTAGCTTAACGTGGCAGCATTATTAACCTTTTGTCAATTATTGGGTTTGAATTATGGTAGCACTTTTTTGATGTTTCTTTCCTATCTTATTTAAGAAACCATTCAATAAAAACTGTTCATTGGTCGAATAAAGTTGTTTTATTTTATTTGTCTGTACCACGTCGTTTGTTTGATTTAAGCCCAAATATAGTCCTCAATTTTCATTTAATAACCGCCATAACCTTCGCATAACAACATGTATCGGTTATTTATTCTCATAAATGATCCGCTATAATTTTAAAGTTTTTGAAACATTGTTAGCGACTTTGTCTGCAATTTTCCATGTGTTATTGTTTTGCGGTATAGTTATTTAATCAGGTCGAAAGTAATTTGCAGTTGGTTGTAGTTCGTAATTTTACTGGTAGAATTTCAGGCTTAGGAAATTTTTTTTCGAGGTTTGGGCGTATTCTGCATAGTATGGACTTAAGCTGCACCTTTTTTATAAGCTTTTCACAGAGCGTTCCGATTTTAATTAGACCGGTGAAAAATTCATTGTTTTCTTAACTAAAGATTCTAGTTATTGCTGATGTACGTTATTCGTTCGGGAACACTTCCATTGTCGTCGATGATGGATGGAGATCTTGATATGCTTGAGTTCTTTATGCAATAATAGGTTCTACTCACAATCCAAAACGTCGACTTCAAAAGACAGTGTATTTTTCAGTGTACCTTGTCTTCCATTTTTAATTAACCTACTCTTGATTACTTAGATGGAGCTTTAGTCCATCAAGGAAAAGCGGAATCTTTGCTTAAGTTCTACTAATTGCGCAAATAATTCGTTAGTCCTGCGAACTTGGTAACCAGAAAATCAGTCGATCTCGCAAAAACTAAGATTTCTTATACTCGCAATATTGCCGATCTCCGACTGTTTCAGTGCTTGTATGGAGCCGCCTAGTTTTGGTAACTCGTTTCCCAAAAACTCCGAAATTAAACGTTAGAGGAAACCAATATGGTCCAATAAGATTGTTTGCTATTGCAAAACATTTGTTAAACTTGTGTTTTTTTTAACGTAATGTAAAATGCAGTTGTAGCTTTGATGAATGTCCCAAAATTTGGTGTAGTCATTTTAGGCTATGCCCTTTGGTATTCCAATCTCGCTTATTCTTCGGGACTGACTTACTCAATTAGGTGGAGTGTAACTCAGCCTCAACTAATAAGCCTATTCAATTAGCCCTTTAACTTAGTTTGGTCTTTAGTTAACTGTCTGAAGATTTACACTCCAAGTCGGTTGAGATCTACTTTTACTTGTGTGCGCCACCTAAGGTGAGATCTCCCTCTATTGTGGTGTCCCACCGGGTTAGATTTGACGACTCTGTGGCCCGGAGTACGGCGTCACGTTCTACATGTCGTATCTATCTTAAGCGACTGATGCGTAGTTTTATGACTAGGTCGATGTTGCTGTACAGCTCTTAAAGTTCGTCGTTTAATCTTTTCCTCCAAAACCTGTCAACGCTAATAGGACCGCACATTTTTCGAAGGATTTTTGTCTCAAAACGACTGAGGATAATTTCGAAGGATTTTTCTCTCAAAACGACTGAGGATAAAGCCTAAGCTTTAGCGCCACAAAGCAGGACTAGGATGACCAACGTCTCCTTAGTTTTTCGGGTTAGAGCCTTACCTATCTTATTGCCCCTCTAGACAGTCGCTGGCAAGAGCGATTTTTCGTTTTATTTGTGCTGAAGAGTCCATTATAGCTGTCGGCTGTGACGTTCTGGGCCTCCTCTTTTTGACAGCATATATTATAACTACGGGTATTTTGCCCTCATTACCGCTTCAGCTTCAAGCTTAAGTTTCAATACTAGCGAACGCAACGGTGATAACCCCCTGAGTTCTCCCAATTACGTCGATATCATCACCGTGCGCTAGTAGTTGTACAGAAACATTGTGCCTCCAGTATTCACTTGAGAGTTCCACACAATTCTTTCAATTATTATCTTAAAGAAGTCACATGACACATGTCGATAACGTTTTTTAATATTAAAATTCTTGGTTAAGTCGTTATCGACTTTGATGGAGCAGCGAGCGTTCGCAATCGTCATTCTGCACAGACGGTCGGGTTTGACAGAGAAGCCAATGCTAGACATGGCTCTATATAGCTCGTCTCTATAAATGCTTTCATATGCGGCCTTAAAGACCTGCAGTCACGTCGATCTGCTTTGCTGGATTTCAGCTTATAAATTGCTCTCCTTACTTGGTTTTGGTCACGTGGTCGGAGATTTCAGCTATCTTTTTGAAAGTTAAATGGTCTGTTCTTCTTGACGACAGGATGTTAGGCTTCTTCACAATTATAAAGTCTGCAGGAAAAGTTTTTCCATATTCTCAGCACCGACTGTAACTCTCAAGGCTTCTTTCTGATGTCACTTTGGCAGCATTATCATCGGGCTTCTATACATGAAGTGGACGACATAGGAGCTGTTGAGGTATATAGGGATACGCGTTTGGTGAAATTTTTGGCGAAATTTATATCTCCTCAAAGTAGTGGGGCCTTCTTCTTTGTAGTGGAGTCTGAGAAATCCGCATTTACTACTTGGCTGCAGAAAGTTGGTGATCCGAGTCAATATTGGCTGGACGCATGCCTTACGTCTATCGTAATGTGATCAATTTGATTTAGCGTCTCTTGATCCGGAGACCGCCATATCATCTTGTATTTATTAAGATGCGTTAACTTAATAGCGATATTTCGTCCAGTCGCAGTTTTCGTGTTGTATAGAGTATGCTTACCAACTGTCCTACCAAAAACGTCCTTCTTTCTGTTTGTCATAAGATCCGCAACCGAATAAGCGCTGCTTCTTTTCCCTATAGCCAATCAGCACACTAACATGTAGTATATATATAGCGCACTATATATATAGTGTTTTTTTTATAAACGAATTTAACACTCAAGTGGGTATGAATCACTTATAATGCTTCAGCAGGTGTTAAGTTTTTTTGGACAATCGGATAGGGAGATAAAGAATAGTCAAGGGCCTCTACTAATTGCTTGGCTGCACGTGGCATGTTAAGGGTCCGAATATTCAACGCACAGATCCGATGGTCGATGTACTTTAAAGGTTTGCTTGGGCATCAATAGTGAATCAAGTTTCATTCGAGGCCAATATTTGGTTTGTTACATCTTTTTAATCTCTTCTTTACAGGGTTGTGAGCTCTATGACGGTGTAGGCCCGTATTAACAGTGACCTTGCGCCGTATATTAGGATTCACTCAATAAGTCCCAGAAACGCCTGTCCCTCTATGCTTGTGGTTATGCGTGGAGACCAAGCAGGTAAGAACCCTACTGTTGCTAGGCAATCACGAGCACCGGATAAAGATTCACTTTTATCGATCCTGCAAAACGTTTGAATAGACACTAGGTCCATAATTTCTGAAACTAAATTTTAGTTCAAATACTCGTATATTGACCTGTATATATTCTCTATAGTGAATGATATGATTTTAATTTACCAGCATATACCGAATAATAGAAAAAGTAGTTTTTGTCACATCATCACCCTTTCAGTCGAAAACGACAAACTCTGAAAGTAAAAAGTCTGTTTATTGCACAAAGTGGAGACCGGCTTCAATATTGCATTTTCAGTGTTATTTATTTTGTTTTTGTCAGGTATTGTCATAAAATTAATGATTGTTTGCTAAAACTCATAATAAAATATTTAATATGTATTGGTTGAAATCTTTTCGGTTTAATTTTTATGCCTTCTATAAAATAGCTATGTTTAATATTATTGGGATAACCGATTTTTTAATTCTAAAACTTACTAAACAAAGTTAAATTTTTTCCACGAAAAAAAAATTCCAAACGCGTTTTTCTTAATATGACCTTTTCTGAACCAAAAATTAGATTTCTTAGAGATTAATTGTCCGTTTTTCCCAAAGTTTTGTGAATTATTTTCGTGGATGTATTGGCTAGTTAATGAAATAAGATCTTAGCTCAGGACACAATATATACTCTCCCCTTTTTTGCAAAAAAAAACACACATTTTTGTAAAATTTTATAGCATTTTATAATTTAATTTTTTTTTTTAAATATCCTAGTACACAAACTATTATAGATTATTATATTTTTAATGGAATGCCATTTGGGTCTTTTATTTTAGAGCAATAGGTGCGGAGCAATTGTGTTTACCATATGGCATCTCCTTTTTCGAAGGAAGCGTACTCCTCCGGCAACTGGACTTATAAAAGAAAAATTTTAGTTATGCACTTGAAGCATATTGTAAAAAAAAATATTCCTCTAAATAACAAAGTCGCTTAGAAAAATATTTACACAAATTTTTGTTTTTTTAGCCTATAAAAATGAGAACAGTTCCTTAATGAAATATAATTTAAAATTCTTTTTTACTGTACCTAACCACTTTCGTTGCGCACTTCAAATTTAAAAATTTAATTTGATTTGCCCTATTGCGTTGCGTGCTTCGGTAGCTTCCACACAAAGTGTATGGTCATGAGCGTTTGACAGAAGCGCATTTGTTCAGGTGGGGCACTTAGGCATCAAGTACACTTTAATTTAGGCACCGGTGGTTGGAGTATTTTGATCGCTCAAGTTACTTGTTCGACTATCGTAACCTCGTCTAGGCCTTTTACCTCACACCTTTATTGTGCATCTTACTCTGATGCTGTTCTACCATAAGCTTTAAAAGGCCTCATTCTGAACGTACATGTAATATTAGTGCAGCAAAAAAAATCAATTATTGATTAATACATTCAGTCTATAATCTCCTATAATAATTGAAGTTTTGGATGAATTTAGCAGATTAGAAATCACAGTCACATTTTTTACCTCTAAGGTAGCTTATTAGCAGCACTCTGTATACTTTAAAGCTATCCCGTGTTTGGAGGCTATTTGTAATATATATAAAGGAGCTACAGACGTAAGACCTGATTTACAAACAAATCTATCTCGCTGCCATTACTACAGCTATATCGTTGGCGTACCTAATGATGTGGGCCAAAAGAGGATTTTCAGTCTCAAAATGCAACCAAACGTTTGACTTTAAAGGAGTGGTCCGAGTAAAAAGATCTGTGGAATGCTCGAAGTGATTTTGTGCTCATTCATTTTCATCCCGGTTCCATACAGGATCACGTTTTGATAGTCTATTCATCGCTGCATCGTATTATATGTTATGGCTCATCACACTTAGGAATGTGTTTACCCATTGATATGTACATGTGTGGCAATAGGAAGGAGATGTAATCGCCGTTTTTAGTTGCTGAATATGCTCGATATTTCGTGTTGATTAATATTTGGTCCTGATGTCGACGTCTGAAAAGGTAAGTACATAAAACAGCAGTCAGCTCTACAAGATTACGAAAGAAGAATTTTCCTAAGGTTATTTGCCTGGAAAATGGGATGGAAGGTACCCTCCCATTCGTCGCTTCCACTGAGACCGCCGTCGCAAAAATGTAGCTTTGTTTTTGGTCTTATGAAATACCCTGTTAGTAATCCGACTATCTTTGTTCGTTTTGTTCTATATTTGAGCAGAATCTTGCTGGACATTTTATAGGCGGAATGGTCGTTCCATTTATAATTAGTATAAACTCGTTACTTTGGTCTGCCAATTTCAAGTCACTAATGAGTTACCTCCTCCGTAGGTTTATTTCCCAGGGACCTAACAATGTTTGACATTCAGATTACGTTCTCTACATAGGGTTTCACAAGCTTTTATTTTATATTAATGGCAGCGATGATTTTAATGATAGTAAATCTGACAATGTCTTGTGGTACTCCCAATATTACGGCTTGAAAAAAGTTATGCAGTATGGGAATCGAAGAAAACATAATGGATGTAGATTATTAACCAAAATTCCAGCCCTGGTGGTTATCTTCTTCTCAAATATATTCGATGGATTTGAAGTCATCCATCAAACGATTCTTGTTTTATGCATCTCTTCTTGAAAAGATGAAAGATGCAGAGAGGAAAAGCTTTTGTTCACGCAAGAATTAATAAATGTACTTATAGTTATTCTGTTACATTATTGCAATAATTTATAACTTTAAGTTTTGAATATGAAAAGTAAGATGTCGCTCTAAAATTCTCAAAATTCAAGATACTCAATTGTATTCTGTTTAGTTTTTACTTATTATCATTTCAATACCCGTCTTTTCTTATTCTGTTTAGTTTTTACTTATTATCATTTCAATATCCGGCTCTGTTATCAACCTTCAACGAGGTAAGACCTCATAAAGAAATAAAACAAGCTTTTAACGCAAAATAAAACACGCTTTTATTTCTTCGACGTATTCACCTTCATTGGAGAACATCCTACCTGTGCTCCAAGTGCGTATTTAATAGGCACAGCTTTATTATATGCGGCTTAAAAGCTTTGCCTCCCCCCCCCCACCTCCTCATACTATTAGAGAGTATTTCAGGTTTTCAATTATAGTAGGGGGAACTAATCGAGTATGAGAGTGAAATCACAACCGTGATAGTGTGATTATAAATCCCTCCATTTTAAATTAAAGAAGTTTTCTTCTGCTCCTTGTGGTGTTCCTCTTGAAGCAGTGATCTTTAATATGTTGTAACCTAATGTTGCTGACCAGACAGGCTATCAGGTTCATTTCTAAAGATTTTTATGTTTCTACATAAAATAGCATTGTTGAAGGTCTTTCAATATCGATAATGATATCTGATGTAAATCATTTATCGCAAAAACGTTTGTCAGACGTGTTGACACTAGTGTTGGCATACATGCAGGAAAATTACCTGCACCCAAAAGGCTTAATTTGAAAGTCCACACTTTCTACTTAAAGCAGTATCTAAATAGTATCCCAAGGCAACTCTATCATCTTAATCTATTCTAAATTTAGTTTATAAAAGTCTTTTTAAATTAAAGCTAGAATAGGGAATTTCTTGTTGGGGAGGCACATATTTTAATTCAATAGAACCTTTATTGTTTAAGCAAAAGCATGCGATTAGAATTAGGAGTAAAATTAATCTCAGAACACCCTGTTGAAAATATTTAAAAAAAAAAGCCAATGCTATGATTTTAGACTTCATGACAATTATAATTTACGAGTTAAATACCACAAACTTCGTGTCAGTTCCAGTAATCCGCAAAACACTCTCTGTATTCACGATGTTATTACAATTGCAGCTACTTGTTTGTTTAATTCGTTTCCAGAAATCCTAAGTTGAGAGAAAGCAAAATAAAAAAATTACTATTTCCAATTAACTATTTGCAAATAAAAATTTACTTGCGTAAGTAAAAATGGCACTTTCCTATTTTGTTATTCAAAATAACTTTTGTTTCAGATGATAAGTATCACACATTCGCGTTTTGACATTTCGTCAATAGAGTATATCTATTTAGCTACATATTTCAACCAAAGCCATGAAAAGAATATTATTGTATTGTTCAAACTTTCTTATTTTAAGTTTTGTATTGAAATAAAAAAAAAATAAAACATCCGCCATAGAAAATTAGAACATAGTGTGGTCAGATATTGATATGCCATAGGATACCATCAGGATAAATTCCGAACCATTCACATTTGCATCTATTATTTTGGTAAACGCTCTTGACATCTGACCTATCACTATATTACGTCTCACAAGAACAGTAATAGTTTTTTAAAAAATCAGTCTTCTCTTTCGCGGTCTTATGTTGTTTGATTTTTCCTACAACACTCTGGATAATGAACTTATTTGCATCGTGTTTCCTTCCTAACATAAGAACTTGAAGCTCTTTTTGTTTCCTGCTTGGATTTTCTCTTGAACTCTCGTATACTCGTACTCCTGAACACAATATGTATACGAGTATGTGTACAAAAACTAACATAACATATGATATATATAATTTTTTTTCTTATATTTAAAATCTGTTCAACCCTCGTGAATTATTCGTATTTTTGAACAGATGAGGATAAAGTGCATTATAAAATCAGTACAATCAAATTAGGGTGTGATGTGCAAACAATTGTCCCAAGGGAGAAATGAATGTGCTGACTGGTGTGAGGATTCAGTTATAATTTAATTAATTGCTAAAATAATTTGCATTTCTCCTGAGCGAACGTTTTTTTAATAACTAAGCTAGTGTTAGCCGTTTAACAATTTTCTATAACTGTTTGTAATTGTATAATTACAGATAACCAAAGTTCATCTGGAATGTGTTACTCACCACAAAACCGTTTAGTTTCTTGGACCAGTCAAAGTGTTTCGCAATCAGGAATTGAGAATAATAATATATCAGTTTGTAGAAAAGGACAGAACCTAGGACTTATATGTATAGTGTGTGGTGACACAAGTTCAGGAAAACATTACGGAATATTGGCATGCAACGGATGTTCAGGGTTCTTCAAAAGAAGTGTTAGAAGAAAATTAATATACAGGTTTGTGTTTTTGTTTTCAATAATTAACTTTACTTCAAATAGCTTTGTATGAGTACATTAAAACATATACTTAATTGGAAAATTGTTTGTCCAAAAAAGAAATAAAGACCGAATCGTGTTGGTAGATTCGGTTGTTGTTTCTTTTGTAGAATGGAAAGTTGCACTGATTGTTAATGCTTCTACAATATATCAGTAATGGGAAAAATTAATATCAACAACACTAAATACACATTGTACATATACGAGTACTAAATATATAAATATGAACATACCTGCACAGATACATGTGTACATGCATCGTATGGCTTGAGCAGTTTAATTTTTTTAAACAACATTGTGTTACCATTTTCTGGCAAAAATTGTTGATGAGGTGTGACTAGCAACATGCTCAGAAAAACAAAGCATAATTTATACATTGCGTCCGTTTTAAAGTATGTGTTTGAAAATACTTGGGATGAGAAAAAAAGTGATACCCTATTTAACATTAACATTTGTATCGAATATATACCGCATATTCTGAAAAAAATCATTATAACAACGCAACTAAAACTAAGAAAAATATAACGTAGTTTTAAGTGAAAAAAGTTCATTAACGGAACCGGTCTGCATTCTAGTAACTAACATTCTTTGACCCGAAAATGGATTACAATGCAGTATAAAGAAAAACTTTACATTACTTTTCAGAATTATATAGCCAGAATTATATAGCCAGAATTATATAGCCTGAACCATGAGCATGAAACAACAGCTTGATGCCCCGCACGTATAATAACTTTACACGAATGAAAATCGTATCATAGAGACACATTATAGAGAAATAAGAATATTTTTTTTACAAGCACTAAAAAATAAACAATAGTCCAAGCGGATAAAACTAACATGACGAGATTATGTATAAAACAGATAACACAAATAAACATATTTTACGTATTTTAACCAGCAATTCAAAATTTATTGTGAAGGGCGTTATAGTCTTATATAGACTATATCTTATGTCTAGATATATTTCATAAAAATTGGCCAAAGCGAAAAACTACGTCCACTTAAAAATAGCGTTCAGCGTTGTGCCAGTAAAAAAAATTTATTTATTTTTTTCGTATTTTTAAATATAATTTTACTTTATATAAACGTCGAAGTTATTTGTGTATTCTTAATTCTATCAACTTTTTTTTCTTTGTTTAACCGTTGAAATGTGTAATGCATATACATACAAAAATGGATTGGAACATACATCTACAACATATCTGCCACTCTGTTTAGGGTTGGCTTAATTCGAGGACCATTTAACAATTTTACAACCTTTCTATTTTCAACCATCTTGTTAGTAAGGTCATGAGTTTGTCGATATTTTTGTATCTGAGCGATCCAATTATTTTTCTTTCTGGGGAATGTTCTTACCTCAAAGTTGAGCTTCATTTTTTGTGGATCGGGTTTTCCGCTGAACATGGCAAAACCCACTTATATTCTTGGATCAGGGTTTTCCATTAACGGTTTCTTCACGTAAAAACTTCCACATATACGCACACTTCTTATAAAGGTAGTTTTGTCACACCCGTGGTGTTTTTGCAGTGTCAAACTTTTAAAAAGGAATTATATGTTAAATCAGCTGACACATTAACCCAACAGAATTCGTTTATTTTCAGTAAATTTTGTAATTTTTTTAATGAAAGATTGACGTCAGAGCAACGATTTCAAATCGTTGAAATTTATTTCCAGAATCGAAGCTCTAGTGTTGAAGAGGACCCCAATTATCGATTCGTCTTCATTCGCAATAACTTGGCCTTTGACTATCCACTATCTGGGAATTCTGCACAAAAATCGAATTAGTATAAGATCTAAAGCCATGTGACCAGTTATGCCTCACGTCTTTAAATCAACTTGAACTTGACCCGGTTTTTTTTTACCGTAGTATGTTGTTTAGTGATTGGGCTCATATTTGAAGCGAAGACAATAGGTAGGGAGCGATAGGGAGCTAAGATAAATGGGTCACTAAGAGCAAACCGAAGAAAACGACGTTGAATGTTCTCGATTCGTAATATATGAATTCGCTGAAAGGGGGACCATACTTAGCTGGCATATTCGAGGAGGGGCTGGACAAGGGTAATATAAAGTGACCGACACATAAGGCTTGCAAAATTCTTTAGACCAACGTTTGATAAAACCGAGCCATGAGTTGGCTTTATGGATTATCTCATCAATATGCGAACGGAAGTTTAACTCTCTATCGTATAAAATTCCAAGGTGACGAAGGGATTGAACCTGGGGAATTTTTTATTTTCTGCAGGTTGGTCATGCAGAAAATAAGGTCGAGAGGAGGATTGATTGGACTTACAAAACAAAGTCATAGATTAGCATTTGGAGACATTAAGTTCAAAGCAATTTTTTAGACACCAAGTAGAAAACTTATCGAGGTCTTCTTGAAGGAGAACAGAGTCTTGGGTGAAGAAATAGTTTTGGAGAACTTAGTGTCACCAGCGTAAATGGTTATGGAGCAATGTTTGATAATCTTCTCAAGATCGTTTATAGTTAAAATAAAAGAGAGGCGACCTAGATGGCTGCCTTGCGGGACACCAGAAGTGGCTAAAAACGGGGATGAGAAGGCTGACCTAAAGCGAACGCTATAGTAACGGTTCTCCAGGTAAGAAGATATCCCTTTTAACAATATGGGGTCAAAACCGAGGGAAGACAATTTGAAAAGGATCTGTTGATGTGATATTTTATCGAAGACCTTAGAGAAATCTGTAGCAATAACGTCAATTTCGTTGCCATTTTCTAGGGCTGCAAAGCGCAAAGGATACGAATTCAACTAAGTTTATAGTAATTGATCTACCTTTTAGAAATCCGACTGGGTGATATAAGTGACTTGCACTGAAAGCTTAGAATTTCATATAAAAAACCTTCGAACATTATTAGTATGCGAGAATGCTTAGCAATGGGGCGGTAGTTGGTTACTTCATTCTTTGATCCCTTTTTGTAAACCGGGGTTATAAAAGAGGTCTTCCAAACTTGGGAGAATTCCCCTTGTGTGAGGGACAGATGAAAGAGGGAGAAAATTGGGTGCGAAAGATTGGAGGCACACTTTTTGAGAAATATTGCTGGGAGCCCATCTAAACCAGATACAATTTCATCATTGAGATTTTTTAACTTTCCTTCGATAAGGACGGGATCAGAAAGTTGAGATAGAGAGCGGTCAATGGCGAAATTGGGAAGGTACTTGAAATATATGGGTTCGGGTACGAAGAGATTGTCTGCAAATGACTGTTTAAAAAAGTTTGCAAAATATTTGGCAATAATATGTGGGTCGGTCGATAATATATTATCGAACGAGAGAGAGGGGGGATAACCGTCTGATTTTCTTTAATAGTTGACGAATTGATAAAATGTCTTAGGATCGTTGATAAGGTTGGTCTGCGCTGTGTCGAGGAAGCGCTGATAGAGGCAGTTATAAAGCTGGGTGAATTGCAGGTAAGTTCCAAGATAGTTAGAGTAGTCATAATAAGAATTGGTGCGAAGAAAAACTGCCCATAATTTGTTTCTTCTGTTTCGTAAAAAGCGAAGTTTTCTGTTGTACCATGGAGAGGAAATAGATGATGTTTTATGCCGCGAAAAGGGGACGTAAAAGGAAATGGAATTAAATATTTCACTCTAGAAAATGGAGACAGCATCAGATAGGGATAGGTTGGTAAAATCAAAAGAACATTTGCTAAGATAGGTATTGATTTTGCGATCAATAGATTTTGTAGCTTTATGGAAGTTGTAAGAAGAGATGGTAGTTGAAGAAGTGGGCTGGAATGGAGAGTTATGGAAAAATGAGAGAAGAAGAGGGGGGTGAAAGTTGTCGACAGTTGAGAGGATCAAAGGGCACAACGTTACTGTGGATTTAATAGGATCACTAGTGAAAATAAGGTTTAGTTGCCTACCGATAGAATTAGGAACGTCACTTACTTGGCACAGGCTTGAGTCAGTTATGCTATCAATGAAAAGACATTCCGTGGATGAACTGGCGTTTGACGCGGTAAAAAATAAGTGGTCATCCGATTGAATCCACGTTAGCAGAGGCAGATTAAAGTCACTATAATAAAACTTTAGATAACCACGGCAGAACCATTAACAGAAAAACCGAAACATTTAAAAAATACTTTTCTTTATTGCAAATCAAACTACTACCACTGACTGTTGAGAATTACAAAGGTTACTTCAATATATAGGGCTTAAATTTCAAAGATATGTAAGTGAACGTATATATATAAATTAAGTACGTATTAGTAACAAACAAGTAAAAATTAGAAACCCAAGAGATTATGTATAAGAAAAGTGAGTTGCTATTGTATAATTTTTAACATCTTCCGGCCGGGCAAGAAGATGGTAGTTCCAATGGATAAAGAAGCTGTGTTCCGTCTGAGTAGCGAATCTCACAAGCTCGTACCTTACTGTCACGACCAACAAAAGCTTCTTCTATTACAGCCATGCTCCAATGAATTCGTGGTTTGACCGGGTTGACCACAAGAACAACATCATTTTTCTTCAGTTGCACCGAAGGTACTGGTTTACCATGATGAAAGGATCGAAGGAGTTGCATGTATTCGGTTCTCCAGCGATTCCACAGCATGTTTAAGTATCGCAGTCTGTATTTCCAAAGACTTTGTATTGCCGGGTCAGAACTCAAATTTTGCATGTTAAAAGGGCCATGATTATTAACCAAAAAATGAGCTGGGGTCAGCGGTGCGATATCTGATGAACTGCTACTCATGTAGGTAAGCGGACGAGCATTAACCATACTTTCAGCCTCAGTGATTAAAGTCCTCAATTGCTCGAAGGAAAATTTTGCCTTACCAATAACCACTTTCAAAATATTTTTAATTGAGCGAATGAGATGCTCCCAAAAACCCGCCCAACCATGGAGCTTGTTCCACAATGAATTTCCATTTTATACATTTGTTAGACAGGAATTGTTGAAGCGAGTCTTCTTTGAAGGTGCTTTCTCCTAGCTCCAAGGCCGTCCTACGAAAAGTTCGAGCGTTGTCAGAATAAATAACGGACGGTACCCCTCGACGAGCGATAAAACGCCTGAGCCCCATCAAACAACTCTCCGTTGACATACTTGGAACTAATTCCAAATGAATAGCACGTATAGCGGCACATGTGATGACCATAAGATAAGATTTCGGCATTGAGCCATCCGATTCCTTAAAGTAGTAGAGTGGACCCGCAAAGTCAATGCCAACATTTTCAAACGGCTTCGATAAAGTTATTCTCTCCACTGGGAGAGGCCTAAAGGGTTGGGAAGCTGGCTTCCCCCATAGTTTCTTACATATGAGGCATTCTTTCAGAATCTTCTTGACCAGTTGACGTCCTTTTGGTATCCAAAATCTACCTCTAAGTTGATATAACACGAGATTGACTCCACCATGGAGAGACCTTTGATGAAAATCTTTCACTATCAGAAAGGTAATGTACGAGTTAGTTGGTAGTATGATGGGATGCTTGACACCGATCGACTCCTCTAAAGACTGAAGTCGTCCACCGAGTCGCAAAAGAACACCATCGTCTAGGAACGGGCACAATTGGGCAATTTTGGATGTCCCAGGAATGGACTTGTAAACCTTCAAAAGACATATTTCATTAGTAAAACTTTGAAATTGTATGTACCTGATCCAGTAAGTTTCGGCAACGTTTAGTTCGTCAGTAGACAAAAGGATGGATCCCATTCTCTGCTGCCTTTTGCAAGAGTTTAGAAAACGCAGGAGATAGCAGGAAACACGCAGCAGTCTATCCCATGTGCTAAAGTCTTTGAAATTGGCGATAGGGTCTAGCAACTGCCTTTCAGAATTCCTTTCAGTTATCGTAACCATTGGAACTGCAATGATCGGCATAGTTTCGATGTCATCGTTCAGGTTGTGTTTTTCGTTAGCCAGCCAGATCGGTCCTTGGGCCCACAGCAAAGAAGTTCGTAGACTTTCAGCAGCTATACCTCTTGTTAGAAGATCCGCCGGATTTTCTTTGCCTGAGCAGTGTTTCCAATCAGAAACTAGTGTGTGTCGACGAATCTCTGCTACACGGCTTTGTACATAGGGCTTCCATCGATCCACCTCACCTTGTATCCAATTCAATGCGATTCGCGAATCAGTCCACATGAAAAATTTTTGAACAGGTACCTTTAGGGATTGCTTGAGATAGACACACAATCGAGCCGCTATAACAGCGGCGGTGAGTTCCAGTTTTGGTAAAGTTAGTTCCTTCGTCCCATCCTCTTTAAGTGGTGCCACTCTAGTTTTTGCACACAAAAACGAGACCTTCGTTTCACCCGTAGGCATGATCTTCTTTACATAAGCCACTGTACCATACGCTTTCATGCTCGCGTCTGCGAATATGTGGATTTGGATTGTGCTTGCAATAGAATACGCCAAGGCATACCGCGGAATAGATATATTTTTTAACAGCATCAGGCTTTTGACGCACTCGTCCCACTCCAAAAGTAATCCTGCACTAAGGGGGTAATCCCATCCAAGCCTTTTCTTCCAAATTGACTGAAATAAAGTCTTTACCTTTATAACAACTGGGCAAAGTATTCCGAGTGGATCATAAATTCGTGCGATCGTTTGAAGAACAATACGCTTGGTGCCCTTGGCCAAATTCGAAGTTAGCAGATTCTCTACCGACTGAACAGACACAGCAATTTCATCACTTAGAACAAACCATAGCAGCCCCAACAACTTTTGCACAGATGGAGTTTCTGTAGAACCGAAGGACCCGCGAATTTTAGCACTGTTCGAATTCCATTTTCTAAGGTTCATGCTGGCGCTTTTCAAGATTATCATAGCTTCCTCACAGATTCGTTCACCTTCATCTTCAGAATTAACACTGATCACCAAATCGTCCATATAAAATCCATATTTGAGAACCTCGACCGTAGTGGGAAAACGTTGGTTTTCTTCAGCAAAAAGCAATTGTAAAGTGGCTGTCGAAAGAAAAGGGCTACAGTTGACACCAAAAGTCACTCGTGTCATTCTTAGGTCGACGAACTGAGGCGTTTCGCTGGATTGGAGAGCATTCGAGTACCAAATGAAACGGGGGCTATCTCGGTCATTTTCATGAAGTAAAATTTGCAGAAAAGCCTTTTCCACATCGGATACTATGCCAAATCGCCCTAGCAGAAAATTAAGTAACAATTTTAAGACTTCTGGCAGCAAATTTGCACCCACACGGAGTTGATCATTCAGCGAAGGAACTTCCTCAGTACGAAATGAAGCATCGAAAACGATACGCATTTTAGTTGTGGTGCTTTCAGCTTTGTAGACTGGACGATGAAGTAAATAAAAAATGCATTTCGAACTTTCATCGCCGTCAGAAACCACAGTTTCAGCAATACCATCCGATACCATTTGTCTTATAGCTTTATCGTACTCACTTAGACGTCCAGGAATTCTTGACAACTGTCGGGTAAGTGAACGCAATCGATTTTCAGCAGCTTGCCTGTTACTCATCAACAAAACTTGCGAATCCTTCACGGTAAAGTTGCCTCATAACGCAAACCCCTTTTGCTGATACAGTTGGCGATTAGCTGATCTGCTGTATGTTGATTTTCAGCTTCTTAACTCCGTATTCCAATAGTCTCAAGAGCCCAAAATGACTTTATATCATTGTCGTTTAGTACAGGTAGATGGGGATTAACGCTGAGAAGAGAAGAAGAACATAAATGTATGTTTGAAGAGCTTGCCTTACCGGACGATGAGTGTGACCCTTGCAGTATCCAGCCGAAAACGGTTTCTATAGCCCTTAAACTAGCTGTGATACGTCTCTGCTACCCAGTTACTACGGCCCAATAGAAATCTGATCCAATAAGGACGCTTAAACCAACTTCTGTATCCATGGCAACGTGGTGTAAAGCTGCTAACCGTAGTCCTTGGAAAGAATAGCACGAACTTTCAGGTGCTGGTAAGACATCCACACAAATTTCGGGAACGACGACTGCCTCAATGTACACAGGTGACTCCTCCTTGCTGCCGAATGGAATGATGGTCATATTTACTGTTCCTACAGAAGTGAGACCAAGTTTCTGCACAAGACTCTCACGAATGTAAGAGTGTTGACTGCCGCCGTCCACAATACTCGTAAATCGAATTAAGACAGATTTATTTTCGCTCGGTGCTACGGCGATGCCCCGAGCTGTCTTCAAAAAGACATTTGAATTTTCTAAAACTGAATTACAAGCTCACAGGTTCAGCGCATTTTGATTATTCACTTTATTCACCCCCTTTGGCACAACTGTCTCAGCTTTTTCAGGATATAATGGTTTTTTTGTAAATGAAGGATCGCACAACGATGTTAAATGTTTTCCTTTACACTTTTTGCAAGAAAGCCATTTTGCACTGCGACATTTTTTTGACGAAAGTCCGCGTTTAGCGCAGCGAAAACAGCGACCGCTTCTTGTACGTAATTTGTCTCTCTTTTGCAAAATAGGTATATTAGCATCGCAGTCCTTCGTACCATGTTGTTCTGATGTACAAAATAAGCATGCATCCTTTTCGCTCATTGAAACTAAGCTAGTTGCAGTTGTGGGAGTAAGCTGCTTAGAGTTCGCAGTGAGAGGAGCAACACGACTCTTCTCTAACGATTCGACTTCTCGTTTCAGGAACCGCATTATGCCTTGAACCTGTTTGTCGCCGATTTGAGAAAGAGCAGAGCAGTTTGATTGAGATGAAGTATCAGTTTCGCCAACATCTCTCTCCCTTTCTGCTGTACGGTGAAAATCAATGCGAAGTTCAACAGGTAAGCATCGAAGTAAAATTGACTTAAGCATAACGTTGTATTGGTGAGGAGGTACTTGTAAAGCGGTTAGAGTGCGATTGCATGCTGTTATGGCATTGTACAAGTTGCGTAAGCCACTGACGTCAGTTCTTGAGTGTATTAATCTTAGGGAAATCAGCCCTTGCATGTATTTGTCGACTAAACGCTCGGTATCTCCAAACTGTTCTTGTAAAAGCGAAACCGCAGCATCATAACACATTTCTGATGCAGTGAAACCAGCAATCACCTTTTTGGCATTCCCAACCATTACAAATAGCTGAACTTATCTGATTTTGTCAAACAGTTATTTTCTTGGACCGCCGTTTTGAATTGTTCCCAAAACGGTAACCATTCTTGGAAATTGCCATCAAATCTTTTTAACGGCAATTTCTGCAGTTTCATAGATGAATTTAAGATAGCTGACTTATTATGATCATGAGAGGACTCGTCAGTCTTCGTGATAGTGGGATATAGCGTTCGGCGAAGTTTCTTAAGACGCGAATTGAGTCGAGCTGACATCCTTATAGCAGAATCCTCATATTCCGCCACCTTTTCGAAATCTCTTTCCATGTCCTCTGCCTTGATGAGATCTTTGGTTTTTACCTCCTGGTTAGTTACGAGGAGGCTTCCATGAACTGCAGTTAAACGTTCAATAAACGTAATTAGCTCCTCCTCCTCCTCCTTAGTATTTAACTTAAATTAAACCTTATCCTACCTAACCTAATTGCACAATACACACATAAACACACATAGACATTATACACAATCATATACATATATCAGTATACACCTTTTATACAGTGATATATGTATATGTTTCTTAAATACTAACCTAAACCTATGCAAGCTAGCCACCGCTATTCACAGAGCAAATAAATTTGTCAGCTCTACCTCATTAGTGAGGCTGGTCCTTAATTGACGGAAACGACGACGAAACATCTTACCCATCATTCAACCACCAGAAATGCTGGTGCTGCTGAACGACATCCCCCTTATCGCGATTCCCCCCGCCCTACTGAACCTGAGGCGATCCAAACTGCCGTGTGCGACGTCTCTGTTGTAGTTGAGTCGCCTGTCCCCAGCTGTCCGACCGACATGGAAGATTAACGGCACCGCTGATCTATCCTGGATCAACCCTATCTGATCTAGGTAGAGGAATGCTTCCGGTGGAATGAAGCCGTCAGAGCGCACACTCTCGTGGTAAAGGCAATTGGGGTAGTAAGCCCCAGATATCAGGTTATTCGTCGAGTTCATTGCTCTTGCAATATGCCCTCGAGTCAGCTTAATTACGAAGTTTTCCACTCGTATTAGGTTCGCCCTGTTGTAAAGAACCTCATTAGGATATAATTTCTTGTACTCCGACTCTGGTGTTCTGTACAAGCGAAGACAAGCCCTAAGATAAGCCCTCTCAAACACCCGAATCTTTTCCATTAAGCTTGCTCGTACATTGAACCACACGGGACAACCAAATACCAGCATGGGCCTGATAAGGGCCATGTAGCAGATTACTTTTACCCTCGAGTTGGCTGCTATAAAACAGTCTCTTTGTAAGGGCAAAAGCACCTTTAGCTCTGGCCAGAGCAGCATCTACATTTTTGCCAAAATACAGAAACTGATCCAGCCAGATTCCAAGGTATCTGACTACATTTCGACAGGCAAGAGGTTGTCTGTGTTGTCCAATGATAGAGAACTTTCGCCAATTTTTTCTGGTATCCCTAGAGGCTCCAGACAACGGCGTCCTAAAGAGAAAGGTTTCCGACTTCAACTTCCAGTCATCGCAAAATCGTCTTATCTTATCGAAGTCACGCTGCAAGAGAGTATTAATGACCTCGATTTTTTTACCTGCTCTGTACGCTATCAAATCGTCTGCGTACGCAATAGTATGGGGAAGTGAATCTATCAAGTCGCTTGTAAAAATGTTAAATAGGATCGGCGAATTGACCGCGCCTTGCTGAAGACCATTTTTAATTTGAAATATTCCAACAGAAGTCACTTTTCCCGTCACTTTTATATTTTACGTTCAGATCTTTTATATATGTTAGCCAGAAAAAAATAATTTTAATTTATTATATTTTGAATAATTGTTCACATTGTCCGGTAGCCAATTGAATATCGCAGTGTGTCAAAATATTAAAGTAGGAGTATTAGGTATATTTCTTTCTTGCCGAAATCTAAGTTCTTATGATCTGTTTTTGAAAATAATAATATTGTGAAGTACTCGCATAATAATAAAATGCTTAAAATCAGACTTAAAACTCTTTCTGAGTTATTATACTGAACTTTTGTATACTAAGTCTATCCTTAAATCATTTAGAAAAGCAAAATAAATAGCACAAGTTAATCTTAGATAAGCCGAAATGGAAGATATACTGAATGCAAACCTAAGCTGGCATCATCTCTTTTTTTTGTTATTTCATTTGATTGCTGTTATTCACTCGAAATCTGCTTTACGCATTTCTTCGTCTGTGATCACAGATTAGAAAAAAAGTCAGATGGGATTTTGTGTGTTTAAAAGTGTCCATAGCCATTATGTTCGCTAATGTTAATCTTGAACTTGTTGAAGCTGGTACTATAATACCACATAATTTGGATTTCAATCATATAGTCAAAATTGCTATTTCTTGCAGAACTATTACATTTCAAAAATAAGGAAACAAATTACCACTTAAATAAAGGCTTTCTATGAGAATTTACTCGACGTCTGTTGTTTCCCGAGTAATAATATGTATACTACAAAGAAAGTGTCACAATCAGATTAATAACATAAGTTGAACACAACATAAGACAACGAGAAAAGCTTAATTCCGGCGGGAAGACAATGATGTTTGCAAAATTATTTGAAAAACTTAAGAACTATACTCCAGACTTTATCGCAGAACTCATCACCATTACATTTCAGCTATCAGCTCTTTCGCCAGTATTTCTTCGCGTACCATGTCACTTGGGTAAAATGTGAAAGAACGCGAAATGGGCAAATTAATAAATAGAAATGGTACCTTTAGTAAGTGTTCAACCGTCTTTTTTTGATCTACAATTTAGTATATTAGTTGTACGGCCTTTCAAGCAAGCATGTTTCCCTGCTTTTAAAAGAGTAATGTTTTTTCTCTTTGTTACACACCGCAATTACAGTTATGTCTAGGTTACCGTTATTATTTTGTTATCCTTCTCATTCCTATATAAATTTAGTTTTCTTTTCTGCATAGTTTTTTTAATAAAATTAAAAAAAAAAAAAAAAAAAAAAACTCATATTGTTTATTAAGATTTTTTTTTGTGACAATTTATCAATTGTCATGGTCATGAATTGAATTAAGGTTTTTTTTATTAAAATGATGGAGTGAATTTAACGCAAGTGGGGTGTGGATGGGCGGACCGACCGATGGGGCGACTGTGACCGTCACGTCCGGTAACACGATGACGACATATCGAATATGACGTGACTGACTTTTCCTGAAGTTTTTTGTTTACAAGTGGAGACTGGGAGGAATTTCGTTTAGGGGCTACCATTCACAGATCTGGCCAGAATGGTAGCAATTGGTCGCATCCAAGTGCGATAAGGGTGGGTTGGCCATCCTCAGCCAACAACACCCGGCTTATTTCAGGTCGTGACGAGCTGTCATCGCTGTGTGACCCTGGGACATATTATTCGGTGTAGGGTACATAGGGTTAAGTTAGCTTTAGGTTTAGTTATAAGTCCTTAATTAAGTTCGGTATTTAGGGATTAGGTTAGAGTAGGTTTAGTTAGTTTTAACCACGAAAGTCCCGGTCTTGCACAGTGGTGATGGCACACAGATGTGATCCTGCTGTTTATTTTCTTCTTTTTTTCTATCATCTCTTTTAAGTCTCTCCTCCTATCTTTTAAGTCCGTCCGTGAAATAACGTAGCTTTCTCCAGACTATCCTAGATTTTCCTTTTTTTTATAACCCGGCACGAAAACAAAAAGCTAAGTTGAGTTGCGATGCACGGGGTAGTGGCAAGAACCAACCCAACCCGACGAGCTAGAGCCGAGCAACCGCGAGCGTGCCACTGCCAACTACTCCTGCATCATGGATGCCTCCGTGGCCAACTGACTCCTTACAAGTATAAAAGTGTATCAATTTTCTGCAATGCAATAAGAAAATGCACTAGCTGTAATTTTGTTACTCTTTTCAGCTTTTGCAACGCTCAATCCCTATTGCAGATAAATACAAAAAAGCGTGAATACCCCTCTAGTTTTACAAATTAGTTTTATGTTCTATTTAAGCTTTTTGCGATAGTATTTTATCGAGAATTTGACATAAAAAAATTAACGCAGCATATACAGCAAGCCAATCTTGCGGTCTTGCGGTCTTGCGAGTCAACGACGAAAACATCGAAAAGTTTCTGTCCGGGAAAAATGAAGTTGAAGATTATTTTGTCGGCAATGGTTCGTATAATGATCCTGACCATCTGGAAGAGCAGTTGGATTCCATGAGTGCGAGGAAAGAGGAGGACGAAACCAATACGCAAGTGCATCCTGCTCCACGTATAAAAGGAAAATCAGGTTACACATAGAGTGATATTGACAACGAAATTTGGTTATCTGCTAAATAAGACTGCCGCAAATAAAATATAGCTGATCACCTAGAGGCTTGCCGCCCTCCTGCTCATACATGTGAGCAAATAGCTCGCTGTTCGGTAGCTTCGAGTCGTTTGTCTGGGCGGGGACATTCGCCAGCAATTAGTGTGTAGTCTTCCTTACTGAGGATAAGCAATACCTCTTAGAGACGTTCACTTGGTCTGCTTGAAATCTGTGTAATCATGCCATCTGCAATTATGCTTATATGGAATCCAACTGTCAATGGAAATTCTTATAGAATTATCGAAGATGCGAGCAGTCCTAATGCAGGTTTGCGTCCTGAAAAACTCTCCTCTGAGCCTTTTTTTTTATCGGCGCTTTCATTTCCCGCGATCACATTGTGAACCGGGACCCAAACAAGACCCGCTGTGTTCAGCTTTCCGACTGTGTTTAGTGAAGTTTTATTCTCCAACAAGCTTAGAAGTAGTAAGCGGGTTAAACAATATGATTCGCACCCTCAGCTCGTAGAGTTCATTATTGAAATGTCTCCTCCAGAACTCGTCAACCCATACGGGACCAAATATCTTATGAAGAATTTTTCTCTCAAAACGACCAAGGATACCTTCATCCGCTTTAGAAAGGGTCCCTGCCATAGAGCAGGACTGGGATTACAAGGGTCTTATATAAAGTTTCCTTGGTTATCCGGGAGAGGGGCTAACCAAATAATTGCCTTCTCATTCTAAAGAAACAGCGATTGACAAGCGTTGTTCTTCATTTGATTTCTGAAGAGATGTCGTTTTCAGATGTGATAGCAGAGCCGAGGTAGACAAAGTTCCTTACTACCTCCAAGTTATAGCTGTCGATTGTGATACGTTGGCCCTTATTAAGGGCTCATCCGCCACCAACCCTTTTCCAGCACCCTGACTTAGTGTTGGAGATCGCTATAGACCTGGTATTCAAATACGTTGAAGCAGCTTATAAAGAGATAACACTAGTTTGACCTAACTGGAACTGTGGACGCCACCGTTGATTCCATCCTTAGAATTCATCCGCTGCCACAGGGAAACAGGAGAAAGTGAATTAGTGAGATAGTACTCCTCCACAATACGTGGAGGTGAGTAATAGGAGTTGACCATGTTTGGCTAAAGTGAGAATGCTTGTGTTCTCATATAAACGCATTCACCACCCTTTTGACCACCATTAGGAACATATATATCACTCATTTTTCGCAAGTTTTTTTAACAAGTGTTAAAGTCTAATGGTCTTGTCGCCCAGCGCCGCATACTAAATCAGTAAATCAGTTTTGTAGCAATCTGTAAGGACCCGACTTCATTTCTTTCTAGTCTCAGATTCTAAACAATCCTCGGAAGGGGGAAAATCGGTTTCACTTAGCAACAGGACTTCTGGTGTCATCGCATTAGATGTCATGTCTATAAGACCATTAAATGAACTTCAAAAGCACATAGGCCGATATGATTATATGCAACACATTCTAAAGCATTTAGCCCAGCCTGGAAGACTTCGGACTTTCAGCAATGTTGAGTGGGACGAGGGTAGTTCTCAAACTTGGTACGGTTTGTGACTACCCTGACATTTTTGTCTTCCCCAGGATATATTTGTAGGACACTTTCAAGAATTCATTAGGCTGGCGGCAAGTTTGGTTCCATAAGCAGAATGACGTCATCTATTCGCAAGTGGATTTGAGTACTCTGCCATTTCGGTCGGTTTTGAAGTGCAGTCAAGTCTTCCTGATTCCAACGTGATTCCACAATTTATTTATTGCTGATTTTCCTTTACCGAAAAATGCTGACCATATTTTGGGAGGAGATGAAAGCCAGTAAAGCACTATGAATGAATCCGTCCAAGGAAAGTTTTTAGCTTCTTTCACATGTAAAGTAATCTTAATTTGGTTAGTTAGAGGGATTAAAAGAACGGCTCCACATAGTTCCAGTCTATGCAGCGACAGAAATTTATTTGCAGTAACCCTGCTTTTGGCTGCTTCCAACGATACTGATATTGTATTATATGGGTTAATGTTTCTGCAATAGATAAGAGCTATGCATCCAATGAAACAACGCAAAATGCTTCTTGTTGTTTATTGGACCATAGTATTCAGGAAATGTGAAGAAATTCGAGATGTTGCTGATCTTGATGAATAATAAATTAATTTTTACTGCTACGATAACTGGAGCCCAAAATCCAATTGAGTCTAATGTTCGAGATGCTTCTGACACTAAGTGACACTTGATGTTGAACTCAAAAGAACGCAATAATTAAATCAGTCATTAGACCGGCAATAAATTAAACCGAATATTTTAACAGAATTGAAATCTTCAAATTTAAGAGGCTGAATTTATCGCTTATAGTCTGGTAGCGACAAAAACCATGCTTACCAGTTGGGTGTCCGCTTCCTTAGCATAAAACCGGCGGCTGTAAGCAGATCACAAATTTCAGTTTTCAGCTTGAACTCTCTAATTTAATTATGTCCACACCCGTTGCTAAGTCATCGATATAGAAATCGCTTTAAACTATTTTGGAGGCAATTGGATGAGAAAGATATGAATCAAGAGCTAGTTGTTTAAGTGTGCGAATTGCCGAAAAAGGTGCCGATAAGATTCCGTAGGTAACTGATAGCAGGCGAAAGTATTTTATATGACTGTCTGCAGTTTCGCGTCAGACTATCATTTGAAAATCCGTATGACCGGCCGAGATCCAAATTTGTCGGTATATCTTTTCAATTTCTCCTGTAAGTGTATATCAGACATTCATTTATTGACTTTGTCGTAGAACTCTTAGTAGCACCATCGAAGACAACTCTGATTTTTGTTCTGATACTATCAGTTTTAAAAACAGCGTGGTATGGCAGATAATACCAACGTATTTTCTCCAGTATAATTTAATTTGAAGATATCTCCTCCATATGGCCCAACGATAGATATTCATCGATGAAGTTTGAGTATTGGATTAGAAATTCGGAATTTGTTGCGAATTTTTTCAATCGATCAAATCGAAATCTTGAGTCTGACGGAGTGCATAATGTCTGCAGTACTGTGTTAGTTTTATAAGGAAATCGAGATAAGTGACCAGCTAATACCCAGCCGAAAATATCATAGTTTGAATGGGATGTTCTATTCCATTCTCTGATCAATTTGCTGGGCCTGTTATAAAACCAAACACTTTATCTGAACCAACCAAAATGTTGACAAAACTCGGTTTGTTAAAATGAAGATCGACCAGCTCGATGGACAACAGTTTTTTTATATTGACATTTATGATAAAAGAAGTTGGCAATAGGTCAATCCACGAAGGATCAAAATTAAAGGCTTTTTTTTTAGATTTGAAAAAAATCAAAACTTTGGTTCTGCTCATCAGAATTTAATAAAATATACCTTGTTGAATTCAGAAAAACGTTAGCTTTCAATATAATTTTTTTTAAGGACGAAGCATATGTCATTTTCATTTTTATTTTTTGAATAAGTTTTTATTTTTTGTTTTTAATTTCTATATATATTACAGAGAGACTCGTCCTCTATCCTCACTTAAAATTTCAAGTTGGGATCTCTAAGGGCTCGGCCAAAATAATTTTTAGTAGGAAGCTGAACCAAAACGCTATCGTAAATAATTATTAGGTTGCACTTCTTATAATCTAATCGTGTTTTTTTTTTTAAAGAAACGTCACTGCACTTGGTTTTGTTTGATTTTTTCAATGACTAGTAGTTGTAACTACACTTTGCCTGTTTTTCATTATTTTAGTAGTTGTGGAGTTGGTTTACTTGCACTCTCTTGATATCTATCTGTAGTGAGCTCGGGACTTATTCAAGATTATATCATAATACGAGTATATACGTATAGCAAGAGTTGATATTAATATTAAGTTGTGAATTATCTGCGTGGAAAATGTGCTGCAATCCCCTTGGTTTACCACCTGACTAACCTAGTGCACATGATTTACGGCCTGGATGATTACGATCCAACCAAAATTGGACACAAACTCCTTGATTTGGCTCTACAAGTTATGATTTTTTAAAATAAAGACGAAACCTTGAATTCCGATTTTGTCCAATTTTTGAAGTTCCATTACACCCAATCTATATCAAATTCTACAAGAGTGATTCGTATCACTCTAATGAGTAATTCTAAAAAGTTTTGAGCCAAATACGAGTAGTAGGTGGGTCGTTCAGAGCGTCGAGTAATCTTTCGTGGAATGACCTAATAGTGATGTGGGTTTTGAAATGACGCGGCAGTTTATGAACAAAATCAAAACTATACTCGTATGTAGAGTGGAGCGCAACCAAGCCACTGGTTACTCTTGCAAAGGTAAAGCGATTCCTGTACTTGAGTGTCTGTGTCCAATATTAATCGAATATGTTTGTCTAGAATCTTAATAATTGCTGTTAGCAGAATTGTTTGACGATGACGAGAAGATTCAAGTGATTGATTAGCAGCGATTGGTGGATCAGCCGACGAGGGAGTTGAAGGTTGAGTGAAATTCGAAGAGGAAGCCTCAGATGTATATGTAGGATGTACCAGAGAAACGTTGAGTCACCGAAAATTTGAGCGACATTTGGTAATCTTGTGACCTTGATGAGAACAAACGTAGTGAGTTTTGTCTTACGAAAATATTGCATATTAGAGAGAAAATAGCGAGATTTTAAGGAATTACACCTAGCTTGGAGAAATTCCAAAAGTTCAAGATTGTTACATTTGCCTGAGACCCTGCTTCATTTGCCAACGCCTGTTTAGTATCCTAATCAACCCTTTGCATGAAAAGGTGTATGAGGCAGAGATCGCGACTGCTGGACTCCAACGCACTGAGTCCCAGAATTTGTCAGCTGTTAAAGATTTCTGAACAGGTTCAGATGAGGTGTTCTGGTTTGCCGATTTTTCATCTATTAAAGATTATTGAGGAGCCCCAGGCAATTTACGCTTATGAATTGGGTTTATTAGGATTGAATGTTCAAAGAAGTATATTGATTCACATTATACGAATTCTAGTTCGGAAACGACAAAGTCCGTTTCATCGAAAAATTCGCATAACTCATTGTGCAGGGACTCAAAATGTGACCATGTTTAATTAACCTTACTTAATAGGTTTTCAATAAAAGGTATGTGCTCTCGTTAACTGATTCTCCGAAAGTCATAGCACGTTATAAGCTTCCTTGAGTGTGGCCGCCCTTTGTCTTCATTGAGTTCATTATGGCAAAAAACAATTTGTTTCTGCATGAATTACGTATTATCTTAAATCTGCCCTAGTAATGTTCGCTACTCAAATTATACAAAAAAAAACTTTCTAATTTCCCTTCTTTACAGAGTTTTCAAATTATTAATTAATTTGACAGTTTCGATTGTACAAACATACATGTCTATCGCCATAAATAGCCAAATTCAACGCTTAATCCAATCAGTTATTAAATGGATTCTTATTTTACATTATTTGTATTAAAGTGCCCCAACAATTTTCAATAAATGCGGCTCGAATGACCTAATAATGAATTTAATTTAAAAGCAATGTGTCAAATTAAAAAACAAGGAATGTATAAATAAAATAGCTGTTGAAGACAATCAAATTCAGTAAATTCAAATTTACACTAAAATGAAAAACAATGTTGCCATGACTATTGTCAGCAGTAAGAGAGAACGATTGAGGTTTGTATAATGATTATGTAATGCACATTAGTGCGTAGTCATAACGGCGATTATAATAAAGCTTACATTAAAGAGAAATTGAGAAATATATTAAGGCAATGTCTTTGTGGTGGTGGAGCAACT